>OX940902.1:24395523-25631357 GCA_954871355.1 Cabera pusaria
AACCCATATCTACACGTAAAAAGATATCTACTAAAATACTGATCATTTACGTGGGCATTGCAAACAATATCAAACATTGGACAAATCCTGATAATTCCATTTAGGCTACGGCTCTTGCATCAATTTAGTGCCCCCTATCAGGATCCAATCCCTGGCTTAGTCTGAGCCAATATGAATTCTAGGTAATAGCCAAATTCAATGGCTGGGCAGTAGGCTCAGTTATCTGTTTCTATCTAAAACCGCAGTGAAAGGTTACGCAAAAATGTTATATCAACCTATATTATGTCTTTTTAAACGCCTACAAAAAAGCGGTGTTATAAGTTAAATGTGACTGTGTATCTATGTTTTATAGGTGATTAAATCAAAAGAGTTCTAAGCTTTGATTCATACAAATCTGATCAGCAGTTTTCAGACTACGAGCTTTTTAGGGTTGCGTAGTCCTGACAAGGAACCCTTATAGTTTCGTCATGTCCGTCTGTCTGTCTGTCTGTCCGAAGTTTTGCTAAGAGACCGTTAATACTAGAAACCTGTAATTTTGCAGAAGTATGTATATAAATTACGCCGACAAAAAGCTGAAATAAAATTGTGAAAAATATTTTTTTTAGGGTAGCTCCCCTATATAAGAAGTGGGGATGATTTTTTTTTCATCGTCTACCTCATCGTGTGGGAATGAACGTTGAATAGGTCTTTTAAAATGATTTAAGGGTTGCTAATACCATTTTTCGATTGAATGCTCCATTTACGAAATATTAAACTTTAAAGTGCAAATGTTTGTTCCAGTAGGGGGCCTCCCCCCCCCCCTCTAAAAGCTAAACTGCTGGCTTGAAAAATCTGGAAAAAATCGTGATTATAGCGCATTTCATGAACTTTAAAGGAAAACTATAGCAGTTGAGATAACTTTATTAGTTTAGCAGAAATAGTCGTTAAACTTGGATGATTATTATCTTTTCTATGCTTGGGTGTTGGATAATTTTGTACCAAATACAAAATCCTTAGAATAAATCCTTTAAAGTGACAAAGACGGAGTACCTAGTTGCTTGTTTATAACAGGTAAAGACTTGCATTGAATAACAGGCTACTACGGAACCCTACACTGCGCGTGGCCCGACACGCACTTGGCCGGTTATTTCTAGTTGATGACGCCACAGATGACGCTATAAGATCAATTGGTCTGATCAATTCGATATACATAGTATCCTCTTACTTTAATTAAGATTTTTTTTATTTGAATGATAAAAACTTTGAAAATGTTGATAACAGAAATTCCAGACATATAGTAATGATTGTAAATTGTTAAACACAATCCAAATTTTTTTTATTTAATTATATAATTAATTATATAATATTATTATTTCATTATATAATAATAATTGTTATTGACTTGCCATTAGTTCTACATTAATTGTAATTCTGAATAAGTACTAACTTTCTTACCTATTACCACTAAGATTGCGCTTGCCCAGTCTCTCCTTCTCCCTATTTTAGATTACGCTGACGTCTGCTATCTCGATCTTACTCAAGAGCAGCTGGATAAACTCGAAAGCCTGCAAAATTTTTGCATCAGGTTTATTTTCGGTCTGCGAAAGTATGACCACATTTCTAAGTTTCGTGCTAGGCTCGAGTGGCTACCCATTCGTCGTCGTCGGGATGCACATATACTGTCACTCCTTTACTCAACACTCTTTAATCCTTCATCTCCCCGATACCTTCAAGAACGTTTCCAATATCTCTACCTATCCCATCCACTACGCCTTTCACTTAGGTCATCAGAGAACTTGAGACTAAAGATCCCTTCACACAGCACTATTTTCTATCAGCGCTCCTTCAATGTTGAAGCTGTAATATTATGGAATTCCTTGCCCGTTGAAATCAGACGGTCCCAAACATTAAATATATTCAAACGCCGTGTCAAAGCCCATTCTTCTTCCATCTTTCACCTGAGCTACTTTTCACTGTCTATTTTTGCTCTGCTATTATTGTATTTATTCATTTATATAACATGTATTGGAATTGTATGTATATATGTGTAAGTAGGTATATGTATATTTTAATATTATTTATATATAGGAAATTATATAAGTAAATCATGATTATCATTTCATATATATTTTATTATATATATTTTTATATTATTTCATATAGTTATTAGTATTAATAAGTCCATTAATTTGTTATTCATTTTGCATTGTCACATTTTTATAAGCCACCGCCTTCCATATAATTGTTATCCTTTCCGTACATGGTTGTCTGGCAGAGATCGCTTTAAGCCATAAGACCGCCCATTGAGCCTATTAGTTTTATTTATCTGGTTCCTAAGTATTTTTCTGTTTCGTAAGTGGTGTTTCAATAAAGTGTATATCTATCTATCTATCTAACTTTATGATTAACTTAATCTTTATAATATAATTAAAATATTGGTTTGCCTTCAGGGATAAGAATGTATACGGGAATCTTAAATCGGCTGTGACATCCTTGCATACCTTTGTATCTGCCTACATTCTGACAAATAAAGTTGATTGATTGATTGAAAGATATTGTAAGAAATGTAAGAATTTGGTAGCATTGACCTGATGCTGGGGCATCTCCCTAGTATCTGCAGATTAATTAACTCCTCACCAATTTTTTTTAGTTAAAAATTCATTAGCGGCGTTGTGCACTTTTCTTGGGATGGGTAAAAAATGTTAAACTTGCGTCAGGTCACATGTCCTGATCGAAAATTCGTAAAACGGAAGGAAAGTAGACCAAATGCACAACGTTCATATTTGTTCCGTTGTTTCTTTTTATATCTTATAGGCTAGCGTTTGACCATTATCTAACATTATTATCTTAACTTACAGCTGAGATGTCGTGTTAGGGCTCATTGGAATGGTCTCAATGAACAGATTATACATAGATCAGTCGGTCAGTATACATAGATCAGATAGATCAGTTTTAAATTTTGAATGGAAATATACATCTTTTAAAAATTACACATCAGTAGTCTTACGTCGACAAATGGATGGGAACATATATATAATAACCAAAGTTACCAAAATAAACTGGCCAAGTGCAAGTCGGAGTCGCACAAGTAGGGTTCCGTACCACACTACAGTATTTTATAAGATCGAGCAAAAAATGCCACTATCATTTTTCGCCAGCAAAAAATAATAATTAATAAACATTTTATTTCTTATAACGCCATTTAACGTCTAACAAAGGAGTGAGGGATCGACATTTCAATATAACGCCATCTATGGGACGTTTACCTAACTAAGCGTTCATAGATGGCGTGAAATGCCGAATACCTCGAAACACGTTCCTTGTATGGAGACCCTCGATTATTTTTAACTTTATTCTGTTTTTAGTATTTGTTGTTATAGCGGCAACAGAAATACATCATCTGTGAAAATTTCAACTGTCTAACTATCACGGTTCATGAGATACAGCTTGGTGACAGACGGACAGACAGACAGACAGAGAGACAGACAGACAGACAGACAGACAGACAGACGGACAGCGGAGTCTTAGTAATAGGGTCCCGTTTTACCCTTTAGGTACGGAACCCTAAAAATAGAGTTTTCAAAAGATATCTCTAAATGAAATCTGGTCAAAGTGTAAAGAAGTATTTATCATATTCCATCAAAGTGAATGAATTTTATCAGTTCCATGACACTGATGAACGTAAAATTTTATTTAAAATCAATTTTGCTTCCACTTTGCTAAATTGATGCATAGCCCATAGAAACAGCCAACGAAATATTACGTTGCGTAGAATGGTTTTAATTAATTTATTTTAATAGAACAAACGTGATATGGGGCAACAGCACCAAATACAACCACCAAATAGTGTATTTGGTGCTGTTACCTCATATCACGCTTTATTATATATACACTAGGTACTTGTCCTGTGTTTTGCCTACAGAGATACAACATAGAATAAAAACTAAATTAAAAAGAAAAACACAAGCACGCATTAAAGATATCTAATAAAACCGAAAGAATTACATTTTTAACAGACTTCAAAAAAGGAGGAGGTTTCTCAATTCGACCGTATATAAATATATATTTGTATGTCTGTTCGCGGATAACTTTGTCGTTTATGAATCGATATAGATGATTATTTTTTTGTTGGAAAGGAGTTATCCCAAAGGTGGCACCATTGTAATTTCATCGAGATCTGATAAGCACTTCCAGAGATATGTCGATAAAAGTCTCAAACTAGCAACTGAAACAGAATCGCGTGGAATGGAAGTCGTTTGTTTTAGTGTTTAAGCTATCTTATTATAATATTGTAAAATATTAGTAAAAATAGTTAATAAACGAAACAAAGAGCATAAGAAAATATGTTTCATGTAACAACAAATTTTATTATACAACATTTTACGATAAATAATGTACTAATTTTACTAAAATTCGATGGCACGGCAAGGATAAATCGCTGGTCTGGCCAACGAAAGCTGTCCACGTATTATTTTCAGAAGTTTTGATATGGCAATAATTTATGACTGTCGAAACGAACTTGAACCATTCATAATTTTTACAACTCGAAAAAAATGTAGTTGCTGAAAAATAAATAGTATCAACTCCGTTTATGCAGTGTATAGCCAGGGTTAACAGCTCTTGATTTTTTAAAATTCCCGCCTTTTTTCTTGGACGGCTTAAAAAAATGTACTTGCTGAAAAATAAATAGTATCAACTCCGTTTATGCAGTGTATAGCCAGGGTTAACAGCTCTTGATTTTTTAAAATTCCCGCCTTTTTTCTTGGACGGCTTAAAAAAATGTACTTGCTGAAAAATAAATAGTATCAACTCCGTTTATGCAGTGTATAGCCAGGGTAAACAGATCTTGATTTTTTAAAATTCCCGCCTTTTTTCTTGGACAGCTTTCGTTGGCCAGACTCTATACGCTTCGTTTTCCATTCATAAAACTATTCGCTGCGGACATTCTATGCCTATGACATTCCGTGGAAGGTCTAAGTGAAGCGCGGTACATTTTTCATGGTGCACGCGAACCATTAGTGTATTGGGGCTAAACATGGAAAATGTCACAGGTAACATATTTATCGATTTAGTCTTTGAACGATTACTTGGACATAATGGATGGTTGCTATCTCTGTTTGGTTGATAAAACATACAAATATATCGCTTAAACCAACTAGACATCATTTATATTATTATGCCATGTTAGTAATATTTCTAGCCCCTGACGCAAAAAGAAGGGGTGTTATAAGTTTGACTTAGTCGAGGGTGCGCTGAGTGTGAGTTTATAAGCGAGCTTTGATTTATAAAAATCCGTTAAGGCGTTTTAAGACTATGAGCTTTTTTCTAGATGAACGCTATGAAATGAACTTTGTCATCAATTTTATTCTGTGGCATCGTAGCGCCCAAACGAATAAACTGATTTGTTTTTTTTTGTTCGATAGCTTTGATAGGTGTCTTAATCAAGAGTGTTTCTTAGCTTTGATTCATCAAAATCCGTTTAACCGTTTTAAAACTATTTAATAAGCATTTTTCTAATTGTTTACGCTATGAGATCAACTTTACACATACACAGATACACACATGAAACTTATAACACCCATTTTTTGCGTCGGGGATTAATAAGGCAGATTACGTTTAAGTATCGTAACGCCATCTATGTTTTGGAGTTCAAACTACTACAGTACTTGTTCACAAACAATTTTTTTTTCAATTTCTTTATTTCTCCACACGTATTAAAATGTTTCAAGTTTTGAAGAAATGAAGTTGTAAAGATGGGTCAAAGTCACATTTCAGGTCAAGTTGAAGTCAAGGTCTAGTCGAAGTCATACCCTCAGTAAAAATGTGGATTTTACTGAAGATTTTCAGTGGAATTTTGGTGAGAACGCAAATAGCATGTTTATCAACATTGTGCTGTTTCCCAACACTCGCACACATTCACCGGAACTTAATAGTTAATAATCCACATTGATTACTCATTAACTCGCGGAAAAACACAAGTTTTAGAAAAAAATACTATGAGAGCAAAAACACTTTTCCACGTTCCCGCTAAAACTCCACAAACAATTTATCTATGTGAAACTATTTATCGTGCACAATAAAAAACTTGAGCTTTTTTTAACCGACTTCAAAAAAAGGAGGAGGTTTCTCAATTCGACCGTAAATATATATATAAATTTTTGAATGTTTGTTCGCGGATAACTTCGTCGTTTATGAACCGATTTCGATTATTCTTTTTTTGTTCGAAAGGAGATATCCCAAGTGTGGTACCATGGTAATTTTATCGAGGTATGATAAGTATCTCCAGAGATATTGAGATAAACATCTCAAAATTGGTACTGAAAATGAATAGCGCGGCATTGAAGTCGGTTGTTTTTTAGTTTTTAAACGATATTATTACCTTTTAGTTAGTATTTCAATTTGTGTTCAAATAATATAAATACTTTTTAGTCCTTGAATTAATACCTTGAATTAATATGATACTTAATGATTTACTACTTAAAATATTAATTACTTTTGAGTGGAATGTCCGTTTAATAGATTGTTTAAAAAAAAAGGTTAATTAAGTAATACATTGTTAAATGCATCGTAACATTACAACACTGAGCGGAACCTTTGAGTCTTCTACCGTAAAAACACATGTTGCAACTCTGTCACAATAATTAAGATAGTTTAAAAACTAAAAATCAGAATTCCGTGCCGCCTGAGTCAGTTTCGGTAGTAAGTTTGAAATGTTTGTCGCCATATCTCTGGAGATACTAATCAGAACTTGATACAATTTTAAAGAATCTACCCTGGTGATGAAACCTACCAATTAAAAAAAAATAATTATTTATGGTTCACAATGGCGGAATAATCGTGTAGCAACCATAGAAAAAAAACCAAACATGAAATGAGAACCTCCTCCTTTTTGGAAGTCGGTTGATAAATCTTCATAAAACTTCATGCGTTTAAAGAGCAGGTCATGGTGGTCATTGTCACCCTTAAAAAGGTCATCGTGACCTTCCTGCGGCCGTAGCCTAACATCTTAATTCTACGTTATTGTTGTGTTTCTTGTGCTAAATGGGTGATCACTGGTGGAAGGTTATTTTAAAGCTTACTAGCAATGTGGGTTGCACATTACTAGTATTTTTGTTAACCTCTCCAACTAAGCTAAATATGCTTACGTCTGAAGTGAGTTCACGTCAATAGTGCAATGGGTGGGGAGCTCAGAGTAATAATTACTAAGTAATTATTGCTCTTAGGTGGGGAGCAAACACGACCTCGCCAGTCCGACACCTTATCTATTAGGCTATAGCCGCGTTTGTAGGATTATATCGATGTTACGCTTGACTTTGTACCAAAGAATTATAGCTTACCTTAATTAAGGAGAAAACCTGCCGTCATAACCTTACACGGTGTTCTATAACACAGCCCTTGAGAGTCAGATCATTCTAGGCCTAGCGTGTCACCATCTTCGACCACATCATCGCTTACCGTCAGGCAAGATAGTAGTCCAACGCTAGACTATCAGATATACAGTGTATTTTATTATTATATGTATGATATATATTATTTAATATTTAAAGACAGGTATGTATGTATGTATACATGAATATATATATATATTATGTATGTATGTGTATTTATGTGTAATGTATAGTATGACATTTGTTTTTTATGTTTGTAAGCATATTTATTGATTTTATTTCAATATTGATACACCACCGTCCGTCACAGTCTCGTTTTCTTTTTTACTATTGGGTTGTCTGGAAGAAATCGCCCTAAGCGATAAGACCGCCCTTTGCATAGCTATAGTTATAAATTTAGAGTATATTTTGTTTAAATTGTTTCTGTTCTTTTGGTGTGCAAATAAAGAGTTTATCTATCTATCTATCTACGAGAATAATCAAGATAGTTTGATAACTAAAACAACCGACTTCCACACCCCGCGACTCAATTTCAGGAGCAAGTTTGAGACGTTTATCGACATATCTCTGGAGATACATATCAAATCTCGATTAAATTACAATGGGACCTCTTTGAAAACTTACCCTACCGATTAAAAAAAGAATAATTCGAATCGCTTTATGATTGACGGAGTAATCGCGTAACATATATACAAAAAAAAAAAAAAAAAAACACAGACGAATTGAGAACCTCCTTCTTTTTGGAAGACGGTTGAAAAACAAGCATCTTATACCGAAGCAATTCTAATCCCGCTCCAGTAAAAACATATAAAGAGTTTATTTTCTTATTGTGAAAAGGTACTAAAGCAATATAGATGCACTTTTAATCATGAATTACGAAACAGAATGACTGGACAAGTATTCCGTAGTAACGAGATGGTTATCTTAACAATACCTACAGTTATTCATTTAGACATGGTACTTGTGATTATATGTCTGATTTTGAACCGACTTCAAAAAGAAGGAGGTTCTTAGTTTGTCTGTTTTTTTTTTATATTGTAGGCTAGCGTTTGACCACTATCTCTCCTGTTGGTAAGTGATGATGCGATCGAAGATGGTAAGCACGCTAGGCCTAAAATAGGAACTGGCTTTCAAGGATAGCTGCCGGAACATATTAGATGTTTGGCGACAGATTTTCTAACTTGAGGGTGGTAGCTGGCCAGGCGGACACTAGATAGTGTCCTACCACCACGCGGGGGTTGTTGATTTCTTAACGATATTTTTTCTTCACCGGAGGAGATTTTCACCATTCGATAGAAAAATCCATTGGTGTACGGCGGGGATTGAACTCGGTACCTCTAGCGTCAAAGCCGACCGTTCTCCCGATTACGCCACCGGGGCCCTCAAAT
Source organism: Cabera pusaria (assembly GCA_954871355.1). Classification (NCBI taxonomy): domain Eukaryota; kingdom Metazoa; phylum Arthropoda; class Insecta; order Lepidoptera; family Geometridae; genus Cabera; species Cabera pusaria. Next base: position 24,404,279 of record OX940902.1, read on the forward strand.
TTAATAGACCTCGTCTAACCAACGGTATCTGGGTCGTGTAACAGTACGCCGGTCTCTTCATATCCTGGGAATGTACGATATGTCCAAGCCATCGGAGCCTCTGCGCCTTAATTTAAAACCTCGATGCTTGGTTCAGCATAAAGACTTTTTGATTTTGATTTTAAGTCCCTCAAACTTTCTGTTGGTTCTTATCCTTCAGCTGCCGTTGTGTGGTTGAACCGTAGTATTATGCGAGTTAAAAAAACAGTAAAATATTAATTACCTACCTTCTTCCACATAGTCCAGTGTCGGATATAGGGTAACTGTCCCGATAGTAGTCACGCGATGTGCATGAAAACGTTAAATATAAATGGTGGTGCCGAGACGATGTCATTAATCCTCGGCGTAAGGTGTGGCCATCAGATCGGTGGGAATTGTCTGATCGAACACTTTTTTTAATGCAAAAAAGGTGTTATAAATTTGACGTGTGTATCTGTGTATTTGCGTGTCTGTCTGTGGCATCGTAGCACCCAAACGGATTACCGATTTTGATTTACTTATTTATGTTTGATATTATGTTCTAACCGAGAGTGTTCTTCGCTTTGTTTAAAAAAAAATCGTTCTGCCGCTTTAAAACTATGAGCTTTTTTCTAGATGATGTCGCTATATGAAATCAATTTTCATAGGTCTAATCAATTCAAAATGTGGTACCCTCTTGACCTGATGCTGGGACATCTCCTGTAATCTACAGATTACTCAACTCTTCACCCACTTACAACAGAGATGTCGAGTTTGGGCTTAATGAACAGAACGATTACATTTCCATACATATATAGATATACATAGGTTTTGTAAACGGTTGATAAATTATTTAAAATCAATCCACGATTTTTTAATTCTAATTATGCTAATGATCAATGTTCTACGCTTGCAAACGTACTATCCAGCATTAAAACAACTTAATTTATTTCCTAGCATTCAAAAGCTACATAGAATTCCGCTGAGTTACCCGCCTGACTCGACAAAAACCAGAAATCTGTTAAGATAAAGAATGCGATAAAGCGGTGATGACTGAGACTCGACCAAACGTAGCGAAACCGAAACGGATCGTACAACATTTATCAACTTATTATATGGGCTGCGACGTACACTCAGAGACAGTATGTTAACTTCTCAGACTATCATAAAAAAGGCAGACAGTGCCGAACACCCGAGTGACCGCAAGTTCAGTAATACCAAATTCTTGAGTAATAAGTTTCCGCGCTCAGTCCGGCATAGTCAATACGGCATGATTATTACGTAAGCAACGCTGCGACGTAATACTGCGCGGAAGCTTCCGACCCTGCTGCCGCTTGGTAGCAAACTGAGCGTGGAAGCGTATTACTCAAGCATATATTACTGAACTTGCTTCTTGCTTGCTACTTGCGTTCACTCGGGTATTCGGCACGAATCCGTCCGCCTTTTTTATGATAGTTTGAGGCTAACTTGTGCTGACTACAATTGAGGTAAATGTCCATTGTTCTCTCCGTGTCCATTTCATCATTGGACAATGAGCATTAATATCTAATTAAAACACTGACTACTACAGTCAATGGTGCAATCAGCGTTGCCTTTGCTTTTTCACTTTTGGGTAAACTCATTGCACCATACATTCATACCATAATTGAGTGTTGTCTCGTGTTTGCTTGTTACTGTGAAAATCAAATAATAATGCTGTAAATGAGCAGCTCAAAAAATTACGTCGTCTGGGAATGACCCGTGTAAAGGCAAAATATGTTTATTTGTGACTGTTTATGGTTGTCATATCATGCCTCTTTGCTAACTTTCGCAGTTGCTAGCCCGGTGATGTAAGTGGGAAAAAGGTGGGCCTAGATGCCAGAGGTACCAAGTTCAATCCCCGTGCACCAATGGATTTCTCCATCGAACAATTTATGAGCGCTTTTCACAGTGGCCCTTCGGTGAAGGAAAAACATCGATAAGAAACCAACAAGGTGGTAGGACACTATCTAGTGTCTGCCTGGCAAGTTACCACCCTCAAGTTAGAAAATCTGTCGCCAAACATCTAATGTGTTCCGACAGCTTGTGAGCTAGTTCCCATTCAAGGCCCAGCGTGCTTACCATCTCCAAATACAAATAATGCATCATTATTTACCAACAGGTGAGATAGTGATCAAACCCTAGCCTAAAAGGTATATAAAATAACCGGCCAAGTGCGTGTCGGGCCACGCCCAGTGTAGGGTTCCGTAGTAGCCTGTTATTCAATGCAAGTCTTTACCCGTTATAAACAAGCAACTAGGTACTCCGTCTTTGTCACTTTAAAGGATTTATTGTAAGGATTTTGTATTTGGTACAAAATTATCCTACACCCAAGTTCAACGACTATTACTGCTAAACTAATAAAGTTATCTTAACCGCTAAATTTTCATTTAAAGTTCATGAAATGCGCTAATATCATGAATTTTTCCAGATTTTTCAAGCCAGCAGTTTAGCTTTTAGAGGGGGGGGGGGGGGGACGCCCTACTGGAAGAAAAAATTGCATCATATAGGGGAGCTACCCAACAAAATTTTTTTTTTCAAAATTTTATTTCAGCACTTTGTCGGCATCATTTATTTACATACCCTTACAAAATTACAGCTTTCTAGTATTAACTGTCTCTTAGCAAAACCTCGGATAGGCAGACAGACAGACGGACATGACGAAACTATAAGGGTTCCTTGTCAGGACTACGGAACCCTAAAAAAGTTTAGGTGTTAGCGAAATAGAAAGCTGTAATAATATTCATAACTTTATTAATTAACGTCAGGTATTCAAAAAGTTTGTATTATAACGTGCAACATAAAAAGATGTCATCAGCAGCAGTGATTTAAAAATGCAAAACTAATATGCACCAAACTAATATATCTAATGATTATTTTAGTCATCGCAGTAGGTAGCAAAAAGTCCAAACCTATGAGTATATCTTCCTCTTTTATTCCGTGTTATGAAACAGCCTTCAATTAATCATAAATTAAATCTGAAGCTCTCACAATCTGTTTTAGCGAGAGCTTTGTCACTGCAGCATACAACACAAACATATACAATAGTACAGTCGGAAGAAAACTTTTGTTTGTTGAGTTATTTATGAGATGATTGTATCACAGCGAGACGTTGAAAAATTAAACCCGTGTAGCGGACTGAAAACATGCAAATTAGTCCACAAATTAGGAATAATACGGGCAACGTATCAAATTGTTGGAGCTGATTGTATATTACAGTTGGATGTATGTATAGAACAAAACATTACAGATAGAGTTTTGTTTTTAGGAATATAATAAACTGGCTGTGCCCCGCGGATTTACCCGCGTAGACATCGTTCCCGTATGTATATCGGGTTAAAAAGTATTCTATGTATTATTTCAGGGTCTAGGCTATCTACATACCAATTTAAGCTCAATCAGTTTAGTAGTTTTTGCGTGAAAAAGTAACAGACATACATCCATACATTCTTACAAACTCACGTTTATAATATTAGTAGGATAGTAGGATAGAGATGGCGCTAGCGTAGATTTTAATAGCTATCATTTAAACATTGTCTAAAAGTATGAGATCCAGCATCGCGCCAGCGATATTTTCCGTGACATTGGAACTGATGCACTTGCTTCGTGATAAAACATCCCAAAAGTTGAACTCGTTACAAAACGTTTTCTCTTTATTATAGAAGGCCTAGGCCGCATTACGGTTAAATCGCAGCGTTTTTTAAACGCATAAGTTTATGAAATAGGAAAACGAATACAAGCGGCCGCATTTGCGGTTTTTTCCCGCGACTGATTTTAAACCACGACATGTTACACAATTGTTGCGGAAAAAAACCGCAGCAAAATTTGTAATCCATAGAACTCGGCGGGCGTATACGCACTATGCGTTAACCGCGCGCGGTTTTTTGGATAGTATTCGGCCGACTACCGTGAAGAATAGTTATGTCGTCGTTGTTTGAAATCCATCTTCTAACTGAGAAAATCGCGGGTAGGTATAGCGGTTTATAATCGTAGTGTGTGTATCTCGAGCGGTTTTGCGGTATAGCGGTTAAACCGCTGCTTACCACCATCAAGGAGAAAATCTGCCGCCATAACCATACGTGTTCTGGCAGCACACAACCTACGCAGCCTAAGACTTACGCTACCTGAGAGCATTCTACGCCTAGTGTGTTCACCACCTTAGACCACATCATCGCTTACCAGAAGGCCAGACAGTGGTCAAACGCTAGCCTATTGGATATGAAAAAAAAATCTCTGAATTGCGTTTGATTAGATCCTAAGTTAAGTGTAAATACACAAATCTCAAATAGTTCTTTACGCTTTGAAATGGAGTCTTGTTACCATCTTCGATCACATCATCGCTTACCACTAGGATAGATAGTGGTCAAACGCCAGCATACAAATAACTACAAAAACCTGCACAGAAGATCAGTCTTAATGAATATGCAGATACTTTAACAAATGCGGCAAATTTTACCTACTGAAGCATTGATTTTGCGAACTCTACATACATAGGTAGAAGAAACATAATAATAAAGAAGCTTTAACACTTTAGTATTGACTCTATTAATTATTCTGTGCTATTGAGTCATTGTTGCCATATCAGACTGAAACATCGGAAGACATTAAAATTATGGTGGTATTAAATTACAATCTTTATTTATCATGATCAATTACAAGTTAATAAATTTAATTGAAGCACTTCTTATCTGATGGGAATCAACGTGTTTTGTGTTTAATTTCTTAGAATTAAAACATTTTAATTTTATTATTGCAATTAAGTTATGTTACTTGCGAAAGATTTTTGACAAATATCTGACTCACTTAAAACTATTTTTACTTATTAGTAATATTCATACAAAGCCGTACACCAAATTAACTTTAAAGGCGGCAATAGCCCATACTATAATAGAGGAACTATAATTTTAAAAAAGATACTGAAGAAATAGATTGTGTTATTTTTAACCCACAACACAAAAAGGTGTGTTTAAGTTTGATCTGTGCATCCGTGTATCTGTGGATATGTGTGTTGTGTATTGTGTATTGTGTATTCGTCTGTATGGATGTTGAAAACTAAAACAACCGACTTCAATGCCCTGCGAGTCAGTTTCAGTAGCAAGTCTGAGACGTTTATCGTCATATCTCTAGAGATACTTCTCGGGGCATGGAAGTCGGTTGTTTTAGTTTTCAACCGACATCCAAAAAGGAGGTTCTCAATTCGTCTGTATGTTTTTTTTCGTGTGTATGTTACCCGGTTACTCCGTCAATTGTAAACCGATTCGAATGATTCTTTTTGTAATCGGTAGGGTACGTTTTCGAGGTTGTCCCATTGTAATTTTTCCTGATAAGTATCTCCAGAGATATGACGATAAACGTAGTAGTTTAAATGATATAAGCTTACAGACAGCGAGAAGCGACTGTTTTTAGGGTTCCGTGCCCAAAGGGTAAAACGGGACCCTATGACTAAGACTCCGCTGTCCGTCTGTCTGTCTGTTTGTCTGTATGTCTGTATGTCTGTCTGTCTGTCTGTCTGTCTGTCTGTCTGTCTGTCTGTCTGTCTGTCTGTCTGTCTGTCTGTCTGTCTGTCTGTCTGTCTGTCTGTCTGTCTGTCTGTCTGTCTGTCTGTCTGTCTGTCTGTCTGTCTGTCTGTCTGTCTGTCTGTCTGTCTGTCTGTCTGTCTGTCTGTCTGTCTGTCTGTCTGTCTGTCTGTCCGTCCGTCTGTCACCAGGCTGTATCTCATGAACCGTGATAGACACTTGAAATTTTCACCGATGATGTATTTCTGTTGCCGCTATAACAACAAATACTAAAAACAGAATCAAGTTTAAAATAATAGAGGGTCCCCATACAAGAAACGTGTTTTTTTCGGCATCTCACGCCATCTATGAACGCTTAGTTAGGTAAACGTCCCATGGATGGCGTTATATTGAAATGTCGATCCCTAACACCTTTATTAGACGTTAGATGGCGTTATAAGAAATAAAATGTTTATTCATTATTATTTTTTGCTAGCGAAAAATGATAGTGGTATTTTTTGCTCGATCTTATAAAATACTGTAGTGTGGTACGGAACCCTACTAGTGCGAGTCCGACTTGCACTTGGCCAGTTTATTTTACTATGTAAAGATGTTAATAATTTATGATCGTACAAAACGAAAAATCCGACTTCACATGCCGCGGTAGTCAACGTACTGGCTAGTTATAATCATGTCATCTTAATATACAAATTTGCTTATATTGTTTATCTCCATATCTCCCGAGATAATTGTCATGTACGTCGATAAAATTCAAATGAGACCAAACGGGAGGCATAATCTCTGAAACAAAAAATAATTTTTCAAATCGGTCAAGGTTTGATCGAGTTCTGAGGTAACACAAAAAAACTGTCGAATTGAGATCCTCCTCCTTTTTTGAGAAGTCGGTTAAAAATATATACAGAAGCACGTTTTCGCCCCAAATTTCCTTCGTTCTTACTAGCGTCCGTTCACCCCATTTCCACGGCACCACATGTCTCATATAACACCATAATAACACAAAAAAACTCCATAACAATAACACGGTACTAACATATTGGGGCCGTTAATTTGTCTGTCTGTGAACAACAAGGGGACGGAGCGGGTGTTGAATAACTTGGACGATAATGTGATATTACAAGATATTAGATAATATAGTTTTCGCCTATGTCTTTTTGAATTATTAGACTGTTCGTTAGCAATGTGACACAGAAAAACTTAGGTAAGGATTAAATAAGTTAACGAAGTACAGCCTCAATTATCTTTTGAGCTTCTATATGTCTCTCTGCTCTCCATTTTTAAGGTTCCGTACCCAAAGGGTAAAACGGGACCCTATTACTAAGACTCCGCTCTCCGTCTGTATGTCTGTCTGACTGTCTGTCTGTCTGTCCGTCTGTCACCAGGCTGTATCTCATGAACCGTGATAGTTAGACGGTTGAAATTTTCACAGATGATGTATTTTTGTTGCCGCTATAACAACAAATCCTAAAAACAGAATAAAGTTTAAAATAATAGCGGGTCCCCATACAAGAAACGTGTTTTTATCGGCATTTTACGCCATCTATGAACGGTTAGTTAGGTAAACGTCCCATAGATGGCGTCATATTGAAATGTCGACCCCTTACACCTTTGTTAGACGTTAGATGGCGTTATAAGAAATAAAATGTTTATTAATTGTTATTTTTTGCTGGCGAAAAATGATAGTGGTACATTTTTTGTTGTATTTTTTGTTCGATCTTATAAAATACTGTAGTGTGGTATGGCACCCTACGAGTGCGAGTCCGACTTGCAATTGGCCAGTTTATATTATTGCCTGGCGAATATTGTCTTGTAAATAATGTTGGAAGCCTAGAGTATCTTTATTTTTATCTGTATCTTTAAGTACTCGCGAGCATTTAGTCAAGATATCGACCTGGGTTTTGATAGCAAGATCTCGACGATCACAAAAGAGTATTTTTTTAATATATCTTATAGTCTAGCGTTTGACCACTATCTCACTTGTTGGTAAGTTATGATGCGGTCGAAGATGGTAAGCACGCCAGTCTTAGAATGGGAACTGGCTCTCAAGGATAGCTCCCGAAACATATTAGGTGTTTTGGCGACAGATTTGGCCACTGTGAAAGACGCACATACATTTTTCGATAGAAATATTCTTTGGTGCACGGCGGGGATTGAACTCGGTCCCTCTGGCATTAAAGCCGACCGTTCTCCCGATTACGCCCCCGGGCCCTCACTCAGTATGTTGGATTTCTAGAGTACTATACCTGGTCTAGAGAATAGTTTAATGCAGCATACCCTGTACTGAAATTGTGTGGCCGTCTTATGTTGAACTGCATCGATACTTAATAATAAATTAAGCCGTAGTCAAAAGCTTGGTATTTTTTAGGGTAACCCGAAACCCCAAAAACCCCAGTTTTTAGCCGAACCCAAAGGGTACCAACGGAACCCTATTACTGAGACTCTGCTGTCCGTCTGTCCGTCTGTCTGTCTGTCTGTCTGCAATTAGTCTGCGTTGTATTTATTTATAATGTTTCATTATTTCACAAATTTTTGGATAAAATTGTCTGAAGTACTGAAACATGCACTGGGTTGCGGGTGCACGTAATAGTACGGTTGGCAACCCTACATTAATAAGGGGAATTAAACATGTGTTTTAAGTGTGACGTTCGACGTCTAGATGAAAGCTGAATGGCTCAATACCTTTGTTTTTTTTTTGTAAATTCAAAGCAATAAGTTATATTTCTGTTATATCTATAATATTTTTATTGAATATGATCTATTTAATGTTATTTGACGTGTGTAAGTGCAAATTTTTAATTTGCCCATATACTGAATAAATGCTTTGACTTTTGACTTTTGTCCGTCCGTCACCAGGCTGTATCTCATGAACCGTGATAGTTAGACGGTTTAAATTTTCACAGATGATGTATTTCTGTTGCCGCTATAACAACAAATACTAAGAATAGAACAAAGTTAAAAATTAAAGTTTTTAAAACAAAAAAACGTGTTTTTTACGATAGCGCCATCTAGAATCGTTCATAGATGGCACTATCGTGTTTACCTTAATCTCGGAATCTGAATCTGAATCTCGGAAACGGCTCCAACGATTAAATAAAATTTAGTATACAGGGGATTTCCTGGGCGATAAATCGATCTAGCTAGGAGTCATTTTCAGAAATAGTTGTTTTATTCGTGTTTTCAATAATCAACTTTATCGAGAATCAACTTAAAATATGACTCTTCCCGACATCTATTGGCGAGTAGAAGTAGCTTTAGTGTTATTGTGTCGTCAAACCAGTTAGTTGCTCTCAATAAAAAAAATAAATATTATTTTTTGCCAATAGATGTCGGGAAGAATCATATTTTTCTGTTTAAGTGGCAAAAAATACCGAGCAAAGCTCGGTCAACCAGATATTTAATAATATTAATTACTTACACCTTTGTGTTAAAGTTAACTTAGTTGGTGTTAGAAGTTCGTTAGATAGCGTTTTGAACCCTCCGGGACGGGACGGGCGTGTGCGGGACAAAAGTCTGACTCGCACTTGGCCAGTTTTTAGGGTTCCGTAGCCAAATGGAAAAAAACGGAACCCTTATAGATTCGTCATGTCTATCTGTCTATCTGTCTCTCTGTCTGTCCATCCGTATGTCACAGCCATTTTATTTCGAAACTGTTTAGACTACAGAATTGAAACTTGGTAGGTAGATGTATTCTGTGAACCGCTTTCCGATTTTTATACAAAAATAAAAAATATAAAAGTGTAAGGGGGGGCATCCCATACATGGAACTGAAACAAAAAAAAAATTTCATCAAACCTATACGTGTGGTGTCTATGGATAGGTCTTCAATAATGACATTGAAGTTCCTAATATCATTTTTTCTCAAAGTCAATCATTTGAAAGATAAGCGCGTCTAAAGTGGTAGAATGTGTGTCCCCCCCCTCTAACTTTTAAAGTATGGGAGTGATAAATCTAAAAAAAAATATGGTATGCTGTAGATCTCAATAAAAACTAACAACGAAAATTGGTTTAAACGAGATATAGTCAGCAGTTTTAGAGATATGGCGACCGCAAAGATAACTTGTTTTTCATACAAACACTATGAAAAACAAAGTTAATTTTGTAGTTGCTAAAAATCATAGTTATGGAATACTTAACTGTGTTACGGAACCCTACGAGTGCGAGTCCGACTTGCACTTGGCCTTTATATGAGATATTCATTTAATATCTCATATAAATAAGATAGTTTAAAAACTAAAACAACCGACTTTCATGCCCCGCGAGTCAGTTTCAGTAGCAAGTTTGAGACGTTTATCGTCATATCTCTAGAAATACTTATCAGATCTCGATGTAATTACAATGGAACTACCTCGGCAATGTACCCTACCGAAGAATTATTTAAATCGGTTTACAATTGACGGAGTAATCGCGTAACATACATTTATATTTGAGGGCCCGGTGGCATAATCGGGAGAACTGATGGCTTTGATGCCCGAGGTCCCGAGTTCAAACCACCGTGCACCAATAGATGTTTCTATTGAATAATGTATGTTCGCTTTCCACAGTGACCCTCCGGTAAAGGAAAAACATCGTTAAGAAACCAACAACCCCCGAATGGTGGTAGGACACTATCTAGTGTCCGCCTGGCCAGCTACCACCCTCAAGCTAGAAAATCTGTCCCCAAACATCTAATGTGTTTCGGCAGCTATCCTTGAGAGCCAGTTCCCATTCTAGGCCTAGCGTTCTTACTATCTTCGACCGTATCATCACTTACCAGCAGGTGAGATAGTGGTCAAACGCTAGACTATTAGATATAATATGATAGTTTAAAAAACTAAAATAACCGACTTCAAATTCCACGCTATTAATTATTTTCAGTACCAAGTTTAAGGTGTTTATCTCCATATCTCTATGGATACGCTATACTATAAGATATATAAAAAAACAATAATAATTTTTAAAAAAACATACAGACAAATTGAGAACCTCCTCCTGTTTGGAAGTTGGTTAAAATTATATATTTCCGAGCTTGATGAAGCGAGTCACCTAGCTCATTTCTCAATAACCATCGTTCCCAAGTTTCTATTGAACCACCATAACAAGGACCTACTTTCCATTGATAACTAAGTCGTTCAAAAATTAAGGCATAAATTACACAACGCGATTTAATTGCCGCGTAAATCACGCGCAATAATGCGTGCCCACAATGCCTCAGAAACAATTGGAAGATTTAGAGCCAGCCTTTATTTATCGGTTTTATTTTATAAAGACTTGTAAAAGCTATTTGTGAGCTGTTGTGTTATTAATTAATTACAATTTTACAAGTCGCTTATTGTTACACTTGTAAGAGATGAACAGAGATGCAGATACATCGATTTCCTGGGCTGCGTTCACGACCTACGCTCGGAGTACAACCAAACGCTCGTTCACGACCTCAGAGCGTCGCACTCGGTTAGCGCAACTGTGTCGTTCACGACCTCGGTTGTTTCACTTCGGTTGCAACTTTTTAACCATCAAATTTGTTGGTTTAAAACGCTCTGACGTTTGTGACAATAAATTTGGCGATAAAAGCTGTAATTTTTGTTACAGATTAAGGGAATCGGAAAAAATTTGCATTGTCGATACCAAGACGTGTTATGACGAGACATTAATCATAAAAACAAACGTAAACTATTCAGAAAAAGAAAAATAATGAAAACAACTTCGAAATTCGAGTCTGCGCAAAATATCAAAGTCGCAATTTGCGTGAAAAACACCCGTGGTCGTTCCGGACCTTCGAGCGAGTTGCAAAACAACCAAAAAAGCTTCTCCGGAGGACGTGAACGCAGCCCTGTCCATCCAAAATAATCTGATTAAAATCGCTACACACGATAAACCGCCCATTATTTTTATTACTATTTTCTAAATTAATATTTTGATATAATCGGAAACTATAGACCTATTAGCCTAGTGTCACATCTCTACAAAACTTTCATAAAAGTAATCCAAAATAGAATAGATAGCAAGTTAGACAGCCAACAACCACCCGAACAAGCTGGTTTTCGCCCAAGCTTCTCGACTACTGATCACCTACATGCCCTCAATCAAGTCATCGAAAAAGCAATAGAATTCAATAAACCTCTCTACCTAGCTTTTGTTGATTACGCAAAAGCTTTTGACAGTATTAAACACTCCGCCATATTCTCTGCTCTACAAAATCAACACATAGACCTCATTAAAAATATATATAAAACCAGTACAGCCTCAATAAAATTACATGCCAATCCTGGTCCTCATTTTAATGTTGAAAAAGGCGTGAAACAGGGCGATCCACTTTCCCCAAAGTTGTTCACTAGCACTTTGGAAGAAGTGTTTAAAACACTTGCGGAGTCATGGTCAACAAAGGGCATCGACGTCGGCGGGCCAATGCTTACAAATTTAAGATTTGCTGACGACATCGTCCTTTTTGCCTCAACAGCTACAGAACTGCAACAAATGCTCCAAGATCTGAGCGCGGCAAGCCTCGAGGTTGGACTTGTAATGAACCAGTCAAAAACCCAGGTCATGACTAATAGCACGAAACGCAGGGTCGAGGTAGACGGGCAGTTATTACAGTATGTCGACGAATACATTTACTTGGGCCAGATAGTTTCCTTCCAAAATCGGCAAGATAAAGAGATCGGTCGCCGAATTGAAAATGCCTGGAGGAGCTACTGGTCCATGAAGTCGCTGATGAAGGGCAACCTTCATCTGTCACTAAAGCGCACCCTAGTCGACATGTGTATACTGCCTGTCCTAACCTACGGAGCTCAAACCTGGTCATTGACAGAGGCACAGAAGTCCAAGCTCAAGGTTTGTCAAAGAGCCATGGAACGGAGCATTCTCGGAGTTAAACGAACAGACCGAGTTCGAAACACTACGCTCCGTTCCAAAACCGGCATCACAGACGCAGGTTCAAAAAGTGCAAAGCTCAAATGGGACTGGGCAGGGCATGTGGTCCGTATGCATCCAGCAAGGTGGGCCAAAATCGCTACAGATTGGGTCCCCACAGATGGTCGGCGACGACGTGGTCGGCCACGAAAGAGGTGGCGTGACGATATAGTGGCCCACCAGCCTGGCTGGAGAGACATTGCGCTGGAGAGAGATTCGTGGAAGGCTATGGGGGAGACCTTTGCCCAGCAGTGGGACAGTACAGGTTAAGAAAAAAAAAAAATTTTGTTTGCAATAAAGAAGAAGTATATTCTTTTCAATTCTTGTAGAAAATCTTGTTATTAATTAATTTTATTCTACATGGAAACTCAGTAGAAGAACTATGAAATGTTGCTGTGCTTGGAAAATAGCTGTGAATGTTTTTTTGTATCATATAGTCTAGCGTTTGACCACTATATAACCTGTTGGTAAGTGATGCAGGCGAGGATGGTAGCACGCTAGGCCTACAATGGGAATTGGCTCTCTAAGATAGCTGAAGGAACACATTAGATGTTTGGTGACAGATATTTTAATGGTAGCTGGCCAGGCGGACACTAGATAGTGTCCTACTACCATTTGGGGCTTGGGGGTTTCTTAACGATGGTTTTCCTTCACCGGATGGCCACTGTGAAAAGCGCATATATACATTTTTCAATAGAAAAATCCATTGGTGTACGGCGGGGATTGAACTCGGTACCTCTGGCAAAGTTAGCAAAGAGGCACGATATGAAAACCATAAACAGTCACAAATAAACTTATTTTGCCTTTACACGGGTCATTTATATATGACGTATTTGGTTGAGGTGCTCTTTTACAGCATTATTATCTGGTTGGCACAGTAACAAGCAAACACGAGACAACACTCAATTATGGTATGAAATTATGGTGCAATTAATTTACCCAAAAGTGAAAAAGCAAAGGCAATTCTGACTGCACCATAGACTATAACTAGTAGTCAGTGTTTTAATTAGATATTAATGCACATCGTGCAATAATGAAATGGACACGGACACATTTTGGTTTCTTAACGATGTTTTTCCTTCACCGGAGGACCACTGTGAAAAGCGCACATCAAGTCTTCGATAGAAAAATCCATTATCGGTACCACTGGCATCAAAGCCGACCATTATCCCGCGACACTGGGTCTTTAAATAAATAAATATTGCATGGTTACCACTACCGTTTTTGTATAGTGGAAGCACTATTAAATATTATGTTTCTTTTAAGTTTTACACACATCATATTTTTGTACATTGTTACACACCATCCAAAATTTCATCGTACTGACGGGATTTGAACCCGTGCCTCCCGGGGAAAAGGCAATCTATAAGTTTCGTCGTATTGATAGGATAGTACTGTGACTTAGTTGGTTAGAGCGCCAGGGAACGTATCCTACGAGGTGCGAGTTGGAATCCTGTCGGTACGTCGGTCGAAATTTTGGATTGTGTGTAACATGTAGATCACATTAAATGATTTTCTAACTTGGGGTGGCTAGGTGGAAACTATGTCTTTGGGAGCTAGTTCCCATTGGAGGCTCAGAGATCTGCCATTTTTGGCTACATGAGTGATGATGTAAATAAGATAGTTTAAAAAACAAAACAACCGACTTCAAAGCCCCGCGAGTCAATTTCAGTAGCAAGTTTGAGACGTTTATCATCACATCTCTAGAGATACTTATCAAATCTCAATGAAATTACAATGGAACCACCTCGAAAACGTACCCTACCTATTACAAAAATAATCATTCAAATCGGTTCAGAATTGACAGAGTAATCGTGTAACATACACACAAAATAAAAGGGGAAAAAAACATACAGACGAATTGAAAACTTTCTTTTTGGAAGTTGGTTGAAAAAATGTGTCATTTTTGGAATCTTACTTTTAACCTTAACCATTGTAATAAATAACAATTTGGTTAAGGTTAATCCTGAAGGTTCTTTAAGTTTATAATGAGAAAATAATCATACCCTGACGTAACAAGTTACAAGTTAAAGTTAGCAAACAGGAAGCCGTAAAACTAAGTTAATCGATTTCAGTTAAGCCTGTACGGATCAAATGACCATGTAACTTACTAATACTTGGCTAAGCGTTTCCACCTGGCTGGAAACACAGACATAGATTAGGGTAGGGACCACAAGTTTGTCTATTTTTTAGGAAAAATTAAGTGTTACATTCCAAAAAAAATGGTTCAAAAAAACTAAAATACTGAATTCAAATCCATTTTCAGTGGCAAATTTGAAGTGTTTATCGCCATATCTCTGGAGATACTCATCAGATTTCCATGAATTTACAATGAGACCACACGAGAAGTATACGCTCTTAAATAAAAAAAAAAATACATCAAGGCGGTTAATACGTGACGGAGTTTTGAGGTTAAAATTATTAAATGTGCTGACGTTAATTGAAGAAGTTCCGGTTGTCTATCTCCGAAACTCATTATCAAATCTTTATGAAATTTAAATGGGACCATCTCGAAATAAACCTCTTTTAACGAAAAATAATTAAAAAACAGAAAATATTGTGGGAATTTGACTCCTCTAACAAAGATTGACTAAACTTGACCCCTGAGCGCAAAATCAAGGAAACAGATAAATGTGCTCAAAAGTGTAATACCTATCAAGAGCTGATTGTAATTGTTCTTAACATTATTTCAGCTGCACATTTTACCAAAGCTTATTTTCATCTTAAATTATACTGTCATCCAAACAACATAGATAGCAACATTATCTAAGACGTTTATTTGGCGCTTTAATTCTGCTTGAATTATTTTCTTAAGCTATGCCTCAAAGCCTTATTTATCAATGAAAATGTTACGAAGAAGTTTAATTAATGATTATATAACAAATTTTCAGTTATTAATTTAAGTTGATGAAATCCCGCCAAATGATCAATGTAAGTGTGATTAGTTAATTTCCGGGGATGGTTCCGGGTGCGTTTGCTTATTTACATTTCCTTTGATGCGAATGATGTTTTATTAATTTAACGTTGATTTTATGTAATTTAAGAGGTAATTAAGATATTGGTCCTTATATTATGAAGAGAACTAGAGGCGCCCTGCGGATTTATCCGCGTATATAAGTATACTATGTGCTATTGTACTCTGCTGGATTTTATATTTATGACGTCTGCAGGTACAAGTACGCATCTCACCACATACATTTTACTATTCTTACCTATGGATTCAATCAAAAATACTTGTAAACTATTATGTCAATAAATAAATTTGTATGTGTATTTACCAATATTATCTACTCTATATACCAAAGGCGATAAAAGTATGTATTTGGACAAATATTAATTTATAAATCGTAGTAAGTTATAACACATAAGTAAGTAGTGCAGTTTAATTACAATATTAAATTTTAAATGTATTGCTGTCATAATTTTGATTATGCTATAGATGCTATTGCGGACTTTTTTAACGCAGCAATACGCAGCATATTCGGGGCAGCGCAAGCCGACCGAAATAGCTCTTAGGGCAGCAGGATTTTTGTCGTAATTATAGATATAATTTTGCTAATTTACACAATATCTTTAAGCCTATGTGCTATTCTGATCTAATCTGATCTGTGTATAAGCTATAATATTGTAAAGTATAATTAAATCCGTTCAGTAGTTTTTTCGTTAAAGTAAACAAACATTGACATGCATTTATATTCGAATTTGATTAGATATTGGACAATTTTATTACTTAAAAGTACCTATAACCGGTGAGCATGTATGAAGACGCTCGTGAAAGTGGAAGACGCGAAAGACGTGTGTCATGATCGTAGCGCGTGGAAAGAAGTAGTACTAATTTGCTTACCCCAACGGGAAAAGGCGTGATTTTATGTATGTAGGTATGTATGTATTATTATTTAAAAAGATTGCACACTCACAGGTTTTGTCATAATAGGAATTGATTCGACAAGTTTGGTCATATTTGATGTCATTCTGGAAGCCTGCTAATTTGTCTGATGCTAGTAACATCACATGAAGAATTCTTACCTATAAGATACCTAACCATTAAATATTTAAGAACGCACTTATACCTCAGGAAATACTCTACGACTGAAGATCACAAAATACAAGTACCTACCAATATTCAGCAAGAAAATTATGAGAACGGAGGCAAAATAATATTCATAACAAAAGGATCCACGGTGTTTATAACCCAATGACTTTACCTATAAATCTGAACAGTTTTACTACTGTCTTTTACTACGCCATTCCTCCTCAAACACCAAAAACAAACAGCAATGGCGGACGAGCCGATACGCTGCGAATTATTGGTAGCGGAAGGCGGAAATCAGTGATTGCCGAGCCGTGGCAATATCCGCTTAATGCTGCTTTTATCCGCGCGTCTGTATTCACGTCTACAGTAAGGATACAAGCAAAACTATCATATTTTTCCACAGTTAGTAGAAGCATATTATATCGATGTTTCGCCTGACTCGCTACCAAAAAGTAGCTTACTACCAATAAAGAGAAAATCTGCCGCCATAATCTTACGTTGTTCCGTTACGGTAGCGCACAGCCCCCAGTGTTACTTATAAAAATCTATTGATCAATTGCTGAACTGCTTCTCAGCTGAGAAGCTCTCAAGGACTTGATCATTGCTCAACTTTTTTTCACTCATAAACGTTAGTCAGCCATAGCTTGGTTGAGACACGAAATAGATATGCTCCATGGGCTGTTGGCATAGATTATAACCTAATTAATCGACTAAGGAACGCTTAGAAATATTCATTTTTTATCTGTAACAGACTATATTTGACAGATCAAGTGCCAGAAAAAAATCCGCGAAGTACAGTGCCACAAGTATAACTTGGCGGTGGTGGTTTTTGGAACTAATTCTTTTGATTGAAACTGTGAGTTTGACGTTTGAGAGATTACGGCGACATTATTGTTGATAAATCTGCTACATTAAAATAGTTTAATAATGCCAAAAGTAATTAAAAGTGGTTTAAGAGAAACTGTTATCAAAGTACAAAGTAAAAGCACAGTGGCGCACAGGCACGCCAAGTTATACTTGCCGGACTGTATGCGCACGTCTAGAATTGGCATATATCAGCTGATTGGTTCTGCCAGCGCCATCTTGCCTCTCAGCAAGTGCTTAAATGGTCCCGGCGGTGGCTAACTTTGAGAGCTGTCAATGCAATTCTGAATTCTCAACGACCTCTCAACTTTGATTACCGTTTACGAGTGAGATTTTTAACCGACTTCACAAAAAAGGAGGAGGTTCTCAATTCGTCTGTATGTTTTTTTTTTTTTTTTTGTATATTACGCGATTTCTCCGTCAATTGTGAACAGATTCAAATGATTCTTTTTTTAATAGGTAGGATACGTTTCCGAGGTGGTCCCATTTTAATTTTATCGAGATCTGATTAGTATCACCAGAGATATGGAGATAAATACCTCAAACATAGGAGAATATACTAGTTTTAGTAGAAGAGTCCCAAGAAGATTATACACATTGGAGGTTGCTATTGCATATAAGATATTCTTACGGTAACTGTGAGCGAGATAGAAATAAAGGTGGGGATAATTTTTTTTATATCTTATAGGCTTATAGGCACCGACTTCAAATAGAGAAGTAGGTAGCGCTTATAAAAATTTTTAGTAAATTATTTTTCGCTTTTGAGTGCCTTTTTGTGGTTATGAAGTCGGTTTTTTTTTTTTTTTTAAATAACTTATTCTTTATCAATATTGCAGCAGTTGCTCAAAATTTGAGACACGTTTATAAGTAGCACCGAGTCAAAGTATTCTAGGCCTAGCGTGTTTACCCCAGAAATACTAATAGCAAGGTAGGTGTTTACCATCTGCGATATGGTGTGCGCCGCGGTGTAGTCGTACCTTTAGCTTTAATTGACAGTTTCTAGATCTCTTCGAAGATACAACTTCTTTGCAAGACCTCCTATGCCAGTTGCTTGTGAGGGCAAAATGTCCTTCGAATTTGTAGCAGCTGCCCATACCGTAATTTTATAATATTGCACTTGCTTGGGTCCATAACTGGGGTGGATATTATATTTATACCAGTAGATGTAACGTGTAATTAAGATTGTTTTGCCGCGAAAATTTCTGCGCTAATTTTGTTGTGCACGTTATTGGCATTCGCAAATATCGGGGCGCAAACACTATACTGAGGATTGTTGGGGGCGCAAACACTGCTCTAGGGATTGTTTAACAGCCTACTTGGGTAAGTTAGCTAGTGAATATCTTTATATAAGTAAGTTGCGAATAATACGGGCTTTCTTAGGTAGAATTGTACTCAGTGCTTTATTTAAACAAAGTATAAGGCGGAAGCGGGATAAAACGTTCTAAAGAAACTATCCTTAATATAATTAACTCATTTCAATCAAATCGATTCAAATCCTACCACAGGTGGTAGGAATATATTATATCGATGTTCTACCTGACTTGCTACCATAAAGTAGCATATCGCCATCAAGGAGAAAATCCGCTGACATAACTTACGGTGCTCCGGCAGCACTCAGCCCTTGAGAGTCAGTATTCTAGGTTTAGCGTGTTAACCATCTTTGACCATATATTATTCATTACACTGTTACCTCGAGACATAAAGATGTGGAGTTTCATATGCCCTGTAATTTTACTGGACACTTTGCCATTCAAACCGAAAGATATTCCTATTTCACGATTGAATAAGTAAAATTTGTAATACTGTAAGAAGTTAGATTAATTTAGTTGAACAATAATTGTTTAAATATAAGAAGGTATAAACAGGTTAAATTATATGATACTAGTTGATACCCGCGACTTTGTTCACGTAAACTAAACATTTAGTATCTTCATCGTGCTTTACAGTATCTTTATGTTAAATTTCAGTAAGATCGGATCGTAACCGTTGGGACAGACATGTCCTAGAGTGGAGACCGCGAATCGGCAAACGTAGCGTAGGACGTCCTGTGACCAGGTGGAGCGACGACATACGCAAAGCGGTGGGCAGTGACTGGAAGAGAAGAGCCGAAGATCGGGCTCAGTGGCGCATCTTGGGAGAGGCCTATGTCCAGCAGTGGACTGATACAGGCTGATGATGATGATGATGATGATGAAGATCGGATCGTCCGTTTACGCTTGATTAGGTAACAACAAACAGACAGAGTGACAGAGTTACAAACATTTTTATAATATTAGTGTGGATGTGGATATTAGTGTGGATGTGGATATTAGTGTGGATTGATCTTCCTAAAAATTAACCTTTTATGTTTATTTCTTTTGTCCCTTAATGTTTTATCATAATACATATCATTGGTGAATGCTACACGCTCGATATTTATCGTGATATTTGGATCGTAATCCAGGATCACGATATTTATCGAGTGTGTAGTGAAGCGTATCACGTATCGGGAAACGGATCGCTGGATTTCTAGAAATCCAGAAATCCACGATCTTTATCAAGTATCGTCGATAGATATCGAGCGTCTAGTCTCAAGTGGATATTTATCGCGTCAGTATTCATTCTGTCAGCGATGGAAGAGGACGAGCATATGTAACAACCCCCCCTTAAAACGCTTTTTGGGTTTTTAAATATTTTCTTTTGAACGCGACTATACTTGTTTACTTTATTACGATACTGAAATACTGGAAAATTAGATTATTTAATATTGAAATATTAATCGGACTGGAATAAAATATTGGCCATTTGTAATCGTCTAGTTAGTGGTAGGACCCATTGTGAACCGTTGATGTAACCTAAATTCTTTTCAGGGAATCTCAAGACAAACCTAATATAATAACTAAAGACTAAATAATACAGGAAATAAAGCTTCTATTGTTGCAAGTAATCCTAAACACTGCTACAATACTATTTGTGCTATACTGTTGCTTTTTATACCCTATGGTGCAATTGTTACCTAGTGAAAGTGTTTGCACCATTTTCTCTAACTAATACTATCCAGTGTAAATATGTTATTATTAGTACTAATTTGTGTTATTCTATTATTATTAGTACTTGTAAACCTAAATATTAATGTTGGTATTATTTGATACCTTTTGGTGCAACTGTTACCTAGTGAATTTCTGAGTACCAATTATTTATCTAATACTAATTTGTACAAATACACTATTATGAGTACTAATTTGTGTTGTATTATTATTAGTACTATAACACCACATTATAGAATACAACTGAACACTGAGTAATATTTTACAACCTGTGTCAACATTTTACCTATTGATCCTAATAATATTACATTTTAGAAACAACATACATAGAAATATGAAATTAGTATTTTCTCTGGATAATCTCTTGCATTCACGTCTTGCATTCTTAATTATATTTTATTATACTTTCTTTGGGACTTTGATAGATTTTAACTTGATGATCTTTCTTTGTCAATTTCTTTGATATTTTTATAGACAAAGTTATTGATCATGTAAATAAGATTTAGTATAAACATTTTAGTATGTACAATAACAAAAGAGAGGAGAACAAAAGTATGATAAATAAATACATGTATATATAAAAATACGTCCGATTTAATACTTTTAAAGGGAGGACAGTCTATGGGGTGTTTTTTACACAGCATGTACCATGGATGGTTGGATCGGCGCGCCGTCCATTCGCTACCGAGCTATGGCATTCATCCTGAATTACTTGGGTAGCCCCTACTTGATCTAGTATCAAGCAACCATCCATGGGGGACCACCACTGCGCATGAGAAGACATGACCTATATTTCATAATCGAAGTATCGACGAGAAATGAGGTTTAGCAAGCCTAGAAATATTACCTGCATTTCATTATCGAATCATCAACCAGAAACGAGGTTAAGCCTCATGGTGATGTCTACAGTAAGTCAAAAGTCAGTAGTACAAGATGTATGCAATTAAATTAAATTCGACGTCTTAAGTTGTATGTCAGTACTGAGTCACAACTAAAAGTGAGAGGGCATAATCTTTTATCAAAGAGAATAGTACATGTATGTCTGTTAGTCAGCCTACATACTCATCCACTCCAGCTTAGTTTAGCTTGGGAACATTCGCTTGCTCGAACGACAGAGTTGCCTTGGATGGTTAGAAGGTCTCTGTCTATTAATCGAGCACAACATCCATCACCACCTGTTTCATGTAGATATTACTCACTCTAGTTTCTTAAGAGTGAGTAGTATCTGAGCTACCCTGCCTACACTACCTACTATCGAATTTCCTATCTATCTCCTATCAACCTATCCTATCATTCCTACTAACCCATACTGGGTCTATCCAACTCCATCTATACTAAAACCTGTCCTGAACCGCAAAGTATATTTCCAACAAAGGAATGACTCAATGAGCCAGGTTAATTGAAGTTAATATTGTGGTTAATGAAGATAATTACTGAAGCAACCCAGTAAGCTAGGTTCGCCAGCATTTTAGTTAAATTATTTCTCCACTCCGGAAAGACCCAGCGGTCCAAGATCACTTTATTGTCGTAGTTGGTGATGATGTCGTTGCGTGATCATCTATGTTAAATGCTAGAGAAGACTCTGGCTATTCATTCAGCTTACAAGTCTCCCCAGGGTTGGGCCACCCGTAGCATAACACAGAATCTCACGGTCCCCTCAGGGAAGGTAATTCTCGAACATGTAGTAAAAGTGATTCTTTTCTCACTGAATTATTCCGCAGAATATGTAAATTTGAAGACACGTTGCGTGGTTGTCTATGTCACGAACTAGAGAAGACTCTGGCTATTCTTTCAGCTTACAAGTCTCCCCAGGGTTGGGCCACCCGTAGTGTGACACAAACTTCCACGATCCCCGCAGGGAAAATAAATCACGAACAGATAATAGGCGAATCCACGCCATATGAGCAGCTTCAATAAGCACATATGTCCCGTAGGAAACAAAATCTCGTACATAATTAGTAAGTGAATCCGTCTCACTAAGTCATTCCAATGAATCAGGTACGTTGAATTTAAATATGCTGATGCATAATAATTTATGTCGATAATATTGGGTAAGTCAACATGACATTATATCCGCATGTTTTGTATATCCCGTAGGAAAGAAAATCTCGAACATATTAATTATTAAACTTTTCCACCAAATTACTTCAGCGATGCAGGTACATAAAATTATATTAAATTATTTCACGGTTGGTATAAGAAAATTATTATCATCGTTCACGTACACATAAACAATTAATGCTCTGAAATAAATTAATTATTAAAATATTCCGTTTCAAATTCATCATCAAAACCATCAACATCAACCATCAGATTACACAGTTGGTAAAGAAAATTACTATCATTCACGTACACATAAATCAATAATATCCTGAAATAAATGAATTATTATAATAATACTCCGTTATTAACTTCATCACTAACATTAACTAATTTCTGTCCACTGCTGGACACAGACCCAATGAACACTCTCTCCAACAGGTTTAAGGTCTATAGAACACTTAGCACAACACTGCAACTCTCACAACCACCTTCGGACCGATTCGGATAAAATGTTATATTATTGTCCCAACGTGAGTAAAGTCACGGAACGCAGCTAGCTTCCTTAGCCATATTAAAATAAACATAATTATTATATATTCAAGCAAATGATTTCATAAATCTATTTCAAATACGAAATATCCCGATTTGGATGAAAAGTTATATAACAATAACAATATCACATTGAATAAGTAATATTAAAATGGAATAATAAACAAAATACAAAAACCTGCAAATAAATATATGAATATTTAGAAATGTATCTTATAACCATTTCTCTTAGTATAAAAGTTGTCACAAATCCATCAGATAAATTTGCCACAGGTTTAGGTACGATTTGATTTCATCAGATGTTGTCTGGACCAATTCGGATAAAATGCTACTTAGTTGTTTCAACATGAGCAAAGTCACGGGTCGCAGCTAGCTTTCTTAATCATATTAAAATTAATTATACAATGCTAAATTCCAGTTCCTTTCTGTCAGACATCCACCCGACAGACATATTAGAATAACTAATATCAAAATGGAACGATAAACCTAATACAAAATCCTACAATTTTAAGTTCCTGGATGTCCGTCTTGCACTAAACCACCATTTCAGAATATCTAATAATTAGTAATGGCTACCATAATATGCTTATTTATTTTACATGCAATTAACTGATTATATGATTAATATTGTTAAATTTAGACCTGATGGTAATAAGAGATCTATAGAATTTATATTTCCTATAATTCTCCTTATACATATTTAGAAATCTATCTTTTAACCATTTCTCTTGATATAAAAGTTGTCAAAATCAGTCAGCAGCCACATGCACTTGACCATAATTTCAAAGTGTAATATTTAGTAAGAAAACTATCTACAAGGAGATAAAATGTATTATTTTTACTTTGTAATTGTATCTTCTTAAATTTATTAGTTAATACCAACCAATAAAAAGTCAGTCAATTATGACTTTCTATTTTTAAATTTAGATCTTATAATAATAGTAAAAAACCTAGACTTAAGATAAGAAATTGAATATGTGCATAATAATTAGGATAGTTCAAAAACCAAGACAGCCGACCTCCACGCCCCGCGAGACAGCCCCAGCAGCAAGTTTTGGATGTTCACAACCGACGAAGCAATCGCACAACATACACACAAAAAACACACAGACAAACCGAGAACCTCCTTCCTTTTGGAAGTCGGTTGAAAAGGCATCATGAACCATCAGTGCTCTGTCCAACCAATTATTGGAGATTGAAAGCATTACAAAGACACTTCTGTTTACCATCAGCAAGTAACTGGCAAACCAGCTTCTTGTTTTGTAGCTGAGCTTCACGCCTAATATTATATTGGATCGTAAAACCGCTTGAAATCGGGCACTATCCCATTACAATAATCATTTAAATAGATAATCTAAACGCGTTACAGTGACATCCTCTCATGTTATTGGAAAAGCCCACAATGCAGCTTTCTTATTAATAGATAAAAGGATACTCCCTGACTTCTTACTGCTCCGTTTTTTAACAATTTTAACACTTTTTAGCACATAAAAACTTCAAAATAACACTACACGTCCAGTAACATCGTACTCTTTTTCCTCCCGTCCAAAAAAAGTGCCCCCAAGCTTCGCCGCCAAAAGTCCAGTTCCCTGCATTTTCGCGGCAAAAATCCTCTTTTTCATCATTTTACGCGGCAAATCTTTAAAGGCGCCATAAACCAAGAAAAAACTAAATAAATCCTCTTTCTCAAAACAAAACACAATAATTTCCCTGCCCTGACAAGTGACAGCTCTTTTTTGACACCGACAGCTCATGCCATCTAATATCTTTTTAACTCTACAAAGTGGCTTCACACCTGACCTATATAGTGCCAAGCGTTGTTTTGTTTGATCCAAATATTTAATTAAATACTAAATGAGAACGATTATATTTACGAATTCTTTTGAATATAAATATAGTACATCATTAAAATCAATATAAATTCGAAATATTACCGCATAAACCTGAACCAATCTCAATAAATCGTAGAGCTCGAAATCCGTTCTGTTACAATCGCCCCTGAAATAATTCTTATAGTTTACGGAAAGAATTTTTCACTTACAACTATTTGATAAAATATATAAATAAATTACAATAAAATAAAAGCAATAATAAAAATAAGAGAATAAATTGCAATTACTGCACTACCAACTGAATCCTGATCTGCCAACGTCTGAATCCAAACAACGAAATGTTAAGCGTATCCCTACGTATGTAGTGTGTATTTAAACCGAAACAACAATAACCATGGCAAAAAGTCAACATCTGAAATTTTAACGTTTTCCACTTGGGACATAAATCACCTTCCACAAGGACAATTTAAACAAACTGGGAAATCAGGTTGTGAGGCTGATCAACCCTAAGTAGTACAGTACAAATGTTGCAAACCAATCCAATCGTCCGATTACTGAGCAACACAGCACCGTCCCGCCTGTTTAAATTTCTTTAATAGCAAAAGACAATAGATTCCCTGAGCTTCAACATCTCTTTCAAAAGTCAATTGTCGCAATAAAATTGTTATCGTCTCGGAACATGTGGAGTAATCATCGGTTCTGCAAGCATGTTTGCTTCTTGTGGAGTACGACCTTTAATGAAATCAGCATGATACTGATGATGTCTGCTGACCTAGCCTACCACCAACGGATCTCCTTCATTAAAGATTTTTTTGTAAGTGTCGGGGATGTCTAAATCCAGACGCGTGCAAACCGCCTCATGTCTAAGTTGCAATAAAATTATCAAGCCCCACATCCTAATCATCACATTTTCCAAGTAATTCAGTAACTCGACATTCATGTTCTTACACGCCACTTGACAACCCAACTACAACCTATACAGACACGAAACTACGGATTATCAATTTGTTTTAATTTAACGTATGCAATTAAATTCTCTGTATTTATTTTATTATAAAATCAATATTGCTTTTACTCGCACCTTTCAACACGTTTACCTCAATACATTTGGCTCGTGAATGAGATACTACAAATCATTGGTAGCTCATGCAGGAGATACCTCCAATTTACCTTTTTTTTACTTTGCATGTTTTTTTTTTACCACAATAAAACTACAACAATTAGTTTGCGCAAAGTGATTTAATTATATTGTTTAAGTTTTTAAAATGAAACGCAATTTGATTTGTGTAAAACTTTTATCTACTAGCTACTCTTCTTATTTTCTTTGTTTTTTTTTTATCCTAGGGAAGAACCTCACGCGGTGGATTCATGTGCTAAAATAATATCAATATGCAAATATTTTCTTTTTTTTTTATTTCAAATAGTTAATATCATTAAACTTATTTTGTCGCGCCCCAAGCCATTTATATTCTACTCCTACTATATTTATTAATTTAATCTACCAAACATATCGTTTTATATATTTAAGCAACAAAATAACTATTAGAATTTTCTTTTTATTTTGAATTTTGAATTACTTATATTGTAAATGTTGAATGGCCTATTCCATTAAATCTTCGCCCCTAGCAATCTAGAACCTTCTGAAAAATTCTGAATTATTCTTATGATCATCTATTTCTCTACCTCATTTTCCTACTCCAATTATTAATTGTATTGAATATTTTTTCATATTATTTTATTACTATTAATTAACGCATAATCTACGCCCCCAATTTCAACTGTACGCTTCGAACTTTTACTGTACGCTCCCAATTTCAACTGCACGCCTTATTTATACAATATGCCTCCAATTTACTCAGTACGCAACCAATTTATACAGTACGCCCCCAATTTACACAGTACGCCCCCAATTTTAACATCTTTACAATACGCTATGCCTCTAATTTCTATATATTTATTTTAATGTACGCCCCCAATTTTAACACCTTTCAATTAATCTACACCCCCAATTTATTCATCTTTAAAATGCTCTACGCCCCTAATTTCTTCATATTTAAAATTATATTCGCCCCAAATTTCTACATCTTTTAAATACTTTACGCCCCCAATATAGTAAATCCTACTTAAAGTTTAAGTACACTGCATTTAGAATATCATTGTTTTGACCGTTTTGCGCCCCTACA
The DNA here is from genome assembly GCA_954871355.1 of Cabera pusaria. Lineage (NCBI taxonomy): Eukaryota > Metazoa > Arthropoda > Insecta > Lepidoptera > Geometridae > Cabera > Cabera pusaria. Next base: position 24,431,222 of record OX940902.1, read on the forward strand.
TTTAACATACCTAATATGCCCTAATAATGTCTCAAGATTCCCCTATCCGTTTTACAGCAACAAATTGTGGGAACCGAAATTCCCAACAGTTTTTTTTTTATTTTTTTATTCCAATCCTTAAAAATTATTATATCTATTGAAGTATTATATTTATTCTAATAAATTACTTACAATTATATTTTACTAAAATATTTTACATTTATATTACTAGTATATTATTTTATTTTGATACTGAAAAACTAATATATTTTACAAATGTAAAAAAAACAAATACTTTATATTTTATTTTAATAAATATATTTTTAAATTTACTTTAATAATGTATTATTTGATTTAACTGCAATTACTATTATATTTTACAAATGTACTATTTAATTTTCCTATGTATATACTAATTTATTAAAGTATAGACGTAAATCGTAGTAACTTTGGTCAATCCTGGTCATGGTGCCACCATATTGTAACAACCCCCCCTTAAAAGGCTTTTTGGGTTTTTAAATATTTTCTTTTGAACGCGACTATACTTGTTTACTTTATTACGATACTGAAGTACTGGAAAATTAGATTATTTAATATTGAAATATTAATCGGACTGGAATAAAATATTGGCCATTTGTAATCGTCTAGTTAGTGGTAGGACCCATTGTGAACCGTTGATGTAACCTAAATTCTTTTCAGGGAATCTCAAGACAAACCTAATATAATAACTAAAGACTAAATAATACAGGAAATAAAGCTTCTATTGTTGCAAGTAATCCTAAACACTGCTACAATACTATTTGTGCTATACTGTTGCTTTTTATACCCTATGGTGCAATTGTTACCTAGTGAAAGTGTTTGCACCATTTTCTCTAACTAATACTATCCAGTGTAAATATGTTATTATTAGTACTAATTTGTGTTATTCTATTATTATTAGTACTTGTAAACCTAAATATTAATGTTGGTATTATTTGATACCTTTTGGTGCAACTGTTACCTAGTGAATTTCTGAGTACCAATTATTTATCTAATACTAATTTGTACAAATACACTATTATGAGTACTAATTTGTGTTGTATTATTATTAGTACTATAACACCACATTATAGAATACAACTGAACACTGAGTAATATTTTACAACCTGTGTCAACATTTTACCTATTGATCCTAATAATATTACATTTTAGAAACAACATACATAGAAATATGAAATTAGTATTTTCTCTGGATAATCTCTTGCATTCACGTCTTGCATTCTTAATTATATTTTATTATACTTTCTTTGGGACTTTGATAGATTTTAACTTGATGATCTTTCTTTGTCAATTTCTTTGATATTTTTATAGACAAAGTTATTGATCATGTAAATAAGATTTAGTATAAACATTTTAGTATGTACAATAACAAAAGAGAGGAGAACAAAAGTATGATAAATAAATACATGTATATATAAAAATACGTCCGATTTAATACTTTTAAAGGGAGGACAGTCTATGGGGTGTTTTTTACACAGCATGTACCATGGATGGTTGGATCGGCGCGCCGTCCATTCGCTACCGAGCTATGGCATTCATCCTGAATTACTTGGGTAGCCCCTACTTGATCTAGTATCAAGCAACCATCCATGGGGGACCACCACTGCGCATGAGAAGACATGACCTATATTTCATAATCGAAGTATCGACGAGAAATGAGGTTTAGCAAGCCTAGAAATATTACCTGCATTTCATTATCGAATCATCAACCAGAAACGAGGTTAAGCCTCATGGTGATGTCTACAGTAAGTCAAAAGTCAGTAGTACAAGATGTATGCAATTAAATTAAATTCGACGTCTTAAGTTGTATGTCAGTACTGAGTCACAACTAAAAGTGAGAGGGCATAATCTTTTATCAAAGAGAATAGTACATGTATGTCTGTTAGTCAGCCTACATACTCATCCACTCCAGCTTAGTTTAGCTTGGGAACATTCGCTTGCTCGAACGACAGAGTTGCCTTGGATGGTTAGAAGGTCTCTGTCTATTAATCGAGCACAACATCCATCACCACCTGTTTCATGTAGATATTACTCACTCTAGTTTCTTAAGAGTGAGTAGTATCTGAGCTACCCTGCCTACACTACCTACTATCGAATTTCCTATCTATCTCCTATCAACCTATCCTATCATTCCTACTAACCCATACTGGGTCTATCCAACTCCATCTATACTAAAACCTGTCCTGAACCGCAAAGTATATTTCCAACAAAGGAATGACTCAATGAGCCAGGTTAATTGAAGTTAATATTGTGGTTAATGAAGATAATTACTGAAGCAACCCAGTAAGCTAGGTTCGCCAGCATTTTAGTTAAATTATTTCTCCACTCCGGAAAGACCCAGCGGTCCAAGATCACTTTATTGTCGTAGTTGGTGATGATGTCGTTGCGTGATCATCTATGTTAAATGCTAGAGAAGACTCTGGCTATTCATTCAGCTTACAAGTCTCCCCAGGGTTGGGCCACCCGTAGCATAACACAGAATCTCACGGTCCCCTCAGGGAAGGTAATTCTCGAACATGTAGTAAAAGTGATTCTTTTCTCACTGAATTATTCCGCAGAATATGTAAATTTGAAGACACGTTGCGTGGTTGTCTATGTCACGAACTAGAGAAGACTCTGGCTATTCTTTCAGCTTACAAGTCTCCCCAGGGTTGGGCCACCCGTAGTGTGACACAAACTTCCACGATCCCCGCAGGGAAAATAAATCACGAACAGATAATAGGCGAATCCACGCCATATGAGCAGCTTCAATAAGCACATATGTCCCGTAGGAAACAAAATCTCGTACATAATTAGTAAGTGAATCCGTCTCACTAAGTCATTCCAATGAATCAGGTACGTTGAATTTAAATATGCTGATGCATAATAATTTATGTCGATAATATTGGGTAAGTCAACATGACATTATATCCGCATGTTTTGTATATCCCGTAGGAAAGAAAATCTCGAACATATTAATTATTAAACTTTTCCACCAAATTACTTCAGCGATGCAGGTACATAAAATTATATTAAATTATTTCACGGTTGGTATAAGAAAATTATTATCATCGTTCACGTACACATAAACAATTAATGCTCTGAAATAAATTAATTATTAAAATATTCCGTTTCAAATTCATCATCAAAACCATCAACATCAACCATCAGATTACACAGTTGGTAAAGAAAATTACTATCATTCACGTACACATAAATCAATAATATCCTGAAATAAATGAATTATTATAATAATACTCCGTTATTAACTTCATCACTAACATTAACTAATTTCTGTCCACTGCTGGACACAGACCCAATGAACACTCTCTCCAACAGGTTTAAGGTCTATAGAACACTTAGCACAACACTGCAACTCTCACAACCACCTTCGGACCGATTCGGATAAAATGTTATATTATTGTCCCAACGTGAGTAAAGTCACGGAACGCAGCTAGCTTCCTTAGCCATATTAAAATAAACATAATTATTATATATTCAAGCAAATGATTTCATAAATCTATTTCAAATACGAAATATCCCGATTTGGATGAAAAGTTATATAACAATAACAATATCACATTGAATAAGTAATATTAAAATGGAATAATAAACAAAATACAAAAACCTGCAAATAAATATATGAATATTTAGAAATGTATCTTATAACCATTTCTCTTAGTATAAAAGTTGTCACAAATCCATCAGATAAATTTGCCACAGGTTTAGGTACGATCTGATTTCATCAGATGTTGTCTGGACCAATTCGGATAAAATGCTACTTAGTTGTTTCAACATGAGCAAAGTCACGGGTCGCAGCTAGCTTTCTTAATCATATTAAAATTAATTATACAATGCTAAATTCCAGTTCCTTTCTGTCAGACATCCACCCGACAGACATATTAGAATAACTAATATCAAAATGGAACGATAAACCTAATACAAAATCCTACAATTTTAAGTTCCTGGATGTCCGTCTTGCACTAAACCACCATTTCAGAATATCTAATAATTAGTAATGGCTACCATAATATACTTATTTATTTTACATGCAATTAACTGATTATATGATTAATATTGTTAAATTTAGACCTGATGGTAATAAGAGATCTATAGAATTTATATTTCCTATAATTCTCCTTATACATATTTAGAAATCTATCTTTTAACCATTTCTCTTGATATAAAAGTTGTCAAAATCAGTCAGCAGCCACATGCACTTGACCATAATTTCAAAGTGTAATATTTAGTAAGAAAACTATCTACAAGGAGATAAAATGTATTATTTTTACTTTGTAATTGTATCTTCTTAAATTTATTAGTTAATACCAACCAATAAAAAGTCAGTCAATTATGACTTTCTATTTTTAAATTTAGATCTTATAATAATAGTAAAAAACCTAGACTTAAGATAAGAAATTGAATATGTGCATAATAATTAGGATAGTTCAAAAACCAAGACAGCCGACCTCCACGCCCCGCGAGACAGCCCCAGCAGCAAGTTTTGGATGTTCACAACCGACGAAGCAATCGCACAACATACACACAAAAAACACACAGACAAACCGAGAACCTCCTTCCTTTTGGAAGTCGGTTGAAAAGGCATCATGAACCATCAGTGCTCTGTCCAACCAATTATTGGAGATTGAAAGCATTACAAAGACACTTCTGTTTACCATCAGCAAGTAACTGGCAAACCAGCTTCTTGTTTTGTAGCTGAGCTTCACGCCTAATATTATATTGAATCGTAAAACCGCTTGAAATCGGGCACTATCCCATTACAATAATCATTTAAATAGATAATCTAAACGCGTTACAGTGACATCCTCTCATGTTATTGGAAAAGCCCACAATGCAGCTTTCTTATTAATAGATAAAAGGATACTCCCTGACTTCTTACTGCTCCGTTTTTTAACAATTTTAACACTTTTTAGCACATAAAAACTTCAAAATAACACTACACGTCCAGTAACATCGTACTCTTTTTCCTCCCGTCCAAAAAAAGTGCCCCCAAGCTTCGCCGCCAAAAGTCCAGTTCCCTGCATTTTCGCGGCAAAAATCCTCTTTTTCATCATTTTACGCGGCAAATCTTTAAAGGCGCCATAAACCAAGAAAAAACTAAATAAATCCTCTTTCTCAAAACAAAACACAATAATTTCCCTGCCCTGACAAGTGACAGCTCTTTTTTGACACCGACAGCTCATGCCATCTAATATCTTTTTAACTCTACAAAGTGGCTTCACACCTGACCTATATAGTGCCAAGCGTTGTTTTGTTTGATCCAAATATTTAATTAAATACTAAATGAGAACGATTCTATTTACGAATTCTTTTGAATATAAATATAGTACATCATTAAAATCAATATAAATTCGAAATATTACCGCATAAACCTGAACCAATCTCAATAAATCGTAGAGCTCGAAATCCGTTCTGTTACACATAGCAATAGCAACGCAAGCTTTATTAATATTATCACTCATAGTTTATAATATTTGGAACAAATACGAAACGAAACGAACAATCGTGTGAACGCACAAGTGTACTCAATGAAATTTACCGTCGTACTGACGCGATTCGTATCGTATGTGTAGTATACCAAAATATTACTCGATAAATATCACGTAAAATATCCTGATAAATATCGAGCGTGTAGCATTCGCCATTCGTTGTTACAAAATGTTCGATTCGCCTTTATAAGCCTCACACTCCTCTAATCTTACTATTCAAAGAACATGATCCTTTAAAACTATTGACCCTACCAACAAAACTTCTTTACTCCACATGAATTCAATCAAAATGCCTCTCTCCCTATAATAGCTTTCCCTGACAGCCAGACATCAAAGGAAGCCTGAGGACCCTACACCCTAATCCTGAAAAAGGTCCTCAAAAATAAATTGAGAATCAATGTAGTACCAACACAATGAGGCGCGAGCGATGGAAGACCGATTGAAGACCGATGGATCCATCCATCACATAGCGCGCTTTGGGACACGGTTTTGGGTGTTTAGAATTGGGTACTTACTTTACTTTTTAAGGGTAGAAAATAGTTTTCGGATGAGTTTACTTTAGACGTTGAGGGTGGTGTAGTGGGAGAATGGTCGGCTTAGACGCCAGAGGTACCAAGTTCAATGCCCGCTCTGCACCAATGGATTTTAATATCAAAAAATGTATATTATATGTGCTTTTCACAGTGGCCCTTTGGTGAAGGAAGATCCCCGCATGGTGGTAGGACACTATCTAGTGTCCGCCTGGCCAGCTACCACCCTCAAGTTAGAAATTCTTTCGCCAAACATCTGTGTTCCGGCAGCTATCCTTGAGAGCCAGTTCCCATTCCGGGCCTAATGTGCTACCATCTTTGAGTATTCAGCCAGAAGCTACCATCGTCAACTGCATCATCATTTACCAATAGGTGAGATAGTGGTCAAACAAATATAAAAAAACGAAGACGCTAACACACATGTATTTTGATTTTTTTGTGATATTAAATTAAATTTACCAATAATCTTATTCACGCGAATTAAGCACTAACCACATAATTTATTAAATCTTCTTCTCTAACCTGGCTACTATCTATTTCAAAAGCCACAAAAACTATTAGCTACAAAATAAAAATAATTATTTAGCTAACGGTTTTTATGATATAAGGTAACGCAAGCACAAGCAAGGGGCTCGCTTGATGGTAAGCTATGACGACTCCAATGCAAATACTGTAACACACAACTTTGGGTTGCTAAAATTTGGCGCGTCATTGGTACAATTTACTTTAAAGGTGGCATTCTGCAGGACGCGGCAGTCGGCAGACGGCAGTGGCAGACGGCGAGGGCATGTGCCGCGACTGCAAACCGCATTACTTTACAGTATTAATACATGAGTAAAGAAAAGTTTCTTTACTCATGTGGTATTAATTCGTATGTGACCGATTCCGGCATACGACTGCAACTGACACGCGTCATTTCGTGAATTGATTTGTACACACTTTTGCTGTCGGCCGTCTACCGCGTGCTGTGAAATATCTAGATGTGTAATAACTCAATACAAATGGATAAAAGGATGTGATTATTTTCTAAGTTTTTTTATACATTGTATAGGTTAGCGTTTGATAACTATCTTACCTGTTGGTAAGTGATGATGCGGTCGACGATCGTAGCACTCTAGGCCTAGAATAGGAACTGACCCTCAAAGAGAGCTAGCTGTTGACACAGATTAGATGTTTGGTGACATATTTTCCAACTGGAGGATAGTAGCTGGTCAGGCAGGCACTAGACAGTGTCCTACTGCTAGCCAGGAGCTTTACCTTCACCGGGGGGCCACTGTGAAATGCGTGCAAATTTCACAGTGGCATACATTTTTAATTAGAAAAATCTATTGATGCTCTGCAAGGACTTAAACACACTACCTCTGCCGTCAAAGCCGACCATTCTTCTACTACACCACTAGGTCCTCTATATGTATTTATATACCTTGCAATATTAATAATATATCCCACACAAAATCTCATTTTTGTGTTTATGTATTTAAACATGACCCAAGACTAGCCAATATCCACAGCCCTGAATAATAATGTCGACTATTTCTATTCACAGGTTGTTATTAATAAGTCGTCCTCCGTCCCTCCATACTACGTAGTACGTACGTAGGTTTGTATATATACGTGTACGCGTACGTCGATACGTGACGAAGGGTTATAAGCTGACGTGTATAATAAAGCCGTGCTAATGAAAACGGTAAGATTATAAGTTTAATTTAAAAACTGAGCTTATAATTTAATAAAAAAAAAATCTAATTTACTTTTACAAATTTATAATTTACAGTTGGTGCGTTAACCGTGTCTACACATCGGTCTAGCGATCGAACTGCTAAGTTAAGTTTGTCCTTTATATTTATATAGTTTATTATTTTTTTATATATCCTTTATATTTATATAGTTTTTGAAGTTTGAAGCCTCGGTCCGCGATTACATTTCGCACTTGGCCGGTTTCCGGGTTCCGTAGCCGAGTGGCAAAAAACGGAACCCTTATAGATTCGCCATGTCTGTCTGTCTGTCTGCCTGTCTGTCTGTCCGTCCGTATGTCACAGCCATTTTATTCCAAAACTATTAGGACTACAGAATTAAAACTTGGTAGGTAGATGTATTCTGTAAACCGCTTTCCGATTTTTATACAAAAATAAAAAATATAAAAGTTTAAGGGGGGCATCCCATACATGGAACTGGAAACAAAAAAATTTTTTTACTTCAAACGTGTCTTTAAAAACGACATTGAGGTTTCTAAAATCATTTTTTCTCCAAGTCAATCATTTAAAAGATAGGATATGTTATTGTGTTATTATGATACGGAACATTAAATGTGCGAAGTCCAACACGCTCTTGGCTGGTTTTTACGTTAAAAAGCGAATCGCCAACTCAAAATTTCACTAATATATGGTAAAACGTAAAATTAATTTACATAGAAAATTTGATAAAGTCTTCACCATCCTTACTAATATTATAAACGCGAAAGTTTGTATTTATGGATGTATGGATGTATGGATGGATGTTTGGATTGAGCTGAAATCTGGTATGTAGATAGCCTAGACCAGGGTAGGCGAAACTTTATGAGTATCAACGTGCCACTTTTAGGGTTCCGTACCTCAAAAGGTAAAAAAAGAAACCCTTATAAGATCACTTTCTTGTCCGTCTGTCCGTCTGTCTGTCCGTGTCTGTCTGGATAGCCTAGACCAGGGTAGGCGAAACTTTATGAGTATCAACGTGCCACTTTTAGGGTTCCGTACCTCAAAAGGTAAAAAAAGAAACCCTTATAAGATCACTTTCTTGTCCGTCTGTCCGTCTGTCTGTCCGTGTCTGTCTGGATAGCCTAGACCAGGGTAGGCGAAACTTTATGAGTATCAACGTGCCACTTTTAGGGTTCCGTACCTCAAAAGGTAAAAAAAGAAACCCTTATAAGATCACTTTCTTGTCCGTCTGTCCGTCTGTCTGTCCGTGTCTGTCTGGATAGCCTAGACCAGGGTAGGCGAAACTTTATGAGTATCAACGTGCCACTTTTAGGGTTCCGTACCTCAAAAGGTAAAAAAAGAAACCCTTATAAGATCACTTTCTTGTCCGTCTGTCCGTCTGTCTGTCCGTGTCTGTCTGGATAGCCTAGACCAGGGTAGGCGAAACTTTATGAGTATCAACGTGCCACTTTTAGGGTTCCGTACCTCAAAAGATAAAAAAAGAAACCCTTATAAGATCACTTTCTTGTCCGTCTGTCCGTCTGTCTGTCCGTGTCTGTCTGTCTGTGACCACCGATTTTCTCAGGAATGGGTGGATCTAGCAAATTGAAATGTATACCAGATACTGAAGTCTATAGTCCTTATAAGGTGTATAAAAATCAAGGTCCTGAGTCAACACGATAAAAAAGATAAGGGTAAATTTAGATTTTCGCGAAAACTTGTAAATACCAACATTTACCTTAATATTCAAGTGTTTTTATTTTTCGGAATTTTTCCTTTACCTATACTTCCCGTTGACCTAGAATCATGCAATTTGGCAAGAAAGAAGGTCTTACAACACAAATAAAGGAAAAAATCCAAAAAATAAAAAAAGTTGAAAATTAAAGGGTGTCCCCATACATTACATACATAGTATACATAGGCCAATTAAGATAGAGCTCTGAGTTATATGAGTGCTTATACAATTTAGAGGTCTAGCTTAATTGGTACTAACCAACGTTGGTACGGAAGCCTCAGTGGGCGAGTCCAACTCGACTTGGCCGGTTTTACTTCTAAAGAAATGTTTAATGAGGTCATAGATTTGCCATCAAACAAGTTTGCCGACACCCCGCGCACCGCACTAGAACAATCCGTAGCGTAGCACACGCGTTCGCTCGTCATATAGTACCTACTCCACACTTTTTTTAGGGTTCCGAACCCAAAGGGTACCAACGGAACCCTATTACTGAGACTCCGCTGTCCGTCTGTCTGTCTGTCCGTCTGTCACCAGGCTGTATCTCATGAACCGTGATAGTTATACGGTTGAAATTTTCACCCATGGAGTATTTCTGTTGCCGCTATAACAACAAATACTAAGAACAGAACAAAGTTAAAAATTAAAGCGTTTAAAACAAAAAACGTGTTTTGTACGAGACAATACGATATGAAATTAATTCACCTCGACGCAGCTAGATGGCAGCACAGGAAAAATTAGCACGCGCAAGCGTTTCATTTGTTAAATTTGTGGGCCTCGGTCGATTTGTTTGTTTACTTGGTCAAGGTTTATTCGCAGAAAATGTAGTGTACAGTGTTGAATAATATATCTTCAATTCTAGTACTTAAAGAGCTTCAATTAGCTAGAATCAGAATAGAAAGTAAGTCGTTGGAAACGAACACTCGGTCTTCCAGATATTTAATTATATTAATTACCTTTGAGATAATATTTACTTATATAGTTGGTGTCAGAAGTTCGTGGCGTTCGGACTTCGGAAATTCGGAACCCTCCGTGTGCGGGACAAAAGTCTGACTCGCACTTGGCCAGTTTTTAGTGTATATATTTTGTGATCTGTGACGTGCCCAAAATATTGAGTCGCGTGCCATCAATGGCACGCGTGCCGTTGGTTTGGTTCGCCATCCCTGCCCTAGACCCTGGAATAACTCATAGGGTACTTATTTTTTATCCCGATATTCCCACGGGATCGCTCCGCGCTTTTACCCTCGTAGACATCGTTGTCTACGCAGGTAAAACCGCGGGGCAGAGCTAGTTTAAAAATATAGCAATAACTATTGATTTCATTCATGATAAATAAGTTAGCAATCATCAATCAATTCATTTTAAATAACTACTTTGTTATATCTCTATTCCACTATACGTCGTCGTTTAATAAGCGAAATGTATCGTTATTTTATCGATCTTAACAATCACTTAAACGAGTTATCGCACGAGTAATAAATATCTTAACGACACAATATCGTTTGGGGGAGTCGATTTTAGATATAAGTGAAATATTTAGTAGCACTAAACTTCGACTATGTGCGATCTTCGCACCTGCCTACGATAAATTCAAACGTTTGCGTTTAAGAATTTGATAAGAATCATAAAATAAACCTTATTTCTTCTACATAGAAGTGGTTGAATATACCTAGAAGATTTTTAGAAGTGTTAATGTAAATTTGTCGAGTAATTTCTTGGTACAGAGATATCATTTGAGAATTTGTGAGATATGTTTCAGTCGAATGGAATTAATAGACTTGTTCGTTTCAAACACGAATATATATTTTTTTATGTCGATGAATATTTTAGAAATATATGTACTTTAGTGTATTTTATTATGACGTGGCTATTGTATTATAATTAAGATATATGGTAGGATTTTTATATTATTATATAAGCTAGCGATTGACCACTATCTCACCTGTTGGAAAGTGATGATGCAGTTGAGGATGGTAGCACGCTAGGCCTAGAATCGAAGGTACCTCTCAAGGACAACTCATCATAATCAGTCTATACTCGTCCACTGCTGGACATAGGCCTCTCCAATTTCACGCCACTGAGCACGATCTCGGCTACTGTCCTCCAGCTCTTGCCAGCCACCTTCCGAATATCATCGCTCCACCTGTCTGGGGATGTCCTACGCTACGTTTGCCAATTCGCAGTCTCCAATCAAGAACTCGTTCACCCCAGCGGTCGTCGATTCTTTGGCGAATGTGGCCTGCCCATTGCCACTTCAGCTTGCTAATTCGGTGAGCTATATCGGTGACTTTGGTTTTCTGTCGGATCACTCGTTACGAATTCGATTCAGAGAAACTCCGAGCATAGCTCTTTTCATAGCACGCTGAGCGACCTTAAATTTGTGAACCAGTCCAACTGTGAGTGTCCACGTTTCAGCTCCGTATGTCATAACGGGTAGGACGCACTGATTCAAGAATTATGTCTTTAGACTCTGTGGCATTGAAAATGTGAAGACTAGACGTAATTATATTTGCTACCTAGCCTAGTTGTATTCTTCTATTGGCCAAAGTTGTTTTTACCCAGCCGCAGAGTTTTCCCTGAGGTCAGCATCAAGGACTGGACAAGAACTGCCGGGACATATTAGATTATTGGCGACAAAATTTCCAACTTGAGAGTAGTAATTGGTCAGGCGGACCTTTGATGGTGTCCTACCTTCACACAGGAGCTGTCACTAAATTGATACAAGCTTTCCCTACACCTGTATCTTGCCAGATTTATTAAGCTGCCCTGGCTTATTGAATTAGCCAGGGCAGCCTTCTTAATGATGTTTTCACTCACTGGAGGGCTAATGTGAAATGGTGGTGTTCCGATACCACATAGCCCTTGGGAATCAGAGTATTCTAGACCTAGCGTGTTCACCATCTTTGACCACATCATCGCTTACCACCAGGCAAATGTAGTGGTGAAACGCTAGCCTGTAAGATATAAAAAATATGTAGTACACGTACAGTTGGCGAAATAGTAGCGAGTATTTTTGTCGGTACCTACTTTATTATCATATTTTTACATAGTCATAACATATTTTTATAATAGTAGATAAATGGTCGTACAAACGGACATCCAGGCCCTCATTACCATGTTAGAGATAGCAATATGTAGCCTAGAATTATATTAGTTACATCTGCTTCCCCGAGGCTGGATCAAGTCAAATCTAATGTCAGTTAACATTGTAATTGACCCCTTTGAAACGTTTCTAAGATATCAAAACACCTGCCTTTTGCTACAATTTATTTTGTATATTTTAACCCTCGACAAAAAGGAAGAGTGTTATAAGTTTGACGTGTATATCTGTGTATAATATGTGTGTCTGTCTGTGGTATCATAGCGCCCAAGCGGATGAACCGATTTTAAGTTATTTTTTTGGTTTTATGGGTGTTTTAATCGAGAGTGTTCTTGGCTTTGTTTCATGGAAATCCGTTCAGCTATTTTAAGACTATGTGCTATGAGAGATGAATAAATAAAAAACGGTTCATCCGTTTTTTTTCACTGACTTCAAAAAAAGGAGGACGTTTCTCAATTCGACCGTATATATATATATATATTTATATATATATATATGATTTTTGTTTGTTCGCAGATAACTTCGTCGTTTATGAACCGATTTTGATTATTATTTTTTATTGGAAAGGAATTATCCCAAGTGTGGGTCTGATAAGTATCTCCAGAGATATTGAGATAAACATCTCAAAATTGGTACTGAAATGAATAGCGCGGCATTGAAGTCGGTTCTTTTTTTAGTTTTTAAACGATATTATTTATTTGCACCTTGGGTTATTAAAATAGAAAAACTTATGCAATACTTTACAACTTTACCATCCACATCATAGGTTGCTATACATACACAATGTCGCGAGCTAGGCAAACTACAAAGTACTAAACATTTTTACAAACTATTCATTTTTAGGGTTCCGTACCCAAAGGGTAAAACGGGACCCTATTACTAAGACTCCGCTGTCCGTCTGTCTGTCTGTCTGTCTGTCTGTCTGTCTGTCTGTCCGTCTGTCTCTCTGTCTGTCTGTCTGTCTGTCTGTCTGTCTGTCTGTCTGTCTGTCTGTCTGTCTGTCTGTCTGTCTGTCCGTCTGTCTCTCTGTCTGTCTGTCTGTCTGTCTGTCTGTCTGTCTGTCTGTCTGTCTGTCTGTCTGTCTGTCTGTCTGTCTATCTGTCTGTCCGTCTGTCACCAGGCTGTATCTGGGCTGTATTCTGTTGCCGCTATAACAAAACATACTAAAAACAGAATAACGTTAAAAATAATAGAGGATCCCCATACAAGAAACGTGTTTTTATCGGCATTTCACGCTATCTATGAACGCTTAGTTAAGGTAAACGTCCCATAGATGGCGTTATATTAAAATGTCGATCCCTGACACCTTTGTTAGACGTTAGATAGCGTTATAAGAAATAAAATGTTTATTAATATTTTTTTTGCTGGCGAAAAATGATAGATAAAATACTGCAGTGTGGTACGGAACCCTACTAGTGCGAGACCGACTTGCACTTAGCCAGTTTATAATTAACTAGCAGCCCGCCCCGGCTTCGCACGGGTAGAACATATATGCCTATAAAATTTGCATCAGTTTGTTGCATCGAATATAAAATATGAAGATATTTAACAATCATCGTCATATTTCAACCAATTTACACAAAACCTTAATGAATTATGCACCTAAACCTTCCTCATAAACACTGGCTATTGGTGAAAACCTCAGGATAATCCGTTCAGTAGCTATTGAGATTATTGCGAACAGACAGACAGACGCAGTGATGGACTTTGTTTTATAATACTTACGTAGTGATATTGGACGGCCCTTTGGCGTAAAGCATAGTTACGCTGATTCTGACCCGACGGACTTTGGTTCTAATCCTAGCTATATACCTACCAATGAAAGTTTTATGTGCATTCATGAATCATGAGTTTTTGGTACAGTGGTAGTAGGATCATTAAATCTACCAAAAAGTAGCTTACCACCAAGGAGAACGTCTGCCGCCTTAACCTTACGGCGTTCCCCGACGCAAAAAGTAGAGGTAATATACGCTTAACGTGTGTATCTGTGTGTCTATCTGTAGCATCTTAGCACCTAACCGGATGAACCGATTTTGTTTTTATTATTAATAGTTTTTTTTTTGTTTGATAGATGTCTTCATCGACAGCGTTCTTAGCTTTGATTCATGAAAATTCGTTCAGTCGTTATAAAACTATGAGCTTTTTTCTAGTTAATTGCGCTATGAAATCAACTTTCATAGGTCTGATCAATTCGAAAATCTTCTTCTTCAACGATATTGTAAGAACATGGAACATTGACCTGATGCTGGGACATCTTCTGGACTCTACAGAATACACAAATCCTCACCAACTTACAGCTCAGATTTTAAATGTCGTGTGTAGAGTCATTGGAATGCTTTTAATGTAAAGATTATACATAGATCAGTCGGAGTGGTTTAAAATATTATATTATTATATGTATATAGATGAATATTATTTTATACAATAGATCATATTATTACACTACATTGACTTCAAATTGATCGTGATCGATGGGGATCTACAGCATAGCTAAGCTTATAATAAAATTTTCGAAGTAACTATGATCTAATCTGTGGTTTCACTGCAAATATTTTATTAATTTTGCGATGCGTGTATGTGAAATTCGTGATATCTTCTAGAGCTTTCGTTTGAATTATATAGTGTTAAGGACAATTTTAATCGATAATATGTGGCCAAGCTAATTAACGTAATTATTTGGATGAGGATTAATACTATATACATGAAAATAGCCTTGGAAGTTATGTAATAAGTTTTAACAAACATTTTAAGATTAAAATGGTTACTGTGAGTCAACCTTAAGAGATAGACATATGCTGACGCGGACTTTTTTGTAGGTCTTATTAAGTTGTATAACTCTTCCATAGAAAATGTTCTTCTATCTATTTTCAATTGAGCAGCGTTCGTAAGAAACGTGTTTTTTCGACCGTTTTTTTGCCGACTTAGGTTGCAAATTAGGTCTCCACGAATGTACCTTTGATTTAAACGGGATAATATATAGCCTATTTTTATCCCGAAAGTCCATTCTATGTATTAGTGAAAGAATTTTTTAATATATATGAAAATACGAAAATACGAAAATACAAAAATACAAAAATACAAATGTTCTCTCTTTATAATATTAGTATTTATTAAAAATGCTTCTTTCTCGACACCTTGTTTACTACTTCAAAAAAAATTACTCGCATTATACATAATTTTAAGTCAGCTTAGATTAATGGAAACATGTATAGATAAAATCTTTGGCACCTCGTTTAAAATTAAAACAACACTTAACATATTTAATTGAACAATATTTTGAAAGTTAAAAATAGTTTAAAGATTATGCTAAAATACAGGACGAACGAAAGAGCACCTTGTCGCGTGAGCATGTTGTTTATTAATAATTTTATTAGTTTTGATGTACAGCAACATAAAATTTATTTTTATCACAAGCTTTATCTCTCTCTCACGGCGAATTTATTTGTCCGTCACAAATCTTGCGATTGATTTTAGAGCAACTTCCAGGGGTTGGATTGAGCTGAAATTTTGCATACATGTGTAAATCGCGTGACAATGCAATATTATGATGACATGATGCTGATCTGATGATGGATGCTGGAAGGTGGGAACTCCTACACTAAACATATTATATCTGTCGTGTTTGGGCTCGTTGGATTTGTCTTAACTTACTCTGGTCCTAGGTTATGTTAAAGCTTGTATTTAAAAAGGTTTTTAAAATATAACTTGTTTATTTTTACCCGACTACGAGATAATTATTATGAGGTTGACCTGTATGAATGTCTCAGAAAGTATATATTATGTTACTCTTTGTATGAATGTACCTGTGTTCATCATTCTGTTCCTTCATTACTTTTTCGTTTTATTGTGGCTTCACACGTTTAGTGTATTTAACCAGAGTCAAGTATTAAAGTTCTTCAAGTATTTGTGAATTCAAGTCATAAAGACGGGTCAAAGTCATATTTCAAGTCAAGTTGAAGTCATAATCTAGTCTAAGTTATACCCTAAGTAAAGATGTGGAGTTTACTGATGATTTTCAGTGGAATTTTGGTGTGAATGCAAATAGCATGATTTTCAACATTGTGCTGTTTCCCTACACTCACACACATTCACCGGCACTTAATTTATTACACATTTTATAAGTTTTAGGACAAAATACAATGAGAGCACACACACTTCTTTACGTTCCCATCAAAACTCTTCATTCTAACGTTAAACTTAATTCAAACGTTCATAACTTCTTACTTCTTCTCATAATTTGAAAAGTGAGGTATCGTTGGAACTGTTGGAAGTGTCCGCTGGTTACAGGCTATATGATGACATATTAAATAGAACATGGCGCCCTCTAGAGGACATTAACTAAAAAACTTTCTCTGGCAGGTCAAATGTTCGGAGAAACGCTTAGTTTATCTAGATACATTTTATCCTCTCTTATTCATCTGAATCGTAATAATGAAAATAATAATATCGTTTAAAAACTAAAAAAGAACCGACTTCAATGCCGCGCTATTCATTTTCAGTACCAATTTTGAGAAGTTTATCTCAATATCTCTGGAGATACTTATCAGACCTCGATAAAATTACTATGGTACCACACTTGGGATATCTTCTTTCACATAAAAAAAGAATAATCAAAATCGGTTCATAAACGACGAAGTTATCCGCGAACAAACATAAAAAAAAAACAATATACGTTCGAATTGAGAAACCTCCTCCTTTTTTTGAAGTCGGTTAATGATCATTATAGTTATAATGAGGCAATCGACGTTAGTCCCGTGTCACTGCGAAGTTTACTTTTACCTCACGCGTGACTCACGGGATGCGTCAGCGCCGCACCGGGCTCCCGTTACCAAATAAACACCATGTATCATTGTAGGGCTGGCACTTGCAAAAAATAATTTTAATTCAAAATTTAAAACCACCCCCAAACGATCTATTCATTCCGATGAGCCCAAACTTGACATCTCTGCAGTAAGTTGGTAAGGAGTTGAGTATTTTGCAGATTCCAGGAGATGCTCCAGCATTAGATCAACGCTACTAAGGTTTTACAATAATTATCGTTGAAGTAAGAGTATACCAAATTTCGAATTGATCAGAACTACAGAAGTTTATTTCATAGTGTCATCGACTAGGATAATGTTTATAGTTTTCAGATGGTTGAACGTATTTTCATGAATCAAAGCTAAGAACACTCTCGATTAAGACACCTATCAAACAAATAAGATCGTTTAAAAAACTAAAAATAACCGACTTCAATGCCGCACTATTAATTTTTGTTCATCTCCATATCTCTGGAGATACTTATCAGACCTCAATAAAATTACCATGGTACCACACTTGGTATATCTCCTTTCCAACCATAAAAAGAATAATCTAAATCGGTTCATAAACGACGAAGTTATCCACGAAAAAACATAAAAAAAATATATATGTATATACGGTAGAATTGAGATACCTCCTTTATTTGAAGTCGGTTAAAAAACTAAACTTAAAATCGGTTTATTTGTTTGGGTACTACAGACAGAAACAGATACACACGTCAATCTTTTAACGCCCCTTTTTTGCGTCGGGAGTTAAAAACGAAAGGAGTCTATTAGTGTGACATTTGACATTTACATTGACAGGACTCTGTGGTGTATTTAGAAGAACGCTTGACTTTAAATCTAGAGGTCGTAAGTTCACATCTGGTGCACCAATGGAATTTATATTATAGGAAAATATGATTCGAGGAAACTAGGTATTGTGTCCCATTACTGGGCAAACTACTCAAACTAGGTATTGTGTCCCATTACTGGGCAAACTACTCAAACTAGGTATTGTGTCCCATTACTGGACAAACTACTTAAACTAGGTATTGTGTCCCGTTACTGGGCAAACTACTCAAACTAGGTATTGTGTCCCATTACTGGGCAAACTACTCAAACTAGGTATTGTGTCCCATTACTGGGCAAACTACTTAAACTAGGTATTGTGTCCCATTACTGGGCAAACTACTCAAACTAGGTATTGTGTCCCATTACTGGGCAAACTACTTAAACTAGGTATTGTGTCCCATTACTGAGCAAACTACTTAAATTAGGTATTGCGTCCCATTACTGGGCAAACTACTTAAACTAGGTATTGTGTCCTATTACTGGGCAAACTACTCAAACTAGGTATTGTGTCCCATTACTGGGCAAACTACTTAAACTAGGTATTGTGTCCCATTACTGGGCAAACTACTCAAACTAGGTATTGTGTCCCATTACTGGGCAAACTACTCAAACTAGGTATTATGTCCCATTACTGGGCAAACTACTCAAACTAGGTATTGTGTCCCATTACTGGGCAAACTACTCAAACTAGGTATTGTGTCCCATTACTGGGAAAACTACTCAAACTAGGTATTGTGTCCCATTACTGGGCAAACTACTCAAACTAGGTATTGTGTCCCATTACTGGTCAAAATATTCAAACTAGGTATTGTGTCCCATTACTGGGCAAACTACTTAAACTAGGTATTGTGTCCCATTACTGGGCAAACTACTCAAACTAGGTATTGTGTCCCATTACTGGGCAAACTACTCAAACTACACTTACTTTTCTGTCTTTCAGAGGTTCACGCGCATTACCGTTAGAAAATACCGCTATTGCTGTCCTTCTTTCGACGCCATCGTCAGTTTTTAACCGACTTCAAAAAAAGGAGGAGGTTTCTCAATTCGACCGTATATATATATATATATTTTATGTTTGTTCGCGGATAACTTTGTCGTTTACGAACCGATTTTGATTATTCTTTTTTTGTTCGAAAGAAAATATCCCAAGTGTAGTACCATGGTAATTTTATCGAGGTCTGATTAGTATCTCCAGAGATATTGAGATAAACATCTCAAAATTGGTACTGAAAACTAATAACGCGGCATTGAAGTCGGTTCTTTTTTAGTTTTTAAACGATATTATTGGGTACCCATTCCGTTGACATGTACGCAAATCTTTGTAATGCATTATGCTGCATTATACATGACATTTTATGAAAAAATATTGAAATAAATGTGATATTTTAGAAACAATGAATTCCTACTCAACTAAACTTGACAACCCTGCATGTCACGCACTATAACTCGACATCTATGTTCTCAAACAGAATATTTAGCTAATTCGTCACCTCTTCAAACTCACAAAACACGGCTACTAAAACTCAACCCTATTTCGAACTAATTAAGGATTGATATCCAAAAGCAAAATCATGGTAACTTCAGTAAATTGTATTTGCTTTTGGATATTTCTTTTTTATAGTTTCTGATGTAATAGAGTACTTATTTGGGTCATTTCGAGTTGAGTTATCGATGATATGGTTGTTAAAGTAGCAGAATAGACTTATTGTGAAGGTATCAATTTATCACTTAAAAAAACACTTTTTAACGTATTTACCATCTTTGACTACATCATCGCTTACCACGCGAGATAATGATCAAACGCTTGCCTTAAATACATATAAATAATTTAAGATCGTTTAAAAAACTAAAAGATCCGACTTCAAACGTCGCGCTAGTCAAGCTAAGTCGTCGAGATAAGTAAATGCGTCGTAATACAAATGTTGATACATTAAAAATGGCTCGGCCGATTTCGTTGAAATTTTAATGGGGCCGGGCCACCTGGGAAAACAAAAAATAAACTGGCCAAGTGCATGTCGGACTCGCACTCGTTGGGTTCCGTAACACAGTTAAGTATTCCATAGCTATGATTTTTCGCAACTACAAAATTAACTTTGTTTTTCATAGTGTTTGTATGGAAAACAAAGTTATCTTTGCGGTCGCCATATCTCTAGAACTGCTGACTGTATCTCGTTCAAACCAATTTTCGTTGTTAGTTTTTATTGATGGGAGTGAAAAATTAAAAAAAAAAATATGCTGTAGATATATTTTTTTAAAATTTTTCACTCCCATACTTTAAAAGTTAGAGGGGGAGGGGACACACATTTTACCACTTTAGACGCGCCTATCTTTCAAATGATTGGCTGTAAGAAAAAATGATTTTAGGAACCTCAATGTCATTTTTGAAGACCTATCCATAGACACCCCACACGTATAGGTTTGAAGAAATTGTTTTTTTGTTTCAGTTCCATGTATGGGATGTCCCCCTTAAACTTTTATATTTTTTATTTTTGTATAAAAATCGGAAAGCGTTTCACAGAATACATCTACCTACCAAGTTCCAATTCTGTAGTCCTAACAGTTTCGGAATAAAATGGCTGTGACATACGGACGCTAATATATAAGCTACCCTAAAAAAAATATTTTTCAAAGTTTCATTTCAGCACTTTGTCGGCGTCATTTATTTACATACCCCCACAAAATTACAGCTTTCCAGTATTAACGGTCTCTTAGCAAAACCTTGGACAGACAGACAGACGGACATGACGAAACTATAAGGGTTCCTTGTCAGGACTACGGAACCCGAAAAACCGGCCAAGTCGAGTTAAACTCGCCCACCGAGGCTTCCGTACCAACGTTGGCATGTACCAATTAAGCTAGACCTCTAAATTGTATCAGTGCTCATATAACTCAGAGGTCTACCTTAATTGGCGTATACTATGTATGTAAGGGGGCATCCTTTAAATTTCAATTTCGATTCTAGGTCAACGGGAAGTACCTATCCTATAGGTTTTCGACCCAAAACCTATAGGGTACTTCCGGTATTATTATCTTTTCTATGCTCCCGGTTGGCCTAGAATTGTCAATTATGGTTAAAAGCAAGGTCTTACAGCACAGAAAAATTCCGAAAAATAAAAAAGTTCAAAATTAAGGTACATTTTTGGTACTAAGAAGTTTTCCCGAAAATCTTAATTTTCCCATATCTTTTTATGGTGTTGACTCAAGATCTTGATTTTTATACACCAAATAGGAACTATAGACCTCAGCATCAGGTATAAATTTCAACATGCTAGGTCTAACTGTTCCTGAGAAAATCAATGGTGACACAGGGACAGACGGACAGACAGACGGACAGAGAGATAGACGGACAGACGGACGGACGGAAAAGAATGTGATCTTATAAGGGTTCCTTTTTTTTACTTTTTGAATGAATTTTCAATTGATTGATTTTTTTTCTTGTTGAATTTTCAACTGACTTCAAATGCCGCGCGAGTCAGTTTCAGTTGTCAAGTTTTGAATATTTATCTCCATATCTCTTGAGATACTTATAAGATCTCGAAAAAAATATAACGGGACCAAACGGAAAGCATACTCTCTGAAACAAGTGGTTTTCTGTCAGGATTAAAACAAAACAAATGCGATCGTGATCATGTTCATAAGCTTTCGATGTAATAATAATAAACCAACCCAAAATCAAGCTGACTTAAGGGGGTACGATTTCCATACAAAAGTATAATGCGCAAATATGAATTAATGGAGCAAAATCTTGCACTTGAAAATAAATCTAGTGGTCTTGTATAAGTATACATGATTTAAATGACTAATATAAACATATTATATTCAATTAATATTTTTTTGTTAGAACTTGAATTTTAGTATTATTCAAAATAATTTCCCCATAATCAATCAAATTATGTAGGTAAATACATTTCCCGACATGTAAATACTTATAAAAGACCAATAGATATGATTTCAGTGCAATTTTTTGCTCCATTTACTCATATTTGTGCATTATACTTTTGTATGGAAATTGTACCCCCTTAACATACAAAGCTTTAAGTTATCCTCATTAATTCAGTACAAACATTAAAACTTGTACGGATACATGTAACGTCTACATAGACTCAGTTTCACAGGTTCTTGATAAAGTATCAAATAGTTATCTGACATATACGCTATTTAAAGTTGTAGTTTATCTGATACATATGTTTAAAATATGGTTTATATCTCACGGGCGGCAGGAGCAGCTGCAGACGCGGCAGAGGCTCTCAAACGAAAGAATGTGAGCATTAAACATCGGCGACAACTATGTTTTTTTTTCGTTTGGGATTGAAACCATGGGCCCATGGGGTCAACAAGTACTCGGTTTTGTTAAGACAGCTCTGTCTAGACATCTAAAGATGTATCTTACGACCAAATAACTCATGTTTACCTCGATCAACGCATTAGCCTTGCCATTCAAAAAGGTAATGTCGCCAGCTTTTGGGCACTCTACCAGCATATAGTGACCTAAATTCTGTTTTTTAAATTGTAGTTTGTATTTTAAATTTAGTTAATAGTTAATGTCTTAGTTCTATGTTCATGTTAGGTTTATGGGTTCAACTTTAGTATACCTACCATCGATTTCAGGGGGGGAAGGGGTGAAGATTGTAGGGGGAAGGGGAAAAACTCTCCCCTTGAAGAAAAAGTTGCGGAGCCCCCCCCCCCTTCAAAAGTTATGAAGTTATGAATATTTACATTTTTGAGGTTAAGTATGAAAAATTATCAATAATTGAAGGCTGGAGAGGATCAGTAGAGGGGAGGGGGAGGCTGGAGGAGAACCCTTATGGTAGAAAAACAGCGGCAACATAGTTGTCGAAAATGTTGTATGGAAATAAATTAACTTTTACCTGTAAATAAGATAGATATTTTATAGATAAATTTAACGCCATAGCGTTGGCTCTAGTGACGCGCGGCCGCTGCCGCGGCTCCTCTCCTCGCTACGCTCGTCGGCGCACGTCACGCGGTGGTCACTGTTCCCTAGTGTTTTGCCTAGGTGTTCGACTTTGAAATTATTAAGTACAAGTACATTTCTGAAATGACAAACACTAACTAGCGGAGCACTACGCAGACCTCTCTTATTTAACTCGACTTAACCCAGGAAGGATTCCCGGGTTGTGAAAAAATTACTTCGAGGGGTAGGTATAATTTTTCATACTTAACCTCAAAATTTTAATATATAATATATTCATAACTTTTGAAGGGGGGGGGGGGGGGCTCCGCAACTTTTCCTTCAAGGGGAGGGGTTTTCACCTTCCCCCCCACCACCCCCACACCTTCTCCCCCCTTAAATCGATGGTAGGTATACTAAAGTTAAGCCGGTTTATGTTTTGTGATAATTAATTGTGAATCAAATTACCAATACGTATAAACAGTTCTAAATTATCTAGACTAACTTTGTAACTTTGCACCTCTGTCACTCAGTCTGTTTGTTACCTATCACTACTTTGTTTACGTTTGTTACTAATCACGATCAACCTCACCGAAATGTATCAAGGAGATACTTTATATCATGAGGATGAACATAGGCTGCTAAATTCTTGGTGTACGTGAACGACGTCGCCGGTATCAGCTATGTATAAAACAATATAAATCAGCAACCTGTGTAACCATCCTTAAGGTTTGTACTTGTACATGTAACAACAACCTACCAATATATAGTTGGTAACATCCATTAATCTCGTTAGAATGACTATTAAAATAAAAGGATCGTCCCACACGTGCATGGAAAGTTGGAAACGTATGGTGCCATACAGTGTTACTGTTTATGTTATAGTTTTAATGGGTTTTAACAGATTTATTGAGCACCTTGAACTCTTGTATGACTGTGAATAGTAAAGTTATAAAAATTAATACAGCTGGTAAAGTGTTAGTATAAAACGAATGGAGATGTTTTTGATCTTAAAAGGTACGGCCACACCGTGGCGTACTGTGATCTGCGGGTGCAAAGTCAAAGTCAAAGTCAAAGCATTTATTCAGTATATGGGCAAATTAAAAATTAGCACTTACACACGTCAAATAACATTAAATAGATCATATTCAACAAAAAATATAGATATAACAGAAACATAACGCTTTGAATTTACAAAAAAAAAACAAAGGTATTGAGCCATTCAGCTTTCATCTAGACGTCGAACGTCACACTTAAAACACATGTTTAATTCCCCTTATTAATGTAGGGTTGCCAACCGTACCATTACGTGCACCCGCAACCCAGTGCATGTTTCAGTACTTCAGACAATTTTTATCCAAAAAATTGTGAAATAATGAAACATAATAGATAAATAAAACGCAGACTAATTGCAGTACAAATCATGTTCCGAATGGAACTGATTGTCCGACTATCACCGACCGGTGCGATCTCAGTACTTTTCTATTGTTTTCTGATCGCGTTTGGTGTGAACCAGTCGGTACAAATACTACTGCGCTATCTGATCGCCGCCTAGATCGCGTACGCAGGACGCTGCAGTGTGTCCGTACCTTAAGAGATTGAATAAAAGTAAACTTTAGTTTACTTAACTTAACTTGAGTAACGCGAAAATTATTCATTTTAATGTGAACGTACCGGCTTTTCTGCTCCCAGACGATGACCTACGTAATAGGTTGAAACCTGGTCGAAACATATCTGAAGTAAATACACGCGACCAAAAGCCGGTACATTGACATTAAAAGTAAACTTTTTCCAGCCTCAAGTTAGAAAATCTGTCACCTAACATTTAATGTGTTCCGGCAGCTATCCTTGAGAGCCAGTTCCCATTCTAGGCCTAGCGTGTTTACCGTCTTCAACCGCATCATCACTTACCAACAGGTGTGATAGTGGTCAAACGCTAGCCTATATGATGTAAAAAAAAAGAAAGCAAGCTTTTCGTAAAGAACGTTATCATTTCAGGTAGTGAAAAGTACTAATGATAAAAATAAACGCCAATTTTGCCTATTCGGGCATTAGGCA
The DNA here is from genome assembly GCA_954871355.1 of Cabera pusaria. Classification (NCBI taxonomy): domain Eukaryota; kingdom Metazoa; phylum Arthropoda; class Insecta; order Lepidoptera; family Geometridae; genus Cabera; species Cabera pusaria. Next base: position 24,456,364 of record OX940902.1, read on the forward strand.
TTACGGAGTTCTAGTACTTACAGCACAGTTCTCAGCAATACAGGCTTTTTGTCTAGCACAGAGTTCTGTGGATCTTAGTAATTATTATAATATGTTATTATTCTCACAAATTTTTTGCTGATTTGCTAAGTTTTGTTTTCTTGACGTAATATCTATATATATATATATATATAAAAGAAAGTCGTGTTAGTTACTACACTTATAACTCAAGAACGGCTGGGAGAATTTTTATGATTTTTGTATTATTGGAATTGTCTTTGTCAGGAATAGGATAATAAGTATGAATAACAATTAATAATTGACCTAAAAAAATTATATAAGATAAAATATTTTGCCAAAATGTTCCTGGGTTTAAAAACTGCCAATAATTTAATGCTCAATTGTTTTGTTTATCCCGCCGTATTTTTTATTTGTATAATTATGGCTCCACACGATTAGTGTATTTAGCCAGTGTCAAGTAGGTATAAAAATTCTTCCCATGTGTGGATGCATTACCATATTCGGATTATCTCGTTTTTTTTTTTTGTATAATTAATGCTCCACACGATTAGTGTATTTAACCCGTGTCAAGTAGTAAGTCAAGAAAAATTCTTCAAGTTTTTGTGAATTCAAGTCAGTTTTCAGGTGGTAGGCTTAGGCCGCGGCGTGTTACCCACCAGACAAAGCCATGCCGCCAAGCGGTCGCTTTACGGTATGAATGTTTGGTGAAGCCATTATGGGGAACGGGTCGGAAACAGTTGCGTTGATTACTATAGCTGGTCGTAATACATTGAAGGTCAATTTACCTGGCAGCCAATCTTGGAGAGCAGCGGGATCCGAGGCACGGTTCTCCGCTGGCCGACCGCAGATAGTTGGGGGCCCAAGTAGTGAGCCAGCCACTCATGAAAGGCTGCCCCGCCATCTCGCGAAAAATCCCGGAGGTGCGCCATCGTGCCGGTTGGCGACCGGACGAGAGGACCCGATGGACACCTCTGGGGGGCTCGGGCGTCCCCGCGGTCTCCAGTATTGATTCCCAATAGGTGAAAAGACCTAATATGTATCACGGGTTGGTAATTAGCGCCTCGTTTCCACTTCCGTTTCCCTTACCTAACTTCACTCCCCACAAAATGAAAGGCAGAAACAGAATAGAGGTTAAACAGCGGAAGCACGTCCTCTCCCTTCAAGTGCATCTCTCAAACATTCGAGGCTTGCACTCCAATATCCTCTCGGTCCACCACCATCTTGAGACCGAAAAACCGCATATTCTGTTCCTCACGGAGACGCAGATCAAATGTCCAGCCGACGCGGCGTACCTTGCCTACCCAGGCTATGTTCTAGAACATAAGTTTAAGCCGAGGGCGGGAGTTTGTATGTATGCCCGCGATGACATTTGCTATCGGCGTCTCCGCAACCTTGAAGACCCTCAACTTTCCGTCATGTGGATTTTGGTGGACACTGACATGGATAAAATTCTTTATGCTAGTGTCTACCGTTCGCACAGCGGAGATGAAGAGACAAACAGGCTCACAAACCACCTCAGTGAGGCGGCTGATGTGGCCCAACAGAGGTATCCTTCTACTCAATTAGTGCTTATGGAGGATTTCAACGCCCATCATCAAGACTGGCTGTACCCATACCAGAGCACAGACCACGCTGGTTGAGAGATGCGAAAGCTTGCTTTAACGCTAGACCTCACTCAGTTGGTCCAGGGAGCAACAAGGATACCGGACGTTGATGGCCATACAGCCAATTGCTTGGACCTTCTGCTGACGACAGAACCAGACCGCTACTTGGTGTCGCTTTCATCACCCTTAGGTAGCTCCGACCACTGTCTGGTGAAGTCTGTCTCCGTCGACTCCCCGCCCGATCCCAGCCAAAAAGGCGCCCGGCGGGTGTGGCGATACAGGTCAGCAGATTGGGATGAGATGCGTTGTTTTTTCACGTCTTATCCATGGCGGCAGGTATGTTTTTCTTCGAGCGATCCCTCAGCTTGCGCGGATGCTGTGACAGAAGTGTTACGTCAGGGTATGGAATATTTCATACCATTCTCTGACGTTCCGATGTCAAGCAAAGCTCGTCCATGGTTTAATGCCAAATGTAGAGATGCAGAAGCATCAAAACATGAAGCTTACTTAGCCTGGGCTGATGCTCGAACCCGCAAGACTAGAGATGTACGCGAAAAGAAGAAAGCCTTTAACTTAGCCGCCAAGTCTTGCAAAAAGACTCTCAAGAAGGCTTGCTTCGATCACATACGCCGAACAGGGAACAAACTTGCTTCTTACCCCTCTGGTAGCAAAGCGTTCTGGTCCCTGGCGAAGTCGATCGAAGAGAACTTCTGCCGTCCCTCACTGCTTCCACTGCTGAAACCCGACGGGTCACTAGCGCACACTGCTGAAGAGAAAGCAAATTTATTTGCTACTCTGTTTGCGGAGTCTTCACGTTTAGATGCTGGCAATGCTGTACCTTCTAGTCTGCCGACTTGCGGGACGTTTATGTCGGAAATCCGCATTCGTCAGACTGAAGTACGCAAAGCGTTGCGCAATCTAGACGTGAACAAAGCTAGTGGTCCAGACGGTATACCAGCTGTAGTCTTGAGGACGTGTGCGCCTGAGTTGGCTCCTATTTTGACACGCCTCTTTCGCTTGTCTATGACGACTGGTAAAGTGCCTAAGTCCTGGGAGGAAGCTAACGTGCAACCTGTGCCCAAAAAGGGTAGTCGCGCAGACCCTGCCAATTACAGGCCTATCTCAGTCACTTCCATACTCTGTAAGACTATGGAACGTGTACTGAACCACAGGCTCCTGGCATACCTAGAAGTGAACGATCTCCTCAGTGACCGACAATACGGGTTTCGCCGAAACCGGTCTACTGGGGATCTTCTAGCGTATGCCACTCACATGTGGAGCGAGGCCATCGAAAACCACGGCGAGGCGCTGGCCGTCTCTCTTGACATCTCGAAGGCTTTCGACAGGGTCTGGCACGATAGCCTTATTAGCAAGCTTCCTTCATACGGCCTTCCCACTGGTTTATGTATTTGGATAGCAGATTTCTTGAGGGATCGGTCGATTCGAGTGGTCATTGATGGCTGTTCTTCAGACCAATTGGCCATAAATGCCGGAGTCCCTCAAGGATCAGTACTCTCTGCAACACTTTTTCTGCTGCATATTAATGACCTGCTTAAACCCCGTATCTTTGGGTACGCAGATGACAGCACTGTTGTAGAGAGCTATGCATCCAACGCACGAACCAGTGCATTACAAATCCAGTCTCATAGAGAAGCGATGGTCGAGCGCTTGAACTATTCTTTGAAGGCAGTCTCCGATTGGGGCGATGCCAATCTGGTCAAGTTCAATGCTGCTAAAACCCAGGCGTGTATCTTCTCCGCTAAACGGAGCCCATTTCTACTGGCTCCTACTTTCCGGGATGTGTCCGTTCCGATAAGTAACAATCTCGAGCTTCTTGGCATCTCTTTGACACCAACTCTCAATTTCGGCTCTTATATTTAGTCTAGAGCCCAGCTAGCCTCAAAAAAGCTTGGCATTTTGGCTATGGTGAGACGGTACTTCACACCGGGACAGTTGCTTAATCTTTACCAAGCACAAGTCCGGTCGTGTATGGAGTACTGTTCTCACCTTTGGGATGGCTCTGCCAAATACCAGCTGGAGACACTGGAAGCTATTGAGAGGAGAGCAAAGAAACTCATAAGCGACGACCTACTAGTAAGCAAGAGACTCCAGAGTCTCGCGCATCGCCGCAATGTCGCTTGCTTATCGGTTTTCTATCGAATACATTTCGGAGAGTGTGCAATGGAACTGCATGATTTGATTCCACCATCCCCATTTTATAATCGGACATCCAGAGACACTAAAAGGCGCCACCGATTTATGGTGGATATACCATCTACCCGAACGAAGCGATTTGCTTCTTCGTTCATCATACGAACCGCCAAAGAATGGAATACTCTGCCTGAGTCTGTGTTTCCGGTTAAGTACAATATGGGGGTCTTCAAATCGCGAGTGAATAGGTATCTTCTGGGTAAGCACGCTCCATCATCGATCGCATCATCACTTAACATCAGGTGAGATAGTGATCAAGTGCTACCAAGTTCGGAATAAAAAAAAAAAAAACAGATTTTAAAAATGTTAAATATTGTCAGTAATGATAATTGTTTGACATATTTATTGATTGTCAAATATGCGTGCGTTCAGAAATGTATGCTTACAAGCAACTTAAAAAAGTGTATATTTCCAAAAACCATTTTTACCAATTTTTATTCTATATCTGTATTGCCATAATACATTAATAAACTTAATATCTCCTTTGTATTCATTTATTACGTTCATAAAAGCCTAAAACAAGTTCATCTTAAAAGTAACACGACATTCATTGTCTGTTAGGTGGTACGAAGTTCGCCGGGCCAGCTAGTATCTATGTAAAGGTGGGTACAGATTGGTGCAATGCAACATGTAATGTAATATTCTGCCTTACATTGCATGTTCCCTGCTGCCTTGGACGTGTGGCGCGCGCGGTACGCGCATTGACTACGAATCAGAACGAGAACGTCTGTTCCCGCAACGCGCGCCCCTTTGTGTTCGTACTAAAAACCGACAAATCTCGGCTCGAGCCGCGCACGAGTTGTAACGCTCGGAGCGTGCGCGACCCAGGCGCAGTTCGTGCGCGCGAGGCGTCCACACTATGGGAATTCTGTTATATTACATGATACATTGCAGCAATGTGGACCTCAAATTCTTGAATTGCATGTTGCATTACATGTTGCATTGCACCAATCTGTACCCACCTTTAAAGTTGAAATGAATTTAAAAAAAAAAAGAATCCATCAGGTCAGTAATGTTACTATTTTGAGCCAAATTTGAGTCCAATTGATCGTCAGGAAGTGGTTCTAATTTAGCTTCCAAGATTTAGTATATTCCTGCCTATCCACTTAATTTCTACCCTTTTTAGTCCATTGATGTTTGACCCATACAAAAATACATGCTATGACGGCAAGTTACATAAAAGCTTGCAATATACCCTTTTTTTTTTTTTTTTAATACTTTATAGGCTAGCGTTTGACCACTATCTCACCTGTTGGTAAGTAATGATGCGGTCGAAGATGGTAAGCACGCTAAGCCTAGAATGGGACAGTTCCCATGCAGCAGCAGCATGCAGTTCCGGCAGCTATCCTTGAGAGCCAGTGCTCTCAAGGATAGCTGCCGGAACACATAAGATGTTTGGTGACAGATTTTCTAACTTGAGGGTGGTAGCTGGCCAGGCGGACACTAGATAGTGTCCTACCACCATGCGGGGGTTGTTGGTTTCTTAACGATGTTTTCCTTCACCGGAGGGCCACTGTGAGAAGCGCACATACATTTTTCAATAGAAAAATCCATTGGTGCACGGTGGTTTGAACTCGGTACCACGGCATCAAAGCCGACCGTTCTCCCGATTACGCCACCGGGTCCTCGTTTTAAAGAAAGACAAAAGAACCTATAACCGGGAAGCATGTATGAAGACGCTCGTGAAAGTGGAAGAAGCGAAAGAGGTATGTCAGGATGATAGCATGTGAAAAGAAGTAGTCTCTGCCTACCTCAACGGGTAAAATCATGATAGTATGTTTGTATGTATGTATACACAAAGCCCATCTTTAAACTGCCAAGCAAAAGCTCTATTGCTTCGCTGCTTATCTTATTGCAGACTTACATGTGCATTTATTAGTCACTGGATGATGTGGAACTACCTCAGTGTATTTCATGTTTCATATTTTATAAGATTTTGCTAATTTTTTTTTTATTGAAAAAGGTAACATGACAAGCAGGACGCTCGCCTGATGGTAAACGATGACGTCTACCTATTACAGATACAGCGGCTGGACTACCAGAATATTGCATGTCACTGCACTGCGCCTGTTACCTTGAGACATAAAGATGTTGAGTCTCACATGCCCTGTAATTTCACTGGTCACCTTGCCATTTCAATCGAAAATCATTCCTATTTCACGGCTGACATCACAATTTGCATAAACCATAATAATAAAGATCTGTAGTAGGATGTTAAAATGGTAAGAACATAGTCACATTTAAGAAGGCACGTTGTGCACGATCGACAGTTACATATAAATAAGATGTGATTTTACTGTTACATCTCTCCATAAACGAAAACAGTATTCTATGATACACTCACCAAGAGCTTTGTAGGTCTGGAGTAAAAGCGTTTTTTTTTTGTGTTTTTAATCGACTTCAAAAAAAGGAGGATGTTTCTCAATTCGACCGTATTTTTTTTTTCGTTTTTATTAATGTTTGTTCGCGGATAACTTCGTCATTTTTGAATCGATTTTAATTATTATTTTTTGTTGGAAAGGAGGTATCCCAAGTGTAGTACCATGGTAATTTTATTGAGGTCTGATAAGTATCTCCAGAGATATAAAGATAAACACTTCAACATTGGTACTGAAAATTAATAGCGCGGCATTGAAGTCGGTTATTTTAAACGATCGTATTTAAATCTTATTATCTTATAGGCTAGCGTTTGGCCACTATCTCACCTGTTGGTAAGTGATGATGCGGTCGAAGATGGTAAGCACGCTAGGCCTAGAATGGAAACTGTTTCTCAAGGATAGCTGCCGGAACACATTAGATGTTTTGGTTTTATGTGCTACTTTGCGCCCAGTTGCGGTCTTCAGTACATTTATAATATTCAACATCATCATCATCAGCCTATCTCTGTCCACTGCTGGACATAGGCCTCACCTATGGCACGCCACAGAGCTCGATCTCTCGCTCTATCTAAATATCAAATGTTAATCCTCTCCATACAAAGGTAGTCTGGTTGATATAGCTTTAAGCGATAATACTGCGCTTTATCTACTGCTGATGTCTTATGTTCTGTTTCTGTTACTTTCAATTATTTTATGTGCGATAAAGTATAATTCATTCATTCATTCATTCATCATGTCGATGACATTAGTTCTCTCTCAGGGGTGGAAGTCTCTTCATTAAAAAATCGATGCGTCCTGTCGCAAAATCGCAAACGTCTAATAGACGGAGATGCAGCTAGACAGATGTATATTTGCATCTCTTTTTTCAGCGATGATTGGAGGATTGGAAATTCATGTATAGACTGAGTGCATATGCAGTATGGGCAGTTACTGGAAACAAAGAGCCGAAGATCGAGGTAGTGGTGTGTCTTGACACGCTACTACCTACGATTTCTTTCGGATCTGGACAGACAGCATAGGCATATGTCCAGCAGTGGACTGATACCCGCTGATAATGATGATTATGATGACGAGTGTATATTGCATAGCTTGTACTCGTTTTCTTGAACCTTAAATTTCGTAGCATGTACAAGCCTCAACTCGCTGCAAAAAATTTTACATTTAAACATTAGTATTCAAATAGATACTCACAAAACGCTACCAAACCGTGCGTATCACATACATAGCAACAAAACAAACAGAACATCGCATTACTATCATTATGTAAACTTAATTAAACATTTCCAGCGGTTTGAATAAAAACAATCGAATCTAGCCATCTGATAAACCACGAAAATAATCTATCTAAAAAAGCTCCACTCAAAAAATAACCCTTACTTCTTAAAGCATAAGGTATATATTGTGTTGAGGGTAGTATTAAAAGGTTTAGTTAAGGTTGTATAGGTTTGTAACGCATCGCCGATCTGCGCACGCGTTGTGTCATTGACCTCCAAAACACTGACCTTTGTACTATATATACTACCTATTTACTATTATCTATTCTGTAGTAGGTACGTGTATTGGGCACGCGACCGTGAAAGGCTTAAGGCTTCCGCGACATGCGACATCGATTTTTACTGCAATTTTAGGCGAATTTAGGCAGTCGTGATCAGGAAAAATAATTAATGTAAATTATTTTCGTAATTATTTATATGAATAGACAGCAAAACTGTGTTCCTAAATAAAAACCATTGCGATTTTGTAAAACTAATTAAGAAGCATATATACGAGTACTATATCATTTCCACAAAAAATACGTGAATTAAATTCGATATTATTATCGTTTGTACTTTTCATTACACCAAACTTATATACATAAAGCTCGGGCTTAAAAAAGTTTTAACTTTTAATTTATTTACTCGTGTTTCACAAGCAGAATAATGTTGAATCGAACCCACGACCTAATGTTTCGTGGACAATCTCACTAAATACTAGATCAACTAGTTTATCTAGGACACGATTCGCTTCCAACCAAGATCAATTTATTTCATGGCTAAAGAACTGAGAAACTTGTAACACAGACCAGGCAAACAAGGACATCTTCCATGTTAATAATCTCAAACTCCATTGTAGAGATACACAATCATACAAAAGGCAGTTAAGAAGACAACTTAAGTAACATAGCATTTAGTTAATTAGCTACAAACTTAAAGTAGTAACTATCCCATTATTTACCGCGATTATCCTAAATTATGGTAGTTTGGAAAAATATGACCATTTTGAAAAAACCAACACGTAAATTACGGAAATTATTTTTAAATGGCTCGTGTTCGCTGCGTCCGTTTTCGTTAATTACTTAGAAAGTGTTTATTTGGATTATACATTTTACAAGTAGAAATTTTATATTAGAAATAATTTATCTCTAAAACTCTGTAGAAAAACTTTGTGAAAAATTGATGTTATATACCGGCTGTAATTCATTTAGTCGATTTTTTTCAACCTAGGTTTCGAGCGAGTCCGTTGCTCTTCCTCGGGGGAATTTGGGGGATATAACATCTCCTTGTCTCACACCACGATGCATGGGGATAGGTTCAGACTGCCATTGCTGGACTTGGACGGCCATGGTAGCGGCATTGTAAAGACCTCTCAGCACATGGATATATCGCTTATTGACTTGGCACCGTTGCAAAGATTCCAGAGCAGACCAGGTCTCGCTAGTGTCAAAATCCATCTCATAGTCCACAAACGCTAAGCACAGGGGCTAATTATACTTACTGTATAATCTGCCGCACTGTGTGAATGTGGTATATGCTGCTGTATCTTCCCAACCGGTGCCTGCTTGAGTCTTCTTGCAAAAAGGGTCGTGATGACTCTTGAACAGCTTGTGGACATGATTCAAAAATGAAATAGTCGGTTGTTCGAAAAGTTTTATCACCCTTTTTAAAGAACCACATGACAACACTCCTGTAGGGCTATTCTGTAAGCTAGTGTACGCATCTCGCAAGCAGTGAGATTTGAATTTCGTATTACGAAAACCAACCGTTTGACAATCGTGGTACGATTTGAATTTCGTAGTATGACTCACCGTGAATTCCGCTTGCGAGATACGTAGACTAGCTTACAGAATAGCCCTACTGCTCTGGAATCTGGACTCCAAGCTTCTGGTGTTTTCCCATCAAAGACGACAGTATTAAAGATTTGCTGAAACTCCTTCATTACAGGTAGGTGGACAACCAGCTTTCAGGGGATCAGTAGTAATACCATCCTCTCCAAGGGCTTTTTCAATGTTTAAGCTATTCTTAAATCGAAAAATCATGAGCCATCTTGATTTCGCTTAGGCTGTTAACGCGTGTGAATGTAGTTTTAGCGGCAATATAATAGTTAATAATGACCGTGAGGTTGTGAGTTCGATCCCCAACCAATGCACTCCACAACAATGTGCAACTCACAGTGCTAGTTAGCTTTTTATTTAAAAAAAAAATACATAAATAAACAAAAATATGTCGATTTTTTAGGGTTCCGAACCCATAGGGTACCAACGGAACCCTATTACTGAGACTCCGCTGTCCGTTTGTCTGTCTGTCTGTCTGTCCGTCTGTCACCAGGCTGTATCTCATGAACCGTGATAGTTAGACGGTTGAAAATTTCACAGATGATGTATTTCTGTTGCCGCTATAACAACAAATACTAAGAACAGAACAAAGTTAAACATTAAAGAAAAGTTTTAAAAAAGTTTTTTACGATAGCGCCGCGCCATCTAGCTAGCATCAAAGATGGGGCGCTATCGTCTTTACCTTAATCTGAATCTCGGAAGCGGCTCCAACGATTAAATAAAATTTAGTATACAGGGGATTTCGGGGGCGATAAATAGATCTAGCTAGGAATCATTTTCAGAAAATGTTGTTTTATTCGTGTTTTCAATAATAGACTTTATTGATAATCAACTTAAAATTTTACTCTTTCCGACATCTATTGGCAAGTAGAAGTAGCTTTAGTGTTACTGTGTTGGTAAAGCAGTTAGTGGCTCTCAATTAAGAAAAATAGTATTATTATTCGTCAATAGATGTCGGGAAGAGTCATATTTGTCTGTTTAAGTGGCAAAAAATACCGAACAAAGCTCGGTCAACCAGATATTTAATAATATTAATTACTACTATTACTACTATATAATACTATTCTACCTTTGTTTTAACGTTTACTTAGTTGGTGTTCTGTTCGGAACCCTCCGTGTGCGGGACAAAAGTCTGACTCGCACTTGGCCAGTTTTATTCTTCCTTCACTTGGTCTGTACGAGATCTATACTTGTTTCCTTCCTTTACAACATTATTATAATTTTGAATATTATAACTAACAGAAGGTATAAAAAGTTTATAATCATTAGGATAGTTCAAAAACTAAAACAACCGACTTCAATGCCTCGAAAGTCAATTGCAGTAGCAAGTTTGAGACGTTTATCACCATATCTCTGGAGACACTTATCAGATCTCTATGAAATTACAAAGGAACCACTTCGGAAACGTACTCTACCGATTACAAAAAGAATAATTTGAAAAATAAAAAGAATAATCGGTTCACAATCAACGGATTAATCGCGTGACATAAACACCAAAAAAACGCCAAACTTAAAAAAAAACATACAGTCGAATTGAGAACGTTCTTCTTTTTGGAAGTCGGTTAAAAACGGGTTTAACTCATGACAGTACCAAGTTAAATTAAAATTACCTGTAAACCGTTATATAACTAGAAACAGTTGAATAAAATATACGCAATAAATATATTCAATAAAATATACGCGCTCTATAAAAAACATATATTTAGCGGTGAAAGTTTGGGATACAGAACACATAGTTGCAGTATGGATACATTTATAATCAGGAATAGTTTAAGTTACACGAAAAAAAACCGACATCAACTGCCGCGTAGTCATTTTCAGTACTAAGTTTGAGATGTAAAGTTTTGAGGCTCCATATCTCTGGAGATACTTATCATATCTCGATGGAATGACAATGGAACCACTTTGGAAATATACCCTACCAATTAAAAAAAGAATCATTCAAACTGGTTCAAAATTTCTGTCATCACATACCAACAAGTGAGATAGTGGTCAAACGCTAGCCTGTATGATCTTATATATAAAAATCAATTGCTGTTCGTTAGTCTCGCTAAAACTCGAGAACGGCTGGGCCGATTTAGCTGATTTTGGTTTCGAAATGTTTGTCTTAGTCCAGGGAAGGTTTAAACGGTGAGAAAATGTGGAAAAAATAAATTTTGATGGTTGTCCCATGATGTCATTATTAGTTCGTTCAGAAATATTTGTCATTGTATTGAAATATTTTGATAGTTGTCATTATGCAGCTTCCATACATGGAACAAGAAACATGTTTTTGAGGCTTTTTATGCTCGATCTTACAAACCTTAATAGAGAAAGACTTAAAATTTGACTGATGGTGTGTATTACAATGGCTGCTATAAGATCAAATAATAAAAACTGAAGTAAATTAAAATTATTAATCCCATAAAAGAAACGTATTTTTCCGGCAAATATTGTTCAATCGGAACCCTGCGTGTGTGCGGGTCAGACTCGCACTTGGACAGTTTATGTATGTTCGCGCTACGAAGTTCGCCGGATCAGCTAGTATAAAATAATAAATAACAATTTACGTACATACAAAAAGAACATACAGGCAAACTCAGACCAAATAAGAAGTCAAGAAGTTAAAACTACGCCTCGCTGTGTACATACACAATTACACGCACACAAGCCAAATTAACAATAATACAAATACTACAAAAATTCCTTTGTAAGCGCAATCAAAGTGTATAACCATCTACCAACAGAACTAAAAACTTTGCATGGATGTATATTTTAAAAAACTGGCCAAGTGCGAGACAGACTTTTGTCCCGCCCACGGAGGGTTCCGAACGCCATCTAACCAATTGCTAACGAACTTCTAACACCAACTAAGTAAACGTTAACACAAAGGTAGAATTGTATTATATAGTAGTAATAGTAATAGTAGTAATAGTAATAGTAGTAATAGTAATTGTAGTAATTAATATTATTAAATATCTGTGCCCTGATTCTCATTTCAAACGCCTCTGGGGACAGGCTTCTTCTTCTTCTTCTTCTTCTTCTTATGGCTTTTAAACGCTGCTTGGCGTTTTTCTGCCAGTGTCAAAAGTATGGCCAGTGTACAGTATATTTACAAGAAAAAAAAACCGACAAAAGAAAGAAAGAAAGAATAAATTAAATATGATCTTAAAACTTATAATTGCTTAGACACATTGCATTTAAAATAGAAATTTATAAGCGAATATTATTACATTTAATAAAATTACTTAAAATATATACAAATGGAGTAAATACATATGAAAGGAGATATTTTATAGGGGACAGGCTTAAAGCCTTACGGCCATACCGCCATACAGACATTGACATTTCACATCCATTTACAGAGGATGCTTGATTATGGTAGAAATGGTAAAATTTTTGTACGTATGAAAATGGTAATTATATTATTTTAAACAAATATAATAAGTGACTTATTAGAGAACTCATAATTTATTTTATATAGAAAATAATAGTTTAATGAGCTTTAATTAGGTTTCGGCTTATTTTGGCGACTTTAAGTTTATACTTTGATGGTCAATCCTTACTTTGTAAATGTAGTCTTGTGCTTGTAGTAATGTGTAAACTGTGCATTGTTAGAAACATGCACATATAGTAATCTGTGGAAACATGGCATATCTACTTAGTCTGTGTGTGTGTGTTGGAATAAATAGAATGAATCAAATAAACAACGGTTTTTTGGCGGGAACGTGGAAAAGTGTGTGTGATCTCATTGTATTTTTTTCTAAAACTTGTGTTCTTCCGCGAGTTAATGTGTAATAAATGTGGATTATTAACCATTAAGTGCCGGTGAATGTGTGCGAGTGTAGGGTAACAGCACAATGTTGAAAAACATGCTATTTGCGTTCTCACCAAAATTCCACTGAAAATCTTCAGTAAACACCACATCTTTACTAAAGGTATGACTTAGACTAGACTTTTACTTGAAAAAAACTGACCTGAAATGTGACTTGACTTTGACCTATCTCTTCGACTAAAATTTATAAAAACTTGAAGAATTTCAATACTTGACACTGGCTAAATACACTAATCGTGTGGAGCCATAATAAAACTTAAATAAAAAAAAAAAAAAAACAAAAGCTTAGTGCAAGTGCATGCAAAAGTGCATACGATGTCGTACCTACACTGTACACACAATGTGAGTAAAAATCCCTTCCTTTTTATTACGTAGTTTTTATGTATTCGTAATATTAGCATCTTTAAACATTTATTTTTATACTTATCTAAATTTCAATACGTTTGCTATTTATTGCCAAGTTTACAGTTGGTTGAGGTTGTAACAACTCAGTCGTCCACTATACACCACTATATCACTGATGGTAAGCGATAATGTGCTAGAGAAATTGTGAACATGATAGGCCTAGAATTGTCCTACTCTCAAACCAGAAAACCGTGACTATTTGGTAGTGGTAAACCTCTTTTTAGTAGCAAGTCATTCATAACATCGTTATTAATGGACCCTTTTGGCTACTTAATTTATACTTATCTTTCTTTCTATTTTCTACAACTACATAAGTACATACATCATAGATCTTGGACAATTTACTAAATAAGCTGTTCTTTTAATGTGATTTTGGGGTTATACATGGAGTGTTTGGTGTATGTTTAGTAGGTACCTATTAGTCTTACTGTTACAGTATAATGATCAATTGGGGAATCCCTATTAATAATTTTAGTTCATATATAAATAAGCTTAGTATATTATATTATGGTATTTATGTTTTAGAGACTAAAATTGCAAGTCACCCTGGTAATACAAGCAGAAATATAAAGATCTAAGAACGGGCATTGCTGATTTGTCTTAGGCAATTTAAACGAGGGTGTTATATATTGTTGAAGAAGCATGCCATAGAGAAGAAGACAGACAGTTTCTGAAGACTACTGGTGAGGCAGCAAAACTCTGTAATACTGTTACTTATATACTGATTTAGTACCGATGGATAAAACAAAGCAGGGTGGTAGCTCACTGCGCATCTCTTTAACGTATGTTCTACTATTTTGGATAGTCCATAAACTATCTACAAAAATATCATATCTCATAAGATATGATATTTTTGTAAATATTTTTGCCTACTGCCGGTTTGGTCCCAATGTTTGGGTTGGCATTAGAATTTCGCATCCTGAATTTGGAGTTGGTAAGGGTTGTATTTTATGGAAGTTGTTTGCCCCTTTCAATTGACACCCCTTTCACCCTGAGGAGACTCGTGGTTTTCTTTAAATTTGCGTTTGAAGTTAAGTGCAACGGAACATATTTTTTCATTATCGAGACTTGGGGCACCCCGATTCGGACAGGTTAGGTTAGAAGAGGATGGCGGGGACGAGTGAGCGAGCGAATAGACCCCGCCATTACCCTTCTTATTTTTTTTTAAACCATCCAGAAGTCCCCGCGAAGCGTCGCCTTTACATGGGAAAAGTTAAATAAATAAACTGGCCAAGTGCGAGTCGGACTCGCACACGTAGGGTTCCGATTGAACAAAATTTGCCAGAAAAATTAAGTATCTACATAGTTTTAACATCGATATATAATACCGTGTCAATACTAAACATGCTTATTTACTACAACGCCATCTAACGAATGTCAAACAAACTTCTAACACCTACCATGTGAACGTTAACACAAAGGTCAGTGACCTTTTTGTTGGTTACCATCGCTCATAGATGGCGCTATAGTAAAAACACGTTTTTTGTATGGGGACCCCCCCTTTAATTTTTTACTTTGTTCTGTTTTTAGTATTTGTTGTTATAGCGGCAACAGAAATACATAAGACAGACAGACAGACAGATAGACAGACAGACAGACAGATAGACAGCCAGACGGACAGCGGAATCTCAGTAATAGGGTTCCGTTGGCACCCTTTGGGATCGGAACCCTAAAAACAGATTGAAACAGTGGCTGCTTTCAAAAGCTTATTATAACTCAAATGAGTACTTCGAGGTAAATTGATAAAATTAATTATTTAAAATTCGATGCATAATATTCTTACATTTGTGAAAGGTGCACATTATAATATTACGTAGATGTTGTCTGGTGTAGTCAAAGATTATTATAGATTCTCGAATTTATGTCACATTGTTATAACATTTCAAATGATATACATAACTAGAAGTGTCCCGCGGCTTCGCCCGCGTTAAAACCTTCTTTTTTTACTTAAAACTTTTCTTTTGTAAAAACGATTCTATCATTAAACACATCAAATAAGAATAAGCCAAATCGGTTCATCCGTTTTCATGTTATCGCATGACTAAGGCAATTAAGGATTATAAAACCCTAAAAATTTACAGACTTTGTTACCTACCCCATTTCGAAAAATCCTACAACACGTACTTTATCCCATCTTGTTTCGCCATACAAACTTTGAAACCCCGTACCGTATCCGGGAGGAATTTTCAGAAAATCATTTCTGCCTACGTCATAATAACTATCTGCATTCTGAATTTCAGCGCAATCAGAAACAATATTGATTTTTAGACTTTGTTACCCCAGTTTATCCTCTTAGGGTGGCATTTTGAAAAAATCTGAAACTCGTATTTACTTATTTATTTACAGAAGTACTTGTGTGAAATGTCGAATAAAACGACTATCCAAACTTTGAACCCCCGCTTCATCCCCTTAAAGAGTGTAATATGAAAAATTCTTTCTTAGCGGATACCTAAGTCAAAATAACTATCTGCATGCCAAATTTCAGCGCAATACGAAACAATATTGATTTCAGACTTTGTTACCCCACTTCACCCTTTTAGGGGTGGAATTTCGAAAAAGCCTGAAACACGTATTTACTTACTTAAGAACTTGTGTTAAATTTCGAATATAAAAGACTATCTAATATTGTTTTTCCATACAAACTTTGAACCCCCGTTTCATCCCCTTCAGGGGTGAATTTTGGAAAATCCTTTCTCAGACGGAACTAAAGTCGTAACAACTATCTGGATCCCAAATTTCAGCGGAATCCGAAACAATATTGATTTTCACACTTTGTTACCCCATTTTACCCTCTTAGGGGTGGAATTTATAAAAACGTGAAACACGTATTTACTTATTTTTTACTGAAGCACTTGTTTGAAGTTTCGAATAGAAAATGCTATCTAATCTTGTTTTTCCATACAAACTTTGAATCCCCGTTTCATCCCCATCAGGGGTGAATTTCTGAAAATGCTTTCTCAGAGGTAATTAACGTCGTAATAACTATCTGCATACCAAATTTCAGCGCAATCCGAAACAATATTGATTTTCACACATTGTTACCCCATTGCACCCTCTTAGGGGGAGAATTTCAAAAAAACCTGAACCACTTATTTACTTATTTTTTTACTGAAGCACTTGTATGAAGTTTTGAACAGAAAATACTGTGTAATCTTGTTTTTCCATACAAACTTTGAACCCCCGTTTCATCCCCTTCAGGGGTGACTTTCGGAAAATCCTTTCTCAGAGGGAACTAACGTCGTAATAACTGTCTGTATGCCAAATTTCAGCGCAATCCAAATCAATATTGATTTCCACACTTTGTTACCCCATTGCACCCTCTTAGGGGTGGAATTTCGAAAAAACCTAAAACATGTGTCTACTTATTTATGTCCTGAAGCACTTGTGTGAAGTTTCGAATAGAAAAGACTATCTAATGTTGTTTCTCTATAGAAACTTTGAACCCCCGTTTCAACCCTTTAAGGGGTGAATTTTAGAAAATCCATTCTTAGCTGATACTTACGTCATAATAACCACATGTATGCCAAATTTCAGCGCAATCCGAAACAATATTGATTTTCAGACTTTGTTACCCCATTTCAGCCTCTTAGGGGTGGAATTTCGAAAAAAACCTAAAACACGTGTTTACTTATTTATGCACTCAAGCACTTGTGTAAAGTTTCAAATAGAAAAGACTATCTACTGTTGTTTCTCTATAGAAACTTTGAACCCCCGTTTCACCCCTTTAAGGGGTGAATTTTAGAAAATCCTTTCTTAGCTGATAATAACGTCATAATAACCACCTGATGCCAAATTTCAGCGCAATCCGAAAAAATATTGATTTTTATACTTTGTTACCCCATTTCACTCTTAGGGGTGTAATTTCAAAAAAACCTTAAACACGTATTTATTTATTTTTGTACTGAAGCACTTGTGTGAAGTTTCGGATAGAAAAGACTATCTAAAAACTTTGAACCCCCATTTCATCCCCTTAAGGGGTGAATTTTGAAAAATCCTTTCTTAGTACACCCCTACGTACTAAGACCAATATACCCTCCAAATTTCAAGTCTCTACGACCAGCGGTTTAGGCTGTGCGTTGTCTGTCAGTGAGTCAGTATGTCAGGACAAGATTCTTATAGTATTAGATCATTTATGCCTATAATAGATATTCACTTACTTGTACAAAAATTTAGTAGATATATAAACTGCTGTCTTACTACTAAGCTAATTTTAAGTCTTTTCTAACTATTGTATGTTCGAAATGAAAATTTCAAAGCTTATAATTCTCATCCTCAAGTTGAGAGATGTGGTTACAACAGTAAAGTATAGAAACAAGTGCAACTGAAAGAGTTCCCAAGATACAGGCTATGCCTTTTTTGGAACCCGTCGCTAAAATATGCCGATGTTACTTTTTGTGTTAGATTTATTAGTTCTTCTGTGTATTTGTTTCTGTGTGCATCTATCTGTTAATTGGTTACCTATGAAATAAACTATAAAACTATTTAGGACGATGGATTACAAATCGTCCTAGAAAACTATAAACAATTATGGTTTTCATAAATATCGGTTGTCATTATATTGTTCTTCAAAGTTCCATTTACGAGTAAACGAATGTTTTAATCTGTGGCTTCATTCAAATGCTGGGTTGCAAAATGATCCTTTAGATAAAATGTGTCTTTTATTTGAAGTATTATTATTTAAAAACATCGCATTTGAACGTTACAGTCAGCTGTATAGTAAACAGCTGTTTTTGCACGTGCCCGAACCGTTACAATACTACGGTATCCATTCACAAAATTCTTTTTTTAATCATCCGAGCTCAGCTGATGACCAAATGGAAGTTTTAAATTTCGAACCTTGTGCCATTGGCTGAATGGATGCGCAGGCGCTTACCGCTGTACCGTGTGTAGGGGAGATTGGGGTCAGTTGGTGTCGCCAGGTTAGTTTCTATGGATGAATAGAATTAGGTCAGTTTTGCTTATGCTAGGACAAAGAGAGGTCTTGACATATTTCCTAAGTACATACTTCTACGGACTACTATGAATAAACTGTTTATTATATATTAATGGCTGAATAAAAACGCGGTGCATTGAAATGCAAATGTTTTAGGTACGAGTATATTTAATCGATAAGATAGTTTTCCTATTGATAACGCCAGTTATTAAGAATCGTGGATGGAATATTAAGTGGATGTGGCATTTAAATAACAATAATAATATGAGAAGGATAAAACTATACAATCACTGCTATAAGAGAGCGAGATGAACAACATTTTTTTATTTCTTACCTACGTATGCGATTAAACTGGAATGAATGCAGCAATGTGTGGAGCCAGTTTCTAGTGCACCCATTGGCTTTCACCCGCTGTCATGTATGACCCGACCAAATTACGTTGTTCATTGTATCTTATAGCTGGCATATGTATCACGTGTTCATCGTTTTAGTCGGGTTATATCTCTATAGCAATTTCACTCGCATACGCTATTGTTGTCTCTACATATAATATACTTTCTCTATGTTAAGAATACATTGATTTAGGAAGCTTTGTAAAAAACAAAGATAGAGAAAGGGATGCTCAGATGGTTTGGACATCTAGAGAGGATGGATGAAGCAAAGACTGACAAAACAGATTTATGAGACGAGTGTGAAGGGGGCAGCCCGTAGAGGCCGACCTAAGGGAACGTATCACGACGAGATCGGAGACGTTATAAAGAAAGGTCAAGTCAAAAGTACCTATAACCGCGGCGAGCATGTATAAAGGCGCTCATGAAAGTGGAAGAAGCGAAAGAGGTATGTCAGGATCGTAGCATGTGGAAAGAAGTAGTTTCTGCCTACCCCTACGGGAAAAAGGCGTGATAGTATGTATGTGTGTATGTAAAAAACAACTAAGCTTCTTTTAAATCACAATTGTTGTCATAGATGACGCAGATCGAATTGTGGAGCACAATAGTGATACTTCTAAAACATATATTGTATTTCAAATTGTAAGCAATTTAATCATAATAATTATATACATACCTACTGCGACGATAGAGAAGATGCAAAAATAATATGTATACGTTATAAGTAATTTAAATACTATAATAATATAAAAGAGAGCTACGGCAATGTTTTAAGTTTTTTTTAACTAAAGTTACTCTTAATATGAAGTTATTTGTAAAATGGAATTTATTTGAAAAATATTATCAGTATCTTGTGACATAGAAAGTGTATGTATACAAATATAATAAGCGTGCTACATCGTCGACCGCATCGTCACTTAACATCAGGTGAGATAGTGGTCAAACGCTTACCTATCTAGTATTAAAAAAAAAAAAAAAATTGGTAATTAAACAATTTTTCTGGAAAATTTCCTATCTGACTATTTGCTCACTTATCTTTGTTTAATGGCTTGTTATGTTAAGTTACTTTGGCAACGTGACGTGAAAGACCGCAGTTATCGACTTTGTCCGTGTTTAGACCATTATATAAATGTAAACTGCATCTTTTGCAATAAATTAGTGTGTTATATTTTTTTTATATAGGGGAGGAGAGAACATAGTTTTCTACATTTAATTCCTTCAAATGGAAGTAAAAATAAAATATTGCTCGTCCTAATTTTGAAACTGTCTTATAATAATATATTATTACAGTTTAATTTGCACATCATTGCCAATATTTTCACAAAAAAGACAATTAAAATCATCAATTTAAGTAATAAATAACATTAGAAATGATGAGTGATTGCAATATCTTCTACCCTAGCAAAATAATAAAACTTACATTTGTACTTTATTTCCCATATCTTTAAAATGTTTACTTGCTAATTTTATTTTAACTATAAACATAATTTATTTGTAGGAATACAGAAGTAATTATTAAATAATAGATTTCGATAAATAAAATGAGGATGTTTTTTTTAAATATTTTTTTTCATATCATTTAAGTTAGCGTTTGACCATTATCTCACCTGTTGGTAAGTGATGATGCGGTCGAGAATGGTAACACGCTAGGCCTAGAATGGGAATTTCATTATATTTTCCACCCAGCCCGTATTACCCCGACATCCCCTACACTTGTCACCTGCAGCAGGTGTCACATCAGCTGTGGCCAGTCGTTGTCAACCGATGTGACCTACTTACGACTGGCGGCACTGCTTTTATTGGCAATACCGAAAGCGCTATTTTGAGGGCAATACTGCTAAATACTAATTTGTAAAATAGTTTTGAATTCTTGAAAGCGACTGTTTTTGCTGACTTCAAAATTTAGAGTGCAGATGTCACTAACTAGTGGATCATACTCCCTTACCTGACCTTCAATGAAACCATTACATTTTTTTACGTGAAGCTTACTAGCAATGTACTTTACACATTACGAGTAATCTTGTTAACTTTTCCAACTAAACTAAATATGCTTGTGTCTGGAGTAGGTTCACTTCAATGGTGCAATGGGTTACATTAGAATGAATAAAGCTCGTCTCATCTCTTTTTTTTGAGGCATTTGGAATGTGTGCATATCGCCGAATGCTCCGAAATAGTTCGATGGTTAAAGTCACTAACATCGAGGTTCTTAGACGGTTGAAACGCAATAAGCCCATACTTGTCAAAATTATCAAGCAGAGAAAAATTGCGTATCTAGGACACGTCCTAAGGCATGAACGTTATCAACTACTATGATGGGCAAAGTTCGAGAGAAGTGTTGGAAGAAGGAAGATGTCCTGGCTTTGCAACATCCGACAATGGACTGGGATAATGAGGATAGAATCTGTTCAAGCTAGCCCTGAACAAAGACAAATTTAGAAGGATGACTGCCAACCTTCAGTAATGGAGAGATACTTAAAGAAGAAGAATCTCTTTTTTTAAATATCTTATAGGGGCTGACGTTTGACCACTATCTCGCCGGGTCGTAAGCGATGATAAGGTCGAAGATGAACACGCTAGGCCTACACGCCTAGAACACTGACTATCATGATGGTGAACACGCTCGGCCTACACGCCTAGAACACTGACTATCATGATGGTTAACACGCTAGGCCTACACGCCTAGAACAATGACTATCATGATGGTGAACACGAAAGGCCTACACGCCTAGAACACTGACTATCATGATGGTGAATACGCTAGGCCTACACGCCTAGAACACTGACTATCATGATGGTGAACACGCTAGGCCTACACGCCTAGAACACTGACTATCATGATGGTGAACACGCTCGGCCTACACGCCTAGAACACTGACTATCATGATGGTGAACACGCTAGGCCTACACGCCTAGAACACTGACTATCATGATGGTGAACACGCTCGGCCTACACGCCTAGAACACTGACTATCATGATGGTTAACACGCTAGGTCTACACGCCTAGAACACTGACTATCATGAAGGTGAACACGCTAGGCCTACACGCCTAGAACACTGACTATCATGATGGTGAACACGCTCGGCCTACACGCCTAGAACACTAACTATCATGATGGTGAACACGCTCGGCCTACATGCCGAGAACACTGACTATCATGATGATGAACACGTCAGGTGGAAAATCGATATGATAATGCTCTGCTGTCTGTGGACAAACACCTGTGCCAGGAATTAAACCAGTACCCTGCCTTCTCTTAAATTGTCATCCATAGGCGAATCACTGTTGCCTGCCATCCGTAGGCATATTCTTTAATTAAAAAAAATAATTGCTGCGCGGCGTCATTCACCACCTGGAAGTGCTGGCCGAGCTGCGGCTGCGAGTGCCCGTGTTAGGTGCGCGTAGACGGTTAGACGTACTAGAGATGCCTTCAAGTAGGACAAACCTAAACAAATATTATGTTTCTTTAAAGTGTCACACACTTTATATTTTTGTAAATTGTTAAACACAATCCAAAATTAACTTACGTAATAAGTAGTCATAGATGGCGCCACCAATGCATAATTGGGTTAACAAATGCAATCCACTAATTTCGTCGTATCGATGGATCGAACCGTGGCTTAATTGGCAGAGCACCTGGACGTGTAATCCGGGGGGTGCCGGTTCGAATCCCGTCGCTACGATGAAATTTTGGATTGTGTTTAACAATTTACAAACCTAAACAAGTTTGCTCCTCTAACCCGAGCCGTAAAGTTGCTCAATATCATATCTGCGAAATATATTGATATATTTGACTGTAGCTTGCCGAAATTCGTCGAAGCGGCTTATGTAGCATAGAAAATTTGTGAGTAATTGAGTTTAGTGTAAAAATAATATTTTTAAGTTACAGTTAAGAGTACCAATAGCATCGATTTGGCTAAGCAGCTGTTATGGTGTTATGTATGGAATATAAATAAATAAATAAAAATAACATTTACCCTACACGTGATCTCTTCACCCATTGAGCACTAAAATTGGGTAACCACTGGTGTTAAACTTCAGTCGTGAGTCGAACTGTCCACCGGCCAAAGACATGTTGCCAATCAGTTCGCTGAATTCGCGGAAAATATGCTAAAAACGTGTCCCAAAAATTATTCTAATAATGGTAATGTGAACATGAAAATATTAAAACTTTTTCTAGCTTGAATTATCCTGCTACAAAAAAAAAGCAACTAATTTTGTCATTTTTTGCAGCAGTCAGGTTTGTAACAGCTGTGACAATTGGGATAATTTTTTCCTTCTTGTTACTAGTTGTAATTGTCAACATTCGACTAATCATGAGACTTTCATTCTTTCAGCAACGAAATATTATTAATGACGAAATATAATATATGAATAACGGAAAACTTGCTAAAAACGTGTCCCATAAATAATTCTATAATGGTAATGTGATCATGAAAATCTAAAAACTATTTCCAGCTTGTTTCATCCTGCTACAAATAAAGCATCTGTAGTAAATTTTCCTACGTTATATTTTTGCGACAGTACTAATAACTAAATAATAACTAAAGCAATATTCACACATATTTGAGTGGTTATGCACAACGATTGTAATTTACATAACTTAATAAACAGATACTAAAAGTAGAAAGTAAATTATTGACGTTTTTTATAATAAAATGTGGAATAAGTTATACCATCATAAGCCATAAAAAATAGGTAAATGGTCATATTTCGTCAAGGACAATTTAAGTCGCTACTTATTAAGGCAGATGTTTGCATTTTGCAAACGCATATCAGTTACTCGACCACGAAAGAAATTCGAAAGTTTTAACTTTTATTTCATACTTTAATGGTATTTATTTTTTCATGACAGTACGCCGCGCAGCTGTGTGGGCATGTGCTAGGTTTTGCAAAAGAGTTTAGACGACCGGTATTTGAAATGGCCGGAGAGAGAAATATATTTTAATTTACGCACTAGTTTTAAGTACATTACTAAGCACTTCAAAATGGTAGAAAATTGTACATTTATTGGAATAATCACAGGTCTGTGTAAAAATATAGGTAATTTGAAAAGAAAAAAAAAAATCTATCTAGGTGATATGAAAAGCAAGCGTGATACATATTTTAACCTGCAGTCTTCGACTGCACTATAATAAATATTTTGTGATTTATTTAATGGAGAGCCGAAGTAACCAATTCAAATGTACACGTACTACAACTACGGTGCATTCAAATATTTTCATACGTAATACGTTGTATTGAAAAACGTTTGAGAACGTTTGAAAACTATTGAGATAAAATTGATACGCAAAGCATGAGCACGTCTTGTGGCATCTAGATCAATCTATGTTTGTGGTCATGGTTGAGATCTACTATAGTCCGGCAATCTCGTGCGCGACCGTCCCGCAGGGTAACAGACGGTGGCGAGGACGAGGTACCCAAGATGTCAGCGGGTAGCGGGTGGTGTAGCGGGGAAGGGAAGCGTGTGTAGCCGTGTCACAGATTATATAATAGTTACTGCGTAGCCATGTGCTAGAATGACCGCTACCTCTTCCCCGTCACCGTCTGAAACCCTGCGGGACGGTCGCGCACGAGATTGCCGGACTATAGACAAAGGGTTAATTGATCCATATTGTTCTCTTATAATTTAAAATCTTTAAAAATCTAAAAGAACCGACTTCTAACTTCGCGCTAGTCATTTTCAGTACCAGTTTTGAGGAGTTATATATCTCCATATCTCTGGAGACACTGAATAATACAATACAATACAAATACTCTGTATTGATTACTATACTACTACATAAATACATTTTTTTAAACACGTTAAAACAATCGGCACTCTTATTGCTTATATCAATCTCTTCCAGACAACCTTTGTGAGGACTGGAAAAAATGTTTACATACTAGCGGTGATCTAGGTAGAACATATTTGACTTGTAAAACAATTTATCTTATAATACATTAACCTATTGCACTAAAATGAACATATCTTTGTTAATATTTAAATGGAACCTCCTGGGAAGTATATCCTTTTAAACAAAAAAAAAAGAATTTTCCAAATCTGTTCAGCCGTCTTCGAGTAATTGGTCAATATAAATTTTTAAAAATAGATTCCGACGAATTGAAACCTCCTCTTATTGTGAAGTCAGTTAAAAATGAGATTTTAGTAGTGTCACAGCAGTTTATTTTCCGGTATCCACACAATACGTAGGTATCCATCCGGCTTCCGGCCAGAATAGCCGCTCACATTTCTATCCGCAGATAATTTACCGGGAATCGAACCTACTAGGTAACATCTGAGGCAGATGTGCCAATAGGATTGATGTGGCAGGCTGCATTAGAAAGTACATATTATAGCAAAAAAGTTATTAATTTACAAAATTATGTTAACTTTTATACAATATATATATATATATATATATTTATATCTATACTAATATTATAAAGAGAGAACATTTGTATTTTTGTATGTTTGTAATGATTTGGCTCAAAAACTACTGAACCGATTTAAAAAATTCTTTCACTAATACATAAAATGGACTTTCGGAATGAAAAAAGGCTTTATATTATCCCGTATAAATCAAAGGTACATTCGTGGAGACCTAATTTGCAACCTAAGTCGGCAAAAAAAACGGTCGAAAAAACACGTTTCTTACGAACGCTGCTCAATTGAAAATAGATAGAAGAATATTTTCTATGCAAGAGTTGTACAACTTAATAAGACCTACAAAAAAGTCCCCAACAGCATATGTCTATCTCTTAAGGTTGACTCACAGTAACCATTTTAATCTTAAAATGTTTGTAAAAAATATTACATAACTTCCAAGGCTATTTTCAAGTATATAGTATTAATCCTTATCCAAATAATTACGTTAATTAGCTTAGCCACATATTATATATTAAAATTGTCCCTTACAGTATATAATTCAAATTAAAACTCTAGAAGATATCACGAATTTCACATACACGCATCGCAAAATTAATAAAATATTTGCAGTGAAACCACAGATTAGGTCATAGATGTCCCAGCATTAGGTCAATGTTCCATGTTCTTACAATATAATTGAAGAAGAAGATTTTCGAATTGACCAGACCTATGAAAGTTGATTTCATAGCGCAACTAACTAGAAAAAAGCTCATAGTTTTATAACTATTGAACAAATTTTCATGAATCAAAGCTAAGAACACTCTCGATGAAGACATCTATCAAACAAAAAAAAAACTATTAATAATGAAAACAAAATCGGTTCATCCGGTTAGGTGCTAATATGCTACAGACAGACACTCAGATACACACGTTAAGCGTATATTACCTCTACTTTTTGCGTCGGGGAACGCCGTAAGGTTAAGGCGGCAGATGTTCTCCTTGGTAGTAAGATACTTTTTGGTAGATTTAATGATACCACTACCACTGTACGAAAACTCATGATTCATGAATGCACATAAAACTTCATTGGTAGGTATATAGCTAGAACTAGGATTAGAACCAACGACCGTCGGGTCAGAATCAGGGTAACTATCCTTTACGCCAAAGGGCCGTCCAATATCACTACGTAAGTATTACAAAATAAACTGGCCAAGTGCAAGTCAGACTCGCACTCGTAGGGTTCCGTAACACAGTTAAGTATTCCATAACTATGATTTATCGCATCTACAAAATTAACTTTGTTTTTCATAGTGTTTGTATGAAAAACAAAGTTATCTTTGCGGTCGCTATATCTCTAAAACTGCTGACTGTATCTCGTTCAAACCAATTTTTATTGTTAGTTTTTATTGAGATCTATAGCATATATTTTTTTTAGATTTTTCGCTCCCATATTTTAGAAGTTAGGGGGGGGGGGGGCACACATTTTACCACTTTAGACGCGCCTATCTTTCAAATGATTGACTTTGAGAAAAAATGATTTTAGGAACCTCAATGTCATTTTTGAAAACCTATCCATAGACATAGACACGTAAAGGTTTGAAGAAATTTTTTTTTGTTTCTGTTCTATGTATGGGATGCCCCCCCTTAAACTTTTATATTTTTTATTTTTGTACAAAAATCGGAAAGCGGTTCACAGAATACATCTACCTACCAAGTTTCAATTCTGTAGTGCTAACAGTTTCGGAATAAAATGGCTGTGACATACGGACGGACAGACAGACAGACAGACAGACAGACAGACAGACAGACAGACATGACGAATCTATAAGGGTTCCGTTTTTTGCCATTCGGCTACGGAACCCTAACAAAGTCCATCATTGCGTCTGTCTGTCTGTTCGCAATAATCTCAATAGCTACTGAACGGATTATCCTGCGGTTTTCACCTATAGCCAGAGTGTTTATGAGGAAGGTTTAGGTGCATAATTCGTTAAGGTTTTGTGTAAATTGGTTGAAATATGATGATGATTGTTAAATATGTTTATATTTTATATTCGATGCAACAAACTGATGCAAATGTTATAGGCATATTTGTTCTACCCGTGCGAAGCCGGGGCGGGCTGCTAGTAACGATATATAACGAGTAACCTCACACTAATAATTTATTGAAGTACTAGCTGATACCTGTGACTTCGTTCAGGTACACCAAGATTTTTTTACTGTAAAAGCTCTGTCAATCAACATTTTGTGTGATCGGAGTTAGTTAAGTTATTTGTTAGTTATTTTCATTTTAAGTTGCCTTTGTTCATTCTCATGGTATAAACTTTATACCATGAGAATTAACATTAAATAATGTAATATCTCCTTGTTAAATTTCAGTAAGATCGGATCGTCCGTTTAGTCGTGAACAGGTAACAAACAGAGTTACAGAGTTACAATCGTTTTTTAACCGACTTCAAAAAAGGAGGAGGTTATATGTTCGACGTATATATTTTTTTTATTATATTACCGATTAAATAATATTAGTCTGGATTACAAAAGTTCAAATAAATCTTTATAACATTTTATTGATTATTTTACTTATTTTTTTCAATATTTACCTTTTATAATATAGCTCCGATTGGTTCAACGGATTTAATATCTTATGCAAATAGATTTACAACTGGGCCAATAAATGCTTTAAAACATTTAAAAGCATCTTTTAAGTAGCTACCTAAATCTAGATCGATGAGGCACTCATAATTTACAATAGAACTAACTACTATTGATAGAGGTAGGTATAATAAATTAACTAACTCAAATAACCCAAATCGAACCAAAAATCTATTACCCATCAAATAACACTAAAACAATACCCGAAAAAATCCAATAATTTGAACAAACCTAAGAAATTGGATCAAATCCAAACAGTTCATACGAAAACTCCTATTGAGACTTAAAAATTAAACGCACTTAATCTCTCTTTTCAATAAAAAAAATCCACTCAATTACCGAGTATTCGGCACACAATGAAAATAAACGGAAAACGTAAAAAACGGAACGTAAACGATTGTGAAATCTTTGGAATTAATATCGTTCGGAGAAATTGAACTTAGGAAGAAGATTCGACGGGAGTGGCTATTCAGATGAAATCATTTAAAAAAATCATTGATTATATTAGAAGATACTAATAGGTAATATACACACATTTTATAAATCCAATAATTAAAGATAATTAAAGATAGACTGACAATCAGTTCCATTCGGAATATGATTTGTACTGCAATAAGTCTGCGTTTTATTAGGGTTCCGAACCCAAAGGGTACCAATGGAACCCTATTACTGAGACTCCGCTGTCCGTCTGTCTGTCTGTCTGTCTGTCTGTCTGTCTTTCCGTCTGTCACCAGGCTGTATCTCATGAACCGTGATAGTTAGACGGTTGAAATTTTCACAGATGATGTATTTCTGTTGCCGCTATAACAACAAATACTAAAAACAGAACAAAGTTAAAAATTAAAGAAAAGTTTAATAAAAGTTTTTTACGATAGCGCAGTGCCACCTATCTAGCATCAAAGATGGCGCGATATCGTCTTTACCTTAATCTGAATATCGGAAGCGGCTCCAACGATTAAATAAAATTTAGTTTACCTACAGGGGATTTCGAGGGCGATAAATCGATCTAGCTAGGAGTCATTTTCAGAAAATGTTGTTTTATTCTTGTTTTCAATAATCAACTTTATTGATAATCAACTTAAAATATGACTCTTCCCGACATCTATTGGCGAGTAGAAGTACTGTTTCAGTAAAGCAGTTAGTTGCTCTCAATTAAAAAAAATAGTATTATTATTCGTCAGTAGATGTTGGGAAGAGTCATATTTGTCTGTTTAAGTGGCAAAAAATACCGAGCAAAGCTCGGTCAACCAGATATTTAATAATATTAATTACTACAATTACTACTTAAAAGTGTAATTGGTATGGCGCCAACAGTCTTCAATAAAATTCCTAAATCTTTAAAGGATATGGACAATATTATGTTTAAAAATAGGCTAAAACAATTTTTAATTCAGAAATGTTATTATGGTATTGACGAATTTTTAAGTGACAAATTATAATCTTTATTATTATTTTCATGACATTGTGCTGTATCCTTTTAATTTTTTAATTCAATTTAGTTTATAAGAATTACCAGTGTAATATGTATTTAAATTTGGATTAAATGTAGTGAGTAAAGCAGCGCCATCTGCAAAGTTTGCACGCCTGTTAAGGCAAAACATGACGATCGTTTGAATATTTTGTCACAACTTTTTGTTATACGCATGTTTAACGCAAATAAAATATCTTTATCTTTATCTTATCTTTATTACTACTATTACGATTACTACTATATAATACTATTCTACCTTTGTGTTAACGTTTATGTAGTATTATAATCTTTTCTATGTAGTTAGTGTAAGAAGTTCGTTAGAAATTCGATAGATGGCGTTCGGAACCCTACGTGTGCGGGACAAAAGTCTGACTCGCACTTGGCCAGTTTTATTTATTTATTATGTTTAATTATTTCACAATTTTTTGGATAAAAATTGTCTGAAGTACTGAAACATGCACTGGGTTGCACGTAATAGTACGGTTGGCAACCCTACATTAATCAGGGGAATTAAATATGTGTTTTAAGTGTGACGTTCGACGTCTAGATGAATGCTGAATGGCTCAATACCTTTGTTTTTTTTTTGTAAATTCAAAGCAATAAGTTATGTTTCTGTTATATCTATAATATTTTTTATTGAATATGTTCTATTTAATGTAATTTGACGTGTCTAAGTGCAAATTTTTAATTTGCCCATATACTGAATAAATGCTTTGACTTTTGACTTGACTTTTATATATTCAAAATAGCAATTCTTGTACCTACGTATATACAGAGTGTTTGGATACCAACTAATGATGAATGAAAGAATCAAAGCATTTATCCAGTATGTAGGCAGTATTAATATACGCACATATACACGTCAAAATCATAGATCATAAAATAAATCATAATCAATGATCTAGTTGAACAGCAAAAGCTGAAGTTAACGCTTTGAATTAAAAAAAAAAAACAAAAGTAATAAAACCATTCAGCTGTCATCCAATCGTTGACGTCAGACTATTAAATAAATATTAAAGTAGGAATGAATGATAACACTTTCCAGCACATAAAAATAACAATATTATTAAATTATTGCTAAAGCTAATTAATTTGCATATTTAAGAGACGTGAAAAATCAGAAAAAATATTATTAAGTGTAGTTTTTCTTTTCAGGTAAGATTGAGCTTTCAATAACAAAAAAAAAATAGTTTTACATTAAGCATCTCATCTCTCATCATCATTTAATTTAATTATTTATTTTATTTAATTTATTTTTAAAATACGGGACTTATCGCGCTTAAAACGTTAATTTAATAATGTTTTAAGCGCGATAAGTCCCGTATTTTAAATGTTTATAACGATGTTTTCAAATCGAAAGTTTAAAGTAAAATACTATAAATATATATGTATTTATATATATATATATATATATATATATATATATATATATGTATATATATGTATAAAAAGATAGCTAAAGGGTTTAATTAATAAAATTAAATGGTGGCCATTTAAAAATGGAGGGCTTTGTAGGGGAATTTGTCGATGAAAGTTACTGTTCTTCACGTCTCTCAAATATCGCTAGTCAGTACCCAAACACACTGCATCATCTCGAAAACGTCTCTGGTTTGGATGAAATTTTGAATAGGTATAGATTTAGCCTTTAAAATTACTTAATTAAAATGATGAACTTATAAGTGTATCTTGGAGTCACTAAGCAAACATAAATATGAAAAAAAATCATATACCTACATGAATAGGAGGACATTTTAGATAGTTAAAAATATATGATAAGTTAGCGATATTGGTAGATACGCTTATGTTGACGTTCTAACGAGCTTTATTATAATTGAAAAAACCAGTAGCTCCATCTCTTATGCCGTATCTAAACTAATATAGTAAACAAGACTAATATTGAAGATCAATCAATAATTTCCTAAGCAAAGGTTTTTCCCTATAAGCTGAGTTTATTAATATCATGCAATTACATATATTTAATTATAACTAACTCAAACATGTTATTGTTAAAAATCTAAATGAAAAAATACTGACTAAGATACACAACATCAAAAGATACAAGTAGCGACATCTATGAATTAACTGTGAAACTAACTTTCCGTGAGAACAAGATATTTATGCAGCAGAACTTTCATATTTTGGATTACTTTTAATATTTGGAAAATGTTTATTTTAAAATTAAGATCATCAGGCTTAACTAACTCATCTGTTATTCCGCCTTTTCCGTTAACGAAAACGCATCTAAACTACAAATTGTAAATGACCGTGTAGCAAGGTTACTCGAGATCCTTACGCAGTTCCGGTCATAGTTTTATTAGAATTTCCTGCTTCAAGAGGATATTATTTGACTTCCGCTTCACATTATTGAATTTTGGAGGACAAGTTGTGTTGCGTGGTAAAATTTCTAAAGATTTTTGAGGGTCGAACGTCACCTATGAATTACTTAAACTTAGGCTTACACGTGGTATCTATAGCTATATATAGGGTGGTACTAAAGAGTATCCATGTTGCTATTGGTTATTTTGTATTGTTTATTGCTTGGTTGTTGAACTTCACTTCACTAAACAAAAAGTGTCATTCTTCATTTGGTGAAGGTATAGGTACAGGCATTGTATTAACGCGTAAAATTCTGGCAACCCGAAATGTTGCATGCAATAGTTTTTGTAATAGTTATACGTTATCATCGCTTTGCAGGGGGCAAGCGTTTTGCTTGTCCTAATATATATATACATACTAGCTGTACCCGCGACTTCATCCGCGTGGAATAGTCTTTGGGTAGCATTTTTAAATATTTAGGCTAATTATTTTACAAATAAGACACGCGTACCCCACCTATACCGCACCGTACCACGCCGCGCAAATACCCCTCCCCTATCCCCCTTCCCCTCACTTCCGCCTCCCCTCCTCTCCCCTCATTCCCCTTCCCCCTCCCCCTTCCCCCTCACAAACTTTGAATGACATATTAATTTATATCGAATCAACAGCCTAAACAATAAGTTTCAAGCTTCTAGCTTTAAGCATGACGATACTTCCATACAGATTTTCCTCCCTTTCAACCCCTTACAACCCTCTTTTCGCATTAAAAAGTTGCCTATGTCTTTTCTCAGGCTCTAGACTACCTGTGTACCAAATCGGTTCAGTAGAACATTAACACAAACCTTTCATATTTCCATACAAACTTTCATCCCCTATTGATATTTTACACCCTTGAGGGTATAACTTTTAGAAACTTTGAATGTCATATTTATCTATATCAAATGAACAGCCTAAGAAATAAGTTTCAAGCTTCTAGCTCCTAAAATGACGATACTTCCATACAACTTTTCATCCCCTCTTTCAACCCCTTACAACCCTCTTTTCGCATTAAAAAGTAGCCTATGTCCGTTCTCAGGCTCTAGACTATCTGTGTACCAAATTTCATTTAAATCGGTTCAGTGGTTTTGGCGTGAAAGTGACACAGACAGACAGACAGAGTTACTTTCGCATTTATAATATTACTTAGGATTAGGATTAGGATATATATATAAATATCAAGCATTATAAAACAATGCCTCGTGTAGAGGTGAAACACATGTCTTATGACTATTTCAATTTGTATTTAAAAGATAATTTTGTTTATCGGATTTCCTGTCATTCTACCCGATACATCTCGTTATTCCAGATAGTACTCGTAGATAGTCTAATTATCAGGCTAAAATACTGGACGAATAACATGTCACTCAAGCAGCGGAATTAACTGAAATCTGTATTTCCTATGGAGTCCCACAAAATAACGCTAAATAATTTTTGACACATACATTAAAAACTCCTTTTAATTTGTATAAAGTGCCAAATGGCCAGTATCTCTGGGCATTATCATAAGTTTTCACTCCCAAACGTTATTAGGATCAACTTTATCAAATAAAGTTTATTTCTGTAAATAATTCGGCAACTCGATAAAGTTTTGGAAACGCGAACGTTCGAGAACAATAATTATTTGTGAGACCTGCGATCGTTATATCGTGTTGATGCCTGACTTTACATAAGTAAATTTAAACAGTGATGTATCATCCTACACAATGTACGTAAGGTTGTGAAAGTTGAATGATACTATTAAAAGAGCCTGCATAGGTTTTAGGGGTACATGATCACGAGCGACAAAAGTTGGCAAACGGTCGCGATATCTTTTGCATGTGCTCATCTTTTATATTTATATAAAAGTTAATATAATATGTTCAAACATATCCCAAGGGGTGACCACAGTTAGAAAATTACGCTACAGTGAGACAGAAACTTAAATAATAAGGCTTGACCGTTTTACATCTACGATATTAAAACTCTGAATATAAGGAATACATACTAGCAATTATGTGTTATACATATAACTAATACATGATTATAAAGATTCAACTATTTAACGCACTATCTACTGTTTGTTGTAGACTGTCTCGAGTATAATAGTCGGTACTTTGTATTCATGATTCAAATTCACTGAAACTATAAAACTTAAATATATCTACAGGTACACTGTCTGAAAACAAGAATCTCTAAACGAACATGAACTGTGAAGTTTGGAATTATCTACTTGTGGTATAAGCAAGTATTTTGTATTTTATCAATACGAAATGGATAAGGAAATTGTAACTGATTCACAATTAGCACCTTACCGTACTGAGACATAGTAACACTGATACGCTCGTAATGAGACATACCTTTACTTATTATTAAATAATCTTTGACGTATCGCAACCACGACTCTCACACAACAAATTATGAATGATGATAACACCATAATGAAGATAAGGTACTGTTCCCAAACAATTTTTGTATCATCACTGAACTTTTAATGACGAGACGCGAACTCTCGGAGTCGGAAACATGTCAATTTTGGACGAATCGCGAGGAAACGAAGAAAACACTTCACCGACGAAAATTCGACGCGAAGTTTAAGGCTTTGTTTACTGGATCATAATTGGATATTTTGTTTAGCAAGTTGTCAGAACTTAGTTCGCTCTTGGCATTGTAAAAGGTACTCATCATCATCATCATTATCAGCCAATTTCCGTCCACTGCTGGACATAGGCCTCTCCCATGGCATGCCACTGAGCTCGATCTTCAGCTATTCGTTTCCAACCGCTGCCAGCCAGCTTGCGTATATCATCGCTCCATCTAGTTGGAGGGCGTCCCACACTACGTTTGCCGAGCCGTGGTCTCCACTCTAGAACTCGTTTACCCCAACGGTTATCGGTTCTGCGACAGATGTGACCGGCCCACTGCCATTTCAGCTTGCTAATCCTCTGAGCTATATCGATTACTTTGGTTCTCTGACGGATGACTTCGTTTCGAATTCGATCCTTCAGAGAAACTCCGAGCATAGCCCTCTCCATAGCTCGCTGAGCGACTTTGAATTGGTGAACTAGTCGCACTGTCAGTGTCCACGTCTCGGCTCCGTAGGTAATAACAGGAAGGACGCACTCGTTAAAGACTTTCGTCTTCAGGCTTTGTGGTATGGGCGATGTAAAGACTCGACGAAGTTTTCCGAATGCTGCCCATCCAAGCTGTATCCTTCTGCGAGCTTCCTTCTCGAAATTGTTTCTGCCCAATTGCAAGATTTGCCCAAGGTAGACATATTCGTCAACAACTTCGAGAGGGACTCCATTTAAGGCAATCGGTTCCGGAATAACATGTTCGTTGAACATGATCTTGGTCTTATCCAAGTTCATCCGGAGACCGATGCGCGCAGAAGAATCAGCGAGGGTGGTCAGCATGTATTGCAGGTCCTGCACGGTTTCAGCCATGATGACGATGTCGTCCGCAAATCTCAAGTGTGAGAGGTAATTGCCATTGACATTTATGCCCCGTCCTTTCCAGTTCAGCGTTTTGAACATATCCTCTAGAGCGTTTGTGAATAATTTGGGGGAAATAACGTCTCCTTGTCTAACTCCTCGATGTAAGTGGATATGTTCAGTCTGCTGATTTTGTACTTGGACGGTCATAGTTGCGGTGTCATATAGACCTCTCAACACTTGGACGTATCGCCAATCGACTTGGCACCGTTGCAGAGACTCCAGAACAGACCAGGTTTCAATGGAGTCAAAGGCTTTCTCATAGTCCACAAACGCTAAGCACAGGGGCTGGTTATACTCTTCAGTCTTCTGTATAACCTGCCGCACTGTGTGGATGTGGTCTATGGTGCCGTATCCTCCTCGAAACCCAGCCTGCTCGGGGGGTTGAAATTCGTCGAGCCTACGCGCGAGACGATTTGTGATGACTCTAGAAAACAACTTATAGACATGGCTTAAGAGCGAGATAGGTCGATAGTTCTTCAAAAGGGTTTTGTCTCCCTTTTTGAAGAACATAACAACCACACTCTTACTCCATGTCTTCGGAGTTCTCCCCGAAAAGAGGACGGAATTGAAAATACGCTGAAGCTGTAGTAGCGTAGGAGTTCCACCGGCTTTTAAGAGCTCCGTTGTAATTCCATCCTCTCCGGGGGCTTTTACGTTTTTAAGCTGCCTGAGAGCCATCACAATTTCATCTAGGCTGATTTCTGGCAAATCTTCGGTGTAGTGGCGGGTCAGAGTGGCTCTAGGATCCTCGATGCCGGGTTGGGGAAGGGACGCTTGTGAGGTGTATAATTGGCTGTAGAAGTCTTTTACTTCCCTAAGAATCTCCGGCTTAGAAGCGACGACACTCCCGCTAGAAGTGGTCAACTTCGTCAGATGGCTTCGGCCCAGCTGTTGGACAAAGACTTTTGACCCCCGGTTTTGCTCGATCGCTTCTTTAATTGAGCGTGTGTTGGAGCTCCGGAGGTCACGTCGTACCAATTTAAAAATCTTTTTATTTAGGGTCCGTTGATCTGACGAAGTGACTGCAGGGTTATCACGTCGCTTTTGTATTAGCTGCAGAGATTCCTCTGAAAGCTTGGACTTCTTGCCAGCACCTCGCGTCTCACAGAATTTTGTCCCTTCCTCCCTGAGGATGTCCACCACATGGTCGAGATCCTGGTCAACGTCAATTGTGGTTTCCAGTGCAGCAAATCGGTTTTCCAGTTTCAGCTGGAACGTTTCAGACCCGACCACGGATTGTAGCATATTGGGTCGGAGCGTGGACTTCATTAGACGAACACGTTCAAGTTTGCAGTCAATATCTAGAGAGCCTCGGACTAGTCGGTGATCACTGCCGGTTTTAAACCTAGTGATCACTGAGACATCCCTAAATATGCGCTTTTTGTCCGTCATAATGAAGTCGATCTCATTTTTGGTCATAGCGTCGGGGCTTTGCCACGTCCACTTCCGCTGGGGATTTTTCTGGAAGAAAGAGTTCATCAGAAAAAGCCCCTCTTTTTCTAGGAAGTTGACGAGCATTTGCCCCCTATGATTTCTGCTTCCCAATCCGTGTGGTCCTACTACCGATTCGCCGCTTGTTTGTACTCCCACTTTTGCGTTGAGATCCCCCATGACAACGTTGAAGTGGGCCTTTTGGGTTCTGTGCAAGGCTTTGGAAATGTCCTCGTACATTTCCTCCACTTCATCGTCCGAGTGTGCCGAAGTCGGTGCGTATACTTGGATAACCTTGAGGTTATACCTCTCGGTGAGTTTAATCACAAGATACGCTACCCTTGTCGACACACTGGAGATTTCTAAAACGTTATCAGAGAGGATCCTATGGACCAAGAACCCGACGCCACCTTGGGATGGTTGTTCTCCCTCTCTGAAATACATAAGATGGCCTGATTCTAGGGTAACGGTGTCCTCCCCCTCTCTTCGGACTTCACATAATCCCAGAATATGCCATCTTATGTTTTTCAGCTCTTCCTCCAGAAGTGCCAAGTGTGTATCGAGCCGTAGCGTGCGTCCGTTAAATGTAGCCAGGGTCAGTCGGTTTTGGCGGCCTTCCGTCGCCCGGGGATTCTTAGCACCCCCTGCCCCGCCGTTACCGTAACCGCCGCCTTGGTCAGGAATAGCGGGGCGACCGGGAACTGGGGGCCGTTGTGTGGTTGTGTCTGCCATGAAGGGTTTGCCCAAATAATCACCACGCGCTGGGCAGTCGGGTTGGGTGATCGCAGGACGTAGCTTCTCGCACCGGTGACGCTGCTGCCCGTCACCGGCCTGTGGTATTTAGCTACGTCTTTCTGAATGGATATCCCGCCATTTGTCGGTCGCCAGAGCCTCGTTCGCTGATCGGCAGGATGCACCACGTGCAGGTGAGGTTGGCTGAGAGCAATCAGGTGGAATTATGCTCCCTTACATCCCCAAAAGGTACTGTCGTGTAGGTAATTGTATTTAAAGTGAGTTCTGTTGTACTGGTCATGAGGAAAGAAGTTCTAAGATGTATCTCTACCTAGAAGTCCCCCGCGGCTACGCCCGCGTTAAAAACTCCTTTTATTTACTTAAAACTTTTCTTTTGTAAAAACGATTCTATCATTAAAGACATCAAATAAAAATTAGCCAAATTGGTTCACCTGTTTTCATGTTATCGCGTGACTAAGACAAATCAGGATTCATATTTTTAAAACCCGAAAAACCCAATAAAGCGCAATCCGAAACTATATTGATTTTCAGACTTTTTTACCCCAGTTCACTCTTTTAGGGTGGCATTTTGAAAAAGTCTGAAACTCGTATATACTTATTTATTTACAGAAGTACTTGTGTGAAATGTCGAATAAAATGACTATCCAAAATTTGAACCCCCGCTTCATCCCTTGAAGAGTGAATTTTGAAAAATCCTTTCTCAGCGGATACCTACGTCAAAATTTCTATCTGGATGCAAAATATCAGCGCAATCCGAAACAATATTGATTTCAGACATTGTTACTCCACTTCACCCTTTTAGGAATAGAATTTTAAAAAGCCTGAAACACGTATTTTCTCATTTATTTACTAAACTACTTGTGTAAAGTTTCGAATATAAGAGACAATCAATTCTTGTTTCTCCATACAAACTTTGAACCCTCGTTTCATCCTCTTCAGGGATTAATTTTGGAAAACCTTTCTCAGAGGGAACTAACGTCGTAATTAATAACTATCTGCATGCCAAATTTCAGCGCAATCCGAAACAATATTGATTTTTACACTTTATTACCCCATTTCACCCTCTTAGGGGTGGAATTACAAAAAAACCTGAAACACGTGTTTACTTATTTTTGTACTGAAGCACTTGTGTGAAGTTTCGGATAGAAAAGACTATCTAATCTTGTTTCTCCATACAAACTTTCAACCCCCGTTTCATCCCCTTTGAGGGTTAATTTTGGGAAATCCTTTCAAAGAGGGATCTAACGTCGTAATAACTATCTGCATGCCAAATTTCAGCGTAATCCGAAACAATATTGATTTTACACTTTATTACCCCATTTCACCCTCTTAAGGGTGGAATTTCAAAAAAACCTGAAACACGTGTTTACTTATTTTTTTACTGAAGCACTTGTGTGAAGTTTCGGATAGAAAAGACTATCTAATCTTGTTTCTCCATATAAACTGAACCCCCGTTTTATCCCTTTAGAGGGTTAATTTTGGAAAATCCTTTCTTAGAGGGAATTAACGTCGTAATAACTATCTGCATGCCAAATTTCAGCGTAATCCGAAACAATATTGATTTTACACTTTATTACCCCATTTCACCCTCTTAAGGGTGGAATTTCAAAAAAACCTGAAACACGTATTTACTTATTTTTTTACTGAAGCACTTGTGTGGAGTTTCGGATAGAAAAGACTATCTAATCTTGTTTCTCCATACAAACTTTGAACCCCCGTTTCATCCCCTGCGAGGGTTAATTTGGAAAATCCTTTCTCAGAGGGAACTAACGTCTTAATAACTATCTGCGTGCCAAATTTCAGCGCAATCCGAAATAATATAGATTTTCACACTTTATTACCCCATTTCACCCTCTCAGGTGTGGAATTTCAAAAAAACCTGAAACACGTGTTTACCTAATTTTTTACTAAAGCACTTGTGTGAAGTTTCAGATAGAGAAGACTATCTAATCTTGTTTCTCCATACAAACTTTGAACCCCCGTTTCATCCCCTTCGAGGGTTAATTTTAGAAAATCCTTTCTCAGAGGGAACTAACGTCGTAATAACTATCTGCATGCCAAATTTCAGCGCAATCCGAAACAATATTGATTTTCACACTTTATTACCCAATTTCACCCTCTTAGGGGTGGAATTAAAAAAAAACCTGAAACACGTGTTTACTTATTTTTTTACGGAAGCACTTGTGTGGAGTTTCAGATAGAAAAGACTATCTAATCTTGTTTCTCCATACAAACTTTGAACCCCCGTTTCATCCCCTTCGAGGGTTAATTTTGGAAAATCCTTTCTCAATGGGAACTAACGTCGTAATAACTATTTGCATGCCAAATTTCAGCGCAATCCGAAACAATATTGATTTTACACTTTATTACCCCATTTCACCCTCTTAGGGGTGGAATTCCAAAAAAAACCTGAAACACGTCTTTACTTATTTTTTTACTGAAGCACTTATGTGAAGTTTCGGATAGAAAAGACGATCTAATCTTGTTTCTCTATACAAACTTTGAACCCCCATTTCATCCCCTTAAGGGGTGAATTTTGGAAAATCCTTTCTTAGTACACCCTTACGTACTAAGACAAATATACCCTCCAAATTTCAAGTCTCTACGACCAGCGGTTTAGGCTGTGCGTTGTCTGTCAGTGAGTCAGTGAGTCAGTCAGTATGTCAGGACAAAGATTCTTATAGTATTAGATTAAAGATCTGACGTTTATGGTGAGTTGGTTTTGCATAGTGCTTTGACTGTATGTTTGAATAACTTCTTAGAAAAGGACGAAACAAACTAAAGGTGAGGTACCTCTGAAATCGCAGTATTCGTAGTCCATCTGAATAGGTATAGTTTAGCTTTTGTATATCTTATAGGCTAGTGTTTGACCACAATCTCACCTAGTGGTAAGCGGTGATGTGGTCAAAAATGGAGAACACGCTAGGCCTAGAATATTCTGACTTTCAAGGGTTGTGTGCTGCCGGGACACATTGGGTTAGAGCGGCAGGTTTTTTCCTTGATGGTAGTAAGCTACTTTTTGATAGCAAGTTAGGCGGAACATCGATTCAATATGCTCCTTCCACCTGTGAGAAAGTGTACTTCAAATATATTTAGTACGTCAGTTAGATTATATACAGACAGACTTGTCAGTCATAGTGCTTGCATTATACCACTATCTCAACTGATGTAAACTGACGATGTGGTCTTAGGTAGAATCTCGTTTGAAAGTCGAGAACGGCAGTGAGACAAATCGTTGAATCACTGATTTTTTCCAACCCAGCTGCGTCGGGAAGCGCAGGCGACACGACTTGGGTCACCGCCATCCTAGCCGTTCTCAGACGATGGCTTACGTATTAGGCCGAAACCTAGTCGGAGCATATCCGAGAATAAAACAACGATGAAAAAATAAGCCAGTACGTTCACGCTAAAATTCCTACCCGTCTTCAGAACCTATCATAAATTGCTCCTCCAACTCTTACAAACACTTGAACGAATGTATGTACTGATTACGATGCGCAAATAAGATAACATTATTGTCAAGGTTCCAACTGTAGTACTCGTAAGATAAGAATATTTGTAATTATCTTTACCGATAAATTAGATACAAAAGGTATACCTTATAACTTATTAAATTTGTAGCTGGATTCCTGGATTTCATTATTTTTTTAAATCATGTTATTTATATCATGTATCATGTGTAATTATTGTTATATAAAGCAATACTGATAAAAAGGATTGAAAAGATGTCTCTTAATTTTTATTTATTTATTTACTTATACTTTTGCAAACAAAAAATTGTACACAGAGGACTTAATGTTAGAATAGCATTTTCTACCAGTCATCCTGGAGGTGTAAAAAAATAGCAGTGGCAGAGTAAATTATTAACAAAGAAAGGCAATTAATTAAAAATGTATTTATTAAAAAGCATATCTTATCACAAACTATTGCATAATTCAGTTGCTCTTCGCGTTCTCTTCCATTGTTGACTTCAGAAAACCTTCAAACTGAGCTAGCCCAGGAACGTTAGCCTTTTGGTACCAATCATTGGACTTGATCTTCTCCCACCATTCTGTAATCTTCGGGAACTTATCTCCGAGCGGCACCAGAGTATTCAGCGATGATATCGTAGAAACTGCTGATATATCCGCGACAGTGATGTGGTTGGCGGCCAAGAACTGAGACCGTTCCAAATACTTTTCAATGTAACCATACGCTTCCTCCACTTGTTCGGTTTGCTCAGGTGTCGGTCCTCCAGCCTTGTCTCGTAGGATTGCTATCACAAGACTTCTGATGTGAGGAAAGAGTAAAGTAGCGTCGACGAACAGGCGATGATCGATAGTCGCTCTTGTTCTTAGGTCCACAGGGTATAAAGTCGCTCGTAGCTCCGCTCCGTACTTAGACACCAAGTATGTTATAATCGCATGGCTATCCGCAAGGACGAAGTCTCCGTCTTCAATCATAGGCACGGTATGAGTCGGGTTCTTTTCAAGGTATTCAGGTTTGAGCTGGTCTTTTGCGACAGTGTTGACATCTTTGGTTTCCACTTTGAGTCCGAGGATTTCAATAGT
Source organism: Cabera pusaria (assembly GCA_954871355.1). NCBI lineage: Eukaryota > Metazoa > Arthropoda > Insecta > Lepidoptera > Geometridae > Cabera > Cabera pusaria. Next base: position 24,498,219 of record OX940902.1, read on the forward strand.
CATCAAGACTGCTCTAGCAGGCGGGCTGCCGTCGAGTTTGTGCACAATGATGACCATTGTGTTGCTTCGACCAATATTTGTGAGTGACTGATTTGATAGTACTCTTTTACTCCTTATCGTATATATCATTGATTTGTAGATTAGAATGCAGATAAGATTAAACGTAAGTGATATTTGTGTAGCGTCACCGTTGTTATATTTGCCTAAACTGTTTGTGTTCCTAATTTATGGATGCTAATATATATATAAACATATATTTTTGTACACATTAACACGCTCCATTTGTGTCCCCAAATCACATCCACCATAATTAATCTCATAGAAAGTATTCCCAAAACTTTTGGAAGACAACAACAGCGCCACGTAGCGGCAGTTAAACTAATTATAATACAGGTGGCTGCAGCGTAAAGAGCACACGCGCTTACCTCATGAGCGAACTTGATCGCACGCGTTGTGGTACAGTCCAATAAATGAACGACAAGCGATTTCAGTGTTTGAACTTGGATCATTTTTCATCCAAACAGGCAAGCACAAATGGCAAACGACAATAGCCAAATGGCTAAGGCGTCGGCCTGGCGATCGTGAGGTCATTAGTTCAATTCCCACCCATCGCACTATTGACGTGTATCCACTCCAGACACGAGCATATTCAGCTTAGTTGAATGGGTTAACGAGACTACTACTCGTAGTTACGTGCATTACACATTGCGAATAAGTTTTTATTAAAAAAAAAAAAACTTTTAATAATGGGGGTAAATGTTCCATGGTAGCACGTTCGCGCTTTGTCTACTGACTTCTGGTAAGACGGTTTAAAAAGGCATATCGTGGCATATACCTGTTGTTCCCGAACGAACCTTGCAGTTTGTACTAAGGGGGATACTCGTACTTGGGTATTTGAATGTAACACTACAACCAATCACTTTGATCTGTGGTTAGATTTCATATCTTGCATTCACTAAAAATCATATTGAGTAAATGCATTTACGTAAACGAAACACTTGCGTGTTTTAGCGATTAAGAACGCCATCTAGTGGTTTGCGATGAATCTAAATTTTCCTTTGTACCTACTAGACAGCGCTGTACTATCATGCTCTTATGCCTCTAAACAAAATGTTTTCTGAGAGGTACGCACCGAACAACATGTTTAAACTCAGTGAGTCGTTTTTTGATGTTTTTTTATAGAAAGGGGATGCGTGTGCTATATCTAGGTGGTAGTCTACCAAAAACTGAATGTGTCCGAAACGAATTGTAGGCTAAATATTCATTTGGAACTATGTCCAAAACTACCTGCCTATTTCCAACTAATAGGCAGGACTTTTCAGTATGAAATAAAAACCAGGATATCATCAAAAAAAGCATTTTATTTGTACCTTCATCAATATACCAAATTTGATGTACCATCAGAAGATTCAGGGCCCGGCATATCAAAGACAGTTTTGTTAAGGATAATTTTAGAACAAATAAAATAGAATTAAATGTATTGTTCAATAACTGTGTATACAAACATAATAATCTACTGACTCACTGACTCACTGACTCACTGACTCACTGACAGACAACGCACAGCCTAAACCGCTGGTCGTAGAGACTTGAAATTTGGAGTGTATATTTGTCTTAGTACGTAAGGGTGTACTAAGAAAGGATTTTCCAAAATTCACCCCTTAAGGGGATGAAATGGGGGTTCAAAGTTTGTATAGAGAAACAAGATTAGATCGTCTTTTCTATCCGAAACTTCACATAAGTGCTTCAGTAAAAAAATAAGTAAAGACGTGTTTCAGGTTTTTTTGGAATTCCACCCCTAAGAGGGTTAAATGGGGTAATAAAGTGTAAAATCAATATTGTTTCGGATTGCGCTGAAATTTGGCATGCAAATAGTTATTACGACGTTAGTTCCCACTGAGAAAGGATTTTCCAAAATTAACCCTCGAAGGGGATGAAACGGGGGTTCAAAGTTTGTATGGAGAAACAAGATTAGATAGTCTTTTCTATCTGAAACTCCACACAAGTGCTTCCGTAAAAAAATAAGTAAACACGTGTTTCAGGTTTTTTTTTAATTCCACCCCTAAGAGGGTGAAATTGGGTAATAAAGTGTGAAAATCAATATTGTTTCGGATTGCGCTGAAATTTGGCATGCAGATAGTTATTACGACGTTAGTTCCCTCTGAGAAAGGATTTTCCAAATTAACCCTCGCAGGGGATGAAACGGGGGTTCAAAGTTTGTATGGAGAAACAAGATTAGATAGTCTTTTCTATCCGAAACTCCACACAAGTGCTTCAGTAAAAAAAAATGTAAATACGTGTTACAGGTTTTTTTGAAATTCCACCCTTAAGAGGGTGAAATGGGGTAATAAAGTGTAAAATCAATATTGTTTCGGATTACGCTGAAATTTGGCATGCAGATAGTTATTACGACGTTAGTTCCCTCTGAGAAAGGATTTTCCAAAATTGACCCTCTAAGGGGATGAAACGGGGGCTCAAAGTTTATATGGAGAAACAAGATTAGATAGTCTTTTCTATCCGAAACTTCACACAAGTGCTTCAGTAAAAAAATAAGTAAACACGTGTTTCAGGTTTTTTTGAAATTCCACCCTTAAGAGGGTGAAATGGGGTAATAAAGTGTAAAATCAATATTGTTTCGGATTACGCTGAAATTTGGCATGCAGATAGTTATTACGACGTTAGATCCCTCTTTGAAAGGATTTCCCAAAATTAACCCTCGAAGGGGATGAAACGGGGGTTGAAAGTTTGTATGGAGAAACAAGATTAGATAGTCTTTTCTATCCGAAACTTCACACAAGTGCTTCAGTACAAAAATAAGAAAACACGTGTTTCAGGTTTTTTTGTAATTCCACCCCTAAGAGGGTGAAATGGGGTAATAAAGTGTAAAAATCAATATTGTTTCGGATGGCGCTGAAATTTGGCATGCAGATAGTTATTAAGACGTTAGTTCCCTCTGAGAAAGGATTTTCCAAATTAACCCTCGCAGGGGATGAAACGGGGGTTCAAAGTTTGTATGGAGAAACAAGATTAGATAGTCTTTTCTATCCGAAACTCTACACAAGTGCTTCAGTAAAAAAAAATGTAAATACGTGTTTCAGGTTTTTTTGAAATTCCACCCTTAAGAGGGTGAAATGGGGTAACAAAGTGTAAAATCAATATTGTTTCGGATTACGCTGAAATTTGGCATGCAGATAGTTATTACGACGTTAATTCCCTCTAAGAAAGGATTTTCCAAAATTAACCCTCTAAGGGGATGAAACGGGGGTTCAAAGTTTATATGGAGAAACAAGATTAGATAGTCTTTTCTATCCGAAACTTCACACAAGTGCTTCAGTAAAAAAATAAGTAAACACGTGTTTCAGGTTTTTTTGAAATTCCACCCTTAAGAGTGTGAAATGGGGTAATAAAGTGTAAAATCAATATTGTTTCGGATTACGCTGAAATTTGGCATGCAGATAGTTATTACGACGTTAGATCCCTCTTTGAAAGGATTTCCCAAAATTAACCCTCAAAGGGGATGAAACGGGGGTTGAAAGTTTGTATGGAGAAACAAGATTAGATAGTCTTTTCTATCCGAAACTTCACACAAGTGCTTCAGTACAAAAATAAGTAAACACGTGTTTCAGGTTTTTTTGTAATTCCACCCCTAAGAGGGTGAAATGGGGTAATAAAGTGTAAAAATCAATATTGTTTCGGATTGCGCTGAAATTTGGCATGCAGATAGTTATTAATTACGACGTTAGTTCCCTCTGAGAAAGGTTTTCCAAAATTCATCCCTGAAGAGGATGAAACGAGGGTTCAAAGTTTGTATGGAGAAACAAGAATTGATTGTCTCTTATATTCGAAACTTTACACAAGTAGTTTAGTAAATAAATGAGTAATCGCGTGTTTCAGGCTTTTTGAAATTCTATTCCTAAAAGGGTGAAGTGGAGTAACAATGTCTGAAATTAATATTGTTTCGGATTGCGCTGATATTTTGCATCCAGATAGAAATTTTGACGTAGGTATCCGCTGAGAAAGGATTTTTCAAAATTCACTCTTCAAGGGATGAAGCGGGGGTTCAAATTTTGGATAGTCATTTTATTCGACATTTCACACAAGTACTTCTGTCAATAAATAAGTAAATACGAGTTTCAGACTTTTTCAAAATGCCACCCTAAAAGAGTGAACTGGGGTAAAAAAGTCTGAAAATCAATATAGTTTCGGATTGCGCTTTATTGGGTTTTTCGGGTTTTAAAAATATGAATCCTGATTTGTCTTAGTCACGCGATAACATGAAAACAGGTGAACCAATTTGGCTAATTTTTATTTGATGTCTTTAATGATAGAATCGTTTTTACAAAAGAAAAGTTTTAAGTAAATAAAAGGAGTTTTTAACGCGGGCGTAGCCGCGGGGGACTTCTAGTATGTTATAATATGTTAATACAGGGTATGTAGTACCAACAGTTCTTTACGAATATACAATAATATTATACGTCTAATTTAAATCTATACAGTCTATCTTATTAGTATATTATAATCTTATTATTATAACTTTTTATTAACCGACTTCAAAAAAAGGAGGAGGTTTCTCAATTCGACCGTATATATATTTTTTTTTTTTTTTTTTTTTTTATGTTTGTTCGCGGATAACTTCGTCGTTTATGAACCGATTTCGATTATTCTTTTTTTGTTCGAAAGGAGATATCCCAAGTGTGGTACCATGGTAATTTTATCGAGGTATGATAAGTATCTCCAGAGATATTGAGATAAACATCTCAAAATTGGTACTGAAAATGAATAGCGCGGCATTGAAGTCGGTTGTTTTTTAGTTTTTAAACGATATTATTTTTATCTTCAATTGCTTCAAATATAATAGAAATATACCAATAACTACGAGTTATTACTAAACCAGTAGGTACTATGAAAATATCTATCACGTGCACTAACCGACGCTGATCACCATTATATACTCTTCTTGCCACTAGTATCCCAAACTAAACCTTTAAGAAGGAACGCGGGGTGCAGTTTTCCATACAAACGTATTTCCCTGTTTCCTCCCTGGAAAATGCTTCTAGAGCAAAATTTGTTTTTACAAAAAATCAAGGTCTGCTGTAGCTATGCTATTATTTGCTTTATTGGCCAACTAATCGCAAAAATAAATATAAGCCTTTTTATCTCCTCTTTAAGATTTTTGAACGGTCATTATTTCTATTTGCAATTTATTGGTCAAAAATAGCAAATGATAGGCATGGCATGGCTACAGTAGACTTTGATTTTTTGTCGAAACAAATTTTGCTCTACAAGCATTTTCCAGGGAGGAAACAGGGGAATACGTTTCTATGGAAAACTGCATCCCGCGTACGCTCTTAAGGTACGACCACACCGCGGCGTCCTGCGTCCGCATGCGCGTTCGCTCTCTGATTTTCAATCGCTTTCTAATCGCCGTAGATCGCGTTTGGTGTGAACTAGTCGGTACAAATGCAACTGCGCTATCTGATCACCGCCCAGATCGCGCACGCAGACCGCGGTGTCGCCGTACCCTTAAAAACCTCCTTTCGCTGAATTCTCTGCACTTGTACCGCAAGGTAACCTAACATATTATTTAAGCTAATATGAAAATTGGCGAACTAATAACGAACACAGGGCACGTAGCCGAATCTACCTCCTCTCGCAAAATTGTAATTAAACTTACGAATGACATACCGAACGTCGGGAGCGGATGGAGAGAGACGTAATGGGGGCTCTTGCCCCTTCGAATGGAGGGTAACGTAAATGGGGATTTCTTACCCCTTGATATTTTAGAAGTTTTTGCTTGATATATTCAAGCAGTCGTTTTTTTTATATAAAGTACTGGGTAGCATTTGACCACTAATTCACTTGATATTAAGTGATGATACGATCGATGATGAAGCGCGCTTACCCAGAAGGTACCTATTAATTCAATCGCGAATAAGATAATATAATCATCATTAGAAAAATGTGTTTTTAGGTCTTTATCATAGCAGTTAAAACTTTTAGTTTTAATAATAACATGTATTTAAAATATTAGGTGTCTAAAGATGGTTACCCTGTGTACCCTACATTATTATGCTGACATTTTAGATGTCGGTTTACTCCTCTTAGTACATATACAGTATGTATCAACTTATAGCGACGCGCTTCCCTTTTTTATGGTATATGATAACAGGAAAAGCACGACGCTCGCCTGGTGGTAAGCGATGACGCCTACCTATTACAGATACAGCGGCATACAAAAGTCTGCCAGAATTGTGCATGTCGCTGCGCCTGTTACCTTGAGACAAAGATGTTCACGTATCACATGCCCTGTTATTTCACTGGACACCTTGCCATTTCAACTGAAAAACATTCCTATTTTACGGCTGAAAATGTATTAGCAAAGTAGTTTTACCGCCCCAGGCGGACTAGCAGAAGTTCTACCACTACAGAAAGATTAGTTAGACGATATCCAAAATGAAGAACTATAAGAAGTAATAGTGGCCCATTAGGCAAGCGTTGTGATGATTACATCATTACTTCATGACACAAAAACCGTAATATACTGCAAATGTGTAAGCTCGCCCTGTCATTAAATCCTTATTACGTCTCCCCGTTCCCAGATTATTGGACTTGATTTCTCTCGGAATGTATGTTTTAAGTTTGAGAGTATGCTGTAGAGATTGTATTCAATTTCAACTTTGGAGATGGGGCCGCGCCAATCCTTATCAGGGCAAGCGTGAGAGTTAATTTGTTTTGGGCTATTTTGAAGTCGCTTAGCGTATGCTGCGTCTACCCTTAGTTTATATACGTTCATGTCTAGAGGGTCGATATGTCTCATTAATGTTGTATGCGAAGTTTATACTACATGTCTATTTGGTTGTTTGATTGTACGGTGGCATTTGAATCTAAATTTTATTGAAATATGTTGATGAACTATGAAATTTGTTTTTGTTTATGTTGTTAGCTTTTACGTTACGTTTGATAGTATTTAGCAGTTTAGTTTAGCATTTTTACATTGCTCAAAGTTGAATCTTGATAATTCAACTTTTTTGATGTACATGTAACATGTATTTAAAAATGTAATATTAAGGATGCCTCCATGTAATATCTCAGAACTTTCGTATAAATAGGCTTCACTGATATTTCGCTAGTTTTGGCCAAATCGACTGATATTTTGCTAAAAAGCTTTGAAAAGCTTTAAAAAAACTGAAGGATAATTCTTAACACAGGTGATTTTACAGTAACTACATAGTTTTAGTTCTCATTCTTTTCATATATTTTTGTCTAACAGCGGTCAAATGCTATAAAATTCAGCAGAAAAGGCTCGTTATATAGATAGTTGTACAGACAAGAGCAGCATGTCGGCTAAACACCCACGGGTCGCGAGTGGTCGTTAGTGAGAACCCTCGGGCGCTCTGAGACTACAGCGGTGGATGATATACATCGCTGTTCACCACGCCAATGAACTTTACGGATTTCTGTACTGACTTAATTGTAGTATATAAACTGAGATACTGTACAAACTAAATTAAATTTCTACGATTAGTAATAGATATATAAATATTATAAATTATTTTTCAAAAAAAAAAACCGCTCTCATAACCACAAACAGGCACTCAAAAGCGAAAAATAAATTACTTAATATAATTATTATAAGCGCTACCCTTAATAGATAAGTCTATTTGAAGTCGGTGCCAGCCAAGTCTATTGGATAGTAGATAGATACTATGTAAGAAGTAGTAGCAGTAGTAAGTAGGTAGATACATGTAGGTAGTATCTATCTACTACCTATTAGACTTGGCTGGCACCGACTTCAAATAGAAAAGTGGGTAGCGCTTATAATAATTATATTAAGTAATTTATTTTTCGCTTTTGAGTGCCTGTTTGTGGTTATGAAGGCGGTTTTTTTTTTAAATAATTTATTTTACCCTTTTTAGTGCAAAACAAGTTTTAAGTAATTAAATTACATGTATATATCACACACGATAATTAATTGTCTATTTTATTACAATTCCAAATACTTTTATAACACGGACTAGATGTATTCCAAAATGAATATTAAAAAGTATTTATATTTGCGATTATTAACATTAATTGCCGCCACATGGCCGACAGATACTACTGAATCACTCTACTACGTTATAAGAGTTGGCACTTCCCTACATTGTTGATACTCGAATTATGAAAGCACTGTGTAGCCAACCTAACAACGGAAAGTATTATTTAAGTAGTAACTATTGTATAATCTGTGGTATTATGCTTATAATTTTTTTTTGCAGTGTTGGTTGGTACAAAGTACGTTCATAATTCTGAGTTATTTAATTATGTATGCAGTGTCGCGGGACTGATATGGCCGCCATCTTCGCCAAACGTCATGTCATGTCAAAAAATAGTAACTAACTTTGCACCATAACAAGACTTTGCGCGGTAGAACATTCTGTGAAGACAAATTAATTCTCCCAACCTTTGTTTCTATCTCGCTCACAGTTACCGTAAGAATATCAGTCAAAAACCAAAATCAACGTGAAGAAGGATGTAAAAACATTATTCAAGGTCATATTTTTAGGGTTCCGTACCTCAAAAGGTAAAAAAAAGGAACTTTTACAAGATCACTTTCTTGTCGGTCTGTCTGTCTATCTGTCAGTCTGTCTGTCCGTCTGTCTGTCCGTCTGTACGTGTGTCACCACCGATTTTCTCAGAAAGGGGTGGACTTAGCAAGTTGACATTTATACCAAATACAGTAGTCTATAGTCTCTATTAGGTGTATAAAAATCAAGGTCCTGAGTCAACACGATAAAAAGATATGGGCAAATTTAGATTTTCGCGAAAACGTGTAAGTATCAAAATTTACCTTAATTTTCAACTTTTTTTTTCGGAATTTTTCCTTTACTTGTGCTGTAAGACCTTGCTTTTGACCAAAATTGACAATTCTAGGTCAACCGAAAGTACCCTAGATAGGTTTTGGGTCGAAAACCTATAAGGTACTTCCCGTTGACCTAGAATCATGGATCATACATAGTAGACGCCAATCAAGGTAGGCCTCTGACTTATATGGGCGCTCATACAATTTAGAGGTCTAGCCTAATTGGTACCAACCAACGTTGGTACGGAAGCCTCGGTGGGCGAGTCCAACTCGACATTGCCGGTCTTTATTTAGTCTTCAAAAGTATATGCAATAGCAACCTCCATTGTGTATAATGTTCTTGGGACTCTTCTCCTAAAACCAGTACATTCTCCTGTTTGAGGTATTTATCTCCATATCTCTGGAGATACTAATCAGATCTCGATAAAATTAAAATGGGACCACCTCGGAAACGTACCGTACCTATTAAAAGAAGAATCATTTGAATCCGTTCAAAATTGACGGAGTAATCGCGTAACATAAACACAAAAAAAAAAACATACAGACGAATTGAGAACTTCCTCATTTTTGTGAAGTCGGTTAAAAACACTGGACATATCGCGCCTAAACACTAATTTTGATTTAACTCGACGTTTCGACCAAGTTCGATCGTCGTCGTAGTGTTTTAAGCGCGATAAGTCCCGTATTCTAATATGTATAACTATATTATGTTCAAATCACGAAAGTTTAAAGTTTACGATTAGTAATCTTAGAATTGAGTTGTAAGAAATTTTCATTAAGTCGCAAATTAGTGAAATAGATACAGAGTCCGCTTTCAATAGACCTATCTACACAAACTGATATTAAAAATACCAATAATAATGCACAAAAATAATACACAATAAATCAATCAACGCGTTTGGACTCTATAGCGCCATAAAGAAACAAACACATATTCAGAAATAACTACAAGACATGCACAGGCTGATAAACCCTCCCTTGTGTCACGCAGTCGGGTAATAAGTTCAGAAAATAATCATTTCATTCCGAATTAATTTCTAAAATTAATAAATTCCGAAGACGGATTGGGACAGTTGCACAATGTGGTGCAGATTAAAATCAGTTTTCCTGCACCTTACTTTACTGTTTTCTGCCGTCTTCTTGCTTGCCGAAATCTTGCTTGTAAGTATGGAAATGTCGAAAGAATAGTATTTATTGCTGAAATTGTGTATACCAAAAAAAGTTCTTACAATGTATTATAGTGTAACGTTATGCGTTACATGTTTATTTTAAATATATAAATTTATTAAAAATATTTAATATAGATTATAAATTAACCAATATATAAATAAATAAAAAACTATTATTATGGACAGCTACATTTTATCAACACGCTTGTATTAAATCAGGAGCATACTAGGTGCCCACAAACCAGCCCTATTGTTCTTTCGACGCGGCCGCTCCCGCTGCGCTTGCGCTGGCCACCGTCTGCAGAACGAGATCGATTCCAGGCGGAACGCACGCCTCCCTGCGCCGCGGTCTTTAACACGCGAATTGGTATTTATTCGCGTGATCGTGGTCAGAGGCGTCCCTAACGTTCCCCTTTGGAAATACTTCAACTATTGTTGTTTTTGACAGGATAGTTTTACCCCGGATCTGGGTAAGTGGTGCACTGAATCATAAACTCATGTAATTTTAATTGAATAACGATTTCTTCTGCTTAACCTTTTATTTTTCTTTCAGCCTTAATTTCATTATTACGTACTTTGCATGTAGTGGGTTTGATAGCTATTATTATATACGTATTAATTTTAATTTCATTTCATGGCAACGCCTTTCATCTTACATACCTACATACCCACTATATGTCATTTTTTAAATCACTTGCATTTTGTAATTTCAATTCTATTTCCTTTTTCTATCGAGACAATTGTAATCTCCGTATCTGGTAGTGAACATCCACGGCAATACAGCCACGTACTTAGCGCTTTGCTGCTCATCCGTTGCCGTGGGTGCTCACGGTCTATGGCCGATTGTAATGCTTTCGCCTCGGCACATTACAGGGTCCAAGGTCCAGCTAAGGAAGCTGCTGGAGCTCTTTTCATTAACCGCCATTGACGACTCCGACCTGAGCCTGGCCATCACTACTTGAGCGCCCACCTGCACCAGCGGCGTGTGACGTCAGGGAAGTGCAAGTCCAGAGCAAAGGAAAAAGAACCACGTTGCTGTATAGGCTCTAATCCATCTATATCCCCACCAACTGAGCTACTGTGCCCTGTGGCATCATTAAACTGTTCACCGTTAAGTTTACCCTACCTCTTTTATTTACATATTCGAATAGGTAAGGTAGGGCCTTAACAAACTTAACGGGACAATAGTTCCAACTGTTTGTTCTTTTCGATGCAAATATGCAAGATTATGTCTTGAGAACATAAAAAAGCAGATTCCCGGCGCAGAAAAACTGGTAAAATATTACAATGTTATCATATGCGCTCGCAAATAATGAAACAGGTTGCAGAAAATGATGAAACAATGGATACCAGTACGGATCGATACCGGTAGCCTGCACCGGGTACCTGCCTCTTTATGTCCTCACCCTTAGAAATCGGCAATTAATATCTGGGGGGATAGTGGTGCAGTACTTGTTCATTCGACATAAAACATCGTCTACACCTACAAACTTTAAATGACATACAATAAAAATGTACTAATGCTATCTGTTCTGTCCTAATACAGCAATGTACGCTATCCACGTTACTACCGCCATCTAGTTGCAACAATAGACAGCTCAGTCGGAGTGTACAATTTTAGCGAGTGCTTGCACTCTTGCTAGCACTTGTCTAGCGATTCAGGCTTGTTGTTGCGTTCGTTAAGGAATATCTTTGGAAAGATACTTGTTCACGTTTTTATGGCTTTCATATTCAAACTAGCTTTTGGCTGCGTCTGTGATTTTATTTTCAGTTTTGGAAGACGTGTTTTGAGCCACTACGGCACTTAGAACTTTACTAAAGACTTGTATATTTTAACTTTGTCCTTTCTTCTACTTGCTTGTACGTCATTCTGGGTTCACATAATACGTTTACTTTTAAAAGAAAGGTTACTAGCAATGGGTGTTCCACATTACTAGTAGTCCTGTTAACCCTTCCAACAAAGCTAAATATGCTTGTATCTGAAGTGTCTTCACGTCAATAGTGCAATGGGTGGGGATCGAACTTACGACCTTTCGTACACGCCAACGCCAGCCATTGGGCTATTGCTATTGCCGCTTATAGATTTCATTCGTTTGTGAATAAATTATTTCGTTAGTAAAGTATATAAACGTAGGTATTTGCTGTCAAGTTTTTGGATCTTTGTTGCGAAGTCAATCCTTGAGGTGGGTTCATAGCGTGATAGGGTAGGACCTAACACATAGCTTTTGCCTACGCATACGACCAGTCACACTCGCTTCTGATAAAGTCTTAGATACGTTCACAATCTGACTTGAGCCGCCTTATATAATCTGGCAGACAAGTTACCAATGCCGGAGCAGGGACTCGGTTAAAAGGCCCATATTCAATCAATTTTGAAAGTCATATTTCTCTGTGTGACCAAAATTATATGGTCCATTTGAATCACCCGTGTCATAGCAAATTTTCCCCGTTTTCATTCACCCTGTCATCGCCAAACCTTCCCAGCACACTTTCATATCCATCACGCTTCACACCTACCCAGCTATTAAAGTCACCTAGCATTATAGTATAAACACAAAAAAAATAGACATTTCTGTAGTTACCACATCAAAGTTCTTTTACGCAACTACTTCATCAGTTCAAGCCATAAAACCCTCCTCCAAGATTAAGTACCTGGCCCTAAAATCCTATCTTCCAAAATATAAAAAGGTCTATAAGCATGGAATAACAGAACGGGTTCCATATAATTTTGATTGCCAGGAGAAGGGAAGGTAGTTATCAATAAGTTGATTTTGCGCAACCTTGCGCGCGTACGTAATTCGCTTCGAATAAAACATTATTACAACCCCTCTTATTTTTGGGTTCAGTGGGATGGATAAGACCCTGGGCTTATTACAATCTTACTTTTGAGGAATCGCATTTCTTTTGCTTTATTGAAAGCAACACGTTTTCTCTTCAAGTCATGAAGCATAGAATTTTTGACATAGAAATAGTATGCTCTATAGTTATTTCTAAATCTATGATTTTGCACGTATTTTTAGGGCTCAAAAGGTAAAAAAGAAACCCTTATATGATCACTTTATTGTCCGTCTGTCCGTCTGTCTCTTTTTCTGTCTGTCTGTCTGTCCGTCTGTCTGTCTGTCTGTCCGTCTGTCTGTCTGTCTGTCTGTCTGTCCGTGTGTCACCACTGATTTTCTCAGGAACGGGTGGATCTAGCAAGTTGAAATTTATATCTGATACTGAAATCTATAGTACCTATTGGATGTATAAAAATCAAGGTCTTGAGTCAACACAATAAAAAGATATGAGCAAATTTAGATTTTCTCGAAAATTTGTAAGTACCAAAATGTACCTTAATTTTCAACTTTTTTTATTTTTCAGAATTTTTCCTTTATTTGTGCTGTAAGACCTTGCTTTTAACCAAAATTAACAATTCTAGGTCAACCGGAAGTACCCTATAGGTTTTGGGTCGAAAACCTATAGGGTACTTCCCATTGACCTAGAATCATGAAATTTGGCAAGAAGCAAGGTCTTACAGCACAAATTAAGGAAAAAACCAAAAAAATAAAAAACGATAAAAATTGAAGGAAATACATACATAGTTAATGCCAATTAAGGGTCTGAGTTATATAAGCGTTGCTTAATTGGTACAACTAACGTTGGTAAGGAAGCCTCGGTGGGCGAGTTCAACTCGACTTGGCCGGTTTTTTTTTACACACCCTGTGCTATCTTTTTTTTCAGTACATAGGTAGGACGTCCTATAAACCGTGGAGAAACCAATTCGCAAAGCGGTGGGGATCGAGTGACTGGAAAGGAAGAGCCGAAGATCGGGGTCAGTGGCGTATTTTCGAGAGGCTTATGGTCCAGCTGTGGACTGAGACTGACTGATTAAGATAGGCTAGCGTTTCACCACTACCTCGTCTGCTGGAAAGTGATGATGTGGTTGAAGATGGTGTCACGCTAGGCGAGAATGGAATCACCATTAATATTGCGAAAATCTAATTGTATTTTTTTGTGACTCTACCATGGCTAAACGGCTGAAACTGACAGACTCAGAACTGTCTTAAATTCTGTACAGGGATAGACAGTATTTTTAGTCTAGAACAGAAGATACTTTGAACTCTGAGCATGAGCCTCAAAACACAGTGTTTACTTTTCCTCGTTTTGTTTTATAATATTTTCTGTTTTTAACCGACTTCAAAAAAAGGAGGAGGTTTCTCAATTCGACCGCATATTTTTATTTTTTTTATTTTTTATGTTTGTTCGCGGATAACTTCGTCGTTTATGAACCGATTTCGATTATTCTTTTTTTTTTGTTCGAAAGGAGATATCCCAAGTGTGGTACCATGGTAATTTTATCGAGGTATGATAAGTATCTCCAGAGATATTGAGATAAACATCTCAAAATTGGTACTGAAAATGAATAGCGCGGCATTGAAGTCGGTTGTTTTTTAGTTTTTAAACGATATTATAATATTTTCTGTTTTAATTAAATGTACATGTCGGTTTAATTATTCATCGAGATTCATGTGCAATAGACGCTTACGAGAAACTAACTGTATTTAGAAATTAGAGTTTTTTTTTTTATACGTTATAGGCTAGCGTTTGACCACTATCTCACCTGTTGGTAAGCGATGATGCGGTCGAAGATGGTAAGCACGCTAGGCCTAGAATGGGAACTGGCTCTCAAGGATAGCTGCCGGAACACATTAGATGTTTCGTGACAGATTTTCTGACTTGAGGGTGGTAGCTGGCCAGGCGGACACCAGATAGTGTCCTACCACCATGCGGAGGTTGTTGGTTTTTAACGATGTTTTTCTTTCACCGGAGGGCCACAGTGAAGAGCGCACATAAATTTTTCGTTGGAAAAATCCATTGGTGCACGGCGGTTTGAACTCGGTACCTCTGGCATCAAAGGCAAGCGTTCTCCCGATTGCGCCACCGGGCCTTCGATAGATCTAAATTATTATCCTTGGTAACATGAGAGCCTTCCTTGCTCGTAGCTTTTGCTGAAATACTATAATTATAATTAAACACACGGAACCCTTACGCAAACAGCTAGGCATCCCCTTGCCAAATTTTCTTTTATTATCCCTGTTAAAAGCCTTTCTATGATAAAGGAACTCCATTACATCAACGCTAGCTAAGGATACATACGCAAATTGTTTGTTTTGTCTTTTTAGAACCTTGTCAAAATAACTTACACGAATATCTCCTTAGATTTGCATGGATAGTGTCAAGGTTTTTATTGCGATTTGGTTATAAGGTGGATTATTTGAAGGACTTTGTCGTAGTGAAGATGTTGAGAGATGTCTTTAAATTGTAGAGAGACGCTTGTTTACTTAATGTGATAGAGTTCTATCGGAGATAATGTATGTAGGTACGTTGAGAGCACTTATGTTAAAATTAAGCCATATATCTTAGAAATGATAATATTTTTGTAGAGCCGCTTACTTATAATATTTTGAAAAATACAATACATTATTCGTTCTAAACGAAGTATAACATTGGTAACCCAACATTATTTTTCAAAATCACCCTGAGGCACAAGCCAGGCAGAAGAAATGCAGCAAAAAGACTTGCCTCACGGTCTCTTTTATCAACCGACTACCAAAAAGAAGGAGGTTCTTAATTAGATATGCATTTTTTTTATGTATGTTACAAACAAATCGAATGATTCTTTTTTAATCGGTAGAGTACATTTTCGAGGTGGTTCCATTGTAATTTCATCAAGATCTGATAAGTATACCCAAAGATATGACGATAAACGTCTCAAACTTGCTACTGAAACTGACTCGCAGGGCAAGGAAGTCAGTTGTTTTAGTTTTTAAACTATCTTATTTATCTGGCTTGTGTTCGCTAAGTTTATACTTAAACCAATAAAAAATCTTTATCTTTACAAATATTATCCTGCCCGAAGGACCATGTGCGAATCCAAAAACCCTCAGAAGTAATATTGTATAAATAAAAGTTTTTCTAAATTAGACCGCAATGACACTTTACGTCAGTTGAGATAGCGATCAAGTACTTGTCTGTCTGAAAAAAATAATGACAATTTTCCAAACACAAGTTAACCAAGTACTTCGTTACTATTAACAGGGTAAGATGTTTATAGGCAGAGTAGATGAAACGTGCCACCTTCTCCTCATCACCATTCATTAATCTGCGCCGAGGTAGATAAGACTCCACCGAGATAAGAAGTCTGAACTCCGGAGGTGTAGGGTCACAGGGAGCCAACAAAACAAGCCAGATCCCGATACAATCATTATTAGATTTGCATTAACTGCTTTACACTGCAAGACAAAAGTTTTGGGCTAGCTTTTTTTTATATCGTGTAACCTAGCGTTTGACCACTCTCTCAACTGTTGGTAAGTGATAATGCGGTCGAGGACGATAGCACGCTAGGCTAATCCTAATCACGCCTAAACGGACGATCCTATCTCACTGAAATGTCAAAGTCAAAGTCAAAGTCAAAGCATTTGTTCAGTATATAGGCAAATTAAAAATTTGCACTTAAACACGTCAAATTACATTAAATAGATCATATTTGATACAAAATATTATAGATATAACAGAAACATAACTTATTGCTTTGAATTTACAAAAAAAAAACAAAGGTATTGAGCCATGTAACAAGGAGATACTTTATAAAGTATCTCCTGCTATAGCATTAGAATGAGCACAGTCTACTTATTCTGAAAATAAAATCATGTTTTTTTATATCATACAGGCTAGCGTTTGACCACTATCTCACCTGTTGGCAAGTGATGATGCGGTCGAAGATGGTAAGCACGCTAAGCCTAGAGTGCGAACAGGCTCTCAAGGATAGCTGCCGGAACATGTTAGATGTTTGGCGACAGATTTTGTTACACATATAAGTTTTATTTTTTCTGTCTTAAAATTGTGCTCACGAAGTTTATTTATAGTATTGTATAACACTAGCTGTGCCCCGCGACTTCATCTGCGTTAAAATGTATCTTATAGCCTAATCTATAGAACTGGCTATCCCTGTGGAAAATTTCATCTAAATCGTTCCAGCAGCTCGACCCTCAAGAAATCCCCAAACAAGCAAATATACAAACTAACTTTTACATTTAATAATATTGGTGTTGATAACAAGTAAGAAACTTGTCTGATAATTCTGCCTAACTTGATCTTAGTATCATATACACTCTCAATCGCAAAACATTATCTAGTACCAACCCGTACACTATATTGTAGTACCAGTATTTCAAATGTTGATTGTGATTAGCCCTTATCATTAGATATTCGATATAATTGGTCTGATATTAAACGCAAACGACTTCGAAAGCCATCGTAACGAATTAAGTTCTTGCTGTTTTGAGCCACAATTTGGATTGCAAAGATCCGATTTGTTTTTTGATCTAGCAGTTTGAAAAGACGGTCATCTCGTCGTATTCCAAACTGCCAGGCACGCGTCTCTTTAAATCTTCAATCACGTTATAACTTTTACACGTCCATCACAAAGTGTAAATATTTATATGTTTATTTCCAAATGTGTAAAGCTACTGTCCCGCGCTGTACAGAGCTAACAGTATCGTCGACCCTTCGTATCTCTCATTAAATTGTAATTTTTCCCTATCAACCGTAACCGGGTCCGCTGCCGTGGAAACCGGGAGGATCCGGGGCTGATGCCTATATTTAGATATTTTGTATTACTTATATATTAACAGTATTGACTTACCTTATACTTATAAGGACTTTATGTTTTGAGTGGCCTAATGCCTATACGAGTTTTGACAGCTACATCAAAGATCGAGTGAGAAAAGGTGAGAATCTGTACGAGATACACGTCTTAACCCTTGGTTTCAAGGGTTAGCAAATAGGAAGGAAGCTCTTAGTTACCAAGAAGATTTATTTATTTATTTACACAAATCACACATATAACATCATAAAAGTGTCAATGTTAGTTGTTAGTTGTTAAGATAGGAGAAGTTCGCTTGGACTGTGACTAGATGATTTTGTTTCTGTATGAAACGCTTGGGACATTAATACATATTAATAATAAAATCACTAACTATCACTAAAATGAAATAAAAAAGTGTATATTTCTTCCTATTTAGTCATTAAACAAACTTTTATTTCGTTTTTATTCAGGACTGATTACCGTTGGGGTAGACTTGTCCTAGAGTGGAGACCGCGAATCGGCAAACGTAGTCAAAAATCCTGTGACCAGGTGGAGCGACGACATACGCAAAGCGGTGGGTAGTGACTGGAAAAGAATAGCCGAAGATCGGGCTCAGTGGCGCATCTTGGGAGAAGCCTACGTCCAGCAGTGGACTGACACTAGCTGATGATGATAATAAATTCAGTTTTAAAATATTTCCATAAATATTTTAAAAGTTATCCCATTTTACAACCAACCCACTTTCACTGCGGCCCAGAGTAGTACCTATACAGTTTGATATATTCAATAAAAGCCGATTTACTTTAACAAACGCGGTTGCTAGAGTAAATTGGCCTTTTGGTCAAAGGACAGATAGTCAAAGGACCAGATCAGAAAATCGTTCCAAATTATATTTCCTTTCACATCGCATCAATTAAAGCAACTTCTCGACAAACCGGATATTCGTTCCACCCTCACCGAGTCATTCAATATCACCCCTAGATAATTCTCTTCGGCTGTCTTTCTGCGTCTTTAGGGGAAGCAAACTCGCCTTTGTATGGAATTATGAACGCCACTCAGAAATGAAAGGCAACCCACGGGATATGACGTGTATAGGGCTTACAGCTGGATTTCATGGCGTCTGTCTATCTATGTTTGTTGTTATTGTATGCGGTATATAGAATAACATTGGTTGATAAAAATTTTATCCCCGACGCAAAAAGAAGGGGTGTTATAAGTTTGACGTGTGAATCTGTGTATGTGTGTGTCAGTCAGTGGCATCCTCAGAGTAACAATTACTAAACTAATTGTTACTCTAAGGTGGCATCGTAGCGCCCAAACGGATAAACCAATTTTGATCTAGTTTTTTTCTTGTTAGATTTTCTAAGTCTTTAATCGAGAGTCTTCTTAGCTTTAATTCATGATTCATTTTTGATGATTTGCAGAATACTCAATTCCTCACTAACTCACAGTACAGATGTCATCGGAATGGTCTCAATAAACAGATTATGAATAGATCGGTAGGGCGAGATTTTAAATGTAGAATTTAAGTATTTATACTTTACAATATACTTATTAGTACACTTGTACACCGAAACACTTGAAGACTTTAAATACAAAGCATTTTAAAAATGAATTGATAGATAGATAGATAAACACTTTATTACACCATACAAATTAAAAGTAAAAAAAAGGTAAATAAAACAATGTGGCAACAGGCGGTCTTATCGCTTAAAGCGATCTCTTATCGATTCGATCTCGATCGATTATTTTCAACAGAATTATGTAAATTGCTGCAGTGGCTAAAGGCCAAACAATTTTACAATGTGGCTGAATTTTTAAATGATAAATCAATTTAAGCTAATAATATTATTATAATTATTTTTATATTTTTGACATTTTGAACCGACGAAAAAAAAACGGAGGAGGTGATCAAGTCGACGCGTATATATATATTTTTTAAATAATTTAATTGAATTGCTGGTTATTATATCATGTTTCTGTTTTTAATGCTTAGTTATAATATAATGTAGGTAAATAATTAAATATGGACAAAGATAATTCAATGTAATATGTAAATAATGTAATTTTTTTAATTCATACATCATAATATTGTGACAAGATGGACGGACTTCATAAAATATTCCACCTGAATTGTACTCTATTTTATATGAATGAATAAATGATTATAAATGATTATTATTACACCAGTTATAAAACTGGGTGAATTTACTGCTAAAGTTGGCCACATTTGGACAAGTTGCGTTAATTTAGCAGTCAACCTTTGGATGGAAAAAAGAGAAACGAGTTAAACGTTTCACTCTATTACTTTCCTAAATTTAAATGGTAGTTAAAATTATCAATATTCAAAACTGTAGGTAACATTGTACTTTTCACCCAAATCTGCGTTTACTTTCGTAATAGCAAATGCTAGAACAAGAACAGTGGAATTTGGGCGAGTATGATTGTGTTGTTATTAATAGTACTTGTCATTACGCATGATAACGTCTTTACAAAGTTGGTGTTTACAACAGTTTTAAGGGTTCCGAACCCAAAGGGTACCAACGGAACCCTATTACTGAGACTCCGCTGTCCGTCTGTCTGTCTGTCTGTCTGTCTGTCTGTACGTCTGTCACCAGGCTGTATCTCATGAACCGTGATAGTTAGACGGTTGAAATGTTCACAGATGATGTATTTCTGTTGCCGCTATAACAACAAATACTAAGAACAGAACAAAGTTAAAAATAAAGAAAAGTTTAAAAAAAGTTTTTTACGATAGCGCAGTGCCATCTACCTAGCATCAGGGATGGCGCTATCGTCTTTACCTTAATCTGAATCTCGGAAGCGGCTCCAACGATTAAATAAAATTTAGTACACCTATACGGGATTTCGGGGGCGATAAATCGATCTAGCTAGGAGTTATTTTCAGAAAATGTTGTTTTATTCGTGTTTTCAATAATCAACTTTATTGATAATCAACTTAAAATATGACTCTTCCCGACATTTATTGGCGAGTAGAAGTACTGTGTCAGTAAAGCAATTAAGGCCCATTTAGACGGGGAGAGTTTCTCGTACGTTTACTTACGAGAAACCATACGTTACTATCACAAGCAATAATCGCTATAACACAATCGTATCAAAATGTTTACATACAGGCAAGAACTAAAATCTCGCCTACGATTATGTCATACGAGATTCGCATATGACTTATCGCTAATCGATAATTGCCTAAGTTTGTTTACACAACAAAAGCATAGTAAGTAAGATTCTTGCTTATGAGAGTCTCGACTTGTATAAACACGATCTCGTATGACATTTTTCAAGTTCATACGAGTATCGTACAAATCGGGTTGAACGGTTTTGAGTGCGAGAATCGAAATACGAGAAAATTCTGTTTAGACCGACACTATCAATATTCTATTGCGAGTAAATTGTCACCAGAGTGGAAGAGCGAGAGGTGTGAATGTTTAGACATATAATCTTCTTTATATTCCTTCGATAATCGTATCTTCGAGACGAGAAACTCTCCCCGTCTAAATAGGCCTTTAGTTGCTCTCAATTAAAAAAAATAGTATTATTATTCGTCAATACATGTCGGGAAGAGTCATACTTGTCTGTTTAAGTGGCAAAAAATACCGAGCAAAGCTCGGTCAACCAGATATTTAATAATAATTAGACAGTTGAAATTTTCACAGATAATGTATTTCTGTTGCCGCTATAACAACAAATACTAAAAACAGAATAAAGTTAAAAATTAAAGGGGATCTCCATACATGAAACGTGTTTATACTTTCACTTAGTTGGCGTTAGTGTTCGTAAGATGTCGTAGTACTGAATAAGGACGCGGCTCCTGTTTTAATAATTGTTTGGAATTGACACGGTAATATAATATAATAATATCTGGATGACCGAGCTTTGCTTGCAATTTTTTTTTGTAAATCGTGTTTTATGTAATTTTTTGGCTCCCAATAATAGTCTTCTTACAAAAGAACAAACTTGGAAAAATTAATCATCACGTCTGGACTCGAACCGGGATCCTTCTGATCGCCATCCGAACGATCTCCCACCGAGCTATCGTAACAATGAAGCAATGGCGAAATTTACCTTCATATTCTAATTATATTGTAGGAGTTTTTCATTACCTGAAAACAGGGATAAAACAACATTTTCTGAAAATAAAAACCTAGCTAGATCGATTTGTCAATTTATTACAAGAAACGTGATTTCTTTCAGCATTTTTTGCTCGATTTTGTAAAATATTGTAGTGTGGTACGGAATCGGAACCCTACGAGTGTGTTAGCAAACTCATAGATAAAAAGATGGGTGGTAGCCGGTAGTCTAGTAATCTACCATATACTTAATATGTCTTGAGCTAAATATTCACATGGAACTTCTTCCAAATCTACCTGCCTATACTTCAGCTAATAGGTAGGACTTATTAATAAAATATAAAAGTCAGGACATCACCGAGAAAGCATTTTATTTGTACCTTCATCATTATAACAACAGTTTATGTACCATCAGGAGACTCAGGACCATTATAATAGACAATAGAATAAAGAGAACAGCAATATACCAATAATAGCAATAGCCCAATGGATAGAGTGTCGGACTGGCGATCGATAGGTCGTGAGTTCGATCCCCACCCTACCCATTGCACTATTGACGTGAACCCACTCCAGACACAAGCGTATTTAGCTTAGTTGGAGGGGTTAACAAGAATACTAGTAATGTGCAACCCGCATTGTGAGTAATCTTTTTAAAAAAAAAAAAAAAAAAAAAAAAAAAAAAAAAAAAAAAATAAGTATTTAATGTTAAGTCACAAGGCTGTATAACAAGTTTCAACAAGACATAACACATGAAAATCACTACCGATTTAGACAATTTATACAAAATATTATGGGGTTTCCCCCAAAAGGCCTCCACCACCCCTCATAGCCTTTCCTTACCACCCTCAACGAAGCTAAAACACTTTATCATCACCATTCCTAGGTGAAACCATCATTATTATAAACATATCCTAGAAAACCACATTCTAGCCCTAATTATTCAATACATTATGTTTATACAAATACTTAGCTTCATTGAGTTGGACAGCACTTTGTCGTCTGAACGATATTCCCGACAGAGTAAAGGTGACGATGTTAGCCCGAAGGCTGCTCGAGCAAAAGTGTCTCATCTAACGTTTCTACCGCCCTTTTTTAGCATCAGTCAAACAGAAAACTGCTCTGACACATCTTGTAAGGTTTATACTACCCTCAAATGTATCGAACACCGTATAAACACCCTCATTTAAGGCAATATTAAAAATATATAAATTAAATCATCATAAAACATTGGAAATATGTCGTAAATCTGTATGTACTATGAAAATAATCTAACAAGTGCAAGTCCGACTTGCACTTGGCCAGTTTATTATATTTTAATGATTATTGGTATTATATGTATATTCAATGGTTTTAATATTACGTTATTCAATTGTTTCAAACAGTTGTCATACACATAAACAAACATAAATAATACTTTTTAACAAAAAAATTAAACCGCCAAAAAAACTGAAAAGCAAAAATAACTAAACTTTTTTATTTAACCTTAATAACGAAGTTCTGAAACTACTGTTTGTACACCTCAGTATTTTTTGTAATTGTTGTAATAGTTTTGAGTTTTTAACTAAACATAATAACTAAGAGAAGTTTTTGAGATATGGCGACCGCAAAGATAACTTTGTTTTTCATACAAACACTATGAAAACAAAGTTAATTTTGTAGTTGCGAAAAATCATAGTTATGGAATACTTAACTGTGTTACGGAACCCTACGAGTGCGAGTGCGAGTCCAACTTGCACTTGGCCAGTTTATTTTTCGTCGGTTAAAAAATCTTTTTCATTTCAAAACCTATAAAAATACAAAAATGGTTGAAACAGGAGTGGAAACGGGCCTCCTCCTTCATAGCTATAATTTCTGTGCTATTAACGCTTCATATCAAGCAAACAGTTTTATTTCGGCATTCGGCTCGTAAAGGCTTTAACAGCTATATCGAATCCAGATTTGAATGTACACCTACCTGCCTTTAATGGCGTGGTTTTGTATGGGACAAGGGAGAGAGGAAAGCGATTTCATTTAAAATTTACTGAGCATTAAATATCGTCGCCCGTCGCTGTTGTAAGGTCGATATCGAACTGTTCGCTCGGTCTACAGGCCTATCACGAACTTTGACAGTTGATTATTGAATGAACGAAATAATTTAAATGACGGGGACGCAGCTATGTAGGTGATATAGCTCCATCTCTGTCATTTCGTTTATTTCGATCCCTATCAAAGTTCGTGATAGGCCTGCTGTTCGCTTTAGAACTTGTTACAATACCCTATAAGGATTGTATTTTATAACAAACATTTGCCTTAACGTGTGTATAAGTTGTACTTTCCTGCATCTTTTTTTAAATATCTTATTAGGTTTGACCACTATCTCGCCTAGTGAAAAGCGATGACGTGTTCAAACTGCTCAAAGATGATGAAGACACTAAGTCAAAGTCAAAGCATTCTAGGCCTAGCATGTGTTTAATGTGTCAATGTGTTCATGGGGTCAAGGGCTGTGTGCTGCCGGAGCACCGTAAGGTATCAAGATATAAAGCTTCACATACTAAAATATACCCATTTCACACCATTTTCCTTCCCCAAAAATAACCTTTATACTCTGTGAATTAAGCCCACCAGTAATCACAAGAAAAAAAACCACTTTAATCGATGAGTAATTTTTAGTTTATTAGTTTAATTTTTTAGTTTAATTTTTAGTTAGTTATCTCTATTTTGAGTACGTGATACATCGGCAAAGCCTACATTGCAGATAATCATTAGCGAAGCGACTACTTACCACCAGTGTGGCACTAGCTTGTTTGATGCTCTACTTACATTATAAACAAAAAAAATTGCAAAAAAACATCAACCCGCTTCCTCTTAACAATTGCACCCCAACAAAGGTCCAGTTAAAATGGTCTCGCAGTTTTCAGCGCACATTTGAATGGGAACGGCTTCATCCACGTAACTGCGATTTTATCTTGGTATATTTCATGCACAGATTATACCAACCATTGATGGTGCACTTTTTTTGCCTTTACACAGGTCCACAAAGGGCGGGAAATGCACAAACCGAGTTTTCAGTGGCCATTTACTAGAGCCTTTGTTCTTTTATGTTATCGAAGCTTTTTGAGGTATTATGATTTGTTGCTTTTATAAGACTTGGTTTTAATTTACTCTTTATTACATTTATAAATGTACTAATGTACTACACTATAATTTTTTTTATTACTCACATTTATTCGGAATGTAACCCACAGCTAAAAAGAGTAAAGGTCTCCTGTTTATTATGTAGTTGTATGTATCACAAACACCAATTAGTGAGTAGCTTTTGTCATGAAAAAAGTACGTACCTATTATAGTTAATATAACTTAAGTTTGATTATATTTAACTGTTTATGTTAAAGTTAAGATTTATATCGTTGTCTAAATAATATCGTTTAAAAACTAAAAAACAATCGACTTCAATGCCGCGCTATTCATTTTCAGTACCAATTTTGAGATGTTTATCTCAATATCTCTGGAGATACTTATCATACCTCGATAAAATTACCATGGTACCACACTTGGGATATCTCCTTTCAAACAAAAAAAAGAATATCTAATCGTCTAAATCGTAATCGAAATCGGTTCATAAACGACGAAGTTATCCGCGAACAAACATAAAAAAAAAAAAATATATATATATACGGTCGAATTGAGAAACCTCCTCCTTTTTTTGAAGTCGGTTAAAAATAAGTAAAAATTACATTATTTTGTCCTCCTTCCACTTCTGAAGTCTCTACGCCTAGTGACTACTTTACGGCGTAAAGAGTGCTAGTGGATTTTCTTTATCTATTAATAATCAGGGATTGTTTAAGTATTGCTTACACTACTGGCAGAGGTACAATAAAAACATATTATATAAACAATATTTTTTTTGCTGTCATATACACTAAACCAACAGTTACAAAGTTACAAAGATCAAACACAATATACCTATTAATATGAATATTTAATCATGTGAAGCAATCTTGACTTCAATGCGAACTTCAATTTCAATGTGAATAAGACCTAAATGGTACCTACCTATCTTTATAACATGTACATTTAGAATTTCAATTTAGGCAATACATTAATCATACCAAAATGAAAACTCAATAAATATTGGTTTTCCACAGCCAATATTCAATTTTTTTCGGTCGTTAAGGATCAGGATCTGTTTATGTACAGGGTGTGCATATTACCGATATTAAATTGAATTCGATTAGATTACATGAATTGACATTTCATTTGCAGCAATTTTTGGATTTTGTTTTAGCGATTGTTAAATTGGCTTGTCAACAAAAAAAAAAGACTTCATTTTGTCAATACAAAATTAACTAACTGGTGCAGTTTTACCCACTCAGACAGTGATGAAAAATTAATGATGATGATTGAAGCTCCTTTAACCTAGACCATAAAAGATAAATAGCTTGCAGTTTCAACGACATCATTGCTGACCACCAGGCGAGCGGTCAAATGCTAACCTATAAGATAAATAAAAAAATTGAAAAAACTATTTTATTTGTCTGTCTTTTAACCTGCAAAGTAAGCAAGCAAGTAGGTAGGTATATCATAATATTGTATACACTAGTGCGCATTGTAAGTTTGCATCATCATCAGTACCATTTTACCAAACACTTCAATGGCAAAACATAAACAGAAGAAACCTCAAAGGAAGGAATGCCCTTCCGACAAGTCCAAAATTCTAATCTAACTTCACCATGCACCACTATCCCTAACAAAAAGGACAATTGAAAAACTTGACACTCCTCTCCCTTTCCGAGCACCCTGTAGGGCTCTAATTATATTTGCAGTAGATTTATACGTACCGTCCGTTTGTCAATGTGGCTGGATCGGACCGGGTCGGATTAATTGCGGATCGGTCGCAGGTCCGGCCCTCGGACGTGTTTCAAGAGGACTCATTTGGGTGAAATATGGACCTTTGGAAAAACGCCGTAATGATTATACATTGAGTGCTTTTATTTTTGGATTTTCTCTGAGGCTGTGTTTGCGGCCAAGTATGACTTTTGTATCGATATCATTAACAACCATAAGAAACCGCTAGTGTAAAAAATTGTAAAAGTGTTTTCCGGCAGCGCATAGCCCTCGAGAGGCAGAGTATTAGCTAGGTCTAGCGTGCTCAACACCTTCTACCAGATCATCGCTTATCACTAGGCGAAGCGAGATAATCAAACGCTAGCCTATAAAATATAAAACAAAATATCGAGTAAAAAATCTTTTAATAGCGTCAGTGACCAAGACAGCATATTGACTTATATTACCAATACCAGTTACTCAAACTAACTACACCATTACAATAACGCATTGCATTTATTACAGTCTATAACTTACGCGATAATCCCCGTAATGGTTGACCTAAATAACGGGAAACGTTGATCCTTTATTTACAAGGTCCTCTCGTCGTATTGGGACATAACAATCTATACCCAGTCAGGTATACCTAACTGCTAGAATGATGGACGACATGCAGAGGTTGGCAACATTTGGATTTGGGTAACGAGAGTAGGATGATACATTAATTTATTAGCCTGACCGTAATGCCTTTTTTTTTATTAGCACTGCATTATTTTCTTAGAATAAAAAATGCGTCGAGTAAATGGCAATGCAGGTTGTTGTAATAGACTGTATGGACCGATTTCGTTTTAATGGACGTTTGCGATGCAGGGCTGGAAGTCTCTACATAAACAACAATTACTTTCGAGTGATGATCGTTAGTGAAAACAGAGATTAAATTATAAAACTGTCTAGCTACTACATCTACTCATACTACATCATCTCTCTACTATATCTCTCTATTAGACGTGTGCGATGACAAGATGCGTCGGTATCAATGTAAAGAGAGATGTCAAGACTAATGTTGCTAATCCCCTTTTTAAATATCTCTTAAATCTTAGATCAAGGTGAAACATTTATTATATTTCTGTAATTGGTTTGAGGTAGAATTATTGTTTTTTAAAACCATTGAAACTTTATTTCCTGTGGTTCTCAGCTCAAATCTAAAGATATAAGTGACACGTCTTCTACTAAGCTTACTTCTAAGAGAATAGCATGTCTTCTTCTAAGTCTTAATAAGATTTCACTTAATTCAAAATAATTGTAACGAAAAATTTCCATATATTATTTAAAAGAAAAAGTTCAGACAAAATAGGCAGGCTAAAACTATTAAACTCGAATATTTAAAAAGTTACCAACCCCTGTCCAGGGTGTCTCGTTGTAAGGTAAGAGGACAATAACTCAGAGGGACGGCCCAGTTTCAGGAAAAACAAAGGTGCCTGATATATTTGTTACTTATCGATAGTGACACCATGCTGTCAAGGGAAAACGGGATAAAATAAACTAACGGCCATACACAATCTTATCCTGAGTGAGTAGCTATAGTAAGTGTTTCGACTTTTAGCAGGCCAAAGATAGTTATTAAAAATAATAGGCGGTAAGCAAGTGACATTCATATATATAGCCAAACCTTCTAGTGGCAGCACATGCTAGTCTTAACAACAATTATTAGCGCGTTATATATTGCGACACAGTTGTTATTGCAGAAGAGTTGCTGAGATAGTGGCTTTAAAAAAATGTCAGGCAGTGAAGTCCCTTGGCTCACTATTGCTTACGCGATATCGCGCATTGTCACCTACTTCCGAATTGAATGTGCCGATTCGCTTACATAGCCCGATTGGACTACCCACAGATATAAATCTAGATTAATATATCTGTGGGACGGACCCAATCGGCAATAGGCAAATAAAGTCGAACATAATTATGTGTTTTCATTGCTTCGAGACGGCCTTATCATTCAACAAATACTTCCAAGCCGTACCGAGCTGAATATGTGTGTAGCACACCTTAGGTCGATTGCATCACTTTTTCTGACGGTTTGTCAGGTGTTATACACTGAAGAACTTAGCAGTAATGTATTTTTGTTTGGAAGGATATAAAAGCGAGGTACAACATAGACTGTCTCATGCGTCTCTCACATAAATATAAATCTTATGAAAATGAAAAATAAATTAATAATTTACCTATTCCTGAACAAAATTTAACAAAATCATGGAGTTCCTACCAAGGCTCCTTAGATTTTCCTTTAGGGTAAGGTAGGTAGTGTTCCACCATCGAAAACATCCTCGCATTGTGTTCATTTGTTTTGTTGCCTGGTTTATTGCTTCATTCATTGTTTAATTTTATTGCATTACGATTTCCGAAGGGTCTTTCTGCAAAGTTGCCGAAATCGGGGTTTGTTTTGGGGATCTGTTTTCAAGGCGTTATTCTTGTAAGTGAATGTGATGCATGAAAATGGTATAATCATATCAGTTATATTGTTACTAATTACATTCAAATATTGCATTGACAGTACAGCACAAGAAAACTACGATAAATGAAACTGAATCGAAATGTTGAAGTAAATAAATTGATATTTTTTACTGACTTCACAAAAATTCAACGTTTTCAGTTCGCTGCTACCGTCTGTGGAAAAAAATTATGATGTATTCAATTTCGATGATACATTTTTTCTGAAAATCTGTGCAAACCTAAAATTTTGTAATAAATTTTGACTTTCTCGAATCCAGACTAAGCCAGACTTTCAGACTAATATTATAAAAACGTTTGTAACTCTGTCACTCTGTCTGTTTGTTACCTAATCACGTCTAAACGGACGATCCGATCTTACTGAAATTAAACAAGGAGATACTTTATACCATAAAGATGAAAATATGCTACTAAATTCTTGGCGTACGTGAACGAATTCGCAGGCTAGTGTTTAAATAAATTAGCTTCCACGACAGAGTAAGCTACTTCAGGTCTTATCTAAAAACTAAAAAAATTTATTTTAGAGTGATAATAATGGCTTTTTCTAAACAGTTAATTTGATAAATATCTAATCTTATCTGTTTTAACCAAAATTTTAAAATAAAAAAAAGTTTTGTCACCCTACCCTTAAAGTATTCCGGCAGAACACAGTCCTTGAGAGTCCTCGAGAGGCGAGATAGTGGGCTAACGTTAGCCTATAAAGATAATTTAAAAAAAATTACTGCTTTATACATTTCACATAACTTATTTCGAATCAAACTCGAACTATGTTTGTAATACCCACACAGTTAGAAGTACGTCTAATGATCTCAAGAGAAACGATAAGAAACTAGGGGAAAAACCTTTGATATGACCAGAAAATGCTTTTAAGGAGTTGATAACAACTTTCTGGATAATATTGGTAAGTTATCTTCTTTATTGGTTTGTTACATTTAGAAGATAATGTTTTAGGGTTAGCTCAGACCGCGACGCGATGCGGCGCGCACTTAATAAGAGAGTGATATAAAAAAGAACTTTATTTACTACACAAAAAGATACACATTTCATTGAGTTAGTTCGGTGCCTTCACGCTGCGCTGCGCGGCATCTCGCTGCGCCACACTGCAGCGCGCGGCTTGTGCTGCGGGAAGCCGCCTGATAAACAATTGAACTTTATTAACTAGATTATAAGATACACATTGCTTTGAGATAATTTATTGGCGTCGCACGTTTTGCTGCACCGCGCGGCGTTAGGGTGCGCCGCGCGGCTTCTCGCTGCGCCGCGCTGCGCCGCGTGATACCAAAAGCATCGTCACGTCGCGTCGTGTTGCGGTGTGAACTGACCCATACGTACCCTGCAAGTACCTACCAACAGTTTGATAGTGATGTGTATTATAAGACTTTTGTTTTAGGGAGGTCATGAGTTTGATCCTCACCCATTGCATTATTGACTTAACCTCTAGACACATGCATATTTGGCTTAGTTGGAGGGGTTAACGAGACTACTAGTAATGTGCAACCCACGTTGCTTGTAAGTTGAAAACAAAAAAAAGCGTCTGTGTACTTATGTACACGAGTTAGAAGTTATACTTCTGTGGCGTTTGGAAAAAAAATAACTAAAATGCAGTAGTGATTAACGATAAATATTAACATTAATCAAAAAGATTTTATTTAAATAAAAAAGGTTTTATTAACGTAAAAATATGACGTTAAATATGACGTTATTACGAAATGACATATACAACTTGAACATAGTCATGCCACCTAGAACTAACTTCACGGTGTAGAATTTAGGTGTCGGTGTGCGCGCGCATCGTACCACCTAGAACTAACTTCACGATGTTAAATTTAAGTGTCGGTGTGAGCGTGCATCGTAAAAATTCACTCTCATCATTTTTCTCTATCGCTTCAAAAGAAGTATAACTTCAAAAACTTAACAGATTTACCTACCATGATTCTACAATACATTCTATATAATTTTAATAATTTGTTTGGAGCTAAATATTAAGTTGTCACGGTAATATTGTCTAATACATCACTGTTGAAGTTGGTGTCGTTTTCTTTAGCCGTGGTGTTCATTGAGTTAACATTTAGATTATTTTATTGCAATTGTCTTGAACAACTTTGTAAAATGCGTTGTTAACTATCTTTTTACGACTAATTAAGCTTGGGTGACCAGATGCTCTAGCACCGTCTGCAAAATTGTCGCATCTAAGATTTTCAAAGCTCACACAATAAATCAACTAAATCGTAAATGTGCTGTCTAAATAGGGTAATGACCACAGATGATGTACTTACGCGAACTAGAAACGTTACAAAGAACTCTTTCATTTGATCCATACTAACGAACTTTCGATACCACTTCTAAAACAGCTTATAACTTACTCTAAAAACTGTAACGATACTTGAAACTTATGAATATATTTTTAGAGTTGTTTTTTCTTTGTGTTGTTTTATAATTTTAGATGATATTATTAGTTGTTGAGTAATTCGGTAGTTAATCAGTTTAAGTGTAATTTTTATGGCGGTGCGTATGTTTATTATTATGATTATGATTTAATTACTTATGTCTCAGTTTTAAGGTTCAGACCTTGAGTTCGAATTGCGTAGTTTGCTGATTAAATGTCACTGTATCGTGTCGTGACATAAAGTATAGGAACCTACTCCTGTACACATGGCTGAATATAGGTTTTTTAGGGTTCCGTAGCCAAAACAGAACTCTTATAGATTCGTCTTGTCTGTCTGTCCATCCGTATATCACAGCCACTTTATTCCGAAACTATTAGGACTACACAGTTGAAACTTGGTAAGTAGATGTATTCTTTGAACCGCTTTTTTTATTTTTATAAAAAAATAAAAAAATAACAAATTAAGAGGGGCTCTCTAGGCCATGCAAGGAACTGAAACAAATAAAATAAAAAAAATAATCAAACCTGCGGAGTGTCCATAGATAGTTCTTTAAATTGACATGACATTGAGGGTCCTAATACTAATTTTTCTCAAAGTCAAACATTTGAAAGATAGCCACTTCTAAAGTTGTAAAATGTGTCTCTCCTGCCCTTCTAGCTTCTAAAATAAGAGAGTGAAAAATCTAAAATATATTTATACTGTAGATCTCAATAAACACTCTCAATGAAAATTGGTTTGATCGAGATATAGCCAGCATTTTTTGAGAATAGCAAGCACATTTTAAAACCGCGAATATAACTTTGTCATTCATAAAAAAACAAAATTTTTTTGCTGGTGAAAAATTATAGTGGTATTTTTTGCTCATCTTTTAAATTATTGTAGCATGGTACGGAACCCTACAAGTGCGAATCCGACTTGCACTTGGCCAGTTTATTTTTTCATGCGATAGGCTAGTGTTTGACCAGATTTCTATCTTACCTGGGCCCCTAGACAAAATCCAATTTCCTGTTTGCCTTCACGCTAACGCAAGTTCAAAATGTATGGGAATGACATTTTTGTTGCGGAAACATAAAAGTCATATATTCCATACATTTTGAACTTGGGTTAGCGTGAAGGCAAACAGGAAATTGGATTTTGTCTAGGGGCCCTGGTGGTAAAAGATGATGTGGTCGAAGATGGCGAACAAACTAGGCCTAGAATGGTCTGACTCTCAAGGAATGTGTGCTGCCGAAACACCGTAAAGTTTTGGCGGCAGATTTTCACCTTGATAGCGGTAAGTTACTGTTTGGTAGCGGCTTGTTTGGCAGGCGGAACATCGATATAATACTCCTAGCACCTGTGGGGAAATATACCAAATATCAAATGTAGCTATATACATCCTGTTGTTTAGTACCTATGAGTAATGACAATACAGTGTTTGTTAGTTTTTTATAGGAGAAAACAGGACAAATTAGACGCTACCTAAAAGCAAACAATGCTATTTGTATATTAAAAAAACTGTGGAACTTAAGAGGGAACGTGGGGTGACCCTTAAAAATCTTAAGGAGGAGATTAGAATGCTTATATTTCTTTTTGCAATTGGTTGGTCTAAAAAAGTAAATATAATAGGAACGTAGCTATAGCAGACCTTGATATTTTGTACAAATAAATTTTGCTCTAGAGACTTTTCCAGGGCGGAAACGGGGGGAATACATTTGTATGGAAAAGTGCACCCCGCGTTCCCTCCACCGCGGCGTCCTGCGTCCGCGCGCGCGATCGCGATCCGATTTCCAATCGTATTCTGATCGCCGTAGATCGCGTTTGGTGTGAACCAGTCGATACAAATACTACTGCGCTATCTGATCGCCGCCTAGATCGCGCACGCAGGACGCTGCGGTGTGGCCGTACCTTTAAGGACTCTGAATCAACTAAATAATAACTGTCATTGTACTGTCCCGAGCTAATTAGATGTTCTTTATTTCTATGGACACTAAAGTGAAACATAAACACTTTTTAGGGTTCCGTACCCAAAGGGTAAAACGGGACCCTATTACTAAGACTCCGCTGTCCGTCTGTCTGTCTGTCTGTCCGTCTATCACCAGGCTATAGCTCATTAACCGTGGTAGTTAGACAGTTGAAATTTTCACAAATGGTGTATTTCTGTTGCCGCTAGAACAAAAAATACTAAAAACAAAATAAAGTTAAAAATTAAAGGGGGTCCCCATACAAAAAACGTGTTTTTAAATGCCATCTGTCTAATTAGTTTCGGCAAAATGACATAGATGGCGCTAGTAAACTAGTCCCGTCTTTCTAGATCGCGACCAAACCAAACATTCTTGGTAATATCAATTAATCAAATATATGAGGTATACTCTGTTATGTTTCGTATTGTACGGAACCCTCCCTAAGTGTGCGATAAGAGACGCGATACTGACTCGCACTTGGCCAGTTTTATTTATACGACGGTTTAATATTTAATGTTGTTATCGGTTGAATTCAAAGTACATAGTACTATGTACATAGTTTGGCGAGCATTTTGATTATCATATTATAGTCTATCACAAAAAGTCACATTCTCATATATCTGCCAACAGTTCGGTTAGTACATCTTCATAAATATAAATTCAAGTAAGTACTCTCAGTTATCCCAAAGTGCTCCCTGAGTAGAAGCTATAGAAGGCCCATAGAAGGCCACATACAATACAATCGTGGTGCAACTACTCGTAAAGTCAGAGGCCATTACTAAGCGATGGTCTAATTACTGCCAGATGTGAATCGGCTGTCGATATGCCACTGATACTCTTGCGCAACTCGGGGTTATGTTGAAATGGAACTATATAGAGTTGTTATAACCTATCAAGGAAACTTCTTTACGGAGAAAAAACTACATCGTCACCATATATTGTGCTACTCGTGAAGATTTTGTTTCTAAATTTATTCAAATATAACTTTCTTTTCGATTGAAATATCACACACTATCAACAGCAAATATATCTGTTTTTATGCTTGTCTGAAAGTCATTTTGACCTCTCTGTAAACCATAAAATACTTTAAATAACAATACTGTTCAAATTAGCATTCTGACTGTAAACGAAAGACAGTATTAAGACAAGGCACCGAAAAGATTTTTTTTTTAGTCTTGTTGTGTTACATATTTATTAAAAATTTAATCAATTCATCAAATTATATACATATGTATATATATATATATATATATATATAATTTTAATTTAATTATATATATGTATATATACAATAATGTGGTAATTTATTATAATTATATATAATATATAAATAAATTGTATATAGTTTATATAAGTGTTACAGTTGTATAAGAATTTATTTTTAATTTATTTATATAAATTATTTTAAAAATATATTTGTAGTATTTAATAGTAATTAATATTAAAAATGTAAGAAATTAAGATTTAGTAATATATAAATTATTGACGAATTTTGTGCCAGCAGTTGCGGTTATACAAAAATTAAATAAGTTAAATTAGTTATTCGTTTTTTAATTATTATAAACATTTTATAAATAATTCAAAATTAAAATGAATAAAAGCCAAGCTAAATATCCTTGTGTTTGACGTGGGTTCACGTCAATAGTTCAATGGGTGAGGATCGAATTCACGACCTCTCGCTAATAATAATAATAATATAATGTGTTTATTACAGGCATCTTAAAATTAGCCCATATTAATACATACCTTAGAGACTAACATATATACAACAAACAAATACAAGTAAATAAGACACGTTAAATTCACGACGACGTGTGACGTACGGTCATGGTGTCCGGTATCCGACCTCGAAAGCGTCGAAACTTGACACCCCTCGGCCAGAATTCCTCCGCCATATACGTTCCGAGGGACTTAGCTGGAACCCGCACCACGAAGGAACCGAAGTCGACGTTGTGACGCGACTCCAGCTTTATCACCCTCAGAGATAACTTTGTCTTTAGTTTCACATATTCCGCCACATCCTTCTCCGTGATGGTATAATGGACGCGGGATATGTACAGCGGCGTCTAGGGTATCTCCGGTCGTAGAAGATGGGCGGGGCCTGTCAGTGCTGTACCGCACTTGTTTCGGATGGGCGCCTTCTTTTTCTTCTCCACCTTCTTGAAGACGCCATCGTCCCGATTTGCCACCTCTTTTGTAGAAGGGACGGAAGAGGCAGCATTTTGTTTACCTTCATTGGCCGCAGCGACGGCGTAGGACCGTTGAGGTGTAGACGTACCTACTATGTCAGACGGTCCCCGCGCTGGAGCGGAGGTGCGGGCGGCGGGCCGCAGGGCATCGGGCGTCACGGCAGCAGGCGGTGACACATTCAACGTTGCTGACTCAAAACTGCTGACAGATGCATTTTGAGCACCGCGACGTGTGTTTACAGTATCAATTGGCCTACATACTGATATAGCGTTGCGTAACAACACTACTTCAGCACGTAGTTCACTGATGGTGGTTTCCGACGTTGATAACTTGTTTACCACTTCAGCCAGACTTGTCTTCAGGAATGTGATATCCTTCAGGAGCCTGGTGCAGTCGATGTGCTCGTATGAAACAGGAAGGATGCGGTCCAGCTGCTTCGCCACGAATGTCGGAACGTTATCAGGGTCAGTCTCCTTCAGCAGGTTGATGATATCCTGTACGCTTTTCTCGCCTCCGTCTCTCCGGCGGGATGGCATCGCGTCCAGCTTGCCAACATTTTGGAAAAGCAGGGTCTTGCTCTTGCAGATTTCCTCCTCCTTGAAGCTCAATTTGCAGATATGTATGATGGTAGGTTCATCAAATGAGTCGATGGCGTATTGGATAAACGCCAAAAGTTCATTAGCTATGAGTTGCTGAGAGCCCATAGCGTAATGCATGCAGCGACTGTCGCCGTGCCACTCGCGAATAAAAAATTCTCAACTGTGCAATGTGACACGACTGTTTCCAATCGCGTCGAGCACTGCACTGAGCCGACACCTTAGCCAATGGGCTGTTGCCGCTCTATAAAGTTAATTTTAGTCTTACCTAACCTAACCTAACAAACTTGCTGGTATTAAACATCATAGTAGAACTAGGCGAACCAAAACATGACATTTCTTTGTTTAGTGGGTGCCTTGAGCCATAACAATAAGGAAAACTTTCCTACTTTGAGTCGACTGCAATATATTTTTATCAGAAAATTAATGAATTATGGGTTTCTACAACTCTTAACAATTCCCTTTAACCAGAGCGACGACATTTAGCCATAATACTCCGACTAAAATTTTAATAGCTTAAGGCGGTTCTACACTAGCACCTAGGTACATCAATCATGTTAACTAATGTGCGCGGGCTTTAGTTCAGACAAAGGTTACCACTTTGCGGATCATTTATTACGATGTTTAATGATCTAGGGATTCCAAGAGATTAGGTAAAAATAGAGGTGTTCACGGTACGATGGGCTTTTTTAATGTTTACTGTGGGATTCTTGCTGTCGTGGTTCAAAATAACTATACCCTTGTTTTGTTTATTACATAGGTATATTATTATATCATAACAAAATATCATCTATTTTAGCGTATTGTATTGATGATCCGTTGACTTGCTACCAAAAAGTAGCAAACTACTATCAAGAAGAAAATATGCTGCTATAACCTCACGGTTTTCCGGTGGTCTTGAGAGTCAGAGTATTCTAGGCCTAGCGTGTTCACCATCTTTGACCATATCATCGCACCAGGTGAGATAGTGTTTAAACACTGGGCTTTTACATATAACACCAATATTATAAATACGAAAGTAAGTTTCTATATTTGTTTGATTGTTTGATTTGAGGGCCCGCTTGAGAGCACGCTAGGCCTAAAATGGGAACTGGCTCTCAAGGATAGCTGGAACACATTAGATGTTCGGCGGCAGATTTTCTAACTTGAGGGTGGTAGCTGCCCAGGCAGACACTAGATAGTGTCCAACCACCATGCGGGGATTGTTGGTTTCTTAACGATGTTTTTCCTTCACCGGAGGGTCAATGTGAAAAGCGCACATACACTGTTCGATAGAAAAATCCATTGGTGCACGGCGGGGTTTGAACTCAGTACCTCTGCCATCAAAGCCGACCGTTCTCCCGATTACGCCACCGGGCCCTCAATTTAGTTCCTGTATCATAACTTTCATTGTGTGTTTTTATTCAGCATTTAAAATACAGCGATTCACGTCGTGTCGACACCTCAGGAACCATTTATTAGAGACGAAACAATAAATAAACTTCTCAAACGATACCAACGAAAATTA
Organism: Cabera pusaria; assembly: GCA_954871355.1. NCBI lineage: Eukaryota > Metazoa > Arthropoda > Insecta > Lepidoptera > Geometridae > Cabera > Cabera pusaria. The sequence continues at coordinate 24,535,879 of OX940902.1, forward strand.
ATGAACATTCAAAACATTTCCAGAATTTCTTCGAACAAACAAAATAGTCTATTTACTGAAACTTTTCAGTTCAGACTGAATTAATCGACTCCTTTGTTGTCTTAACAATAATTCTAACCTGACGACCACATTTAATCGCCACTACTCACTAAAACTGTGAATTTATTGGGTGATCAAAGACATTTTTAAAATCTTGATCTTTACGACGAACTGCAATTGAAAACTCAACTCTACCACAATAGAAAAAAGGCTCATTTCATTTCGTTTAAATACATTGTTACTGGAAAACTTATCTTTTGGTGGGATACTTTGTCACATTATAAAAGTAAGTATTCTCGACCAAATGAAATTAAAACGGACTTTTCTTAATTTGATAGAGTTCTTAGTAGATTTAAGTACTTACGTGAAAATCTAATAAGCGTTACTAGACAAGCGAATCCTTTGTCGTTGTAAAAAGTTAGTATGCTTGGAATAATTTCTTTGTAAAATGTTCAATTCTTGATGAGTTAAGGTTCTACAATATATAGGTAAACAAAATAAACTATCTCTGAGTCACGAGGAATTGGGTTGCTTAGTCGAATGGTTACGATGACTCACGTTATAGTACTTTTTAGCGTTCCGTAGCCGAATGGCAAAAAACGGAACCCTTATAGATTCGTCATGTCTGTCTGTCTGTCTGTCTGTCCGTCCTTATGTCACAGCCATTTTATTCCGAAACTGCTAGGATTACAAAATTGAAACTTGGTAGGTAGATGTATTCTGTGAACCGCTTTCCAATTTTTATACAAAAATAAAAAATATAAAAGTTTAAGGGGGGGAATCATCCCATACATGGAACTGAAACAAAACAAAAAGTTTTTCTTCAAACCTATACTTGTGGGGTTCTATGGATAGGTCTTCAAAAATAACATTAAAGTTCCTAAAATCATTTTTTCTCAAAGTCAATCATTTGAAAGATAGGCGCGTCTAAAGTGGTAAAATGTGTGTCCTCCCCCCCTCTAACTTTTAAAGTATGGGAGTGAAAAATCTAAAAAAAATATATTCTGTAGATCTCAATAAAAACAAACAACAAAAATTGGTTTTAACGAGATACAGTCAGCAGTTTTAGAGATATGGCGACCGCAAAGATAACTTTGTTTTTGATACAAACACTATGAAAAACAAAGTTAATTTTGTAGTTGCGAAAAGTCATAGTTATGGAATACTTAACTGTGATACGGAACCCTACGAGTGCGAGTCCGACTTGCACTTGGCCAGTTTTTTACAATTTACGGTGTATAATTACGTTTTAGTTGCATTGGTTATATCTTCGTCATGTGTGCCGTGTGATGTGTCATACTCAAAGACCGTAGTCATAGTTGAAAAATATGCAGACAACTTTTATTTTATTGCTCATTCAAATAACTAAGAATTTTATTGCGATGTTACATTCTCGAGATTTAAAAAATCCTTTTTCAAGAAAAAGTTTCAATGTTAGATACGAAAAGTCTCTTCGTATGTAACTTCTCGTAAAATTATGGACCATTAATCAAATTAGTATTTAATTCTGCCACATATACAGGGTGTCCAAGAAAGTAGTATCAAGCGGAAGACCAGATGTAGAACACCTCAAGGGGTACCCAAATGTATGTTTCGCGATTTCCGATACTACTAGACAAAATCTTAAGATCTGACAATCCATTAACTTAATAAAAAAACTCACAACCTCATACTTATACTTAGATTGCAGTGCTATGATACATCCTTAATATTCAAAATAGATAGGATTGCGCCTGGATTTGACGATGTTAACAAATCAATCGCACAGGTTTTGAATTGGTTTACAACCAATAACTTATTACTGAACGCCAAAAAAACTAAATGTATTAAATTCTCGCTGCCAAATGTAAGAAAGGGTGTCATTAATAGCAGGATATTAATAAACGATGTACCGATAGAATTTGTTGAATCCGCTACATTCTTGGGCATCACCCTGGATTCAAAACTACAATGGGGTTCTCAAATATCGGCTCTGGCAGGTAGATTGAGCTCCGCTGCATACGCAGTACGTAAAATCAGAAACTTGACTGACGAATCCACTGCTAGATTGGTTTACTTTAGCTACTTCCATAGTATAATGTCCTATGGCATTTTATTGTGGGGGAAAGCCGCCGAAATCCAATCTATATTTGTTTTACAAAAAAGAGCTATTCGATCTATATATACCATGAAGTCGCGAGACTCACTTCGTGAAAAATTTAAGGAGATTAAAATTCTCACAGTGGCATGTCAATATATATATGAAAATATTATGTATGTACGCAAAAATTTGAATGAGTATGATAAGAGGTCCGATGTACATAATTTCAATACAAGACACAAAAATAGATTAATTCTACCTCAATTCAGGTTGTGGAAAGTTAGTGGTTCTTTTCTGGGGAACTGTATACGATTTTATAATAAACTTCCTAAAGATATTGATCAACTGTCTATAAGCAGATTTAAAACCTTTGTAAAATCCAATTTAATGAAGAAATCGTACTATACAATAAATGACTATATGAATGACAAAAATGCTTGGCCTGAATGCCCCAAGCTCCAAGATATAATATAAATTGTATGATAATAGAATTACTTATTGTACATTAAACATTTATTTAATATGAATTAAAAAAAATGAATTAAAATAAGTGACAAGCCCCATAGAGTTTCTTGGTGTTTCTTCTCTGATGGGAGTACTTCCGAAACACCAGTAGATTCAACAGTCAATCAGTTTTCATCTTTTGTTTGCAGATCTAGGGTTGCCTGTTACGACGGTATTATGCGGCTGATAGTCGGACAATCAGTTCCATTCGGAACATGATTTGTACTGCAATTAGTCTGCGTTTTATTTATCTATTATGTTTCATTATTTCACAATTTTTTGGATAAAAATTGTCTGAAGTACTGAAACATGCACTGGGTTGCGGGTGCACGTAATGGTACGGTTGGCAACCCTACATTAATAAGGGGAATTAAACATGTGTATTAAGTGTGACGTTCGACGTCTAGATGAAAGCTGAATGGCTCAATACCTTTGTTTTTTTTTTTGTAAATTCAAAGCGTTATGTTTCTGTTATATCTATATTTTTTGTTGAATATGATCTATTTAATGTTATTAGACGTGTGTAAGTGCTAATTTTTAATTTGCCCATATACTGAATAAATGCTTTGACTTTGACTTTGACTATGATTTTGCTGTAAAACCTTACCTACTTACTCTTTGCTTCATTCAGGTCATTTAAAACCATATAGGTATATTTTAATGTCACCATAAAATAACTTTTCAATCATTCAAATCTAATAATCCAACTATTTTATTATACCAACTACAAATAACTATGACGTGTGACAAATTTAATATAACCATCGCGAGCTTGCTGTCGCCCAATTAAAACAAAACCGAGACACACCTCATTATGTCATTCTTCACCATTAATTTATGAGCTTTACCATACCACTTTATACTTGTCTGAAAATTTAAAACTATACTCTTTTGTCACGTTGTCTAAACCACTAACATTAAAACCACGTCAAAGAAAATTCAACCCTCTCATAACCGCTCTTAGAACTCGTGACGTGCAAAGCTTTATTGGTAAAATTGTCCCCAAATGTTTGACTTCAAATAGGAATTAGTAACGCGCAGTAATTTAACATATCGTCTAACGTCACGGCCGCTTACTATTACACACAATGTTAAACTAACTTAAACCTTAAAATGTAGCTAGTAGGACTGAAAATAAATGGCAATTGTTATGCGGTAGTAGATGTGAACGTAAATAGATAAACTTTCGTCTTCGTCATTTGAAAAGAATGGAGATGAAATGAGGTGACTATATTAGGCCGTGTTATAATCGATTTTACTGTCTAAACTTTATAAAATATGAGTCATGTTATGGGTATAAATATAATGTTAACATTATGTCAGAAACAAAAACCTTTTTTAACCGACTTAAAAAAAAGGAGGATGTTTCTCAATTCGACCGTATATATGTTTTTTTTTTATGTCTGTTCGCGGATAACTTCGCCGTTTATGAACCGATTTTGATTATTCTTTTTTTTGTTGGAAAGGAAATATCTTAAGTGTGGTACCATGGTAATTTTATCGAGGTCTGATGACTATGTCCAGAGATATGGAGATAAACACCTCAAAATTGGTACTGAAAATTAATATTGCGGCATTGAAGTCGGTTCTTTTTAGTTTTTTAAACGATCTTATTATACATTAACAATCGCTAAGTACACTTATCATGTGAAGCCGTTATAAAACAAGAAAATATCGAAAATTTATCGATATTAATTTTACTTCACTACGTTGGCCACACGGAGGAATGAGGATAGGTTGGTAGTCTAGTTGGACAATTTGGACATGACATTTGCAATAAATTATAAATAAAAAATATTTTTAAAAACAAGCTTTTATCTGGGACAATGAACTAAAATGTTAAAAATAAATTCTAGTAAGTATTTGGCGTGTAGGTACATACCTATATTTTTAAAAGCTTGAGGCACTGAAGTACGGTAATTACCTAGCCTAAAAAACGGGTAGTGCTAGTGTATTTATAATTTATAAGCCAATGTATATATATATTTTTTTTTATTCAGTGAAATGAGTTATAAGAATTATAAGCTTAATATTCACATTTGCTATAGTTTGAACATAAATTGTATTAATAAAAAGATAGATAAACATATATATAACCGTGGATAAACGCACCTGTAATGATACACTTGCTACAAGGTGCGTAGAGCTGGTTTCCGCAACTAAGCCGTCCGTCGCCCCTTTTTGCGTGGGGTTTGTTGCACTTATTCCAGCCACCCGATATCTGCGATTAAGGCCAGCAGCTCACTGATGCCAACGCAGACCTCATGTATCGTCGTTGGTGACCCGAAGAGTCTTTTCTGCTGTGTCGCTACGTAGGGTACGGATACGGTTTTGTTTAGCAGGTGATGATAAAAAATCTATAGTCCTTTATATTATAAAGTTCTTTTTTTTTACAAAACCTAACCTAACCGTTCGCCCTAAAAAAAAACATAGTCATAATAAAAAAATATATAGTTCTTTATATTATAAAGTACTTTTTTTTTACAAAACCTAAACTAACCGTTCGCCCTAAAAAAATCATAGTCATAATAAAAAAATCTATAGTCCTTTATATTATAAAGTACTTTTTTTTTACAAAACCCAAACTAACCGTTCGCCCTTTACATAGCTATTATCAAGTTGTTTCTCTTCTTTATGTGTGCAAATAAAGAGTTTATCTGTCAATCTATCTAACAGCAAATTTGTGAGTTTTACATTTTGTAATTTTAATATATGAATATTATATCTTCACTGAATTGGAAACAGATAAAAAGTACAATAATGGTTAGTGATAGGTCACTAACCGTAATTGGTCATTTTTACCCGTTTGCGAATCGATGTGCGTCAATAAAAGCTAGTCTAGCTAGTGTTAAATGCAAATATCAAACTGTTTTACTGCCATAGGATGTCATATTTTATTGAGTACTGACTACCTATTAAACTGATGGTAGGCGACGTTAAATACTTTAATGGCATTTACCTGGAAATGGAAAATGGTTTTATGACGAAGGGCTATTTCGCTATAAAATATATCTAACTAACAACATTATGCAAAAATGCATTATAAGTATTTTTTATTATCATAGGGTTGCATTTGACCACTATCTTGCTTGATGGTAAACGATGATCTGGTCGAGGATAATGAATACGTTAGGCCCACGCCGTAATGTTATGGCAACAGATATTCTCATTGATAGTGGTAAACTACTTTTTGGTAGCAAGTCAGGCGGAACATTGAAATAATGTTCCTACTACATTTTATAGGCGAGCACCTATAAATACACAGAGAAAAGTTCATTCATGCACGACTAGAATTTAAACCGACTACTTCCGGGTTAAAAGCCAAGTTATCTATACTTCACGTGGTTTACGCCAATGGGATGTACAAACATCAAAGACTCAAAGCATTTATTCAGTATGTAGGCAGTATTAATATACGCACATATACACGTCAAAATCATAAATCATAATCAATTATTAAGTAAACATAGCCAAAGCAGAATTTTAACGCTTTGAATAAAAAAAAACAAACGTAATGAACCATTCAGCTGTCATCCAATCGTTTACGTCTGAATATTAAACAAAAATTATTAAAGTGGGTTAAAACCAACCATACATGTAGCTGAGTGTTTCAGTACTTCAGACAATTTTTATATAAAAGAAAAAGTGAAATAGTGAAATAGTGAAATACAACTTAAATAAACGCATACCGATCAAAGTACATATCATGATCCGAATTGGCAAGCCGAGAAAGAAAATCTGCGGACAAAAGGGGAAAACTGAAATATGTAACAGAACATCTAGTTCCTAGATAGATATCACTATAGATGTATAGATAAACACTTTATAGTTCACCAGTTATTAATAAAGATAGTTTAAAAACTAAAACAACTGACTTCCTTGCCCGTTTAGTTTAGTCAGTTTCGGTAGCAAGTTTGAGACGTTTATCGTCATATCTCTGGAGATATTTATATCTCGATGAAATTACAATGGGACCACCTCGGAAGTGTACCCTACCGATAAAAAAAATAATCATTCTAATCGGTTCACAATTGACGGAGTAATCGTGTAACATACATAACAAAAATACATAGGCACAGACGAAGTGAGAACCTCCTCCGTTTTGGAAGTCGGTTAAAAATACTCAGGACTAAAAAAAATTCAAATGACAGTATCAATTGGCGATCTGATCGCACATAGCGATCTCTTCCAGACAACCATGCATTTACGTCACGGAACTTTGAGATCCTGTCTCATTCGCCCCGGGATTTCTGTGGAAAATAATATCATCTATATTTATTTATATTTTGGATAAAATGCCTTTGTCCAAGGATCCCAAAATAAAACTGTTCTCCAAACGGCAATGGCAAGATGTCGTCTTCAATCATGGCGTAAATTAATATCTGTCAACGATGCCGGAACAATTATATTCCACTTGACCAAACAATCAATCTATGACGCCCCCTTCCTAATGAATAGATGCAAGAATGGACAGAGATTTATTTTTAGTAAATAGAATATGAAAAAGGCTCCAGAGCCCGCCATTTAAACCCCTAACGCAAAATAAATTCATTCACGGCAAAAGCCCAATGGCTAAAGCGTCGTCCTGGCGATCGAGAGGTCGTGAGTTCGATCACCACCCAATGCACTATTGACGTGAACCCACTCCAGACACAAGCATAATTTAGCTTAGTTGGAGGGGTTACCAAGCCTACAAGTAATGTGTAGCCCACATTGCTAGTAAGAAAAAAAAACTATCGATGTCCAAAGATATAGCGGATGCAGACATTCTGCAGACGGTCGATCTTATTGATTTGCTCCTCGGATAAATTGAGGTAACACACATCGGCATAATCTAGACTACTACGACTCACTAACTTTAGTGTAAGGCGTAAATTGAGGGCCCGGTGGCGTAATCGGGAGAACGATCGGCTTTGATGCCGTGGTACCGAGTTCAAACCCCGCCATGCACCAATGGATTTTTCTATAGAAAAATTTATATGCGCTTCTCACAGTGGCCACCCGGTGAAGGAAAACATCGTTAAGAAACCAACATCCCTCGCATGGTGGTAGGACACTATCTAGTGTCCGCCTGGCCAGCTACCACCCTCAAGATAGAAAATCTGTCGCCAAACATCTATTGTGTTCCGGCAGCTATCCTTGAGAGCCAGTTCTCATTCTAGGCCTAGCGTGCTTACCATCTTCGACCGCATCATCACTTACCAACATGTGAGATAGTGGTCAAACGCTAGCCTATAAGAAATAAAATAAATAAATAATAATACATTCTGAAGAAATCCTCCATATTATCACTCTAAAAAACCTCAAAACCACACTCAAAACAGATCTCGGCTCTCATTAAGACTAATTACAAACAAAGCTGGCACAAACACAAACACACTCTAATATTATCGCCCTACAACAAAACCATTCCATTAGAAATGCCATCTTAACGCCAAACCCATTATAATTGGCATAATTTCCAAAATAATCAAGTGTCAAAACCAATGGCTTCCAAAGGGAATAAGACGAGGGGGTGAGCAGGGTGTGATTGAGGGAATTAATATGTTTGATGTATTTAGCACTTTGTTATTACAAGAAATAAAAGATTTAAATTTAAGTATAATAAAATTATTATAATTATTGTTCAAAACATCAGACGATAGATAAATAAATAATTTTCCAAATTGGATAATAAATAACGGTGTACTAAGTTATGTTTCTTTACATACAAAAAAATACAGCGGAATTTAGAACCTCCTCTTTTTTATGAAATGGGTCAACATTTTTTTTTATAAAATTTGACCACTATCTTGCCTGTTGGAAAGTGATGATGAGGTTTAGGATGGTAGCACGCTAGACCTAGAGTGAGAACTGGCTCTCAAGGATAGCTGCCGGAACACATTTAGATGTTTTGGCGACAGATTTTCTAACTTTGTTTTTTACTAACCGGCATTCACTCGCGTTTATTTTTCAGATTATGCTCCGACCGGTTCCGACTCGATTTGAGAGTCTTCGTCCCGAAAACAAAATATGAATATAACTCGTGAGAATTTCATAACTCAGATTTTCTTACTACCTACTAGTTAGTATATTTCAACTGATTTTCACGAACTCCAAACTTTACTCTAACTACGGTCCTGAATTGAAATCTATTATTTAAAATCAATCTCTAAAAGGGAATAATTTTCATTAGAAATGGGCTCGACTATTATGCCTTGAGCATCTTCAAATATGTATATTTATTTCAGGCATTCAAATTGTGTCAACCCATTTGAATATAGCGAGAATATACCTAGGCATCTAAATATGAATAAAGTAATTCATGAGGCTTTACCTAGAAATGTTGAGGCTTGATGAAGTCGATTTAGCGAACATTTATTATATTTGGTTGGTCTGTCTTGTATTTAGTAGAGTTTTGATGGAGAGGCAGTAATGAATGCTGAAACATTCTTGTTTGAATAAATTTGTTCGATTTTTTATGTAAAGTAAAACTTTTATTTCATCGCCTCAAATTTTTTCGTCCATCTATTGCATGTCGTTAGTGCTTTAGCTTGATTGGTGGATATGATGCATGATATTTAGGTCTAGCTGTGATTGGCGGTGTGAGTGGCGGTTGTGTGATTGACGCTTACGCAGCTATATAGGTATGCAGTATCGTAGATTGTATGTATACATGCTAATGTGTCATGTCAACTGCTGTCATAGTAGCTAGTTACCATAGCTACACATAAACAAAAAAATTCATTTGCATCGTGGTTTCATAAAACCAAACTTTTTTTTTAATAATATTCAACGAGACAGTTTGTTCATAAATTAATATTCATTAAAGGTGGTTAGTAATTGGCTACTTATCAATGAGTAACAAAAAAGCGACAAAAATCACTGTAAACAATAATTTACCTTCACTATTTCAATAAAATTAAATCATTCTAAAAACTGCTAACATACGTTACAATATAAGTTTAACGAACTCAAAATTCTCAATTTCCGTATTTACTTAAGCAATAAAATTAAACCAGCTTTATGAAGTTAATTTTTATTTTAAAAAGTTGTAAAAGTTTCGTCGTAGCATTTGGCCAGTGCCCCCTGAGGGGTCAAACTTTCAATTTGACTGAATAGCCGTAACTGCGAGAACATTGCATAACAATCCCTCGCGAGGGAATGAATAGGAGCTGTATATTTCCGAGAGGGTATATACGCAGGGATATTTTGAACAGAAACGTTAATTATATTCAAACTTTTATTTTTATATCATATAGGCTAGCGTTTCACCACTATCTATCTATCCTGTTGGTAAGTTATGATGCGGTCGAGGATGGTACATCGGATTTTAATAGTCACTATCCTGATAGACTAATTTATCCAAAAGTGAGAAAGCACTCAACATCTATTAGCACTTACGCCATGGCTGTTCAAGTTTATAATACACTACCAGAAAACCTTAAAACTTTACCTTTAATAATATTTAAAAGAAAATAATTTGAGTGGTTGCTTACTAAAGCTTTTTTATTAATGATTATTTGGATATAAACAAGACGTGGTAAAATGAGTCACAATAATGTAGATGTAATGTAATAATGATTGAATTTAATAGTGTAATTGAAATCGAGATCTATTATTTATTTGTATTGTATAAGTATTCTATAAATAATCTATTTTGACATATAATTAATAATGAATGGACATACAATAGTAAAAATACATACAATTGTTGCACGCTAATGCTGGCAAAATACGGATAGAACTAAAATTATAATGTTACTTACCTTTGTAATACCTGTGTTTTTCGCAAATAAAATATCTGAATCTGAAACTACTCGTAGACAATAGGTATTTTCGTCTTTAGACGAACACAACTGAATGTTACAAGATTACGTGCACCAGTCTTAATAGGAATTTATTGCATTTTTATGACACTGACAGCTTTCCTAAATTATCTACCTTAAATTATAGGGGAAAAATTGTACCTACCTATGTGAAACATTTCACTCTTTTGTACCCATCGGTATATGTCAGGGCTAGTTTTTATTAAGTTTCAGATAGTTATCTGACATGAAGCAAAAATTAAAAAAAAACTCTGATAAGTTCCTAAATAGGACTATTTTGTAGTAGTAGGACTTCCGCTAGTCTGCCTGGAGCAGTACAGTGGTACTGCTCCAGGCCTTTTGCCTGCCTTTGCCAATTGATTTACCTTTGTGTCCTGTGAAATTAACGTGTTAACTTGACATCTTTATGTCTCGCGCAGTGCAGTGACATGCAAAATCCTGGTTATCTAGAAATTTGCTCGCTACTGTATCTGTAATTGTTAGACGTCATTGTTTACCATGAGGCAAGCGTAGTGCTTTTCCTGATACCTTTTATAAAAAAATAAAAAACCAGTGCAACCGGCCCACAATCTTATTGTCACAGTGAGACATCGCACTCTATACACACACAATGATTTTATTCCTTTAACGCTAGTTTGACCACCATCTCGCCTGAAGGTAAAAGCGTTCCAAGCAATAGGCAACGGTCAGAGCTATGATATGGTCGAGAATGGTGAACACGCTAGGCCTAGAATGATCTGACTCTCAAGGGCTGTGTGTTGCTGGAACACCGTAAGGCGGCAGATTTTCTCCTTGATAGGGGTAAAATACTCTTTGTTAACATATTAGTTGAAACGGAAAATCTAAGTGAAGCTCCTACTATCTGTGTATCTATGGAATAACAATTATACATTGACAATTCCAAATTTCTATAGAGTGATGCTTCGACATCCAGTCCTGTTTGTTTTCTCAAGAAATGCACAATAAATCCCCGTATTTATTCAATATAGCAAATTCAACAAAACTCGTACTAATTAACAACATTTCTCGACGATGCCCAAGGCTCGAATATTATTATAATAGACCATTCCGATTGCTTGCCGAACGCACAATGCTGTTTGAATATTTCCAGTAGATCAGATTACCATTAACATTATGTGAAAGCAGAATTAATAAGACTATGGGAACAGAGGGAAGAACCATTAATGGTATTATTCTTAGCTATAAAAAGATACGCCTGCATTTGATGTTCATCAAAAAAATCTAGAAGATTAAACGTAACTAAATATTGTTAAGGTTCACAGAATTTATATAAAACTAAGCTAATAAAACTTTGTAGTTTGACGGCCTGCAAAAAGCGACTGACAATAACTAGAGACTGAGAGCTAAAGATCGAGCACAGTGGCGTAGTAAGCAGAAATTGTAGAAGGACAAAAGCAATGTACAATTTGTTTTTTTTTTAATGCCGGACAGACAAGTACTTGACCAAAGTATCTCACCTAATGTTAAGCGGTGATGTGGTCTAAGATGAGTCGTGCTTGTCTAGAAACTTTAGACAGCAGTGAATTGAAGAAACTGACTTTAGTTCCATCCACTTAACTCTCTATTCCAACAAAGCTGACTTGCTAACAAAAAGTATCGTCAACCATCAAAGAGAAAATTTGCCGCCATAACCTTACGGTGTTCCGGGAGCACAGCTCTTGAGACTCAGAGTATTCTAGGCCTAGCGTGTTCACCATCTTCGACCACTCATTGCTTACCACCAGGCGAGATAGTGGTCAAACGTCTTATAAGATATTAAAAAAAGCTGGCTGGCACCTAACATCATGCCGAATTTATGTATATCTATAGAACATAGAAATAAGGAATCAAGCACGTGTCTACAAGTAAATATTATTATCATCTGCATTTCAAAGCCTCTCTGATGAGAGACTGTAAACAACTGAGAACGTACGTAGGTACATACTCAGAATTCCAATTCGTTCATCAAATTTGTTCAAACTTGAGACGCTGTGTACTTTTATATTGTTGACAAAAGGTTGTTGCATTGGCGCTGACGGGCCGCTGTGTTTCTTTGGAACTTTCCTACTAATTTAATTTAAACTTTGGGGTAAAACAATTTTTTGGGGCGCGGTGTACCCGCGGGCGAGTTGCCGAAGTGTGAATAAAGTATGCGCGGCCACAGGGCGTTGTTGGTAGAAGGACAACTTTATATGAAAGAGCAATAGAAACTGCATTAGCGTGACGGTGAGATTTACACTTGCCTCGCTTAAGAATTCTTGATTGAAGTCCACTAAAGAAAGTCCAAGTCGCTAAAGAAATGTAGGATTTAAAACATTTAGGGCCGTTTGCATAACGATCCGTAAATGCATTTAGAGACCTCTTAAAACATTTAGCCGGCTTTTCACGTTTACACCCCCTGGGTACATTGAATGTTGTTTTCATTAACCTTTAGATAAAGTATAACTGACCGAGAACGAGAATACTAGAAATTGTAGGTAAGCATTGCTTTAAAAATTAAATGATATGTTTGATTTTTAGTCGTATGTGGGATGCCGACAAATTCAACTCGCGTTATTGGCTTTATACAAATCAGACAGAAAGCCTCACACAGCTTTGCCACAACATTACCTTCTGGTTCCATCGAATACTGTGGATCCGTTATAAAAGCGAAGTTATATTTTAGTTAATCAAAACGATGTTAATAAAACGTTGCGTGGAGTGCGCGCTTCCTACTTCCCATTGGGTTTGGAATCCGTTCCATTTAAGGGAAAATAAAGAGTGCAAGTAAATAAGGAAAATTGGAAATGTTTTTTATAAGACACTGTACATCGACAATATGGGAATTTTTTGAAGTGAAAACTTCTTTATGCGCGTTGAGCACTTTTTGGGTGAATAAAAATCTTGAAACTTGCGTCATCGTCACCGAACGCTTTCTATGGGCTATATGTATACCTACTGTGTATCTCGACGATACAATAGGGAATATGCATGTAGCATACATTTACTTGAAATCATTTATTTTCGAATTATTATTGTTCTGGTGTTGTTTGTTAAACATTTTAATACTCTTAAATGTGTTAAAATATTATATGAAAAATGCAAAAAAAGCGTGGGAAATTTAAATTTGCTAAACACATCACCACTTGTCAATTAGAAAGTGACGTCACAGGGCACCACACGGTCTCCAAATCTTTTTCATAGAAATACTATGCACTGTTGTACGAATGCGTACTATTTCTAATAAAAAGATTTAATCTATGGACACCGTGCGGTGCACTGTGACGTCACCAAGGCGCGCAAAAATTTGGTAGCGTTTTAGATACCTCATATATTTTCAATGCTAAAACTTTTTTTTTAGCTTAATTTGAACACTTTCAGTATTATTTCATATTTTTACTCTGTTAAATGGATGTAATCAGTGAATTAAAAATATTTAAGGAAATCATGCATATTCCCTATTTATAAGTTACTTAAGTTTCTATCGGCAGTCCCAAAAGACTGCCCCGCATGTTTTTTTTAATACGCTTTTATTAGCTTCAGACGTATGTATGTTTGTATGTTAGTTTTTAACGGAATCTTTGAACATGATTTTAACCCCCTTCAAAACGTCGGATTAACTCAAAATTTGGCATACTTATTAGGGACCGATGACAATAAATAAATAAAAAAAAATTAAAAAAAAAAAATTCGACTAAAAAATGAAAAATAAATAATAGGTAGTTTAAAAAAACTAAAAAAATACTAAAAAAATACTACTAATAGAAAATAAATTTGAATTAAAAATAGTGTAAGAAAAAAAATATATATACGGTCGAATTGAGAAACCTCCTCCTTTTTTTGAAGTCGGTTAAAAATGATTTTATTGTAAAAAAAAATATTTTCTATTTTTTAGTTGGATTTTCTATAAAAGCGTATTCTTTTAGTTTTTTTAAACTATTATTTATTTTGTCTGATAGGCAATCATTTGACTACAAATCTCATCTGATAGGTAAGTATTGATGCTGTCTAAAGACGAAATCTAGTTTTTCTGAAAACGAAAGCTGACAGTGAGATGATCCGCTGGATAAATGACTTTAGTCCAATACTTACTTTAAACTTACTTTACTAACTTCATGTTACGTACACGTACAATCAAAATTTAGATACAAGGCAATTAGGTACATACCTTTAAGGTACGGCCACACCGCGGCGTCCTGCGATCTGCGGGCGCTATCTTAGTACTTTTGCAATTGTTTTCTGATCGCGTTTGGTGTGAACCAGTCGGTACAAATACTACTGCGCTATCTGATCGCCGCCTAGGTCGCGCACGCAGGACGCTGCGGTGTGGTCGTACCTTTAAGATACGGACACACCGCAGCGTCCTGCGTGCGCGATCTAGGCGGCGATCAGATAGCGCAGTAGTATTTGTACCGACTGGTTCACACCAAACGCAATCTACGGCGATCAGAAAACGATTGAAAATCAGATCGTGAACGCGCACACTTACGCGGACGCAGGACGCAGGACGCAGGACGGATAGCGTTTGACCACTATCTAGCCTGGTGGTAAGCGATGATGTGGTGGAAGACGGTGACCACGCTAGGCCTAGAATACTCTGAATCTCAAGGGCTGTGTGCTGCCAGAACATAGTAAGGTTATGGCGGCAAATTTTCTCGTTGATGGTGGTAAGCTACTTATAAGTAGCAAGTCCGGCAGGACATCGATATAATATGCTCCTCCCACCTCTAGTAGTAAGTATGTTACAGACTCATCTTTTCAACCGACTTTCAAAAAGGAGGAGGTTCTCAATTCGTCTGTATGTTTTTTTAGTAAATATGCTAAGCGATTTCTCCGTTAATTGTAAACTGAATCGAATGATTATTTTTTTAATTGGTAGGGTGCATTTTCAAGGTCACATTGTAGTTTCATAGAGATATGATAAGTATCTCCAGAGATATGACAAAAACGTCTCAAACTTGCTCCTAAAACTGACTCGCGCGGCATGAAAGTCGGTTATTTTAGTTTCTAAACTATCCTAATTATAATAATTTAAAATTTTCAGCTTCATAGAAATTAAGTAGTAGCGTGGCGTTTCCTTTATCTTACTCCATCACCACAAATACATAAAACAAGCTGGCAGAACTGCTGTATGCAGATATTTTAGAATTAAAATATAATCAAATCGTCATTTCCGGTGGAGATTGCAAACGGGCATAGATCCAAGAGGCAAACGTTGACTACAGTACATATTGTTCATCACTATGCCCGAAAAAATAATATATTTAAGGGTATAATAGGTACGACAGATTTTCTCTTTATATTATGTTTCTTTAAAGGTACATGTGTACCTTTAAAACGCAGGGTCCTGCATGCGCGATCTAGGCAGCGATCAGATAGCGCAGTAGTATTTGTACCGACTGGTTCATACCAAACGCGATCAGAAAACAATTGAAAAGTACTGAGATTGCGCCCGCAGATCGCAGGACGCCGCGGTGTGGCCGTACCTTAAGTGTTACACTTTATATTTTTATACAGTTGACGGACAAAAGTCGAGTAGCACCTCAATAATAGTAATAGCCTCACAACAGAGGTTCGAAGCACCGCCTATCGTAACGCGATTCATTAGGCCACCTGTTTTTACCACGCTGAGTGTCGAAATTATATACCATTTTCATATCTAGCATACAACAAGGTGTTTATCTATTCTACTAATAGATACATGCGCACTTTCTAACTGTTTTGTAATGAAAGAGTGCGATATATGGGTGTAAGTGTTCGAAACATTTTATAGAAAAAGGTATTATGTGCATATTTTGATTTGAAGCTATTGCTTTGTAAACTGCTACTGGACTTTTGACCAACGTCGTTTCTTCGTATTGATAGGATCGTACTGTAGCTGAGTTGGTTACAGCGTTTGGCCATGTTTTCCTGGAGGCATGGGTTCGAATCCCGTCAGGACGATGACATTTTGGATTGTGTGTAACAAATTTTCTCCTTGATAGTTATAACCTATTTTTTGGTAGGAAGTCAGGCGGAAAATCAATATCATGATTCTATCCCCTGTGCAGGAAAAACACCCATGAATGCGTATAGAAAAATGCATTGCATACGGCTAGGATTTGAACTGGCAACTTGTCCAGTTAAAAGCCATCTATCCAACGTCAACGGGCCGTTCCATTAGGTTAACGACAAGTAACTTTAAGTAGAACCTTCACAACTGTTCTATACAGTCATGATGGCGACCGGAAATTGCAATAGCGTAATGAATGTAACGTAATGGAAATAATGATCAGTTTTATTAGTGCGTGTCATTGTACACTCATTTATAGGCACGAGAAGATAAAATAATAATAAGGCTGGTTTGATATTTAAGTAAGAAAACAAACTAAACTACAGTTACTGCGTTCGTCTAATAGTTAGTTGAGATGAAGAATTAAATGGAAAGTATTTTGAAACTTTTGTCACAGTAGAACCTGTGTGTATGCAAATACACTAGACTTAGTTAATTTCATAATATCGTTTAAAAACTAAAAAAGAACCGATTTCAATGCCGCGCTATTCATTTTCAGTACCAATTTTGAGATGTTTATCTCAATATCTCTAGACATACTTATCAGACCTCGATAAAATTACCATGGTACCACACTTGGGATATCTCCTTTCGAACAAAAAAGAATAATCAAAATCGGTTCATAAACGACGAAGTTATCCGCGAACAAACATAAAAAAAAGGAAAAAAAAAAAAACGGTCGAATTGAGAAACCTCCTTTTTTTGAAGTCGGTTAAAAATTAATAAGTACGTATGTGGGATTTTACGGCCGAAGGAAACTCGCGCCGTGCCTATGTTTACAATTACTTTTCTTGGAAAGTATTAGACGTATCGAAATATTTTTACGCATAATCGTTTTGTTTTCCATGGAGAATGAGAATTATCCACACGCGTTTTCCGTTAGTTTTGTCAACGATTAATTCGGAGTGCTCTGGAAGACACATGACCTGATGCTAAGTTAAATCTTAGTCGTTCTCCTCTATTTTTAGGGTTCCGTACCCAAAGAGTAAAACGGGACCCTATTACTAAGACTCCGCTGTCCGTCTGTCTGTCTGTCTGTCTGTCTGACTGTCTGTCTGTCTGTCTGTCCGTCTGTCACCAGGCTATAGCTCATTAACCGTGATAGTTAGACAGTTGAAATTTTCACAGATGGTGTATTTCTGTTGCCGCTAGAACAACAAATACTAAAAACAAAATAAAAATTAAAAATTTAAGGGGGTCTTCATACAAAAAACGTGTTTTTGAACGCCATCTATCTAATTCGTTTCGGAAAAATTACATAGATGGCGCTAGTAAACGAGCCCCGTGTTTCTAGATCGCGACCAAACCAAATATTCTGGGTAATATTAATTAATCAAATATATGAGGTTGAAACTCTGTTGTTGTTGGGATGTAAGGGAGCACAGGGATGTAAGGGAGCACAAATACGACCTCGGTGCTCCCAGCCAACCTCACCTGCCCGTGGTGCATCCTGCTGACCAACAGACGGGGCTCTGGCGACCGACAAATGGCGGTATAACCATTTCATATCTATGGCGTAGCTAAATTCTACAGGCCGGTGACGGGCAGCAGCGTCACCGGTGCGAGAAGCTACGTCCTGCGATCGCCAACACGCCTGCCCAGCGTGGCGATTAGGGCATATCCCTCCCAAGGGATGCAAAAAAGTATGGAAAAATTATGGAAGGACACCTAAAGCCAAGGCCCCCAGTTCCCGGCCGCCCTGCTATTCCTGACCACGGCGGCGGTCACGGTAACGGCAGGGCAGGGGGTGCTAAGAATCCCCTGGCTACGGTAGGCCGCCAGAAAAAACTGACCCTCGCAACCTATAATGGACGCACGATTCGGCTGGACGATCATCTGGCGCAGCTGGAGGAGGAGCTGAAACACATAAGATGGCACATACTGGGGCTATGTGAAGTCCGAAGACAGGGAGAGGACACCATAACCTTAGAATCGGGCCATCTTATGTACTACAGAGAAGGAGATCAGCCATCCCAAGGCGGCGTCGGGTTTCTGGTCAACAAGGTTCTCAGTGACAACGTTGTAGAAATCTCCAGTGTGTCGACCAGGGTAGCGTACCTCATAATTAAGTTAGCCAAGAGGTACAGCCTCAAGGTTATTCCAGGTCTACGCACCGACCTCGACACACTTGGATGATGAGGTGGAGAGCATGTATGAAGATATCTCCAGAGCTTTACACACCACCTCCAAGGCTCACTACAACGTTGTCATGGGAGACTTTAACGCCAAAGTGGGAGTACAAACTTGCGGCGAATCGTCTATAGGACCACACGGATTTGGGAGTAGGAATCACAGGGGACAAATGCTCGTCAATTTCCTCGAGAGAGAGGGGCTTTTCTTGATGAACTCGTTCTTCAAGAAACAGCCCCAAAGGAAATGGACGTGGCAAAGCCCCGACTTTGTGACTAAAAACGAGATTGACTTCATCATTACGGACAAACGGCGCATATTCAGAGACGTCTCAGTGATCACTAGGTTTAATACTGGAAGTGATCACCGACTGGTACGAGGCACTCTGGATATCGACTTTAAAGCCAAGAGATTCCGATTTATGAAGTCTACGCTCCGTCCGAACCTACTCCAAACCGTTGTTGGGTCCGAAACATTCCAATTAAAATTGGAAAATCGATTCGCTGCCTTGGAAACCACAGATGACGTAGACCAGAAACTCGAAGAAGTGGTGGAAATCCTCAGGGATGAAGGGACAAAGTTTTGCGAGAGCAAGCGTACGGGCAAAAAGTCCAAACTCTCGGCAGAAACACTTCGGCTAATGGAAGAGAGACGAACAGACCCTTTGTCAGCTTTGTCAACTAACTTGGTGCGCAACAAATCCATAAAGAAGCTGGTACGACGCGACCTCCGATCCTCTAACACGCTCTTGATTAAAGAATCAATTGAGCAGAATCGGGGGTCGAAAGTGTTCGTCCAGCCTCTGGGTAGAAGCCACCTCACAAAGCTGACAACGTCAACGGGAAACGTCGTCGCATCCAAGCCGGAGATTCTGTCGGAAGTTGAAGACTTCTACGGCAAGCTCTACGCATCGCATGCTTCAAGGCCCGAACCCGATACTGAGGATTCTAAAGCCACCTTAACCCGCCACTTCACAGAAGATCTGCCCGAAATTAGCCGAGACGAAATCGTGATGGCCCTTAAACAACTCAAAAATGGAAAAGCCCCAGGAGAAGACGGAATCACAACGGAGCTTTTAAAAGCCGGAGGAGCTCCAGCAGTTCAACAGCTTCAGCAGCTATTTAATTCCGTTCTTTTTACTGGGAGAACTCCACAGGCATGGAACAGAAGCATGGTGGTTTTGTTTTTCAAAAAAGGAGACAAAACCCTATTGAAAAACTATCGCCGATTTCGCTTCTGAGCCATGTCTACAAGCTGTTTTCAAGGGTCATCACGAACCGTCTTGCGCGAAGACTCGACGAGTTTCAACCTCCGGAACAGGCCGGGTTTCGAAGCGGTTACGGCACCATAGACCACATCCACACGGTGCGGCAGATTGTACAGAAGACCGAAGAGTACAATCGGCCCCTGTGCTTAGCATTTGTGGACTATGAGAAGGCCTTTGACTCAATCGAAACCTGGTCTGTTCTCGAGTCCTTGCAGCGTTGCCAAGTCGACTGGCGATATATCGAAGTGATGAGATGTCTATATAATGCCGCAACGATGACTGTACAAGTACAGAACCAGCGAACTAAACATGTCCACCTGCGTCGAGGAGTGAGACAGGGGGACGTCATATCCCCGAAACTGTTCACTAACGCCTTGGAGGATATGTTTAAGACGCTGGACTGGAAAGATCGTGGCATTAACATCAACGGCAGGTACATCTCTCACTTACGATTCGCAGATGACATCGTCATTATGGCAGAGACGCTGCAGGACCTACAAAGGATGTTGAATGGCCTAGCTGATTCTTCTCGTAGCATCGGTCTCCGGATGAATTTGGACAAAACCAAAGTCATGTACAACGAGCACGTTGTTCCGGAACCGATTGCCGTAGATGGAATCCCACTCGAAGTTGTCACTAAGTATGTTTACCTAGGGCAAACGCTCCAACTAGGCAAACATAACTTCGAGAAGGAAATCCAGAGAAGAATTCAGCTGGGCTGGGCAGCATTCGGAAAACTCCGTCGAGTCTTCTCGTCGCCTATACCACAGTGTCTAAAGACAAAAGTCTTTAACCAGTGCGTCCTACCTGTGATGACATACGGAGCCGAGACGTGGACACTCACAGTCCGACTGGTCCACCAGTTTAAAGTCGCTCAGCGAGCTATGGAGAGAGCTATGCTCGGTATTTCTCTGCGGGATCGAATCCGGAACGAAGTAATTCGCCAGAGAACTAAAGTTATCGACATAGCTCAACGGATTAGCAAGCTGAAGTGGCAGTGGGCTGGTCATATCTGCCGCAGGACTGATAACCGTTGGGGTAGACTTGTCCTAGAGTGGAGAC
This sequence comes from Cabera pusaria, assembly GCA_954871355.1. NCBI lineage: Eukaryota > Metazoa > Arthropoda > Insecta > Lepidoptera > Geometridae > Cabera > Cabera pusaria. The sequence continues at coordinate 24,556,800 of OX940902.1, forward strand.
CGCGAATCGGCAAACGTAGCGTAGGACGTCCTGTGACCAGGTGGAGCGACGACATACGCAAAGCGGTGGGCAGTGACTGGAAGAGAAGAGCCGAAGATCGGGCTCAGTGGCGCATCTTGGGAGAGGCCTATGTCCAGCAGTGGACTGATACAGGCTGATGATGATGATGATGATGATGATGATGAAACTCTGTTATGTTTCGTATTGTACGGAACCCTCCCTAAGTGTGCGATAAGAGACGCGATGCTGACTCGCACTTGGCCAGTTTTATTTTCTTTCTCTCTCGATTAACCTTAATAAAATCCACTACAGATAACGTGCAAATGTATAAAAGTATTCTTAACATGGCATCGGCATATTTCCATATGTAATAAAATATCACGCGTGCCAAAACAAAAACACAAAATAATTTAAAACTACATTTCGTTAAAACGCACGCATTTATGATACCTTTCCTCAAAACTTTAATTATCGTACTCCACATCACAAATACCAACGAAAATATTCAAAAATGAACAAAATTGGAACGCCAGTGAATCCACACGCGAACATAAAGCCAGATTAAGTTTTTAATTACTCGTAACTGGCAACCCCGACGGATGCCAGACATAGCCGGTATTGGCACGCGATTGTTGACCGATGAATGGCAACACACGCCAGGCAGGTATCGGAAAATACGGATGTCATTATAGTGTTTTGAGGTACCTACACACTGGTACACTGTCTACTAAAAACATATTTTGGAATGGTGAATGATAGAAAAACACATCACTGCTATCTCATTTGATGTTAGATGAAGATGCGGTCAACGAGAAAAAATATCGTCAAAGCGTCGGCCTGGCGATCGGGAAGCTGTGAGTTCGATCCCCCCACTGAACTATTTACGTGAACCTACTCCAGACACAAGCATATATTTAGCTTAGTTGGAGAGGTTATCAAGACTACTAGTAATGTGCAACCCATATTACAAGTAAGCTTTAAAAATCTCCTCTTTTATGGAAGTCGGTTTAAAAAACCAAAACTATGTCTGAAGACACATGTCAATTTGTACAATCCTACACGATGCATCCTGAGGAGATACTAACCCCTCGATCGCTAAGAGAGGTTTTTTTTCATTTTATCTGACCTCAAGAAGGAGGAGGAGGTTCTGTATTCGACCCGTAATATTTGTTATTATATCCGCGCTTTTCTCCAAAATTATTATTTAAATGAGTTTTAAACAAAATGAAGCGACCATTGTTTTCTTTTAAAATGTCCGTCCAAAGCAATCCACATACAGTTACAAGCCATTATGATTCCGAACACTATATCATACCATGATATAATGGAGGCTTTATTATAAAACGACTTAAACAATCATGTATAATGATAGCAGAGCAGGGTTGGCCCAAATAAACCCATAAATTGTACAATTACTGAAATTTTGGCAAACCCTGCAGCTAATACGAATGAAATGGTTGTGTATGTCCGTAAAAGTTTTAAAAGTCTTGGTGTTTGTCTTTTTGATCTACTAGGAAATGGATACATAGAGTGTCTTTTTTAGGGTTCCGAACCCAAAGGGTACCAACGGAACCCTATTACTGAGACTCCGCTGTCCGTCTGTCTGTCTGTCTGTCTGTCTGTCTGTCTGTCCGTCTGTCACCAGGCTGTATCTCATGAACCGTGATAGTTAGACGGTTGAAATTTTCACAGATGATGTATTTCTGTTGCCGCTATAACAACAAATACTAAGAACAGAACAAAGTTAAAAATTAAAGGGTTTAAGACAAAAAACGTGGTTATTACGATACGATACGATACGAAATTAATTCACCTCGACGCAGCTAGATGGCAGCACAGGAAAAATTAGCACGCGCAAGCGTTTCATTTGTTAAATTTGTAGGCCTCGGTCGATTTGTTTACTTAGTTGAGATTTATTAGCACACATGTAGTGTACAGTATTGAGTAATTTATTCACAATTTTAATACTTAAAGAGCATCATTTAGTTAGTACTTAGAATCAGTAGAAAATTAGTCGTACGAACACTTGGTCTTCCAGATACTTAATTTTATTAATAACCCTTGTCTGTGTAAATACTTATTTATTAAATACTTAGTTGATTTAGATGTTCGTGGCGTTTGGAAATTCGGAACCCTCGTGTGCGGGTCTGCGGGACAAAAGTCTGACTCGCACTTGGCCAGTTTTTAGTCAATCGCTTGTAATATTCTAGAAAAGCAGGAAATGGAAAAGAAAAGGACGGAATAAGAAAAGGAACACATGGTGGTAGGACACTGTCTAGTGTCCGCCTGGCCAGTTACCACCCTCAGGTTGGAAAATCTGCCGCCAAACATCTAATGTGTTCCGGCAGCTATCCAGTTGAGCTTGAGAGCCAGTTTTCATTCTAAGCCTAGCGTGCTTCTATCTTCGACAGCATCATCACTTACCAACAGGTAAGATAGTAGTCAAACGCTATCTATAGGATAGCGTTTGACTATATATAATATATTATCATATAATTTAAAAAAAATCAAAAGATGCACAGCTATATTATTCAACAATGTAAGGTAATCCGCCGAAATTATCTTTTAAATGTAACTGTAACTAGTAACTATCTCACTTGATGTAAAATGACGATGCAGTCTAAGCCAGCACCGTTCCTGTCAAGAAATGGAAGATGGCACTGAGACGAGAATCTGGACAACTCTGTGACAAGGTCTGTGTGTACTGTTCTAATTATCTATACTAATATTATAAAGAGAGAACATTTGTATTTTTGTATGTTTGTAATGATTTGGCTCAAAAACTTCTAATCCGATTTATAAAATTCTTTCACTAATACATAGAATGGACTTTCGGAATGAAAATAGGCTATATATTATCCCGTTTAAATTAAAGGTACATTCGTGGAGACCTAATTTGCAACCTAAGTCGGCAAAAAAAACGGTCGAAAAAACACGTTTCTTACGAACGCTGCTCAATTGAAAATAGATAGAAGAATATTTTGTATCGAAGAGTTGTACAACTTAATAAGACCTACAAAAAAGTCCGCGACAGCATATGTCTATCTCTTAAAATTGACTCACAGTAACCATTTTAATCATAAAATTTTGTTTAAAAAATATTACATAACTTCCAAGGCTATTTTCAAGTATATAGTATTAATCCTTATCCAAATAATTATGTTAATTAGCTTGGCCACATATTATAGATTAAAATTGTTCCTTACAGTATATAATTCAAATGAAAACTCTAGAAGATATCACGAATTTCACATACACGCATCGCAAAATTAATAAAATATTTGCAGTGAAACCACAGATTAGGTCATAGTTACTTCGAAAATATTATTATAAGCTTAGCTAAGCTGTAGATCCCCATCGATCACAATCAATTTGAAGTCAATATAGTATAATAATATGATCTATTGTATAAAATAATATTCATCTATATACATATAATAATATAATATTTTAAACCACCCCGACTGATCTATGTATAATCTTTTCATTAAAAGCATTCCAATGACTCTAAACACGACATTTAAAATCTGAGCTGTAAGTTGGTGAGGATTTGAGTATTCTGTAAAGTCCAGGAGATGTCCCAGCATCAGGTCAATGTTCCATGTTCTTACAATATCGTTGAAGAAGAAGATTTTCGAATTGATCAGACCTATGAAAGTTGATTTCATAGCGCAATTAACTAGAAAAAAGCTCATAGTTTTATAACGATTGAACGAATTTTCATGAATCAAAGCTAAGAACACTCTTGATGAAGACATCTATCAAACAAAAAAAACTATCAATAATAAAAACAAAATCACATTAGAAACAAACAAAAACAAACCGACATTAGAAAACTTCCTAAAGCTTATAATGCCAAAATTTCCCGTTCCACCGTCATAAACCAACAAAATTGATATTCACGAAGTTGTAACTTTAAACCGCCCACTTTGCTAAGAGAACTTCCATACTCAGTTAAACTTTAAAAAGGGTTATTCCAGCCAGGCGACTCTTATATCCATAAAGTAATTGAAAGCAAGGGAGGCCGGGGGTAAAAGCTAGTCTGCAATAAATCAGGCGGCGGACGGGCGAGGAACGCCTTTGCGTTGCACACATGGACATACAAAATTTTATATACATTTTACATGGAATTTATACGGATTTTATGGAGCTAAGTGAATGATGATTGTTTTCGGTGTTCGTGCTACGCCTTCGGTTGGGGAAAATTAGTGCTTTTTGGCAGCGGATTTTTCTATTAAAGGAACGGTCACACAGCTGCAAACTGCGAGCGCGGGCGCGAGCGCGATCTACATTTCAATCGTTGTCTGATCGCCGTAGATCGCCTTTGGCTTGAACCATTCGGTACAAATACTACTGCACTATCTAATCTCACCCGCGCCCGCAGATCGCAGCGGCTTGGCCGTACATAAAGGTATTTTTTACCCACGACGGAACGGAGACTGTATATGCGTTTGGGGTGAGAGGATGTTTGTTTGTGTGTGCAAATCCATGTTGCCATTTTTCTCCAAAACTACTAGTCCGATTTTGATGCAGTTTTCAGTTATGGGTTCTAATGTAATTGGAGCATGTTTTTTAATAGAAGTTACGGTGACAACTCACCAGGGGGCGCTGCAGTAATCATTTGTTGGTGCAAATCGATGTTGCTATTTTCTCCAAAACTAGTTCGATTTTGTCTTTAAACGGTTCGTAATTGATCAGTGTTGGTTCTTAGATAGATGTTATGACGTTAATTTTCTAAAGGGCATTGTCATGGGTGTTTATTCAAAATTTTAATTTTGTTACTTGTTGTAAAATATGATACGGATAATTCTAATACGGTGAATGAATAAAACCAGCTTGCCATGTGCAGTGCAAGTGTATTTACAACTATTGCGTAGGTACCATATCTCTTTCCGGGCACATATATGTATTACCAATCTAAATATATAAAATAAGTCGTTAGTTACTACACTTATAACTCAAGAACGGCGGGACGAATTTTTATGATTTTTGTAGTTTTAGAATTGTTTTTGTCAGGAACAGGAAAATAAGTATTAAAAACAATAAATAATAATTGACCTAAAAAAATTATATCAGAAAAAGTATTTTGCCAAAATGTTCCCGGGTTTCAAAACTGTCCACACGATTAGTGTATTTAGCCAGTGTCAAGTATAAAAATTCTTCACGTTCTTGTGAATTCAAGTCATGTAGATTTTAAAAATGTTAATACATTTTAAATACTGCCAGTAATGACAATTGTTTGACATATTTATTGATTGTCAAAAATGCGTGCGTTCAGAAATGTATGCTTACAAGCAATCAAGACAATAATAATTAATGTCTAATCGAGTTTATTTGTCAGAATGGAGGTAAATACAGAGATATGCAAGAATGTGATAGCCAATTTATGAGTGCCGTATACAGTCTTATCCATAAGGCAAAAAAGTTTAATAATTGACATTTATCCATGAAGTAAGTATACTTAATCAAAATTAAAATTAAATACTGGTGATTATATTTTTACAGTTAAAATTAAATTCAATCGAACTAATGTCAAGTTAATAACTTATCGATAACAATAATAACATTGTTCAATTCAATTTAAATCAATTCAAAAACTTAATATCTCTTTTGTATTCATTGTATTACGTTCATAAAAGCCTAAATTAAGTTCATCTAAAAGGTAACACGACATTCATTGTCTGTTAGGTGGTACGAAGTTCGCCGGGCCAGCTAGTATTAAATATAAATAAATTCCATAGACAATATTGTTTGTTTATTTGTGGTTTGGTAGAAGATGTAGAGACAAAGATAGAGAAAGGAATGCTTAGATAGTTTGGACATTTAGAGTGGATGGATGAAGAAAGATTGACGAAACAGATTTATGAGACGAGTGTGAATGGGCCAACTGGTAGAGGCCGACCTAGGCGAACGTATCACGACCATCCATGACGTTTTAAAGAAAGACCAAGTAAAAGTACCTATAACCGACGAGCAGGTATGAAGGAGCTCATGAAAGTGGAAGAAGCGAAAGAGGTATGTCAGGATCGTAGCATGTGGAAAGAAGTAGTCTCTGCCTACCCCAATGAGAAAAAGGCGTGATTTTATGTATTCATGTATATATTTCTTACCTATGCCTTCACAGCTAAACGACACTTAATATTCATTTTGGTTATTTCATCGGTATATTATAACATGGTTGATTTTACATAAGTATTATATTAGTTTATTACCCTAATTGTAGATTATGTATGTAACCTCAAAACAAGACAGCGTGGATTCAATAACCATTACCCGACGCGCATCGCAATGTCGTGCTACGGTCTATTGAGCAGATTATTATGTCACCATTATTATGCCAGTCTTCTGTGAGATGTGGATGAGTGGGTAACATACAGGATAAACTGGCATTTATGTCATATTGTCAAAAGTGTACAAGATCTCTCTTGGAAGTCGGAAATATACAAATGCATGATATTTCTAAGGCAGGTTTCAGGCTTCCCGGCGTAGTTGCCGGAAAGTGCGAGCGATACGACGTGCGTTGCCGTTGCCGCCATCCTAGCCACTCCCAGACCATGACCTACGTTTTAGGTTGAAACCTGATCGAAGCATATCCGAAGTAAATACATGCGAACAAAAGCCGGTACGTTCACATTAAAATGAATAATTTTCGCGAAAACTTTCAAACTAAAATTTCTAAGGCTGTGATATAGGCTGATCCTTTTCATAGAAGGGTTCCGAGAGGGAGATCGCTATTAGAAATAATACAAGCATTTTTATACTTTACATTTAAGATATTTTATAATTATATAAGTTAACGAAACAGATTTATGAGACGAGTTTAAATGGGTAAGCTGGAAGAGGCCGACGTTTTGATGAACGGCCAAGTCAAAAGTACCTATAATAACCGGCGAGCATGTATGAAGGCGCTCATAAAGTGGAAGAAGCGAAAGAGGTTTGTCAGGATCGTAGCATGTGGAAAAAAGTAGTCTCTGCCTACACCAATTGAAAAAAAGGCGTGTATGTATGTATGTATGTATAAGTTGATATAATTATATGGTGTGACAATAAAGAGTTTATCTATAAATCTATCACCATGACGACGTGTACCTACCTACTATAATTTAAGATCGTTTAAACTAAAAAACCGACTTCAAACTTCGCGCTAGTCAAAGTAGTCAGCAGTAAGTATCATTTCATCGAAGTATACAAATGTTATCGGTCCCCCAACGGTTATCGGTACTACGGCAGATATGACCAGCCCACTGCTACTTCAGTTTGCTAATCCACTGAACTTTGTCGACTACTTTAGTTCTCTGGGCAATTACTTCGTTTCGGATTCGACCCCGCAGAGAATCACCGAGCATAGGTCTTTCCACAGCTCTCTGAGCGATTTTAAATTGGTGGACCACTCGAACCGTGAGCCAACTCCGTACATGACGATCCATATCTATGGCTAATAAAACTAATATCAGCTATCCTTGAGCCAAATTTCAGATAAATTGGTGTGGTTTTTTTCCTCTGATAAAGTCATCATCTTTTACCCTTATCTAATTAAAGTGGGGTCGGTGGTAACCACCCATTTGGGTCTATCCGCAGTCATTTTTCCCCTTGAAGAGGTAACAAACAATATACAAAGTACAAGCTAACTTTTGCATTTAAATATATCAAAACTCGCTCATCAAAAATCATTATGTCAGAATTTTTTGAATAAACATTTTCTGAAGTACTGAAACATGCATTGGGGGTACACGTAATAGTACGGTTGGCAACTATATATTAATCAGGGGAATTAAATATATTTTTAAGTGTGAAGTTCGACGTTTGGATAAAGGGTGAATGGCTTATTACTTTTGTTTTGTTTTTTTTTTTATTTCAAAGCAATATGTTATGCTTTTTTATATTTAGAATAATAATTATTAATATGATCTATTTCATTTTATTTGCCGTGTGTAAGCTTCGAGCATTTACCAATGGAGATGTTAACGTTGTAATCCGCAAACATTTTTTTCAGCCGATACTTACGGGGGACGAGGTAAACACGCATTGCACACACACAAATCCCTCACTTTAACGATCCCGCACACTAGCTTGAAACACGCACACAGTATTAAAAATACAGCGTAGTTACGCACGCTCATATGGCCAAAATTGGCTATATGGCCAGCATAGGGGTACGCCTTGCGTTAACATCTCCTTTGGTAAATGCTCGAAGTGTGTAAGTGCAGATTTTTAATTTGCCCATATACTGAACAAATGCTTTGACTTTTGACGCTCTTGTTCCAGTTAAGCCAGCGTCGCACCGTTTCGGCTACATACACCGGTCATTATCCGAAATTGCCTATTATTGTTTGGCTATCCCACTCGAGGAAAATGTTCATGTACCTGCGACAATGCGCGTGATCACCGACCGCCGAGCCCCGAGTTATGGATGAAGGATATTACGGTAATCAGAGCTAGGTATTATTGTTCTTGATAACTAATGATTTATTGTGAGTAGATTACTATGTGTTTGTAGTATGGGCGATGGAGATATTCTAATGATATTGACTATGCGGAATATGAACAGAATATTTATTTACCTATCTTAAAAATGATGATTATAATATCGTTTAAAAACTAAAAAACAACCGACTTTAATGCCGCGCTATTCATTTTCAGTACCAATTTTGTGATGTTTATCTCAATATCTCTGGAGATACTTATCATACCTCGATAAAATTACCATGGTACCACACTTGGGATATCTCCTTTCGAACAAAAAAAGAATAATCGAAATCAGTTCATAAACGACGAAGTTATCCGCGAACAAACATAAAAAAGAAAAAAAAAATATATATATATATACGGTCGAATTGAGAAACCTCCTCCTTTTTTTGAAGTCGGTTAAAAATGTAACCTAAGACAGAATCATAGGAAAAAGAGAAATACGTAATTAATTACAATACTACCAGAATTAATTACGACTGTAAGTATAGAATTATTGTCTAAGGGTTAGATTAAGGTTCGTTAGGCTAGGAGCTGTACTAGGATACCCTGTGTTACAGCTTCTACGAATCATAAAAGTCACGGAGCTATGATATTATCAGCGTCACAATCCAGACTAATATTATATAGAGAAAACGTTTTTAAACGAGTTCAACTTTCGAGATGTTTCATCACGCATCAAGTGCAACTGTTTCAATATCGCGAAAAATATCGTTTGCGTGAGCCAATATTTAAAGGAGAGCTATTAAAATCTACGCTAGCGCCATCTCTGGGTTTTAATTGTCATTACTGTTAAATGCGAAAGTATCTGTCTGTGTCACTTACACGCCTAAACTACTGAACCGATTTAAATGAAATTTGGTACATAGATAGTCTAGAGCCTGAGAAAGGACATAAGCTACTTTTTAATGCGAAAAAAGGGTTGTAAGGGGTTGAAAGGGGGGATGAAAAGTTGTATGGATGTATCGTCACTTTCAAAGCTAGAAGATTGAAACTTATTTCTTAGACTGTTGTTTCGATATAAATAAATTTGACATTCAAAGTTTGTAAAAGTTTTACCCTCAAGGGTGTAAAATAACAACAGTGGAGGGTGAGGGTAGGGGGAGTTGAGGGGGAGGGTAGGGGGATAGTAGGGGAGTGGAGGGGGAGGGTAGGGGCCTAGGGGGAGTAGTGGAGGAGGGGAGGTGAGCTGGAGGGGAGGGGAAGGGGATGGGGAGGTGGAGGGGATTTGGAAGTGAGAGGAAGGGTAAGATGAGGGTAGGGGGAGGATAATATGACATTCAAAGTTTGTGAGGGGATGTGGAAGCGAAGGGAAGGGGGAGGGGAGCGAGGGAGGGAGTTCAGTGGAGTGGGAGGGGAGGGGAGGGGAGGGGAGGGGAGGGGAGGGGAGGGGAGGGGAGGGGAGGGTAAGTGAGAGGAGGGGGAAGGGGGGGTTGCGTGGTGCGGAGCGGTGTATTTGGGATACGTATGTGTCTTATTAGTTAATGCCACCCATAGACACTATTCCACGCGGACGAAGTCGCGGGTACAGCTAGTTCTACATATAAGTAAATATGAAAGTTTTTGGGAATAGATTAATGCAGTGTTTTTCAACCTTTTTAACGACGCGACCCCCTAATATAAAAAAAAATCGCGATCCCCTTCCGGCACTGTTAATAATCTATATTTTATTAAATTACAAGCTTCTGCCCGCGGCTTCGCTTGCGTGGCCTACAAGAAAAAAATATATATTTTTCTTCAGAAACAAATATTATATGCGCTCTCACTCCGTCTCAATTACAACACATACAAATTCTCTTTAACTAATATTTTCCTAATAAACATATATTTTCAAACTTTTATTTTCTTTTACTATATACAATACTAAATACAAGATTAATATCTTGTATAATATTTAGTAATTTTAAAAAATTTTAAAAATTAATACGTCATGTCAATTAAATTGAGCAATAACACTCGTATCACCGTGCACAGACTGGCAATTTAGAGGCTCCACAAATTGGCCGTATCAGAAAGCAAGTTTAAGGAAGACAGACGCAGTTGTCAATTAGGCGGCTGAATGGGCGGCAACTGTAACTGCATTCATCTCGCCACTTCACTAGGACTTCATATGTTGCGCGCTAGTTTCAGATGTACAGCCACGAGCAGGATAAATGGCACATTTTTAAAAGTTTTTTTTACGTCTCTACAATATTTTGAAATGGATCCGGCTAAGTCTGTATGTGAGTAAAAGTAAATGTCAAGTCTCATTTAATTGCTGTCAGCTTTTTTTTGACTTTTGACAAGTACATCTGCTGAAGTTGAATTGTACTACTAAGTACTTATTGTTACTTTTCATATATACCAGAAATTATTGCAAGGATTAATTTTCAATTGACTTTAAACAATACACACGTTGTCATCTTTATCTGTTCTACGAGCAACTTTATTCCTTGATAATTTTGAGGCAATCTCAGGCGGTAGGGTTTGGTCATATCTTGCACCAATTAGCGTAAAACCACGTAACAAAAAGTAATTTACATAATCATACAACGTTGTACAATGTACCTTGTTGTAGACGAGGTTAATAAGATGATTGAAGGTCTCCATTAAACGATTTTTTGTCTCAGATTCAACATTGCAATTTTGAAAAAAACCTGCAAGCTTTGGCACGAAAACTATCGTTAAAACTTTTTTTTTAACTGTACAATATTTTCAGCATGCAGTGTAAGTCAGGGGTTGAGCCGAACTCTGTGGAAGCACAGTCGAGTTCCTCAACTATTGCTTCTTCGTCTTCATTGCAACTTTGAGGTAAGAGCAGATATAGTTCTGGCTTTACTAAGGAAACCAATATGAAGTCTGAAACAGCTCTCTTAGGTTTGGGACTTGGGTATCAACGCAAATATTTATTTACTTTAAGAAACAAGATAGTTTAAAAACTAAAACAACCGACTTCAATGCCCCGCGAGTCAAATTCAGAAGCAAGTTTGAGACGTTTATCGTCATATCTCTGGAGATACTTATCAGTTCTCGATGAAATTACAATGAGACCGCCTCGAAAACGTATTCTACCGACCACAAAAAGAATCATTCGAATCGGTTCACAATTGACGGAGTAATCGCGTAACATACACACAAAAAAAACAACATACAGACGAATTGAGAACCTCCTTTTTGGAATTCGTTTGAAAACGGGAATTGAATTTAAATAAGACTAAGAGATTTCATTAGTTGGTAAGGTAGACTCTATGACCACAGTTACGACTTAAGGTACGGCCACACCGCGGCGTCCTGCGTCCTGCGGGCGCGATCTCAGTAATTTCAAATTGGTTCTGATCGCGTTTGGTGTGAACCAGTCGGTACAAATACTACTGCGCAATCTGATCACCGCCTAGATAGCGCGCGCAGGACGCTGCGGTGTGTCCGTACCTTTAGGTACATCACAACATGGACTAGAAACTCTCACGCTTCTCTAAATACACTATTAAACCACATATGATGCTCAAGTGCACATCGATTCGATAAACTATACTTAGACATGTTATAATTATGTTTAGCCAAATGCACACTTAAAATAAAGTCTTCAAACCACTTGAAGAAGAGATATAAAACTAGCAAACAATAAGTTATCACTTTAATACTGTTGTTACCTATATAAACCCTTTGCTACCAAAATGTAGATCACGCAACTGAGGGACAACGGACCCCCATAGATTGTCCTCCAAAAAAAGTAGGTATTAGGTGTAACTGACAACATTAATTGAATCATTTCAGAAATTAAATGCCATTTCAGCTCATTAGGGATGTATGGGAGCACAAATACCACCTCAGTGCTCCCAGCCAACCTCACTTGCCCGTGGTATGCACCACGCCTGCTGACCAACAAACGAGGCTCTGGCGAGTGACAAATGGTGGTATAACCATTTAAAATAATGGCGTTAGCTAAATACTACAGGCCGGTGACGGGCAGCAGCGTCACCGGTGCGAGGAGCTACGTCCTGCGCTCGCCAGCCCGCCTGCCCAGCGTGGCGGTTAGGGTATATCCCTCCCAATGAGCCGAAGATTGGGCTCAGTGGCGTATCTTGGGAGAGGCCTACGTCCAGCATTGGACTGACACCGGCTGATTATGATGAAGATTTCAGATGATAGCAAGTCATGATGCGTTTTCAGATTGTGGTCAGGCGCGGTCTTAAGGTCTCAAGACCGCCCATTGTAATACCGCATAGACATAATTTTTGGTTATTGTGATAGATATGTACCTAATTGGTTTGCAATAAAGAGTTGTTGTGTTATATTGTATTGTGCTCATTTGGATTCATTCAAAATAATATAGAAGATTATATTATAAATAATCTGATTCTTTATTAGATAAGTATGCCTAATGGTAAATTTTAATGTGATACACTAATTAACAAGATTTATTGAAAGTATTAAAGTACCACAGGAGGAAGGAGTATTACATCGATGTTTCGCTTAACTTACTACCAAACAGTATCTTACCACCATCAAGGATAAAATCTGCCGCCACAACCTTAAATGTTTCGGCAGTACATAGCCCTCGAGAGTAAGACCATTCTACAAGCCTAGCGTGTTCACCATCTTCGACCACATCATCGCTTACCACCAGGCGAGATAATGGTCGTTATAAAGGTTAGCCTTATTGGATATTTAAAAAAAAACAGGTTGCACTCCGGGAGTGCTGGCATAAGTAATAACTTAAACGTTGTGCATTTGGTCTACTATCCCTACAACTTACGAATTTTCGATCAGGTCACGTGTCCTGACGCGAGTTTAACATTTTTTACCCATCCCAAAAAAAGAGCACAACGCCAATAAAGAAGTTTTCACTTCAAAAAAGGAAATAATAATTTAACGTAACCTTCACGTATAAAATGTCAAAGAATAAGTATCTAATTAAACTCCCATACATCTTTATTAAAACCTCAACATCATGCTAACTTGTATTTCTTTCAAAATACCACAATAACCTTTCAGGAGAGTCTCTTGTACGCTTAATAATTATCTTTGCGTTAAGTAGAGTACACGCCTAAGCCTCCGAGTACATTATCATTTACGCTGCATACACAGTTAACGTCGCGTAACCACACTATACATTGAAGGCAGTATGGTAAGTCGTAACAATGTATCTTCTTCTTTGTTAACTATTTTAGTTTACTCCTGCTCAAGCTGACGTAGTTCTCAGAGGATTGTTCATATCTATCGTAGAATCGATAGTGTTTTAAATAATGAAGATAGTTTAAAACTAAAACAACCGACTTCCATGCCGCGCGAGTTAATTTCAGACGTTTATCGTCATTTCTCTGGAGATACTTATCAGATCTCGATGAAATTACAATGGGATCACCTCGAAAATATACCCTACCGATTAAAAAAAGAATCATTCGAATCGGTTAATAATTGACGGAGTAATCGCGTATAGACGAATAGAGAACCTCCTCCTTTTTGGAATTCGGTTGAAAATGGACGCAGTATTAGCTAGGTAGATTAATGATAACTTCAAGCTGGCCGGTGCAGGGGGTTCAAAATACCGGGCGAGCCATAGGATAGACTAAAAAAACCTAAAATTCAATAGGAGGAGTGCTTATTAAACATCTTGGTCGGGTGCAGTGAAGTTACGGCATAATGTGGGCAATTCAGAGGTTTCTGTGGTACAGCATTGGATATAAGCAGATGTCATACTGATAAATAGACAAGTTACTTAAAATAATTTAAAGCGACAGATACATTGCTAAGCCCTTACTGTCGTTAAAGCTCTGAAACAGATGTTCGTATACACAAATAAAAGATATAGCACAGTTGATGGCATAGACAGTAGATATGTAGATAGAGAATTAGGTCACGCAAGTTGAGACGCACTCTGCACTCTATGGCACGTAGCGCGAGGGAAATCTTATAGTGGATATGCCTTCTTATTAATTTTAAGAAACACATTTCAAACTTTTCCATACAGAGTGCAAACTCATGGATAGCAATAAATTATGGTTCACCAGATTTATACTAAAACTGGGTTTACTTGAGCTATATGGGGGCCGAACATCCAGCACGTCGGGCAATTATCAGCTATATTTAAAAAGCTTACAGAAGTCTGTTTTGTCCAGACCTACACAAGTTCAGTTGTTTGTGGCATATTAAAGTACCTTCCTTTTTAAATATTAGCAATCACTTACATTTAAAACTTTTCGAATATGGGAGGTAGTTGTCAATATATATTTAAGTACCTATATTTGGATTAAAAAAATAGTTCAGTACCTGAAGTATGTTTGTAGTTTATCCACTCTATTCTTTCTCATCCAGAACAAGTGTCCGATCGCCATACGCCACGATTAGTAAAATCTACATAATATAGGTACCTACGTCTCCGAGGACATTAATGCTTTATAGTTTGTTTATATCTATCACATTTAACTTATCTTTGACACACATTTAGTCACTGAAAGGTTTATTTGATCTGTAACATCGTTCTGGGAAATAAACCCAATTGCATTCTACCATACCAACTACATACTTCAGTATAGGTACCTACTTCTGCTGCTTAGTACATCTATATCATACTAGCGACCCGCTCCTACTTCGGACGGGTAGAGTATTAATATGCCTGCATTTTAACATCAGTTTGTTGCGTCGAATATGAATTAAAGTCTTCTCTTTAAAGTAATTTAATGCCATCTCTCCATTTATGTAAACAAAAAAATAAATAAATTGTACACCACTGTCAGTATTAGTAGAATGTAAGTCCTTCTAATGTATTTACATATTTTTATACCTACTGCATTCAGCAATAAAAGATTTTAAATTTTTGAATTTAAATTTTGAACTATCATCGTCATATTTCAACCAATTTACATAAAACGGAATTATACACATGCTATATGTTTAATTTAGCTCTACATATACTGGGTGATTATTATGTCTTGTATGGTGGTCATCATCATCTACGTGAGGGTCATCATGTGTAATTAAAAGTATTGTTGATGTATGTTAATACTAGCCCAAATTCGACTATCTTACCGTTTTACAGTCCCTACAGTCCGGATCATTCTGTCATCGGGTCAGTATCAGTAAGTATATCAAATTTGAGTCCAACCGATCGAATAAGTATCTGTGGTATGTAATGAAATAGTGATTTTGACATTTTGTTTATTTGTGTGGATTATTTTATTGTTTTAAGGACTCACTGTTGTTAACGTTTAATTAATATGAATTAATGGTAATGTATTTTAATTTGTCTGTAAAAAGACTGACGTCCATAAGTGTTAGCGTTTTGCTGTAATAAAACCTGCATGGTGCGTCTAACCGAGCGGGTGGCGCCTCTAGCGGTCGAAATAGAAGATAGAGCTTGGAACTCTGTGGTTATAGACACAGAGTACTGAATCACTCTACTACGTTATAAGAGTTGGCACTTCCCTACATTGTTGATACCCGAATTATGAAAGCTCTGTGTAGCCAACCTAACAACGGAAAGTATTATTTACGAAGTAACTATTATATAATCAGTGGTATTATGCTTATAAATATTTTTTTGCAGTGTTGGTTGGTACAAAGTATGTTCATAATTCTGAGTTGTTTAATTAAATATGCAGTGTCGCGGGACTGGTTATAGAGAAAAGATCGGGAAAATGAGATCAGAATTGTATTATGAGCAAAACTGCTTGTTTATAAATTGTAATACAGATTTTTATTAATAGTGTACGTGTACTCAAATGAGTATGAAGTAAACAAATGAATTATGAATTATGAATTATGAACGTCAGAAAGTTGTTCGTATATCATTTCCAAGACTTGACGTACAGAAACACACATACTAAGTTAAATAAAAGCTTGTTATATAAGAGCCACTATAGCTGCAGTAATAAATACCGACACAATTTTAGTATCTTCGGCTGACGTGTTTGGGCAGTTCACTCCCGCATGAATAGCTGAAAATCTTGCAAAACATACCAACCAACAAACAACCCGATTCTATTTCGAGCTTTACCTTAACGGCCTCGGAGATCCTTCCCCTCATTAGGTCCACCTCATTAACCTTGCCAACATAACGGCCGTGAATAAATCAATCGGTGCGACAATACTCCGTGATTTATTATGTTGCTACTAAATCAGTCGGCTTCTCTAATTGCCGGTAAGTGGCAAGAGTAGAATTTTATTCTATGCCGATTTTGCCAAAAGAGAAAATGGTTTAGCAATTTTTACGGATTTCTTTATGTTTATTTATATCTCCGAAAAAGCAAAAAATATGTTTTTATGTTATTAATAGTTTTCGGCCTTTTACTTTGTTTGTGTGACATTGCTTTTTGCCGAATTTCTGATTCTAGGTCTCTTTCTTTTTGATCTTGATGGGTGTTGTTTCATTTGCTATTGTCAACACATTTTGACACATAATTGACCGTAATTTACATTTCATTGACTAAGATTATACTACACTCGTATACTCGTACGTACTTCATTAGGATATTAATTAGAAATTTGATTTCTTGAGACTTTATAAACGTGTAGGAGCATAATATTATATCGATGTTTCGCTTCACTTGCTAATTGGAGAAAATCTGCCGCCATAACCTTACGGTGTTCCGGCAGCACACAGTCTTTTTAAAATCAGACTATTCTAGGCTTAGCGGGTACAACATCTTCGACCACGTCATCGCTTACCAACAGGCGAGATATTGGCCAAACGCTAGCCTACAAGATGAAAAAAAAACAACGGTTTGCACTCCAGGAGTGCCGGCAGAAGTGAAAATATGAACACGACATTTTTGAATATTTTGGAATGACACCTCGGGCAAGCGCCCTGCGCTCAGTTGGAATGACACCTCGCGCAAGTGCCCTGCGCACCGTTGGAATGACACCTCGGGCAAGCGCCCTGCGCTACGTCGGAATGACACCTTGGGCAAGTGCCGTGCGCTCAGTTGGAATGACACCATGCGCAAGGACCCTGCGCTACGTCGGAATGATACCTCGCGCAAGCGCCCTGCGCTCAGTTGGAATGACACCTCGGGCAAGCGCCCTGCGCTCAGTTGGAATGACACTTTGCGCAAGCGCCCTGCGCTTCGCTGGAACGACACCTCGCGCAAGCGCCCTGCGCTACGTCGTAATGACACTTCGGGCAGGCGCCCTGCGCTCAGTTGGAATGACACCTTGCGCAAGCGCCCTGCGCACCGTTGTAATGACACCTCGCGCAAGCGCCCGTCTCACGAATTTTCGTCTTACGATCAGGACACGTGACCCTGACACGAGTTTAGAAAACATTACGAACATCAAATTGATCATGCAAGGATTCTATTTTTTTCTCTTGAGCTAAAATTTATTAGAGCATACATACTTACATAACGTCTCTATTATAACAATACCTACCACAACATGACATGGAATACTTAGTGATTGTAAACAACTAAAGTGTTACACATTTTACGCAACGTGTTTTGTTTTTTGCTATAATTTGTATACAATATTTACCATACAAAATTGCTGCGTACAAAATACCTGTCATCACACAGACACACCAATTTTGTTATTTGTCTATTATGAGAACCAGCGCGTGCTTTATTAGCAACGGAAGTACAACTTCTATGTCTCCCTGTTTGCAAATATTTTCATACATCTCATCTGATGATAAGTGACGACGTGGTCGACGATACAACATGCTTGGTTAGAAGATCAGATCAGAGGGCCCGGTGGTGTAAGTGGGAGAATGGTCGGCTTTGATGCCAGAAGTACCGAGTTCAATCCCCGCCGTGCACCAATTGATTTTTCTATCTAAAAATGTATGTGCGCTTTTCACAGTGGCCTTCCGGTGAAGGAAAAAAACATCGTTAAGAAACGACGAAACTAACAACCCCCGCATGGTGGTAGGACACTATCTAGTGTCCGCCTGGCCAGCTACCACCCTCAGGTTAGAAAATCTGTCGCCAAACATCTAATGTGTTCCGGCAGCTATCTGCATGCAACTGAAACTAAAACAAATATAGTATTGATCACGATGATCATGACAACCTATAGGTGCGGGTCTATAGATAGGTATTTAAAAATGACATTGAGGTTCCTATAATATCGTTTAAAAACTAAAAAACAACCGACTTCAATGCCGCGCTATTCATTTTCAGTACCAATTTTGAGATGTTTATCTCAATATCTCTGGAGATACTTATCATACCTCGATATAATTACCATGGTACCACACTTGGGATAACTCCTTTCGAACAAAAAAAGAATAATCGAAATCGGTTCATAAACGACGAAGTTATCCGCGAACAAACATAAAAAAAAAAAATATATATATATATATACGGTCGAATTGAGAAACCTCCTCCTTTTTTTGAAGTCGGTTAAAAATCATTTTTGCTCGAAGTAAATCATTTGAAAGACAGACACTTCGAAAGTGATAAAATGTGTGTCCTGATTATATTTATATAGATAGACATTCTGCGCCGCTTCTTATCCACGGCGGAGTTAAATCCAAACAATGATTAGAACTAGGCGTGCCCCGCGGCCCCGCCCTCGGCGTGTCATTTTTACGAGTTAACCACTGGGTGAGGACGTACAGACTGACAGATATTCCGTATTGGATAATTGTACACAGGACGGTGGTGGCGCGTGAAATGTATGCAGATCATTTGAACGTAGACATGGCACAGTTTTGAAGTCAAAATTAGGATGATTTTTAGGGTTCCGTAGCCGAATGGCAAAAAACGGAACCCTTATAGATTCGTCATGTCTGTCTGTCTGTCTGTCTGTCTTTCTGTCTGTCTGTACGTCTCTCCGTCCGTA
The DNA here is from genome assembly GCA_954871355.1 of Cabera pusaria. Taxonomy (NCBI): domain Eukaryota; kingdom Metazoa; phylum Arthropoda; class Insecta; order Lepidoptera; family Geometridae; genus Cabera; species Cabera pusaria. The sequence goes on from OX940902.1 coordinate 24,576,027, forward strand.
TGTCACAGCCATTTTTGAAACACAGAATTGAAACTTGGTAGATAGATGTATTCTGTGAACCGCTTTCCGATTATTATACAAAAATAAAAAATATAAAAGTTTAAGGGGGGGCATCCCATACATGGAACTGAAACAAAAAAAAATTTTTCTTCAAACCTATACGTGTGGGGTGTGTCTATGGATAGTTCTTTAAAAATGACATTTAGGTTCCTAAAATCATTTTTTCTCAAAGACAATCATTTGAAAGATAGTCGCGTTTAAAGTGGTAAAATGTGTCCCCCCCCCCTCTAACTTTTAAAGTATGGGAGTGAAAAATCTAAAAATATATATTTTTGAGATATGGCGACCGCTAAGATAACTTTGTTTTTTATACAAACACTATGAAAAACAAAGTTAATTTTGTAGTTGCGAAAAAACGATAGTTATAGAATACTCTACTGTGTTACAGAACCCTAATAGTGCGAGTCCGACTTGCACTTGGCCAGTTTATATTTTCACAAGCTTAATCTCTACTTCACGGTGAATTTATTTGTCCGTCACAAATCTTGCAATTGATTTTAGAGCGACTTCCAGAGGTTCGATTGAGCTGAAATTTTGAATTCATGCCTAAATCGCGTGACAATGCTATATTATGATGACACCGTCCTGATCTGATGATGGAGCTGGAAGGTGGCCAAAGCAACTCCTAAACTACACATGTAATCGTGTTTGGGCTCGTTGGATTTTTCTTGACTTACTCTGGTCCTAGGTTATGTTAAAACTTGTGTTTGAAAAGGTTTTTACAAGCTTTTATTTAACTTGCAATGTATGTATGTATGTATGTATGTATGTCTGTATGTCACTATGTATTTTCGGGTGGAATCTTGGAAGCTAAATTAGATCCACTTCCCGATGTCCGATTAGACTCAAATTTGGTGTACTTATGTATCTTCGGTGACAATACAATGATATGGTACCATGGAGCTGGTCTGATGATGCAGACGGAAGGTGGCCACGGCATCTCTGTGATAAAACAACATAACCACACCGAATTGGGGCTCGATTGATTTGTCTTGAAGATAACTTTACGCCTAGATGATATCCAGGGTCTGATGATGAAGCTAGAAGGTGGCCACGGCATCTCTGTGATAAATCAACATAACCCTACCGAGTTTGGGCTCGATTGATTCGTCGTAAAGAGAACTTTACACCTAGATAATATCCAGGGTCTGATGATGAAGCTGGAAGGTGGCCACGGTATCTCTGTGATAAATCAACGTAACACTACGGAGTTTGGGCTCGATTGAATCGTCTTGAAGAGAACTTTACACCTAGATAATATCCAGGGTCTGATGATGAAGCTGAAAGGTGGCCACGGCATTTCTGTGATAAATCAACATAACCCTACCGAGTTTGGGCTCGATTGATTCGTCTTGAAGAGAACTTTACATCTAGATGATATTTGGCGACTGGTGATGAAACTGGAAGGTGGCCACGGCATCTCTGTGATAAAATAACGTAACCCCAGTGAATTTGGCCTCAAATGATTCGTCTTGAGGAGCACTTTACACTTAAATGATAGCCAGGATCTGATGATGAAGCTGTAAGGTGGCCATGGCATTTCTGTTATAAAGCAACATACCGAGTCGATTGATTTTCCTTGAAGAGCACTTTACCCATAATCACATCAAATATCCATGGAATATTTTAAAACATTATGCCTTCTTTGAAATACTTAGGTAGTAGGTAGGTAGTCGGTATCTGTACCTACCTACTAAAAAGTTAAAAATAAATTATAAATAAAAAATATTTTTAAAAACAAGATTTTATGACAATGAACTAAAATGATAAAAATAAATTGTAAGTATTTGGTGTGTAGGTACTTACCTATATTTTTAAAAGCTTGAGGCACTGAAGTATAGTAATTACCTAGCCTGAAAAACGGCTAGTGCTACTTATAATTTATTTAAAATATTACTTGTTATAATTAAAACGTTACTTTTATTGTTAGCGCATGAATGAAAATAAGTTTTTCGTCATTAATCGCCTTGATTTCATTGCCAAGTCAAAGATTTTACCTAAATTTTACCTGATGCTAAGTGACCATAACATGTTATGTGGACGTATGCTTGTCATGAAGTATAATTTTTTTTTTTTTTTTTTTTTCTTAAATAAAGATTACTCGCAATGTGGGTTGCACATTACTAGTATTCTTGTTAACCCCTCCAACTAAGCTAAATATGCTTGTGTCTGGAGTGGGTTCACGTCAATAGTGCAATGGGTGGGGTGGGATTCGAACTCACGACCTCTCGATTGCCAGTCCGACACCCTATCCATTGGGCTATTGCCGCCTTAGGTACCTTACCATAATAGGTCATAGTAGGATAGCTTCATGCTTGTCACTAAGTAAAATTCCAGGTATATAATCATATCTCATCTCGGTATTACACCATCCAACAATACAATACAATAACTCTTTATTGACACCAATTTATAAAAAGAAATAAGAAACAAAATTTGCATACTTAACTTAAATTAAAGTGGTCTTATCGCTAAGAACGATCTCTTCCAGACAACCTTTGGATGGATATGTAATCTATGATAAGCATGGACGGTATAGTTATATCTTACTTATGATTTACAGATAGTCAATATATAAATTTGACGTGAATGGATTTTCAGAATATAACTAGATGATGTAAGTACCTATAGATCATCAAACGCACTCGCTAGTAGCTTCTATCCCCGGCTGGAACCAATGCATGTCATCAACTAGTTTAATTTCGAGTTCTAGGATGAAGAGGAGGAAGACGGGTTAACAAATTTACGCTGTGTGAGTAAAATTTAAAAAAGTTTATAATTTTTTTTATATTGTATAGGCTAGCGTTTGACCAATACTTACCTGAAGGTAAGTCAAGATGCGGTCGAGGATAGTACTTAGGAGGATAGTAGCACACTAGGCTTAGAATATAAACTGGCTCTTAAGAACTGCCGGAAAACATTAGATGTTTTGCGACCGATTGGCCAGGTGAACACTTTTTTTTTTTTAATGATATAGGTAGCAAACAAGCAGACGGCCATGGGATGTGGTCACCGTCCCTTATGAATACTTACAACACTAGAGGTGTCACTCATGCGTTGGCGACCTGTCAACATTCTTTTAACGCATTTTTTGAAGGATTCCGTGTTTGTAGATCTACGGAAAAACAGCAGACGGCAGACACTAGACTACCTTCCACCACCATGCACTACAACTCCTCTCTTGTTCAGCCAGTAATACACGATATCTTCCATCGTCACATAAGATAGATGAATTACCGTTCAAGTGCGTCTCTAAAGGTACGGCCACACCGCGGCGTCCTGCGATCAGGGGGCGCGAACTTTTCAATTGTTTTCTGATCGCGTTTGGTGTGAACTAGTCGGTACAAATACTGCGCTATCTGATCGCCGCCTAGATAGCGCACGCAGGACGCTGCGGTGTGCCCGTACCTTTAATGTACACCAAAATTAAGCATTGCATAAAGGTACGTCTAACTCCTACTTCTAATTCTACCGGGTATAATTCACTCTAAACAGTGACATATATTTAGTGAGTCTCCAAGTATCTAAACATCACGCGGGGCCAGGGGTGGCAAGTGTATAATTTAGGGGTAGAACGTAAACTCTGAGACGCGATGTCAACGACCTGGGGTCTCTTAATTATTAATTAATTTGGCTATTAACTCACTTTTGACAGCCTGTTTACTGACTGAACTCAGTTTGTTGATTCAATTACAGTTTGGCGTAAACAACCTATTTTTATTGCTTCGGTTTGATTTCTTGCGAAAGTTGAATTTTCAGCACTGTTTACGGAAGCAAAAGTCTATTGTACCCGCGTCTTTTATGCTTCTATGTTACAGGAAAGTACGAAAAATAATTTTAAGTGATTCAAATGATATTAAGTGTCGATACGGTCGATGATGTAGTGTGCTTTCCTAAAAAATACTTACCTATTTACACGCGATTTAAAGACCCCTAAATTGTGTTTAGTCGGAATCACAGACTCAGGCAGGGAAATTCCATTCATTATCGGTACGTATAATGAAAAAAAGGCATATAGCTTTGTACGGGTAGATAGTCGATCCACCATATAGCAGTGGCGCTATCTAAATATCCCTGGTTGTCCGATTACAGAATGGGGATGGCGGAACTAAAGCATGTAGTTCCGTAGCACACTCTCCGAAAGTTATACGATACATCAGAGTTTTGCGTGACACAGTTTCTTCTAAAGGCAGACGCCGTCGCTAACCATCTGGTATCTGGTCTTGCTTGTCCTGTGAGGTCGTAAATGATAATTACGAGGTAAAAGAATGTTACTTATGAATAAATACCATAAACAAGTTTTCTTTACAATTACCGATGTGACAAATACACTTCAGAAGTCGTCTTAATCCCCTTAAGGTCACTCGCAAATCCCTTAAAATACTACAAAACTATAGCCGCGTTCGGTTCATTCATCATCATTTCATCATTATCAGCCAATTTCCGTCCACTGCTGGACATAGGCCTCTCCCATGGCATGCCACTGAGCTCGATCTTCAGTTATTCGTTTCCAACCGCTGCCAGCCAGCTTGCGTATATCATCGCTCCATCTAGTTGGAGGGCGTCCCACACTACGTTTGCCGAGCCGTGGTCTCCACTCTAGAACTCGTTTACCCCAACGGTTATCGGTTCTGCGACAGATGTGACCGGCCCACTGCCATTTCAGCTTGCTAATCCTCTGAGCTATATCGATTACTTTGGTTCTCTGACGGATGACTTCGTTTCGAATTCGATCCTTCAGAGAAACTCCGAGCATAGCCCTCTCCATAGCTCGCTGAGCGACTTTGAATTGGTGAACTAGTCGCACTGTCAGTGTCCACGTCTCGGCTCCGTAGGTAATAACAGGAAGGACGCACTCGTTAAAGACTTTCGTCTTCAGGCTTTGTGGTATGGGCGATGTAAAGACTCGACGAAGTTTTCCGAATGCTGCCCATCCAAGCTGTATCCTTCTGCGAGCTTCCTTCTCGAAATTGTTTCTGCCCAATTGCAAGATTTGCCCAAGGTAGACATATTCGTCAACAACTTCGAGAAGGACTCCATTTAAGGCAATCGGTTCCGGAATAACATGTTCGTTGAACATGATCTTGGTCTTATCCAAGTTCATCCGGAGACCGATGCGCGCAGAAGAATCAGCGAGGGTGGTCAGCATGTATTGCAGGTCCTGCACGGTTTCAGCCATGATGACGATGTCGTCCGCAAATCTCAAGTGTGAGAGGTAATTGCCATTGACATTTATGCCCCGTCCTTTCCAGTTCAGCGTTTTGAACATATCCTCTAGAGCGTTTGTGAATAATTTGGGGGAAATAACGTCTCCTTGTCTAACTCCTCGATGTAAGTGGATATGTTCAGTCTGCTGATTTTGTACTTGGACGGTCATAGTTGCGGTGTCATATAGACCTCTCAACACTTGGACGTATCGCCAATCGACTTGGCACCGTTGCAGAGACTCCAGAACAGACCAGGTTTCAATGGAGTCAAAGGCTTTCTCATAGTCCACAAACGCTAAGCACAGGGGCTGGTTATACTCTTCAGTCTTCTGTATAACCTGCCGCACTGTGTGGATGTGGTCTATGGTGCCGTATCCTCCTCGAAACCCAGCCTGCTCGGGGGGTTGAAATTCGTCGAGCCTACGCGCGAGACGATTTGTGATGACTCTAGAAAACAACTTATAGACATGGCTTAAGAGCGAGATAGGTCGATAGTTCTTCAAAAGGGTTTTGTCTCCCTTTTTGAAGAACATAACAACCACACTCTTACTCCATGTCTTCGGAGTTCTCCCCGAAAAGAGGACGGAATTGAAAATACGCTGAAGCTGTAGTAGCGTAGGAGTTCCACCGGCTTTTAAGAGCTCCGTTGTAATTCCATCCTCTCCGGGGGCTTTTACGTTTTTAAGCTGCCTGAGAGCCATCACAATTTCATCTAGGCTGATTTCTGGCAAATCTTCGGTGTAGTGGCGGGTCAGAGTGGCTCTAGGATCCTCGATGCCGGGTTGGGGAAGGGACGCTTGTGAGGTGTATAATTGGCTGTAGAAGTCTTTTACTTCCCTAAGAATCTCCGGCTTAGAAGCGACGACACTCCCGCTAGAAGTGGTCAACTTCGTCAGATGGCTTCGGCCCAGCTGTTGGACAAAGACTTTTGACCCCCGGTTTTGCTCGATCGCTTCTTTAATTGAGCGTGTGTTGGAGCTCCGGAGGTCACGTCGTACCAATTTAAAAATCTTTTTATTTAGGGTCCGTTGATCTGACGAAGTGACTGCAGGGTTATCACGTCGCTTTTGTATTAGCTGCAGAGATTCCTCTGAAAGCTTGGACTTCTTGCCAGCACCTCGCGTCTCACAGAATTTTGTCCCTTCCTCCCTGAGGATGTCCACCACATGGTCGAGATCCTGGTCAACGTCAATTGTGGTTTCCAGTGCAGCAAATCGGTTTTCCAGTTTCAGCTGGAACGTTTCAGACCCGACCACGGATTGTAGCATATTGGGTCGGAGCGTGGACTTCATTAGACGAACACGTTCAAGTTTGCAGTCAATATCTAGAGAGCCTCGGACTAGTCGGTGATCACTGCCGGTTTTAAACCTAGTGATGACTGAGACATCCCTAAATATGCGCTTTTTGTCCGTCATAATGAAGTCGATCTCATTTTTGGTCATAGCGTCGGGGCTTTGCCACGTCCACTTCCGCTGGGGATTTTTCTGGAAGAAAGAGTTCATCAGAAAAAGCCCCTCTTTTTCTAGGAAGTTGACGAGCATTTGCCCCCTATGATTTCTGCTTCCCAATCCGTGTGGTCCTACTACCGATTCGCCGCTTGTTTGTACTCCCACTTTTGCGTTGAGATCCCCCATGACAACGTTGAAGTGGGCCTTTTGGGTTCTGTGCAAGGCTTTGGAAATGTCCTCGTACATTTCCTCCACTTCATCGTCCGAGTGTGCCGAAGTCGGTGCGTATACTTGGATAACCTTGAGGTTATACCTCTCGGTGAGTTTAATCACAAGATACGCTACCCTTGTCGACACACTGGAGATTTCTAAAACGTTATCAGAGAGGATCCTATGGACCAAGAACCCGACGCCACCTTGGGATGGTTGTTCTCCCTCTCTGAAATACATAAGATGGCCTGATTCTAGGGTAACGGTGTCCTCCCCCTCTCTTCGGACTTCACATAATCCCAGAATATGCCATCTTATGTTTTTCAGCTCTTCCTCCAGAAGTGCCAAGTGTGTATCGAGCCGTAGCGTGCGTCCGTTAAATGTAGCCAGGGTCAGTCGGTTTTGGCGGCCTTCCGTCGCCCGGGGATTCTTAGCACCCCCTGCCCCGCCGTTACCGTAACCGCCGCCTTGGTCAGGAATAGCGGGGCGACCGGGAACTGGGGGCCGTTGTGTGGTTGTGTCTGCCATGAAGGGTGTCATTTCATTATGACAAACCAATTATCGCTCGTGAAAAAAACAGTTAAGCCTAGCGCACACGGAATCCAATCCGGACGGTTGCAGATTTTAATCGCGTTACCCGGGTGTTGATGTAATTCAATTTATCTATCGCCCTCGAGCGTAACTGGATAGCTCGACCGAACTGGTACAACCTGGATCGTGTGAGTAAACCTTTATATCGAAATATCTAGGTGTCTTTTTCGCCGTAATTATTGTTTGTATAGCCTGTGATAGGTACTATAAAAATAGTATGAGGCTACAAAATATATAAAACTAGCGACCCGCCCTGGATCCGCACGGGTGGAGCATATTACATATGCCTACATTTTATGCGTCAGTTTGTTGCGTCGAGAGTGAATTAACGTCTTTAATAATTATCGTCATATTTCAACCAATTTACACAAAACCCTTACAAATTATGCACCTAAACCTTCCTCGTGGATCACTCTGTCTATTGGTAAAATCTGCATGAACATTCGTTCAGTCGTTTTGTTGAGTTTACCGCGAATAGACTAACAGACAGAAAGACGCGGTGGACTCGTTGTTTTATGATATGTAGTGATAGTCATATCCATTATACTCGGTCCATATTATTAAGCCTATAGGTTAGTTAGGTCTCGGCGTAGTACGATGAAAATAACCTATTTTTTTGTTTGGACCATTTGAAACCTTAAAGTGGGCCCTTAAACTTACGCTGATTTAGAAACTGCTAGAAAAAGTTACGATTTATAGATTAGACTAAAGTCAATCATTTGTCTAGCGCTTCACTTACTCTTCCAACTTCTATCTCATTTTAAATTACCAAAAATTAAGCCATAAGAGTATCATACAAAAAAAAATATTTCAGACCCAAAAATTAAGTCATAAGAGTATCATACAATAAAAAAATATTTAAGACTTATTCTAACCTTCATAACCATATCCCAGCTCATATTCATTTAATCCGGATGTGATCCTACTATATCCGGCGTGTGTACTGGGCTTTACGTAACCGGTTTTACCGGATACTGTCGGATAATTGGGTGCAGTGAAAGTGACGCTTAATTTGGAGTCGCCATGGATGTGGACTGACTCAAAAGGCTTGATTTCAGGGAGAATGCACCATCGTTTGCATTGAGTCCCATTTAATTCCCGTTAGAGTGGTGATCAGTAAAATTTCAGTACAAGCCTTTGAATATGTGACACAGTTGGCGGGGGCACTACCGTGTCCACAGATATACAGTTGGATATCACTTCTTTATAGGGATCCTGTTATTTCAGTCCTAATCTTGCAAGTTGCTTGTTACAAACTTGGCTTTTTTTTTAACATTCATGTTTTTGGTGGGATCTTACTTAGGTACACAAAAATATCTCCAAGTCACTTCAAACTAAATTAAAAAAACAGTGTTTTTAACATGGAGGTTTCAATATAATACAATACACAATACGAAATTATTTATTGTATATCGGTTAAAAGGCGTACTTATCTCGAAAGCGACCTCTTTCATTCAACTTTTTGATGCAGATAGATGCGTGTTGATGCTGTGGTTTTACATTAATTAAAAAACCAAATGAGAACATTATTAAAATATACATAAACAGTGCTAGCTAATTTTCGTGAAAGTAAAACAACTTTGAATCAAATTATCGAAGCTAATTACAAACTCGTGCGAACCTAATAAACGTGATTGCGCATGTCACTCGTAATTATACCAGTAGATACATACATATGGGTCCGACTTTAGTTCTACTTCAATCGATTTTAGGGGTGGGAGGGGTAGAGTCCCCCCTTTTGGAGATATGATTATTTTTGTTTTCAACATTTAACAATGAAATCATCTAAATAAGTGAAAAATTGGTAGGAATGTACATTAACTGACATCAATTTTAGGGGAAGAAGGAGGCGGAGGGATGGGTAGAGCCACCCCCTAAAGGGGAAGTTGCAGAAACCCCCCCTTTCGGAGATATGTTTTTTTTTTGTTTTCTAACCAAACTTTTTAAAATTTAAAAAAACTTGCTGGAGTAGGATATGGAAAGGGTGGGTTGACGTGCTCATACACTAAAGGTCATGTACGCATTATGTCAAACACTTAAAATTACAAGAGAATGTAAGTTTTTCATTTTCAGTAGCAAGTTTGAGGTATTGAATTCGGTTAAAGTGTGTTCCTTTTTAGCGCTTCGCCGGCCGGCACGCTCGCTTCGCTCGCACGGCTCGCGCGTGGTGTTGTCGCAGTTCCAACCTAATCCTAACCTAGTGATTTTCGTTATTTACTATTTATGTTAGAAATTATATAATCAACTAGAGTAGAAGGATGTGGAAAGTAAATAAGAATTCCTAAACAAGATATTTTATTGTCATTATTATTAAAAAAAATTACATTTTTAAAAGTTTGGTTAGAAAACAAAAAAAATCATATCTCCGAAAGGGGGGTTTTTGCAACTTCCCCTTCAGGGGGTGGCTCTACCCATCCCCCCTCCTCCTTCTCCCCCTAAAATTGATGTCAGTTAATGTAATATTCCTATCAATTTTTCACTTATTTAGATGATTTCATTGTTAAATGTTGAATAATCATATCTCCGAAAGAGAGGAGTCTCCGCAACTTATCTTTCAAAGGGGGGACTCCACCCCTTCCCCCCACCCCTTAACCCCCCTACCACCCCTAAAATCGATTGGAGTAGAACTAAAGTTGAGCCTACCTATGCATGTACTCGTCACATTTTATAGGGATAGAATAGAATAGAATAGTAAAAATCTTTATTGTACACCAACAGACACCAACCGAAACTACGCTACCTAAGTTACTAGGAAGTACAATGGACGCTCTTATCGCTTGAAGCGATCTCTAACAGACAACCTTTGGATGGACAGGGATGATGAATGATTCATTTAATTATATCTTTAGTTCATCACTTAATTAATTAAATTTAATAAATAATTGATTAAGTTAAATTTTTATTTCCATATTAAACAATATTTACAAATAGTACATATATACAACTTAAAACTATATTAAGATAAAATCTATTTTAACTGAGATAAATAAGTAAAATGTTATAAATATAAAACAGAACCTAGGTCGCAGCTGTCTGCCGGTAACGTTCCCAAAAAGCTGGCGACGTTACCTCGTTAAATTGCTAGGCTAATCCGTTGGCCGAGGTAAGCGCCAGCTCTTTGGTCACGAGTGACGTCTATTAATCCTCTGGACAGCTCCTTTACAAAAACTCGCGCATCTCGACCCCACGGACCCATTGTTTCGACCCCAAACGGAAGAAAAATGTAGCCATTACCAATGGCAGCATATTTCCGTTTGAGGGTTTCTGCCGCATCCGCTGCCGCACCTGCTGCTCGTGAGGTCCCGCATATGTGGGACGCCGCTAATGTGTCAGCAAACGTCGCGTCCCACACCAACGGTCTCCCTCGGCACCACGGAACCAACGTCATACCGTCGGGCCTCTTGCCATCGTCACGTGATATACCGTTCGGCTCTAATATAGCCGGCACGTTCACGGTGGCAAGGGCCCGACGAATGACGTCATTCAAGGAGGCGTGACGACGTGAGAGACGCCCTGCACTGCGGCGACATGACAGGCCATGGTGGCCTAATCTGTCTACTTCACTGCCGCAGTGACAATTGTGAGATACTGTCCGGGAAATGCCCAGACGTAATCCCACAGCAATGGAGAAGCTGTCATCGTCCATAAGGGTACCTATGTTGGAAGAAGGTAATGCGTGTAGCCAGTATCAAGATTCTTTTTCACGTGTGGTAAGGAGACGAGCTCGGTCCCTAATATCAACACTATTTTGAATTAGTTCATCCTGAATAATTTTACAAAGGGGATCGTCCCATAGCTTTTGTGAACTAAGTTTTATAGGTAAGACCTCACCTGGACAAGCCAAAGACCAGGCGGTTTTGGCTTGTTCCATGTATGCTATAGAAATGTTGGATGATGAATTTGAAATTATTTTTTTTAAAAGAGATGAAACACTATTAGTAGAAGATAAAAAGGCCGGTAATGAAACACTTGAAATTTTGCGGATGCCAATGCCTCCAAACCGAATAGGCAGAGAGGCCTGACACCATGAATTATTTGAAAGTGAAAATTCAGAATTCGTGTTAAAATATTTTTGATCGCGTCATCTAAACTTTGTAGTAAAGGTTGATGATTCCAAAGAGAACTACAGCGTAGTATGTATGTAAATTTTGGCACAAAAAGACAAAATCTAATTAGATGGTAAGCCATGTGGTTATGAATTTCGGTGAGACGCTTAGACGTATCGTCCAATTTTTGACGATGTTCTTTAACAAAAACCGGAAATGACTCTTGAAGGATCGGAGCTCCTAAGAGGCGTAGACTTTCTTTGTTTAGTAATTTTAAATTTGTAGCCACACTGTTAAATTTATTATACTAATCGTCTCCTTGGTGCGATGGTACAATATCTGTGATAAAAAGTTCACACTTAGAAAAATTTAGTTCCAGGCCAATCAATTTAAATTTGTCAATTAAAAACTGTAAATCTTGTAATACAGTTGTGGCTTTACCTCCAAGTGTTCCGTCGTCCAGATACCATATGTTTAATTTAGAATTTAGGTTTGAAATTGATAATTGATTTAGATTGTATTCCAAACACTTTTTCAATTGTATTCAAAAGTACCTATAACCGGCGAGCATGTATTGAAGACATATTTAGAAATAAGTTAAATTAATTTAATTATAATTCGTTTCCTATATGGCGATGTGGTCGCTCAGCGACATAACCACAAATTTTAAAAAAAAAATGTATGAAGACGCTCATGAAAGTGGAAGAAGCGAAAACGGTATGTTAGGATCGTGCATGTGGAAATAAATAGTCTCTGCCTACTCCAACGGGGAAAAGGCGTGATTGTATGTATGTATTTCAACATCCATACCAAAAATGATGATTTGATATTTTGTTTATATATAGATTTAATTCACCTGTTGCCTGTTGGTAACTATGCAGTCGAGGATGGAAGCTAGGCTTAGAATGGGAGCTAGCTGGTTTGATTACAAATGTTTTAATATAAGACGAATTAAGTACATACACATTATTTATCGAATAAAATAATAAAATCCATTATAAACTGATCCTGTATTGACCCCCATGATTCCATTGGCCCCCATGAATTGAGAGATCTACACAAATACTTTCATCCCATTCATTGACATCTAAAATCGAAATTCATTACACCGCCTAAACCGCGAGCGTTCGCATAACTCAATCGGGATATAAAAATGCCTATCTATCCGCATTTCCGGGATATCGGGATACCGAGATAAACGGCGGGAATAAAGCTAGCTGCTGAAAATATCGGGCCACTGGATAAGCCGAAACTCGGATAAATCATACAGTACACCACTCTGTCAGGTTTAACCGACTCTTTTCAAAAAACTATACGATTTTTCAACACCGATATATTGGCGCGATTCGAGTTCGCTACTCAATATTTTGTGAGGCATTTCTTTTTAGTCGAATGGTATAAATTTGTTGAGTTTCTTGTTGGCAACCACTGCAAAACTCTAACTACCTATGCATACTCGCGTTACAAGCGTAGTTACCTTGTACAATTATTGAGCGAGCGAAGCGAAAATCTCCATATGAGCTTCGGCAAAAATGCTTTCAAAATACCTAGTTAGGAGGGAACGCGGGTTGCACTTTTTCATACAAATGTATTCCCCCGTTTCCTCCCTGGAAAATAATAAATAAATAATAAAATAGAAATATGAACCTTCAAAAATCTGAAATAGGAGATTAGAACGCTTATATTTCATTTTGCAATTGGTTAGTCAAAAAATGCAAATGATCGACGTAGCTACAGTAGACCTTGATTTTTTGCAGAAACAAATTTTGCTCTAGAAGCATTTTCCAGGGAGGAAACGGGGGATTACATTTGTATGGAAAAGTGCACCCCGCGATCCCTCTTAAGTTCTCGCTTGAACAGTGTTATTATTATTTTCTAGTTTGTCACCGCATATGAATACTAATTTTAAGAAATAGTAATTTTTTTATTATCTAATAGCGTAAGTTCTGTAATCGTTTAAGTAAATGCCTCTATAGAAAGTTAAACTTCTAAGTAGCATCTAGTGGCCAAAGAGATGAAGAAAGAAATAGTGAAGCCAATTTAAATTGCCATGTTCTCTCTTTTAATATAAAAACTTAATATTTTTTCAATTTGAAAGTTAGGAAAATGGGAAGGTAATGTTATAAAAACATTGTCGACAGAACTTACTTAGTTAGCTAAGTTTTTATCTTTTAAGTTTTCAAAATATTAAAAGCATCGTCTATTAAGGAGCTCTCGAATACCTCGAGACATCTTAGAATTTTCTTTTAACTTCAGCTTTTTTTGTTTCCGTTCTCAGACGTTATTAAGCTGATGCCTTATCGAGGAATGAAGCCTTTTCAATATGTCATGGTTGAATGAGATGATGAGTGCGCATAAAGGATGATGCAATGAGTAATACGATATAGTCTCGCCACCGCTTTTTGGGCCTTCCTCTGCGTCGACGGCCGTCTTCAGGCACCCATTGTGTGACATTTGTACCCCACCTGTCGGTATACATGCGACAAGTATAGATCGCTAGCTGTTATTTATTTTTATATCATATAAGCTAGCGCTTGACCACTATCTCACTTGATGGTAAGTGATGAAGCGGTCAAGAATCTAGGTGAGAAGAAGGTCTACAATGGGAATTGGCTGTCAAAGATTGTTGCCAGAACACATTTTAGATGTTTGGCGACATATTTTCTAGCTTGAGGGCGGTAGCTGTGCGGTAGCGTGTACCATGCGGGGGTTGGGGGACTACTATAATTTATTTTCTGTTTATAAATGTGTAATGTGAGTCTACACATGACTCCAGTAAGCTATTTTAGCTGGAAACTGCCGAAAACAAGAGCTATATGTAAGGATGCCGTTGTTTTTATTATTAGTTATGGTCAAAGGCAGTTTGCACTTCCTCTATCTCTCTTTCTATCTCTTTTTGTTAATCTTTCTATTTATTTCGTTTTTAGGGTTCCGTACCTCAAAAGGTACAAAAAGGAACCCTTATAAGATCACTTTCTTGTCCGTCTGTCCATCTGTCTGTCCGTCTGTCCGTCTGTCTGTCTGTCTATCTGTCTGTCTGTCTGACCGTGTGTCACCACCGATTTTCTCAGGAACGGGTGGACCTAGCAAGTTGAAATTTATACCAGATACTGAAGTCGTCCTTATAAGGTGTAAAAAAATCAAGGTTCTGAGTCAACACGTTGAAAAGATATGGGCTTATTTAGATTTTCGCGAAAACTTAACGTAAGTACCAAAATGTACCTTAGCTAACAATGATCTTTTATTTTTCGGAATTTTTCCTTTACTTGTACTGTAAGACCTTGCTTTTGACCAAAGTTGACAATTATAGGTCTACCGGAAGTACCCTATAGGTTTTGGGTCGAAAACCTATAGGGTACCGTTGATCTAGAATCATGAAATTTGGCAAGAAGCAAGGTCTTACAGTCTTACAATTAAAGGAAAAATTCCAAAAAATAAAAAAAGTTGAAAAATAAAGGGTGTCCCCATACATACATAGTTTTGCCCATTAAGATAGGCCTCTGAGTTATATGAGCGCTCATACAATTTAGAGGTCTAGCTTAATTGGTATATACTAACGTGGTACGGAAGCCTCGGAGGGCGAGTCCAACTCGACTTAGCCGGTTTTATTTTCTGTTTATATCTTCCTCTGTTTTTTCTCTCCCTCTCTGTTTATATCAAAAATATGACGGTAGTGTAAATATGGCTTTATCACGGAATAATCTGCAGATAGCTAACATAAACGATTGCCAAAAAACCCATTGACAATAACCATCCAATAGCACCAAAACAATCGCAGCAACAATTCGCAAATGAACAAATAGCGCGCACAATCCTCTGTTGATTCAGCTCAAATTACTAATTATGCCGATAAAGAGCAGACTAGCTTCTATTATCCGCTTATTAACCGTCTAGACCTAAATGCCTTTCACACTGGTCCGTGACGGTCGTAGTTCCGATTTTATATGGGAGTGGGTGGCAGCTTTGCAGAGCTTTTATGTTGGTCACATTAAGATATTATATTTTCAGCATGTAACCAAAAATATTTACGCTACGTTAAACGATGTGAAAATCAAAACGCTGTCGTTATAATGGTGAGATTAACGCCTGTTTCTA
The DNA here is from genome assembly GCA_954871355.1 of Cabera pusaria. Classification (NCBI taxonomy): domain Eukaryota; kingdom Metazoa; phylum Arthropoda; class Insecta; order Lepidoptera; family Geometridae; genus Cabera; species Cabera pusaria. The sequence continues at coordinate 24,591,684 of OX940902.1, forward strand.
ATGAAAAGGCAGTTTGCTTCATGACATGCTGCAATTAGATCTTGACTTGACTATGCTGTGTATTCCTACTAACGAGGACTTAGGATTCGATAAGTGTGGAGGTAGGTTTATCTGACAGATTTTTTTTTAGTTATTGTTTTGTTGTTTATGTTAGTCAGGTTTTTGGATTCTAGCTCCTAGGTAAATTCATCATTTAACTATTGCGTTTATTACAGACGATTTTACATTTTTTTTGCTTATGAATATTATATTGAGAATTACACACAATATTATTCAAAAAGGGCTTTACACTCTCGATTGAAGATATCAAAATAATTCCGGCACGACGCACGTCTGAATTTTGAATCGAACACTTTTTGTGATTTGACAGTTATTTGTTGCAGGAACAACATGCATAGACATACTACATACGTAAATAATGGAGATAAATATAATATATGTTTTATCTGCCCCAATAACCTTACGGTGTTCCAACAGCACACAGCTTGAGAGTCAGAGTATTCTAGGCCTAGCGTGTTCAACATCTTCGACCAGATCATCGTTTAACACCAGACGATGTAGTATTCAAACGCTACCCTATAATAAGATATTAAAATGATTTGTGTTATTAATAGTCGACATACTTACCTGATCGCAAATGAAATCGCCTGATATTAATCGGCTGCGTTTGAAAGCAGCACTGTGAACGCACCAGCAAATACATCATTATTTTGAAAGGCTAGGCTAACCGCCACGTTCGAGTTTACATTCATATTTACATGTAATTCAGAGCATGGAGATAATTAAGCCTCTATTTGAGTTACAAATGGTTTTGTATTCGCGTTATAATTAGGTACGTTTAATTAAGCAAACCCTTGACCGAGGGATTATGTAACTTTTTCAAATAAGAATTCCAGAACAATTTGCTACGCTATATTATATTAAAACACATTTTCTTATTTGCATACAGAGGTTTTGGTACGTAGTTGAACTTTTAAATATCGGTTGAGGAGAATAGGTTGGTATTATTTTAATAATAAAAATGAGAAGACTTTTTATATATCTTATAGGCTAGCGTTTGACCACTATCTCACCTGTTGGTAAGTGATGATGTGGTCGAATATGGTAAGCACCTGGTAGCTGGCCAGGCGGACATTAGACAGTTTCCTACCACCATACGAGGGCTGTTGGTTTCTTAACGATGTTTTTCCTATACCGGAGGGCCACTGTGAGAAGCGCACATAAATGTTTCTATAGAAAAATCCATTTGTACACGGCGGGGTTTGAACTCGGTATACCACGGCATCAAAGCCGACTGTTCTCCCGATAACGCCACCGGGCGCTCAACTGATGACAGACAGGCGAAACGAGTAACACGCACAGGTGAAAGCACAGGGTCTATGTATGGCCGCTTCTAAACGAAGTTTAAGAACCTTTAAGTTTATAGTACATTACGATATTAGTGCGTTATGATGGTTATAACAAATACGCACGTATATCGTACGACGTTTTATAACACATTTGCGAGGAAACTGAAAAAAATTTTTTTTGTATTTTTAACCGACTTTAAAAAAAGGAGTAGGTTTCTCAATTCGACCGTATTTTTTTTTTTATGTTTGTTCGCGGATAACGTCGTCTTTTATGAACCGATTTTGATTATTCTGTTTTGTTCGAAAGGAGATATCCCAAGTGTGGTACCATGGTAATTTTATCGAGGTCTGATAATCTCCAGAGATATTGAGATAAACATCTCAAAATTGGTACTGAAAATGAATAGCGCGGCTTTGAAGTCGGTTCTTTTTTAGTTTTTAAACGATATTATTTATGTTCATTTCTAATTATTGAAACAGTTTGTGAAATTACAATTATTAAAATGATAATCCTGCCAAGGTTTGGAAATTTTTGTGATCGCTTGGTGTAGGTAAATCGCGCCAAAATGATATTTCCAAAACCCTAGACCTAAATTCCTTAAATAAGCATTTTTCCACTTCTGCAAAATTTGATGGCCCTTTTAAACTTGCAACTTTGAATTATCTCTCTTCTCTTCCATCCTCAGACCATGACCCCTTTTTCTTTACTCAATTTACTGAAGGTGATGTTAAGAAGAGCATACAGTCGATATCTTCCAATGCAGTCGGCAGTGATAGCATTAGTCGCAATATGATTCTACCCATACTTGATGAAATTGTTCCTGTGATCCAGTTCCTCCTGAATTTTTCTATCTCCTCCGGCAGCTTTCCAGTAACATGGAAAGAGGCACAAGTCACACCCTTACCCAAAAAATCCAACCCATCGTCCTTTTCAGAATATCGACCCATCTCTATTCTTCCTTTCCTTTCGAAAGTCCTAGAACGTCTAGTTCACCAACAACTGTCCTCCTTCCTTATCAGAAACAATCTCCTTAATCCCTTCCAATCTGGATTTCGGTCTGGTCACAGTACTATTACAGCTTTGACTAAAATTACCGATGACATCAGGTATGGGATGAGTAATCAAAAGCTCACAGTGCTGTCACTGCTCGACTTTAGCAGTGCGTTCAACAATGTTGATTTCGACATTCTGCTAGGTCTGCTGTGCTCTCTTAACATCTCGCCGACAGTGATTGAGTGGTTTCGTAGTTACCTGTGTGGACGTCGGCAGAGAATACGTATTGATGATTCCTACTCATCGTGGTGCAATCTATCTGCTGGCGTTCCTCAGGGCGGCGTTTTATCTCCTCTTCTCTTCGCAATCTTTATTAACTCTATTTCACAACAGCTATCTTCTTCCTACCATCTTTATGCGGACGATCTACAGATTTATACTCAGGCACCTCTAGATCAGTTACATGCGGCAATAGAGAGCACTAATGAAGATCTGAAGCGTATCCGAGATTGGAGTAAATCATACGGCCTCACAGTCAATCCTATAAAAACTCAAACTATTATCATTGGGAGCTCACGTATGATTTCAAAAATTGACTGGTTCCGGCTACCACAAGTCATATTTGATGGAGTCCCTGTAAGCTTTAGCTCGTCAGTCAAAAATCTAGGATTACTCATAGACAACCAGCTATCTTGGGAACCTCAACTAGCAGAAGTCAGCCGGAAAATCTTTGCTTCGGCATCTTCACTCATAAGATTACGTAATTTTCTTCCTATCACCACTAAGACTGCGTTAGCACAATCTCTTCTTTTGCCTATACTTGATTACGCAGATGCTTGCTATCCAGATTTGACCGAAGAGCAACTTGATAAGCTAGAAAGACTGCAAAATGTCTGTATCCGATTCATTTTCGGTCTTCGGAAATATGATCATGTCTCCGAATTCCGAAAAAGGCTCAATTGGTTACCTATCCGCCTTCGCAGGAACATGCATATCCTTTCTTTCCTTTACAATATCCTATTCCTTCCTACGACTCCACTTTACCTAAAAGAGCGCTTCGAATTCCTCCACCTTACTAAATCCCACCCCCTTCGATCCCAGTATACGCTTCAATTGAAGACACCTCAACATCACTCCACGTCACTTTACTACAACAAATCTTATTCCATGCTAGCTGTCCGCCTATGGAACGAACTTCCTGCAACAATAAGACAAGCCCAATCTCCACAAGCTTTTAAAAATATGGTATTTAAACACTATTTTTCCTATAGTTGATTTTATAACTTATTTATTAAGGTATATGTATCTATTTTAATAATATCTATTTAGTTACAATGTATATGTATCTATGTTATGTATTATGTTTGTTTATATGTGTAAGTATTAATTTTAAGTATATTCATATATATGTTAACTTATAGCTGCACACCCCCGCAATATTATAATTTAGAAATCCTCTCCATCCAAAGGTTGTCTGGTAGAGATCGCTCTAAGCGATAAGACCGCCCATTGTACTACCGATATGTTATGTTCTTCTGTTACTTTTGTTTGTTTTTTTTGTTCTTGGTGTGCAATAAAGTATTATTCATTCATTCATTCATTCATGATACGTAGTTGTAGTTGGTTTTTTAATTATGTTTTTATTATTATTATTACTATTCATAATGTCATTGTTTTGTGTTAGGGTAAATGTTGGAGACGACGAAACTTCTTGAAAGGCGGCAGAAGAGCATTGTAATTCGTCATTAGTTGTAAATAAAAAAATATCCTCAGTAGAAGTAGAGGGGCGCGGCTCAGGGCAAAACTTCTTCGTTTGTGGCTCCAAATTTATTGCCTGAGTTATTTTGGCACTTATATTTGCTTTGTTTTGGATAGAATCTTCTACATAAGATTCTGCTACTGCGTTAGAACGCCTCCCGCCATGCCGCTTTAAAGTCACTATATCAGCTCCCGAATCAGCAAGTAATGTAGCTGACGTTCTTCTGAAACTGTGCCCTGTATAACAATCAGCGTCGGCAATCCTAAGAACTTGGCGACTTCCTTTGGCATGGCACCGAATTTATTTATGCCAATAGGTTGCGCAGTACATTTACCTTTTTGGTAATTCTGAAAGAAATGATTATTTTTTGCCTTAGTCGTACGCAGAGCTTCATATTTTTTGACCACGTCATAAAATGAGCCGTTGATAATAAAAAATCGGGGTATTTTGTTTTTAGTGTTTGGGATTTTAATTAAAGCATTTTGCCTTGATTTTCAATGTCATTTGTGGTAATATTGTGAAGCTCTTGCCGTCTACATGCACCATTAATACCAAATATTAACGCAACCTGAAAAGAAATAAAAATGTGTAAGATAAGGTATAGGTACTTAGCTTACAGACGGTCGTTAAAAAATATGTAAAAGAGCATGTATAGTAGGTAGATCAATACATAAAATAAGGAGGCAAACTGACCTTAGTTGCCAGGTACTGGCTATCTGGAGCATCTCTTAGAAACTTTTCGACGTCATTTGATGACAGTACCTTAGATTTTTTCTTTATAAAACCATCAGAGCGTCTCTTTAAAAATGCAATGAGATTTGAATATAAATTAATATCGACACCATTTTTCATCTTGAGGGTACTTTTCAGCATCGAATATGTTGTCCACAACGAGCTAGGCTTATATTTACTAGCTAGTTCATTAAAATACGCCAAAACTACATTTTCGGAAAATGACTTGGCATTTTTCATGTTTTTTCACTTCAAAAAATTTTCATACGTGGTTATGTATCTGTCTTTGGATATTGACGGCAGCAAGCTGTCGCATGCGGTTCGCGCTTCTGTTAGTATATCTGGTGGAATTGAAGTAATATATGGCTCTTCTTCATTATTGAAAGTTGTCATATTTAAATTTTCACAATACAAGTACAAAGAAAAGAAAATTTGAGAAAAATGGCGCGATAATTATTTTCTGCCGTAGCTGCGTGAAAATGTTGGCAAAGACGTTAAAGCATGCAGCCAAGTTTTTAAATTACCGAATAAACTGATTTTTTTATTTTAAATAAACTGAATCTGTGAATGCACACTGTTGCTTTCCCGCCATTTTAACAGCGCGCTAGCGCTGCCTACTGACTGGCGCCGCGCGGCGATTAGTTCGAAATTTGAATAGCAACAGCGCGCGAAATGGCTAGTAATACTGTTATGGAATTTGTATGGACTATAACTTAACTATTTGCTTTTGTAACATACGCGTTTTTTATGACCCGCTTTACATATTTAAAACCGGTGGAATCACATCAGCTTTACGAGCAACGGTGATAAAAATAATATAACGGGATGTAGGGGTGCAAAACTCCACCTGATTACTCCCAGCCAACGTTTCCTGCACTTGGTACATCCTGCCGATCAGCGAACAAGGCTCTGGCGACCGACTAATGGCGGGATATCCATTCAGAACAATGTAGCTAAATACCACAGGCCGGTGACGGGCAGCATCATGACTGGTGCGCGAAGCTACATCCTGCGATCAACAAACCCGACTGACTGACTGACTGACTGACTGACCCGACCGCGCCCAGCGCGTGGTGATTATTTGGGAAAAACCTTCATGGCACGTAGAAACATACAACGGCCCTACATTTCTCGGTCGCCCCGCTATTCCTAACTAAGGCGGCGGTTACCATGCGTGCCATGGGAGAGGCTTATGTCCAGCAGTGGACGGATATTGACTGATAATGATTTGCTATTCTTTGCACGGATGGAAATCATTACATAAAATATGTCAAATCAAGTACATTGATTATTATATGAATTAACTATCGGACCCGAAAGACGCTGACCTACTACTTATTTGATGTTTTTTTAATGTTTTATAGGCTAGCTTGGTGGTAAGTGATGAAGACGCTGACGTGAGCACGCTAGGCCTAGAATATAAGGGATGTGTGTGATCATTTGTGCCCGAACACCGTGAGGTTATGGTGGCAGATTTTCTGCACGTTGGTGCTACGCTACTTTTTGGTAGAAAATCAGGCTTATTAACTTCTCAGAAGGTTTTAATTATTAATTTATTGACGAAGTTTAATGATGATTATTATAATTGATAGTGATTTTAGTAAGTAATAGAGAAACCAAGATGTTAATAAATATTTACCTCGTATGTTGTTTTAATAGAGCTAAGTAAATTCTTGGAATAAACTCTAAGGTAATAAAAATACTTACAAGCATTATCTCCTTCAGGCTAAATAACATAAAAGTAACTTAGCAACCACATTCCGAGAAACTTCACGCGTGTAGCCTTCTGAGAAATAGATTCCAACATTAAATAATATTAGACAAGATAATGTTTTGGAAAGTCTACCTCAGTAAGGACCAGTTTCACCGGTTCCTGATAATGCGTCAGATAGTTATCTGACACATGACGCCATAAAAAGCTGTCAAATCTGTCAGATTTCTTCATATTTGCACACCAGGAACCGGTGAAACTGGGCCTAAATTCAATAAAAATAATGATATATGAATAAAAGCAAGGTTTCTGCTTCGTTTTTAACCGACTTCAAAAAAGTCTACCTCAGTAAGGACCAGTTTCACCGGTTCCTGATAATGCGTCAGATAGTTATCTGACACATGACGCCTTATAAAAGCTGTCAAATCTGTCAGATTTCTTCATATTTGCGCACCAGGAACCGGTGAAACTGGGCCTAAATTCAATAAAAATAATGATATATGAATAAAAGCAAGGTTTCTGCTTCGTTTTTAACCGACTTCAAAAAAAGGAGGAGGTTTCTCAATTCGACCGTTTTTTTTATGTTTGTTCGCGGATAACTTCGTCGTTTATGAACCGATTTTGATTATTCTTTTTTGTTCAAAAGGAGATATCCCAAGTGTGGTACCATGGTAGTTTTATAGAGATATGATAAGTATCTTCAGAGATATTGAGATACACATCTCAAAATTGGTATTGAAAATGAATAGCGCGGCATTGAAGTCGGTTCTTTTTTAGTTTTTGAATGATATTGTGTATGGAACTTTCGTGATTAGCACACATGCGTTGATCGTGGTCACGAGACGACGCCTCGTCTCCCCAATACTTGATCGAAACGTCGAGTTAAATAAAATTAATGTATTAAAGCGCGATAATTCCCGTATTATAAAATCAATAAGTATATTTGTTTTGTTTGTTTTGTGTAAATGTCAAGAAGCCTATGTTTTACGTATGGGAGTATATACAGTGTGGAAATTAAACTCAGGCCCTGGAGGGAAACTACTTTAAATCCTTAAGCTAGCTCATTTTACGTAAAGGAGACATTCCTTTATATTTGAAAAGAAACAAATCTGCATTAAAAGATTTTTTAAAACTCGCTTGCTTCGCCCGGGACTCGAACCAACTAAAATTTAAAAAAATAAACACTCTTTATTTTATTATACTATTCGGTAGTATTAATATTCAGGATAAAGTTTCTCTAAAAAATGTTTGGTTACTATTCACTTTTAACAAGTAAAAGACACGTAACAGTTCTGTTATCTCTCCAACACTCAAAGACTTCGTATGAAGTACACGCTTGCTAATTTATCGTTAAGTACCTTGTTGAAATCTTCGATAAGAAAATTGTTCAATGGTGGTAATACCTCTATGCACATTTCCTTCTTACATGATCCGAGGCGTTCAGTGGAGAAGTTTAAAAATGGAACGTTTGACTTTGTTTGCAATGCGGGACAATAATTTTAAAATTCAAGAAGTCCAGACCTGACGTCCATGGACTTCTTTTTATGGGGTCATGTAAAAAATGTTGTTTATGAAACTTGCTATGAAACCGTTCAAGAGCTAAGGATTGCGATAGAAAATGTTATTAGGGGCATACACCACAACACTTTGCTGAAGGCTACAAGAAATGAATTTCAACGGCGACTAATGTTGTGTAGCCGGAACGACGGGGCTCATTTCGAACAATTTATCAGTTAAATAATTTAAGTGTTACAAAATTGATAGTAAAATAAAGTTGATGTTAGATTTAACGATTATTTTTATTTTTAAGACCTAATGTTTGTTAGAGAAACTTTATCCTGAATATTAATACTACCGATTAGTATATTAAAATAAAGAGTGTTTATTTTTTTAAATTTTAGTTGGTTCGAGTCCCGGGCGAAGCAAGCGAGTTTTAAAAAATCTTTTAATGCAGATTTGTTTCTTTTCAAAAATAAAGGAATGTCTCCTTTAAGTAAAATGAGCTAGCTTAAGGATTTAAAGTAGTTTCCCTCCAGGGCCTGAGTTTAATTTCCACACTGTATATTAAGTTGACGGCGTTTACGTTTGGCTGGGCCGCATCGACAGCGGGTCGGTTATAAAATAATCTATAAAATCTCATACTCTTAACTTCTATGGTTATTAACGAAAGCACTTTTTAGTTCCTTATTTTTGTCAGTTTGTATTATTAATTTTGAAAAGGTTTATTTTGTAAAAATACAAGCAAGATGTATGTTCATCTTAAAACAACGACATCTACCTTACCTACAGTAGTACCACAGATTATATAATAGGTAGTACTATAGTTTGCACTTCACGTAAAAGCATTGCAGTACCCTGAAATATTTCGATTCTGAGTCGAGGACTATCAAAATGCATTAGTTTTTTTCCACAAATATTTAAATTACTTCAATTTTATGCAAAAAATTCAATTTTTCATATAAAATTAAGATTGAAGAAATGACAAATCAATAAATTGGAATAATTTGGATCTTTTTTATTTTAATAATTGAATAAATTGGATCTTCTTTAATCTGAAGAATTTGGCATATACTATGAAAAGAAGTTTGATATCTGATGTATTTTAACCGACTTCACAAAAAAGGAGGCGGTTACTTAATTAAAACTTATTGATAAGCCTGTATATTTTTTTATGTTCGTTACCTCAAAACTTCGTTATTTCTGAACCGATTTGAAAAATCCTTGATTTGTTCGATAGAGTGTGTTTTTCGAGATGTTTTTTAATTGGCAAAGCACCGGAAAATGTTATTCCGGAGGTTGCGAGTTCAAGTCCCGTCAGTACGATGAAATTTTTGATTGTGTTTAACAATTTACAAAAATATAAAGTGTGAGACACTTCAAAGAAACATAATATTTTATATTGATAAATGTTCGATTAGTATTACAAAATATAGACCTACAGCTTATTTGTTACCTTAACAACCACAACTTAAACCCATAAAATATACTTTCTCGATATATAAATATAATCAAATTTCGCTGAAAACTAAACCGAATCCGAAACGGGCGCGCCTCTGGCCAACACTTCCTCCCATTTCGGCAATTTGGACGCGCGTGAGGGAAGCACGTGACGCGGTTACCGGGAAAGACCAGTGTACGGTGACCTCTATAGCCTGGAGGGAAAGTCAAACTGTCGCGGTAGCGGTGGAGATTTATATATTTGTTATTATGCCTATATTGCTTGAGCATTACATATATTGTTAGATCTTTGTCTTACAGTCCAATAATAATTCCAAGCCAAAGCACAATACCATCTTTGACCGCATCATCACTTAACACTCACCTGGAGTTAGTGATCAAAATGCAATAGTTTTAAATTTAAAAAAATAATCACGTGAAGTACTTTGACCAAAAGTCAAATGCTTGATTATCTGCAACAACAAAAAGTGGGGTGTGGTTTTATGAAACCAAGATGCAAGTGAAACTTTTTGTTTATGTGTAGCTATGGTACTTGAAATGACACATTAGCACAGTATACAAATATGGCTGCAGAAGCATTCGCCATACACAGCTAGCCCTGAATTTAATACATCATAACCACCAATCAAGCCAAAGCACCGGCGACATGCGATAGACAGACGAGAAAATTTGAGGCGATGAAATAAAAGTTTCACTTTTTAGTAGTAGGTATGTTTTTTGAAGTCACAATCTTTGGCAGTTAACAGAGGTCTACGTTACCTGGGCACCTTCCAAGTCTACTCCAAGGTGTAGTGGGAATGTTCTAACTGAGCGGAAGCAATACTCTACATTAGCCACACAATTGTTTTTTGAACGTGCGTAAAACAATTATCTGTTTGTTTTTGACTAAAAAACAAAAGCAAATAAGTAAGGTGAAAACATGGGGTGAAGTTCGTAGCTGAATTATTTAAGTGTACACATGTACATACTAGCTGATACCCGCGACTTCGGTCACCTTCACCAAGAATGTTATCACTGTAAAGCTCTGTCAGTCAACATTTGTGTGATCTAAGTTATTTAATTTATGTTAGTTAGTTAGTTATTTAATTAATTACTTTATTATTTATTTAATTAATTCTATTATTTATTTAATTAATTATTACCTGAAGGTTTTTCAGTAATTTATTGACATCATTTGAATAAGTTAGATAAGTATAATGGGAGAAGCCACTGGCTCCTGAAACACAGTTATTCTAGTTCGGGAGCCTATGGATTCAAAAATTTGAATGTGTGTACATTCAAATTTAGTGTTAAATTATGTCAAAAACATTTGTATTTGTATTTGTGTAAATAAAATTTTAGTAAAAAATATTTTTGAAAACAAGCTTTTATCTGGGACAGTGGACTAAAATGTTAAAAATAAATTTAAGTAAGTATTTGGCGTGTAGGTACTTACCTATATTCTTAAAAGCTTGAAGCACTACCCGTTTTTCAGGCTAGGTAATTAATTACTATCGTTGAGTGCCTCAAGGTAGGTAGTCGGTATTTATACCTACCTACTAAAAAATTAAAAATAAATTTTAAGTAAAAAATATTTTTAAAAACAAGCTTTTATCTGGGACAATGGACTCAAATGTTAAAAATAAATTCTAGTAAGTATTTGGCGTGTAGGTACTTACCAATATTCTGAAAAGCTTGAAGCGCTACCCGTGTTTCTACCCGTTTTCAGGCTAGGTAATTACTATACTTCTATACTATACCATACAACATACTATATATATATATATAACCTACTATACTATATATAACCTAAGTATTTAAGAGAAGGCATAATGTTTTAAAATATTCCACGGATATTTGATGTGATTATGGGTAAAGTGCTCTACAAAGGAAAACAATCGACTCGGTGGGGCTATGTTGCATTCTTACAGAAATGCCATGGCCCCCTTACAGCTTCATCATCAGATCCTGGCTATCAATTTAAGTGTAAAGTGCTCCTCAAGACGAATCATTTGAGCCCAAATAAACTGGGGTTACGTTATATTATCACAGAGATGCCGTGGCCGCCTTCCAGCTTCATCATCAAACCCTGGATATTATCTAGGTGTAAAGTTCTCTTCAAGACGAATCAATCGAGCACAAACTCGGTAGAGTTACGTTGATTTATCACAGAGATGCCGTGGCAACCTTCCAGCTTCATCATCAGACCCTGGATATCATCTAAGTGAAAAGTTCTCTTCAAGACAAATCTATCGAGCCCAAACTCGGTAGGGATATGTTGATTTATCACAGAGATGCCGTGGCCACCTCCCTCCTTCCAGCTTCATTATCAGACCCTGGATATTATCTAAGTAAAAAGTTATCTTCAAGACGAATCAATCGAGCCCAAACTCGGTAGGGTTATGTTGTTTTATCACAGAGATGCCGTGGCCACCTTCCGTCTCCATCATCAGACCAGCTCCATGGTACCATATCATCGTATTGTCACCGAAGATACATAAATACACTAAATTTGAGCCAAATCGGACATCGGGAAGTGGGTCTAATTTAGCTTCCAAGATTTCACCCGAACATACATAGTGACATATATGCATACATACATACATTGCAAGTTAAATAAAAGCTTGTAAAATCATGACTTTATTTTAAATATATATGCTATAAAGTACGATACTCGTACTTTATAGCATATAGTGAGTTTGTTAAATTTCAGTAAGATCGGATCGTCCATTTAGGCGTGATAGGTAACAAACAGACAGAGTGACAGAGTTACAAACATTTTTGTAATATTAGTCGGGATGTGATTCTTGAGTCTGCTTTTCGTATAGGCCGAGTATCTAACCCTGTTGTCAGAGTTTGTTATCCGCCTGAAAGCCTCTGACATGGCCTACGACTGTTGTGCTATACCAACCCATCGGAATCATCATAGGTGGTATGATCATATTATATCGATGTTCCGCCTGACTTGCTACCAAAAAGTAGCTTACAACCATCAAGAAGAAAGTTTAAAAGCCACTAGATTCGGTTACTGTCTGATTTTATAATGTTTTTAGGGTTCCGTAGTCCTGACAAGGAACCTTTATAGTTTCGTCATGTCCGTCTGTCTGTCTGTCCGAGGTTTTGCTAAGAGACCGTTAATACTAGAAAGCTGTAATTTTGTGGGAGTATGTAAATAAATGACGCCGACAAAGTGCTGAAATAAAATTGTGAAAAATATTTTTTTTAGGGTAGCTCCCCTATATAAGAAGTGGGGATACATTTTTTTTCATCATCTACCCCATCCTGTGGGGTATCGTTGAATAGGTCTTTTAAAATGACTTCAGGGTTGCTAATACCATTTTTCGATTGAATGCTCCATTTACGAAATATTAAACTTTAAAGTGCAAATTTTTGTTCCAGTAGGGCGTCCCCCCACCCCCCTCTAAAAGCTAAACCGCTGGCTTGAAAAATCTGGAAAAATTTGTGATAATAGCGCATTTCATGAACTTTAAAGGAAAATTATAGCGGTTAAGATAACTTTATTAGTTTAGCAGTAATAGTCGTTGAACTCGGGTGTTGGATAATTTTGTACCAAATACAAAATCCTTAGAAAAAATCCTTTAAAGTGACAAAGACGGAGTTCCTTGTTGCTTGTTTATAACGGGTAAAGACTTACATTGAATAACAGGCTACTATGGAACCCTACACTGCGCGTGGCCTGACACGCACTTGGCCGGTTATTTTTATATCTTACAGGTTAGCGTTTGACTACTATCTCGCCTGGTGGTAAGTAATGATGTAGGTTGTCAAAAATAGAGAGCACTTTAGGCCTAGAATATTAGTAGGTATTAGTAACAGTTCAAGTTTAAAATGATGGTAAATTTTTATGATACAAAAAATATAAAACATTCAGCAAAATTCTGCCATATTAAATAGTACCTTATTCTAATAAATATACATTAGGCACATAAAAACAGACATTAATTAAATAAAACGAAATTATATTTTAAAACGTATATAACAAATGTCTACTAAACATCAAGTATTTGCGTAACTAATATGGCCTAATGAAGCCAAAAGCTTAATTAAGTGATTCTCTTGAAATTAATAGACGTAATATTTCAGTTTTAATGGACTAATAAGCATTTTCAACCGACTCCAACAAAGGAGGAGGTTTTCAATTTGAATGGTTTTTTAAATGTTTGTTAACTCAGAACTTCGTTATTTATTAACCAATTTGGAGAATTATTTTTGAAGTAAAGCTTCTTTAGTCACACTTAGGTAAAATTTGACGGATGTGACGTAAGCGTCATGTTATATTTATAAACGCCCTCTATTGTACAACGGCGTAACTACGAAGACGTCCCGCAAGTTCAACAGTTGATGGAGTTGTACAAAAAAATAATTAATGAGAAATAAATTGAATGAACTATAATAGGAAGTTTCACTTCTAGCGCGTAGCTTTGTACGCACCCTCGTTTTCTACTAGAGTGTATTTATATAATTTACTAGCTGTACCCCGCGACTTCGTCCGCGTGGAATAGTGTCTTTGGGTGGCATTTTTAATTGTTTAGGCTAATTATTTTACAAATATGACACATTCGTATCCTACCTACACCGCACCGTACCACGCCGCGCTAATCCCCCCTCCCTCTCTCCCCTCCCCCTTTCCCCTCCCCTCCCCTTCTCCCCTTCCCTCCCCGTCACCCCTTCCCTCCCCCTTTCTCTTCCGCCCTCCCCTACCCCTCCCCTTTCCGTCAACTCACTCTCCCCCTCCTCTTCCCCGTTCCACCTCCCCTGCCCTCCCCCTCTCTATCTCCCTGCCCTCCCCTTTCCCTCCCCTTCCCCTTCCCGTCACCTCCCCTTCCCCTCCCCCTTCCCCTACTTCTATCCCCTCACAAACTTTGAATGGCATATTTATTTATATCGAATCAACAGCCTAAAAAATAAGTTTCAAGCTTCTAGCTCTAAAAATGACGATACTTCCATACAACATTTCATCCCCCCATTTCAACCCCTTACAACCCTTTTTTCGAATTAAAAAGTAGCCTATGTCCTTTCTCAGGCTCTGGACTATCTGTGTACCAAATTTCATTTAAATCGGTTCAGTGGTTTTGGCGTGAAAGTGACACAGACAGACAGACAGAGTTACTTTCGCATTTATAATATTATTAAGTTAGGATTAGTTAGGATTAGGATATAATATATATACATATAATATATATTTATATTATATTTATATATATAATAGGTATATATATATATATATATTATATAAATTAAATTATATACATATACATTTGTTTCTTAGAGTATATTTAATAGTACAGTATAGTAGAATGTAAAACTATTTGAAACTAATGCTAGATTTTTATTTTGGACACTAAGACTCAAATAAACTGGCCAAGTGCAAGTCGGACTCGCACTCGTAGGGTTCTGTTCCGTAACACTGTTAAGTATTCCATAACTATGATTTTTCGCAACTACAAAATTAACTTTGTTTTTCATAGTGTTTGTATGAAAAACAATGTTATCTTTGCGGTTGCCATATCTCTAAAACTGCTGACTGTATCGCGTTCAAACCAATTTTCGTTGTTAGTTTTTATTGAGATCTACAGCATATATTTTTTTTAGATTTTTCACTCCCGTACTTTAAAAGTTAGAGGGGGGGACACACATTTTACCACTTTAGACGCGCCTATCTTTCAAATGATTTACTTAGAGAAAAAATGATTTTAGGAACTTTAATGTTATTTTTGAAGACCTATCCATAGACACCCCACACGTATAGGTTTGAAGATTTTGTTTCAGTTCCATGTATGGGATGCCCCCCCTTAAACTTTTATATTTTTTATTTTTGTATAAAAATCGAAAAGCGTTTACAGAATACATCTACCTACCAAGTTTCAATTCTGTAGTCCTAACAGTTTCGGAATAAAATGGCTGTGACATACAGATGGACAGACAGACAGACAGACAGACATGACGAATCTATAAGGGTTCCGTTTTTTGCCATTCGGCTACGGAACCCTAAAAATGTACATTAAATGTAGTTCACAGTGAGAAGGAACTTTCTACCAAAATACAGGTGTCACCAACACCTAGTTTGGCGGAAATGACTGTATATATGTAAGAATGTACTTTTTATGAAATAAATAAATTTGAAAAAAAAGTACCTATAATATGTGTTATCAATATCTGATAAGTATCTCCAGATATAAAGATAAACACCTCATTTTTACATTTTCAACTAATTTGCTCAGTAAATGGCTATATGACTACAATGCAAAAAAATATTTACTTAAGTATTAATGAATAATTTTATGTTACAGTCAAATTAGGAATACAGATCAAAGGGATGTTACTTCAAATAAATATATATAGATAGATTAAACTTCATTGTTACACCACAAACAAAACTTACATATTTATACACAATAGCTTACATTATAGTGTTACAATGGGCGGTCTTATCGCTAATAGCGATCTCTCCCAGACAACCTTAGTATGGAAAGTATGGAATAATGGTGGGCCTTACATCAAAAATTTATAACCGCACTTAACAATAATTTATTATCGTCTAAAACGAAAAAACCGACTTCACATGCCACGATAGTCAAATTAGCCAGTAGCCAGTATGTCATCAAGGTATATAATATCGTTTAAAACACTAAAAAAGAACCGACTTCAATACCGCGTTATTAGTTTTCAGTACAAATTTTAGATGTTTATCTTCATATCTCTGGAGATACTAATCAAACCTCGATAAAATTTACATGGTACCACACTTTGGATAATTCCTTTCCAACAAAAAAACAATGATAGAAATCGGTTCATAAACAACAAAGTTATCCGCGAACAAACATAAAAAATGGCGCTGTACCATCCAGTCTACCGGGATGCAAGACACACATGTCGGAAATACGCATTCGTCAGACGGAGGTCCATAAAACGTTGCAGAATCTTGACGTGAACAAAGCCAGTGGTCCTGATGGAATTCCAGCCATAGTACTGAAAACCTGTGCACCTGAACTCGCTCCTGTACTAACACGCCTCTTTCGTCTATCGATAACAACTGGACGAGTACCAAACTCGTGGAAGCAAGCTAACGTGCAGCCCGTGCCCAAAAAGGCAGGCGTGCTGACCCTGTCAACTACAGGCCAATCTCGGTCACGTCCATACTCTGCAAGACTATGGAACGTGTACTGAACAACAGGCTCCTGGCATACCTAGAAGCGAACGACCTCCTCAGCGACCGACAATACGGATTTCGCCGAAATCGATCCACTGGGGATCTTCTAGCGTACATTTGGAGCATGCCACGCACGCATGCCACGCACATTTGGAGTGAGGCCATCGAGAAGCACGGAGAAGCCATTACTGTCTCTCTCGATATCTCGAAAGCCTTTGATAGGGTTTGGCACGACAGCTTACTAAGCAAGCTTCCATCGTATGGACTGCCCACTGGCCTCTGTGCATGGATATCGGATTTTTTGAGGAACCGGTCAATTCGAGTAGTCGTTGAAGGCTGCTCGTCCGACCTTTTCGCAATCAATGCCGGGGTTCCTCAAGGATCGGTACTCTCTGCAACACTTTTTCTGCTACCTATTAACGATCTCCTGAAGCCCGGTATATTTGGGTACGCAGACGATAGCACTGTTGTAGAGAGCTACATATCTGGAGCACGCAACAGTGGTGCAGATATCCAGTGTCTTCGAGAGGCGATGGTCGAGCGCTTGAATCTATCTCTCAGGGCAGTCTCCGAATGGGGCGAAGCCAACCTGGTCAGTTTCAATGCGATTAAGACCCAGGCGTGTCTTTTCTCCGCAAAACGGAGTCAGTTCCATCTGACTCCTACTTTCCGAAATGTATCCGTGCCGTTAACTTAACCTTGAGCTCCTTGGCATTTCCTTTACTCCAACGTTGAATTTTGGTTCGTATATCGAATCAAAAGCACAAGTAGCCTCCAAAAAGCTTGGTGTTCTAGCGAAAGTGAGGCAGTACTTCACACCTGGACAGATGCTCAATCTTTATCAAGCACAAGTCCGATCATGTATGGAGTACTGTTCTCACCTCTGGGACGGTTCGGCTAAATACCAACTAGAGGCGTTGGAGGCAATTGAGCGAAGAGCTAAGAGGCTAATCAACAATGACGAGCTCATTAGCAGAAGACTCCAAAGCTTAGAGCATCGCCGCAGAGTTGCTTGTTTATCGGTTTTTTATCGGATACATTTCGGAGAGTGTGCCTCCCAACTGCACGAACTTATTCCCCCATCACCTTTTTTCAATCGGACAACCAGACGTACTGATACACGCCACCGCTACATGGTGGATATTCCATCAATCCGAACGAAGCGATTTGCTTCCACATTTATCATACGTACCGCCAGGGATTGGAACTCCTTGCCTGAGTCTGTGTTTCCGGAAAGGTACCATCTAGGGGTCTTCAAGTCACGAGTGAAAAGGTATCTTCTAGCCAAGCGTGCTACATCGTCGACCACATCGTCACTTAACATCAGGTGAGATAGTGGTCAAACGCTTGACTATAGAGAATAAAAAATAAAGGAGGAGGTTTCTCTAATCGGTTAAGATTTGACGGAGTTCTGTGGCAACAAACATAAAAACTAACAGTTCAGTCGAATTGAGAACCTCCTCCTTTTATGTGAAGTCGGTTAAAAAGAAATATTTGCACTGTATACCTTCTGGAACTGTTTTTTTTTTTCAAACGTAACATATTATATTCATACACGGACAAAAAAAACATCTCAAGACATCATTAGCTTCTTTACCCAAAAACATTTCGCGTACAAAAACAACCTCCCAGTTAACCAATTCCGCAACAATAAACATTCTCATCCTATACGCTCTTGAACAAAAATAATTAGGGGAAATGGTATCCACGAGTTCCTGCCTGTGTCGCCGTTGCCATGGAGACGGCTTTTTGGAGGCAAACATCGCTCTTTTCCTTCATTGAAAGAAAACAATCATTTTTTCGGACAGTAAGCTACTACGTAAATAAATATCAAGTACTTAGGTGTACGAGCTTTGCTTGTTTTTTTAACTGACTTCACAAAAAAGGAGGAGTTTTTCAATTCAAAATAACGGTTCTCAATTCGTCGGAACCTTTTTCTTTTTTATATATTTTTTTAAAGTATTACTTTAAGATGCCTGAACAGATTTGGAAAATTATTTTTTTCTTTCAATGGGTACCCTTCCCAGGTGGTCCCATTTAAATTTTAACGAAATCGGCCGAGCTGTTTTTTAACCGACTTCAAAAAAAGGAGGAGGTTTCTCAATTCGACCGTATATATATTATTTTTTTTTATGTTTGTTCGCGGATAACTTCGTCGTTTATGAACCGATTTCAATTATTCTTTTTTTGTTCGAAAGGAGATATCCCAAGTGTGGTACCATGGTAATTTTATCGAGGTATGATAAGTATCTCCAGAGATATTGAGATAAACATCTCAAAATTGGTACTGAAAATGAATAGCGCAGCATTGAAGTCGGTTGTTTTTTAGTTTTTAAACGATATTATATTAACATTTGTATTACGACGCATTTACTCATCTCGACGACTTATTATTTGCTACTGGCACAGATTATGTAATAGTTACTACGTCTACTGGGAACTTTGACTAGCGCGACGTTTGAAGTCGGTTCTTTTAGTTTTTTAAACGATCGAGTTTTTTGAACGAAAAAGTCCGACAAATTGAGAACCTCCTCGTTTTTTGGGAAGTCGGTTCATCATCATCATTAGCCGGTGTTCACTGCTGGAAGTGAAGTCGGTTAATAAATAAAATAAAAATCTTTAGTTACACAAATCAAAATGTGTATAGAATACTCTAATAGTTATTTATAATACTAGTGCGGTAAGTTGGTTTTTACAAACGAGTAGACGAATGTAAGCCCGAGACGAAGTCGAGTGTTTACCATAGTCACGAGTTTGTTAAAACCAATATCTGCACGTGTGTCATACAACGTTATTCAGCAAATTTGCGAGAAAACACTACAATTGTTAATAAAATAAACATAAAAAAAATAATCAAAAAGTTGAAACAAACAATCTTTGAGGTCTCTAATATGAATAATATCGTTTAAAAACTAAAAAAGAACCGACTTCAATGCCGCGCTATTCATTTTCAGTACCAATTTTGAGATGTTTATCTCAATATCTCTGGAGATACTTATCAGACCTCGATAAAATTACCATGGTACCACACTTGGGATATCTCCTTTCGAACAAAAAAATAATAATCAAAATCGGTTCATAAACGACGAAGTTATCCGCGAACAAACATAAAAAAATATATATATATAGATATATATATATATATACGGTCGAATTGAGAAACCTCCTCCTTTTTTTGAAGTCGGTTAAAAAGGCAAATTTGAACTACACCTTTCGTCTCATTTACTCATTAGTATTAAAGTGAGACAAATGTATTAAGCAAAAGTGCTTTCAAGGAGGTGCTATCATTCAGCTTATTTATTTACTCCCGCCTCGGAACAATGACTAAAGGGAATTTCCGCAATATGAAACTCTTTGGTGGAATTCTTATGTAGGTTTTACGATGATTAAAAATAAACTGTAAAGGATACGCACGGTGCCATACCATAGATTGTATAATAGTTACTACGTGTCATACACCTAAGCGTGCGGTAAGTACTTACCGCACTCGTGCAGTAAGTACTTTCCGCACGCTCCGCTGTATAGTGCGTAATTTGTAACTTTCGAGCAATGTATACAGGCTTCGTAAATGCATTTTTTGAACGAATGTGCTGAGAAGTACATTTATTTGTGGTGAATCAATAACGTTATTCATTTTCTCCGTAACAATTTTCGGCTCACTTACGCGCACCATCAAAATTCTATACAATATGCGGCAATTTTTGGAGCATCGGCATACAACGTTATTACAAATAAATCTAATACTTTCTCGACATAACAATTTCTGTGAATGTTACTTGTAAACAGTACTTTATCTTTAAACGGATGGCTTTCAGGACAAGGTTTTACTTGCCTTGTTAGTATGTGAAGGTCAAATCTTGGAAGACAGATAGATAGATAGATATACTCTTTAATGAAACACCACTTACGAAACAGAAAAATACTTACGTAACTAGATAATTAAAAATGAATAGGCTCAATGGGCGGTCTTATCGCTTAAAGCTATCTCTTCCAGACAAACATGCACGGAAAGGATAAAAATTATATAGAAGTGCGGTGGCTTATAAAAATGTGACAATGTGAAATGAATACCAAATGTATAGACTTATTAATATCTACTAATAACTGAAAATGATATGAAAATAAATAATCATGAATTACTTATATAAATGCATAAACTAACACTTAACAATTTCCTATATATAAATAATATTAAATATTGTAAACTTTAAACTTTCGCGGTTTGAACACATAGTTATAAATATTAAAATACGGGACTTATCGCGCCTAAAATATATTTTTTTATTTAACTTGACGTTTCGACCAAGTTGCATTGATCGTGGTCACGAGACGACGGTCAGTCACGGTCAGTCGTCTCGTGACCGTATTTTAATATTCATAACTAAATAGTAAATATATTATAATAGCTAAATTAGAACCACTTCCTGACGTTCAATTGTACCTAAATTTGATATACTTGCGTATCTTCGGTAACAATAAATGGTACCATCGAGCTGATCTGATGATGAAGCCAGGCTGTAGGGACTGGAAATTCGATAAAGCAAATTGTAGCACAGTCGAATTTGGGTACTATGATGTGTGCTAGTACGTATTGTTATCATAAGATTTTTTTTAATGGTAAAGGTAACAGGACAAGCACTTCGCTCGTCTGATGGTAAGCGATAACGTCTACCTATCACAGATACAGTGGCATGCAAAATTCTGGACTGCCAGAATTTTGCATTGCATATTGTCACTGCACTGCGCCTGTCACCTTGAGACATAAAGATGTTTAGTACACATAACCTGTAATTTCACTGAACATCTTGCCATTTCAACCGAAAAACATTCCTATTTCACGTTGGCAAAGCGGTGGTACTACCCCAGGCGGACTAGCAGAAGTCCTACAACTATAATATTTTCATTATAAATGATAACATCCTTACAAAAAACTTGTGTATAAGAAAGATTTTAACAGAATTCTTTTTTTGCACTCTTGCATTTATGTTACTGGTAATGAAATAAGCATATCTAAGTTATGTAACATTTTGAAACTTAATTTTCTTAGTGATAAGTTAATCGTTTGTCACATAACACCGCTGCATGCGTCTACGATGACTTAACTTTGCTCAAGTGCTCAAATTGAAACTGTTAACTCAACTTCCTACTATTGATTTAAGTCTAAATACTTAAAATAGAGATAGATCTATGGAGTCTATTAGTTATCTATCCACGCAATGTCTATATGCGCAAACCATCGCGTCAAAAGAACAACACAGTAAATGTTTATACGTGTAACATGTGATACTGTACACATATAACCGTGATATAACCGCGTGTTTGTGTATTGGCTCACAAAAATATCCATTACTGCGGGAACATGAATGTGTCTTAACGAGCGCCCGTAAAGAGGGAGTCATGTGAACGGGTGCTATTATAGCCTACGATACGATCATAATACGATTAAGAGTTTGTGTGATTAAATGATAATGCGGTCAAGGATAGCACGCTAGGCCTAGAATGGGAACTGGCTCTCAAGGACAGCTGTCGGAACACATTGCATACATAATCAGTGTATACACTAGCTAAAAGCCGAGCTTTGTGAGGGCTCGCGTAGTTTTTCTGCCTAGTAATAATTTTTAAGGCAGTATATTTATATTATATGGTGAATCTGCCCGACACTGGAAAAAAATCTACCAAACCATCAACCACTCCAACAAATGCATAAAATTTGCCATCATATTATTGAATAATGGCATAAAATAAGGCATAAAAGTAAAGTTTATTTACCTTCTCATTCAAACTTTTACAAATTTCCAACCAAATAAATGCATAACAAAAATGTTTTACTATAAATAGAAACAGAAAATTATCAAAATTCCATTTTATTTTTCAAAATTCATAAAGATCCTTGAAATCTGTCAATTTTTAGAATCGTCAGCTTAATCTGCCAGAGTTAAAATTTAGGTCCCAAATCTGCCTCAATGGCATAAATCTGCCACAAATGGTCACACTGATACCAGACGTCATTTGTATGACAGATGTAAATTCTTTAGATTACCAACAGATGGCGTTAGTAACCAAACATTATGTTCGCAGCGAAGTTAGTTCTTTGATTTTCTAACGGATGGCGTTAGTAGTACAATAATATTCTATCGTAGAAACAATATTGTTAATCTTCGTTTTTTTATTAAATTATATTTATTTAACTGATAACACATCTACATGTGAATTTAAATTGCTATATTAAAGCACAAATCAATAGGCGTGATAGTTTTGAAGTAAAGTGCACCACAAAAGTGCTCAGGTTGTGGGATAGTGTTAGGTTAGGTTAGATAGGATAGGTTGATAATTATACATAACCGGTATACATATCAGTCTCATTTTTAAGATAGTGTCTGCAAAATCGAAATCAAATGACGAATAATGCTTGAGAAGCTAGATATTTTATAATGATACTCAAGGGAGCTGGGTAGGATGTGGTCAGATTAAATAACTTTTGTAAAAGTTAGACAGCCTTCCGATGACGGCCAAGACATAGCAAACGAAGCATCGACCGTCAGAAAACAAGATTGAATATTAGTAAAGATCGTGGGTTAAACCTAGTTAAAAAGTGCACTAGTTGAGACGAATTTGAGACCAAAAAGTCTGTAACTAATTATAATTATTAGTGATGATGATGTTAACGTGGAGAAAATATGCCGCTATAACCTTACCGTGTTCTGGCAGCACACAGCCCTAGGGAGTCAGAGTATTCTAAGCCTAGCGTGTTCACCATCTTCGACCACGTCAGCGTTTACCACCAGGCGAGACAGTGGTCAAACATTGGAATATAATATATATTTTTTAAATAACATTTTTAACTAAAACCTTTTGATGTGATGGTTTTGAAACATTACTATTAAAAATTATTCTTCATCTTCAATTTTAATGTCGTAAAACATCGTATGGTGTAAAAGCTGTAGAAGACTATCCGTGTACCAATTACAGGCTGCGTCTCGATAATGTAGGACTAACGAACGATAACTCGCGCACCCTGTATTACGATATTTGTTTACGGATCCTTGCTTATACAGAGTGTTTTATTTGTTGCTCGACATTCATAATCCCATAGAGATATGATTGAGGAATAAGTAAATATTTTGTTATGATCAAGAGAGTAATTTATTTGTGTTTCGTTTCCTTATTTGTGATGATGCTATAATTGACTGCAAGCGGTTCCTTTCATAGTTTGATTAGAAAAAAGTTATGGATTTATTTCCATTTAACGTTATGTTATAAAAACAAAATTGTTATACAATAATAGATGGTCGTATTGCCTTAATACATCATCATCATCATCATATTCCGCCGGTGTTAGTCCTCTGCTGGACGTAGGCCTCTCCCAAGATACGCTACAAAGCCCGAACTTCGGCTTCTCTTCTTTTCCAGTCACTGCCCACCGCTTCGCGTATATCGTCACTCCACCTGGTTACAGGACGTCCTACGCTTTGTTTTCCGATTCGCGGTCTAGAACCAGTCTACCCCAACGGTTATCAGTCCTTCGGCAGATATAACCAGCCCACTGCCACTTCAGTTTGCTCATCGGTTGAGTTATGTCGATCACCTTAGTTCTCTGGCGAATTACTTCGTTCCGGATTCGATCCCGTAGAGAAACACCGAGCACAGCTAGAAAACGAGCTATGGGGAGCCATAGCTCACTGAGCGACTTTAAATAAGATCGTCGATCACATCTTCGCTTAACATCAGGTGAGATAGTGGTCAAACGCTTGCTTACCAACTATTTAAAAAAACGGTGGACCTGTCTAACTGTAAGTGTCCACGTCTCGGCTCCGTATGTCATCACAGGTAACGCACTAATAAAAGACTTTTGTCTTGAGACACTGGAGTTTATGCGACGAGAAGACTCGGACAGATTGCTTTAACTAAATGCTGTATTCCAACATTTTCCAGTTAGAGAATTTTACAAAAGTACCAAAGTGTTTAGTATATTAGCTGAGATATAGTGATAAGTAAGCGGTTTCAGAGTTAGTTCATGCTAAAAAGTATTTCAGTAAAAAACCGATACATTAAACCCATCCAAAATATCATGTAGTCTTGATTGATTTTATTTTAATGTTAGATACTGCAATGTGCTGTATGGTCTTTGCGACTTCTCTTTTACACCGATGTGACGGACTGTTGACGTAAAGAAAAGATAGGTTGACCTCTAACCAGAAGGCTGCTGGTTCAAAACCTAGCCGTGCACTAATGGACTTTTATATCTGCATTCCTGGATGTTCGTTAACGGGTGATAGGAGCATTATATCGATGTTCCACGTGACTTGCCACCAAAAAGCAGCTTACCACAACCAAAGAGAAAATCTGCCGCTACAAGCTTACGGTGTTCCGGCAGCCGGCAGAACACAACCCTTGAGAGTTAGACTATTCTAGACCTCGCGTGTTCACCATCCTTGACCACATCATTGCTTACCACTAGGTGAGATAGAGTTCAAATTTTAGCCTATCATATTCTGCGTTTGTATAGTTAAACTACCATTTTTTTTAATAATTTATCTTTAGCTAACTGCGACCATATTTGTATTAGTAAGACGTTTAGGAAAGACTTAACATCATCAGAATATTTTACACCAATAAAGCAGAGTGTGTAACACTTCCGACTTGTAAACGACTTGTCTTTAAGGTCAGCAATAAAAAAAAACACGGCCTTATTTAAAGATCGCGTATAAAAGAGTATACCAAAAACACCTGCGTAGATAAAACTTATGAAAAACGAACAAATCAAAGCAAATCTTCGTATTTACGACGCTTACAGTCGGGTAAAATCATATTCTTTGAACATAAATCTCTGGATACCCACATCGAAACAAAATGTACTCGTAAATATGTATCTCAACATTCATCAGCCCTGCCTGTTCCCTTCACAGCTTCCGCGACCCTTCTGCTGGGGTTATTTAGTTGCCTATGTAAATAAAGTCGGCGGTAAAAAATTCTGTAGATTCACTTTTACTGTCACGCTTCTTACATAGACAATCGTTACTGTCTCTTTTTTTCGATCAACCTGTTTTGATTTGTATACGCAGAGATTAATGTTTTTGATAATAAAGGTTTTACAAAAAGCTTTTTTTGAAGATGGGATTTCATTAATTGTTAAACACAATCCAAAATTTAATCGTACCAACGGGACTTGAACCCGCAACCTCCGGAATAACATGTTCCGGTGCTTTGCCAATTAAGCCATGGTGCGAAGTGACGTTACGACGAAATTAGTGGATCGCATTTGTTAACCCAATTATGCATTGGTGGCGCCATCTATGACTACTTATTACGTAAGTTAATCATTCGGAAGAAATCATTCCAGTTTTCAAATCCGACGAGAGATGTTGCACTGCGTAAATCAAATATGATGTTTCTTTGAAGTGTTACACACTTAATATTTTTGTAAATTGTTAAACACAATCCAAAATTTAATCATACCAACGGGACTTGAACCCGCAACCTCCGGAATAACATGTTCCGGTGCTTTGCCAATTAAGCCATGGTGCGAAGTGACGTTACGACGAAATTAGTGGATTGCATTTGTTAACCCAATTATGCATTGGTGGCGCCATCTATGACTACTTATTACGTAAGTTAATCATTCGGAAGAAATCATTACAGTTTTCAAATCCGACGAGAGATGTTGCACTGCGTAAATCAAATATGATGTTTCTTTGAAGTGTTACACACTTAATATTTTTGTAAATTGTTAAACACAATCCAAAATTTAATCATACCAACGGGACTTGAACCCGCAACCTCCGGAATAACATGTTCCGGTGCTTTGCCAATTAAGCCATGGTGCGAAGTGACGTTACGACGAAATTAGTGGATTGCATTTGTTAACCCAATTATGCATTGGTGGCGCCATCTATGACTACTTATTGCGTAAGTTAATCATTCGGAAGAAATCATTACAGTTTTCAAATCCGACGAGAGATGTTGTTTGATTAACAATTTACAAAAATATTAAGTGTGTAACACTTCAAAGAAACATCATATGGGATTTCATTAAGTCTTAAAAAATGCACTTATAGTATTTTGTACTGTGTATTACTTTGATTGATGACGTAACATCCGATAAATAAAGAATCGAATGTCTACGCTTTCCGTAGAGTCTGCTACGCGGCTACGAGATGCTACGGATTACGTTAGGTTACGTAGCTACAATAATATAGATAGTTGAAAAACTAAAACAACCGACTTCAATGCCCCGCGAGTCAGTAGCAACTTTTAGACGTTTACCGTCATATCTCTGGAGATACTTATTAGATCTCGATGAAATTACAATGAGATCACCTCGGAAACGTACCCTACCGATTACACAAAGAATCATTCGAAATAGAAAAAAAAACACAGACGAATTAAGAACCTCCTTCTTTTTGGAAGTCGGTTGAAACCTTTAAAATAGTAGCAGCTAGCAACACCAATATTACAAATGCGAAAGTCAGTTTGTAGTCTGGACCGATGTAGCTGAAATTTTGCACAGGGGTAGGATACTATGGTTACTTTTTAACGCAGGCAAAGCCGCGGGGCACAGCTAGTATTCTATAAAATTTAAATAAACACATAGCGGTGGAGTTGACACAAGTATAATTATGTCCAAAAAGTATAGATTTGAACGACCCTGCGCCTTCCGAACACTGTATGATCTAATATTGTTGTTTACTCGTATGTATACGAGAGTTTTAACTTTATAATTACAAACATAAACAATACAAAACGCATCAACTTGAATAATTATTGAACGAATCTAATAGATACTTATAAGAAATAATTAAGTGATTTAGGTAACAAAATCAGATAAGCCGTTTATTTCTCAAGTTGAAGAAAAAAACAAATAAACTGGCCAAGTGCAAGTCGGACTCGCACTAGTAGGGTTCCGTACCACACTACAGTATTTTATAAGATCGACCCAAAAAGACCACTATCATTTTTCGCCAGCAAAAAATAATAATTAATAAACATGTTATTTCTTATAACGCCATCTAACGCCTAAAAAAGGTGTTAGGGATCGACATTTTAATATAACGCCATCTATGGGACGTTTACCTAACTAAGCGTACATAGATGGGATGTAATGGTGAAAAAAACACGTCTCTTGTATGGGAACCCTCTATTATTTTTAACTTTATTCTTTTTTTAGTATTTGTTGTTATAGCGGCAACAGAAATACATCATCTGTGAAAATTTTGACTGTCTAACTATCACGGTTCATGAGATACAGCCTGATGACAGACGGACAGACAGACAGACAGACAGACGGACAGCGGAGTCTTAGTAATAGGGTCCCGTTTTACGTACCCTTTGGGTACGGAACCCTAAAAAAGACAAAGAAACCAACTATCGCATGTACAATATAGATGGGGAAATAAGTAACACATCAATATCTTGAAAATAATACTTTCTGTTGGAAACGCCGCCACGTTCAGCTTCAATAACCTTTCATCAGCATCTTCCAGATCTTCAGCGGTAAGCCCAGCCGTGACGTCATCACAGCAATCGCCGCCGAGGATCCCGGGGCCTCCCGGGAAATCCCGGATTCCCGGCGCGGAATCCCGGGATGTGTGCATTTGATTAGAAAGGCAAGTGATTCATGCGGGCACGTGACGAGGTTTTAGACGAAGCCTTGACTTTATATTAGGGTAAATAGAAAAAAAAGTTTTTTATATACGTTTGGATGGACTTTGCATATGAAATATTATTTTTAGATTATGCAGTGCTCTACTGTTATTATAGTAGAGCACTGCATCAGCAAAACAGCTTTTTAACCGACTTCAAAAAAAGGAGGAGGTTTCTCAATTCGACAGTATATTTTTTTTTTTTTTCGTTCGCGGATAACTTCGTCGTTTATGAACCGATTTTGATTATTCTTTTTTTGTTCGAAAGGAGATATCCCAAGTGTGGTACCATGGTAATTTTATCGAGGTCTGATAAGTATCTCCAGAGATATGGAGATAAAATCTCAAAATTGGTACTGAAAATGAATAGCGCGGCATTGAAGTCGGTTCTTTTTTAGTTTTTAAACGATATTATCTAATGTAACTAGCAATTATAAATTGAGTTTGTATGTATACTATACATTTGAAGCTTTGGGCAAAGTAGACAATTGTATATTTACTTTGTACCTACCAAGTGTAGACTAGGGAATTAAATAGGGATTTTTGATTATAGCAATACATTTCTATCATATTTTTTATGATAATATAGAAAATATTATAATTTTTAATTTGGTTGGTGTTTTTTTAGTTTTTTGTTATTATTTATTTTCTTTGACCTTCTCTTGGGGACCAATGAGTAACCAGCTTGTTTTATCTTTGCCCCGAATAATGTGAACAGACCATTTTCATAATTGCCTTCTAACTTTTAGACCTTGGGCAAATTAATATATACATACACTATCTAATTCTTGATTTCTAGCATGTTTCTTTCCATTGCTCGATGCAAGCAAAAGTCCTACGAATATGTAAAGAATAAGCCTGATCTAGTACATTCTACCATGCCCTACTAGGTAGTCTGAGCTAAAACCATAATACTCGTATCATCCGTATTATGGTTATTGATTTATTTTTCGTGGCTTCCTCTTGTAATAATTTTTATTTTTCTTTGAAAACTACAAAAATGTTAACGTTTTGGTTAACATATTTTTTGTAATCACTAACATTACAATACAAATACTCTTTATTGACACCAATTTACAAAATACATAATGAATAGGAATTAACCAACGAATACTAGGTACAATGGGCGGTCTTATCGCTAAAAGCGATTTCTTCCACTAACATTGTTGTTGTATTTATTTATAGTTTTTGTCAACATAAAATTAACATAATTTGCAGTTATAGCCTTAATAAGTTGATGATGGTGAAAACTTCAGCGTTAAACAATCGTGTACCATACTAGTACCATGCCGATTATTATACCGAAATCAAGTAAACATTTGTTTTCTTACGAACAATATAACGTATTTTTGTTTTGTTTTAAAGGCAATAAAATTCATGGTCAAACCATCACTTATCAACGGTGTTTAAAAATACCATCCGAACTATTAACCACAAATCAGTATAGCACATTTTCAATGAAATCCGTATCGGGACATTCGCATTCATCCCTGCGACGCGCCCTGGCCCTCAACTATCGGTTTTTAACGACGATTCACGCACGTGCCTCGCATGCAGCCTAACGTGGCTTGACGGATAGAGATGCGTATACTCAATACTATACCTTGTATCAAACAGCAGTCTTTAGGTTCGAACCAGGTTTCAATAAAATAGGCAATGCTGCTAATGTTGTTTATGTATGCACGTGCGTCGCATGCAGCTGACACATAACCTGGGACAGATAACCTAGTATCAAACATACTTGTTTTAAAATTTAACGAGGTTTTAAGAAGCAAATATTTTTGCTAATGATTTACAAATGTAACCTGCTTACGGCCTGACAGGGCTAAACGGAAAAGGATTCAGTTGATAGCGTCATTATACTAGTTCTTAAATTCAAACCAGGTCTATACCAAGTATATAATATTTGGTTATGTTTTACGCACATACCCTACGTATGAAGCTTAATATGGCTTGTCGGCTAGAGACACATGTACCAAGTTTCATACGTCTTAGTTTATAGATTCATATCAGGTTTAACCAAGTATGCATGCGGCCTGATACAGCTTGACGGATAGGGACAAGTGTAACTAGTATCAATATAGTATACTTATAACTAAACCACGTTTGTATGAAACAGGTAATTTTGCCAATTATTTACCCATTTACCCTGTATGCAACCTGATACGGCTTTCTAGATTGAGAAGAATGTCCACTTGTTTTTAAATTTCTGGAATTCATTGACATTTATACCAAATTTCCTGATAATAAATTATTTAACTTCATTAAAATATAAAATACTCGATACCTTGAATAATACTCATACTCATTAGAATACTCATGTAGTATTCGTTGTCATGCCCTCGAGGACGTCTGTCACGAACTGATGTAGGACTAGCAGGGTAGTCGTATCTACTCGATCGGACGTGATACGGATGGAAGTACGCGTGGAAGACGTTCCTCTTGACTGTTGTCGTACTAGGGTCACTTGGGTCCTGCGATATTGATATTGATAATGCAAAAAAAAGAGGGAGAACCTTGATATTCAAATTGTATTGTATTGTTCTATTTGTGTGATGCGTTTTAAGGTTCCGTACCTTAAAAGGAAAAAAGGAACCCTTATGGGATCACTTTGTTGTCCGTTAGTCTGTCTGTCCGTCTGTCCGTTGACTCTTTATCTCCAGAATGCGTGGGAGTATCAAGTTGAAACTTATACTAAATACTTACGTCAACGGTATCTTTTAGCTGTAAAAAAATAAAACCTGTAAGTTAACACGACCAAAAGATATGACCGTTTATGTCGCATAATTATTTTTAGCATATTTTGCGATTTCACAAGGGTATCAAAACCTATAGGATATTCCGTTGCCCTAGAATTATGGAATTTGGCAAAAAGCAAGGTCTTGAACCACTTATATAGGAATAAAAACTGCAAATATGTAATGTACGAACTAAGAAAAAGTTAATTTACTATTATAAACTTATTATTTGTAGTCGGCGCAATACATTTTCTATGGATCGTACTACTAAGTTAAGTTTGTCCTGTAACATAGTTTTAGAAGTTGGAACGGAAGCCTCGGTGGGCGAGTCCAACTCGACTTCGCCGGTTTTATTTTAGTTGTTTAGAATTTTGCATGCCGCTGTGTCTGTAACAGGTAGACCTCATCGCTTATTGAGTTTAACTATTTCACGTTTTTTTTGTATAAAAATTGTCTGAAGTACTGAAACATAGAGAAACATAGAGCCAGCCATACTATTACACGTACTACGTGTAATAGTATTTTTCTTTTTAAGATTACTCGCAATATGGGTTGCACATTACTAGTATTCTTGTTAACCCCTCCAAATAAGCTAAATATGCTTGTGTCTGGAGTGGGTTCACGTCAATATGGCAATGGGTGGGGTGGGGATCGAACTCACGACCTCTCGATCGACAGTCCGATACCTTATCCATTGGGCTATTGCCGCCTTGTATAGCTGGCAACCCTACTATTTAAATATTTTTTTTAAATATTCCGACGTCAACGGTTTAATGACAGCTGAATGGCTCATTACTCTTGTTTTTTTTTTCTTAATTCAAAGCGGTAAACTATGTTTTTGCGATGTTTACTTCAAAAACGTATAGAGATTTTTTCATGGTTTTGACGTGTATATGTGTGTATGAACGCTTTGACTTTTGTATTTATAATGTAAATAAATGAGTATGGTCCATTTTTTCATTTTATTATATTGTTTAGTAAAAATGAAAAAATACGCATGGAAAGTAAATCACTTCACGAAAAGCAGAGGCTTTTAATGTATGACAAAAATATAAAGTTAGTATATAAATATGATATGTAGTTATTAGTATGATAAAATTGTAAAGAAAATATATCGCACCTAAAAAGCACAAAATAACAGGCAGCTTCATGGCACACTAAAGTAACTCCTTTACAAAACCAGATCCCAAAATGTGGCACATTTCAAAAGCAGGTATAAATAATACGGAGGAAGCGGGATCTTAGGAATTCCGGCTTATGATTTGTGGTCGGTTTTATGACGTCACTCTGGTGTAAAAACTTCTGCTGCTTATACGACTACTCCTTGCCTTTTAGCACTTCACGTGGATATATGGGGGTTTTTGGAATATTTTGAGTTATTACCTACATTTATTTGTAAATCTTATTCTCACCCTTTTATCGTGAAGAGATAAGCAGTTAACCATGCACTATCTCAATCGATATTATTAAATAATTTTATTAACTGATTATTGATTAAACGATGAAGCAATTTCAAGTAGAGTTTTATAGTGTTTGTTTAAAAGGGCGCAGTAAGACGAATAGTTTGAATGCTCTTATTGTATTTTTTCCTAAAACATGTGTTTTTCTGCGAGTGTATTTGTATATTATTATTATTCGTTCATTAATTTAACATCACGGGTCGTACACGCCCGGTCTTTTAGAGGGCATTGATGGAGCTGAAGCCAACATCAAGAGGCCCTTTACAATTTTAACTTAGTTATTACTATGGATGAGAAAGAGATATGGAAAACTATGTTATAAAAAGATGGTACATTATATTATGAGACTATTGAGTGAGCTGATTAATTTCGGATTGCTGGTCTATGGGATGAGGTACGGCACCCGCCAATTATGCCTCATTACAAAATATTAAGGCGGGTGGTGACTTGCCAACCACTGAGGCGGACCGTTATATTGGCGCCGAGGGGCAACATTGGCGTGGATAGCTAAGGATGTTGAGAGGTGTGCTGCACTTTCACTAAACGCTACTAGCGGCTTTATGCCTTTAACACTTCCACCCTGAAGCTTAGGTCTTAGCTCTTGCGATTCCCACCACCGGCCGGCCGGTCAAGGCAAGCCGGTGGTCAGAGGGTCTCATTTAGCCCTCACGGGATAGGGGTACGCGGTGTCGCCACTCACCGTCGGCTCGCCACAAAGCCGCCCCTGTGGGTTATGATTATTTATTATTATTATTATTTATGTATGTGTATTTTAACCATTAAGTGCCGGTAAATGTGTGTGAGTGTAAGAAAATAGCACAATAGCCGGTATAACCGTAGTGGAATTTTCCAACCAAAATTCCACTGGAAGCCTTCAGTAAAGTCCACATATTAACAGCTGAGGGTATGACTTGGACTAGATTTGACTTAAATGTGATTTTGACTCAACTTTAGATAGATAGATAGAAAATTCTTTATTGTCACACCTCATAACTTAAAAAAATAACATACAAATCATTCATTTTATTAGTGTTACAATGGGCGGCCTTATCGCTGAAAGCGATTCCTTCCACGCAACCTTTGGATGGAGAGGACTTATAGAAAAGAAGACAATAGACGGAGGTGTTTCTAATATAAGTTAAAAGCAAAAAACTAATATACCTACTAACTTTACTTCCTAAAGATACTAACCTACCCTACTAATTTAAGACTTACTAACTAAGATTAATATACAAACCAATATAGGGGAAAATTTACAACATTTGATAAATAAGTAGCAATTTTATATAATAATATCTGCAGTAGCAAATGTCTAGGATTTTTGACGGAGAAAGTGATCTTTGACCTGCGTCCTGAATGTATTTGGAGACTGCGCTTTTCTAATGTTTACAGGCAGTGCGTTCCACAGACGTGAAGCGTGCACAGCAAACGATCCGTCATAAAATCACGTACTGTGACTGGGAATCTCAAGTACAAGATTCTCTGTTGACCTCAACTTTACGACTTGAATCAATAAAAACTTGAGCTTATTCTAATACTTTGACACTGGCCAAATACATTAATCGTTTGGAGTCATAATATAACTAAAAAAAGGTGAGGCGCTGAACAACGTACTCATATATTTATATATGAGTTCCATTTTGATAACTGGAACTCAGTAAAAATGCGCTGATGATGCGTTGATCAGTGCTATTGCTGTGATCTATCTATATAGACATATCTGTGTGGTGGGTAACTTGAGGCTTGGCATAATACTATCACCAGTGGTCACCCATCTTACTACCACCCAGGCATCATGTGTAGGGTTAAGGTATACGGACGCAGATGGGTAATCTCACCTCACTTTTCCTTCACTACACCTTCACCTCAGTACTAAGCTACTATCTAGACTAGAGCTTTAAACTGAGTAAATATAGTTTCAATAAGCAATATAAAATGTACTCTCTATTCTTAAAATACATCAATAAAGTGAGTGATAAAGTAAAATAGAAAGGCGTGTTAGCAATAGCAACAGAAAAGCTAATTTACTTCAAGGGAATACGACTCGAATCGGTATCCAATAGCGTAATTGATTTTCTTACACAGTGTAACTTTTGCAGTAGTGTAAAAGCAGATATGTAAAAGCAGATATGCATACTATATCGATGTTACGCCTGACTTGTTACCAAATAGTAGCTTACCACCTTCAAAGAGAAAAACTGCCGCCATAACCTTACTGTGTTCCGGCAGCACACAGCCCTTGAGAGTCACGAGTATTCTACTCCTAGCATGGTCACCACCTTCGACCACATCGCTGTCTTACCACCAGGTGAGATAATAGTGAAACGCTAGCCTATAAGATATTTTAAAAAAAGCTTCTTATGGCATTTTGTTTTGTTGGACAGTCAAGCGCTTGACTAGTATTTTAAGTGATATTCGATGATGATTCAGGAATGAGATGTATTCAAACATGACTGGTAATGAATGTCGGCAGTGAGACGATCCGCTCAACAACTGGACGTAACATTACTAATTTTACTTTGCCCGCCACCATTGTTATACTTACCTTAGATTTATTTAATGGTAGTTTAGTTACATAGTTAATGGTATACAATGAAGGTTCTGTTGTATTGTATTATGATTAATTAATTATAATTATCTCAAGTCCAGATATCGCCTACTGGCTTACTTGCACTGTGCCGCTATACCCGCAGGTAATATTTTATTAAATTGTCTAAAACGACAGCCATCAGCACGTTGCTTAATATTGAAATTGTAAGGAATTTCATTTTCGTCTCGCTCTTATTATTTATTATTATCTGTACCTGGCCTTATTTTATAAGCTTGTTGTGTAACGATACTTGATCTTACAAATATTATACCGTTGGAAGTATTAAAAATGTGTTTAGTTGATATTTTTAAGTCGTATTATAGTTATATTTTTTGCTCACGGTGGCTTAGCTCGTATTAAAAGTCTTATCTATCGTCATTGGTTCAGTATGTGCCAAACCTAAGAAATATTTATTAGTTTAGGTCTATTTTAAGAAGAATATTATATTATCACTTGCAAAAACTAAATCTATAGTTATAATTAACTATCTGCTACAATTTCTACAATAATTTCGAAAAGGTAAAATCTCTATCAGTTCATTTCTGTTATTATCATTTACAAGCCTGCCTCGTGGATTTTGTTTAGTTAGAATGTTGTTGTGACTCGTCTTGATAAGGGTAGTTAAGGCTGTATTGTTTGACTTATGTTTCTGACTTCAGTTTACAAGTTTTAGAAGTTCTTACAAGTCTCGGCAAATACTCGCCGTTGAATTTATACCGAGGCGTATTGAGATTAGTTTTCGCTTATTTATTGTACTTGTAAATGACAGTCTTTGAATGAAATATTGCCATTTATTTAGTTAATTTTGCGTTCATTTTCAGCATTCATATTTTATTAACATGATATCGATAATGGATGTATTGATCGGCAATAGTTTTGACTTTGTCAAGAAGCCGTCATCAGAATATTCGCTGTCTCTCACGTTGCACTGTTTTGATTGTTTATGTTCTATTTTTAACCCCCGACGCAGAATGGGGTGTTATAAGTTTGACAAGTATGTGTGTGTGTTACTGTCTGTGGCACCTTAGCTCTTAGACGGGTGAACCGATTTGAATATTTAGGACGTTAGTAACATGTAAGTAAAAATATGTTTAAGATAATTACTAGAGCAAATTATATTAATTATGTACATAAGTAATTCGTTATTTAGAATATTATTTTTTAATAAACCGTTTTATATATCATGATTTTACATTGCTGAAATGAGAAAGCTGTTGATTCGCATTACTACACATAAGACCTTGTACCCATGTTCTAACTTCACAGTTTATATAAAGATCATTCTTATTCTTATGCATACACAAAAGTAGGTGGGTATATACACTACTTTATTACTAATATTTCTGTGGTATATACCTACTGACTTAGCTACAATGAAAAATTTGCCTAGTCAGTCCGAATCAACCGTCCATGGTACGTCGACAAATCCACAAAGTACGTTCACGTGTCATCCTCACATTGCACATTAACAACACCAGTACTTACATCAATCCCCAAACAAACACCCCCTTTCACATTGGCGACGATAAAACGCTAAATGATAATCGCGAGATGTCCGCTCCGTTTCCGCCTGTACTTCCGGAACACGCATTAGCCATTACCGCGCATGACGTCATTTCCGCCCGCCTGATAGATTCGGCTGTTACGTAAACACAACAGCCAAAAGCTGAGCTTTCGACTTGATTCTGTGCTTAAAACACTTTAGTATTGAAATTTTGGCAGATCGGTTAGTTTGTTGAGGGATTTACTTGTTTAGGTGGGATTTGTTAGTTTCGACGCTGGGGTCGGTAAATGTCGAATGGTTCATCAATTTATGAACAAATATTAGCAACTTTGTTCACGTAACTTTCACTGTATTTCGTACAGCTTTAACAACCCGTTCTGCATTTCAAAATTATGTTTGCAAGTATTTTCAGTCAGGATTTTAAATCATATAAGTGTTCTTATAATATAAATAGATAAAGCGTATTTTAGTTTTGATGAATGAAATATTAAAATTAGAAGCTAAATACACCCTTTCCTTTATGACAGTATTTAAAAAAAATTATATAACCTAGCTGTTGACCACTATCTCACCTGGTTAGTAAGTGATGATGCGGTCGAGGATGTTAGCTCCCTAGGCCTATTATGGGAACTGGTTTTAAATGACAGATTTTCCAAATTGAGGTGAAGCCGTCTATATTACAATAGTCTTTACAGCTGTTTCTTTCACAGGTGGTAAGAGCATTATTTTAAAATTCCGCGGGACTCGATACCATAAAAGGAAGCTCACCCTTTTGAGGACGAAATCTGGCGCCATAACTTTACGGTGTTCCGGCAGAACAAATCCTTGTCTGTCAGACCATTCTAGGACTAGCGTGTTCATCATTCCCGACCACATCATAGCTTACCACCAGGCGAGATAGTGATCAAATTCCATCCTATCAGATGTAAATAAAACTAAACATAATGTAATTTATTGATGAGCTAACTGCACAGAGTAAATAAAAGTACGAGTTGAAGTCAAATATGAATAACTTACGTATAACTTACATATTTTACGGATATAAACTCTGCTTATCTTGCAGTGTCCTTTTACATCTAGAATGGAGCTTATAATAATTCAAACACATACATTTTACGACGCGCATTATAATGCCTCCGCGCCCCATTTAACATTACACCGTCAGCTGTATTATGACAAACAACACAATAGTACATTTCACGACTCTGGTGCCTTTCTTAAAGTTAGTGCCTGCTAGTGATGCGACACACTCAGTTAAAACTGCGAGATGTATTATGCGGCAATAGCCTAATGGATAAGGTGTCGGACTGGCGATCGAGAGGTCGTGAGTTCGGTCCCCACTCATTGTACTATTGACGTGAACCTACTCCAGACACAAGCATATTTAGCTTAGTTGGAGGGGTTAACAAGAATACTAGTAATGTGCAACCTACATTGCGAATAATCTTTATTAAAAAATATAAACATATATACATTGAAGTGAAACGTTTTTAGGCGCACTGGGCTAAAATTTGACGGAAGCGCCGTAGCGTCACCGTAAGAAGGCAGCGGAAGTGTACGGAAACGTCGTGTTATATTTATTAACGCCATCTACTGTAGAACGGCGTAACTGCTAAGACGTATTCGCTAAAGTTCAACAGATGGAGTTGTATAAAAATATAATTAGGAATGTTGAGAAATAAATTGAATGTTCTTGAAAGTTTAACTTTTATCGCGTAGCTTTCTACGCGCGCTTTTTAAATATTATAACCATTTTCTAGTTACTACTACTACTTCTGTAGTTCGCCTAGCCAATACCACATTTTTTAACCTAAAAAAAATGATTTTAGTTTGAAAGGTAAAGTATCCGGTAAAATTATATCATATGAAACTTGGGCCAGTTTCACCGGTTCCTGATAGCTCTATTAGGAAATAATCTGACAGATTTTTACAGCTTTTGTATAGGGTCATATGTCAGGTAACTATCTCAAACATTATCAGGCACCGGTGAAACTGGCCCTTAATATCTTAATGTCTCAAGGTAGCAGACAACGACCCGCAATATCTGACAAGCCAGAATTTTGCTAGATACGGCATATTATTACGCCATAGTTATATTTTATTATCAGACTTGCGTCTCCCCTGTTCATCGTATACCATAAAAAAACTTCCCCGATTTAGCACATTGCACTTCAGAAATATAACTGAAACATCCTTGTACCCTATCTATAGATGCACCTCTACCGGCAACAAACATAAAAATGGAAATAACCACAAATCCTTATTCAAGATAAATTATGGAAATACAGCACAATAAAAGATAATATCCAGCTTCGAGAGACTACAGTTAGCGCACGAAAGTCTAGGAATAAAATAAATTATGCAATAAACCTGTATCCAGGTATATTTGTGTACATACCTACGAGGACGATGTTTGTAGTGAATGTCTAAGTTGTTATGAATACACGGAACTCTTACGGCTAAGACTTAACGATAA
Source organism: Cabera pusaria (assembly GCA_954871355.1). Taxonomy (NCBI): domain Eukaryota; kingdom Metazoa; phylum Arthropoda; class Insecta; order Lepidoptera; family Geometridae; genus Cabera; species Cabera pusaria. The sequence continues at coordinate 24,630,744 of OX940902.1, forward strand.
TTAACTTACTTTTAATGGTTTATTCCCAACGTCCCCCACTAAAACGGGCACCAATGGGGGACGTTAGGACTAATTATTAATTTTTGACCAACGATTATCACTGGGGGACCTTAGGATATAAAAAATAATTTACTCATAACGGCCCCCAATAAAACGGGCACAAGTAGGGTTACTAACTGTTGAAATATTGGAATAATGCTAGACATAGTGCGAAGCCAGCTGTCAAACGCCCTTTAAAACGTTGATATATTTCTATCTCCCTCCTTCGTGCATCGCCCTCTCTCTGCTCTTAGCCGCGCTCCGATGAACTTTTTGTGCCGAATAATCTCTATATCTAATCTTAATAAATCAGTAATTAAAACAGTGATTAACACTAATCCAGTTGTTTTCATCACTAACAGGTTTATTAATGGTCAAACGCTAGCCGATATAAAAATATGTTGAATGCCATGCCATTGTGTCTAAGTGAGATAAAGCCGATGTGCGCGATGCTTATTTTTTTAGATATGGAGCGGCAAACAGGCATGTGGCCAACCTGATGATAAGTGGTCACTGCCGCCTATTGACATCTGCTAAACCAGAGGTATTGCCGGTGTGTTACCTACCCTTATTAGAGAGCACTCTCGTTACTATTCGTTTGAAGCTAACCAGATTAAATCTTTCTGGGAAGGTTTCATATGGGAGCTCATTTCACATCTGGTGCCCGTTTTAATGGGGGGACGTTGGGAATAAACTGTCGGTTTATTTCCAACGTCCCCCAGTGGTGTTCGTTGGGAAAAAAGTTAATAATTTGTTCTAACGTCCCGCATGAAGACCGTTTTAGTGGGGGACGTTGGGAATAATCCCTTTTAAGGTTCTGGCAGTTGCTATATCTACCTTCCAGTAAAAATATCACTGACTATTACTGCCAATTTTCAAAGTGCTCTATATTTGACAGATAGTTAAACATTGTTGACAGCTACCCCTGTCGGCCCCTGTCATTTCTTGTTTATTAAAATACTGTTAGCTGGTAACTGATGTATAGACGACTGGTGGTCATTTTAACTAGTTGTTAAAAGAAAGCAAGTTATTGTAAACGGTCATTAGTGGTTTAATAACCTTGTCAACTTATGTAGTTTGTTTACAACTAATTATTTTAAGTGAAGTTGAAGAGTATGTTCATTTTGAGAGTCTCAAACCTCAAAAGAATAAAGGGAACCCTTATATCACTTTGTTGTTTGCTTCTCCGTGTCTGTCAAGACCCTTTTTCTCAGGAACGCGTAGAGGTATCTAGTTGAAATGTATATAAAAAACTCGGGCTACGGTTTCTTAAAGCTGTAAAAATCCAACGCGATCAAAATAATATATCTCCGTTTGTGTCACATATTTTGCAATTCCACAAGGGAATCAAAACTTATAAAATACTTGATGACCTAGAATCATAAAATGTTCAAAGAAGCAATGCCTAACAGCACGTGTAAAGCAAAAAATAACGTAAAATGTGTAGTATTTCTTGTTATTTATCGTAGTTTGACAAGTTGGTACAAGTCTAACTCACACTTGGTCGGTTTCTTAAAGATTAAATTACTAAATGTAATCAATAGTAAACCAGTCACTTATAAGTAGTGTATTATCTAAGCCAATTACTTACTTGGATGTGACCTGACCCTGCATGAACATTGCGAGGTGCCATTACTGCTGAATGATAATTGATGCTATTGATAACATGCCAAATCGTAGGGTCCCGTGCTATTAGTTCTAGAGCATTTGTAGTAGGTACTGTATTGGATTGTAGACTCGTCTTTGTTTGGTTGATGAGTGGAACTCTGGCTAAATACACTGGTTTACAGTGGTGATTTGAGCGCTCAAATCAAAATGGAAATCACATATAAGAATACAAAGGTTTTTCTTTTCATTAGATAGTGTATCGGTGCAAACTAAAATCGCTTAAAGGTAACCATAAGATAAACTTCGAGCCATTTAAGTTCGCATCAAGGCATAAACGTTACGGCTTACCCAATTGCTATCGCGTGACGTGGGCATTAAAACCCGATCATGTCTAGGTTTGTCTAAATTACCAAGTATCGCGTAAGTTTTTGACATAGCATAGCGTAACAACTTAAATATTTATAATCCTAGCTTCGCGGTTCTCAATTGCATAAATAACAGACAAGGAAATCAAAACCAAACATTTGTTACAAAGTCTACACGTCACTGTATCGATCGCGTAGCAGTATACATACGAGTACAACCTAACCTGACATGTCTATTAACCAAGATACCCTTTCCTTAGCAACATTGGCAGTCAGAGACACCTGGAATCCGTGAGAGTGCGGCGAGCGGCCGGCAGGCTCGGGTGACATGACGGCCAGACGGCGGGGCACCGCTCGCCGCCCGTCGGTCTCTATCTAGCTAGACTGTGTCTATGTCTATGTACCTAGTCTGTGTTACTAGGCCCAGCTTGTGACAGTTACAACATGCTTCTGTAAATATTTTGTAATGTCCGTTCACAGCATCGATGTATATTATGTACGTTTACATGTACCTCGATGGTTCACAGCACAGATATTTTTACATTTATATATCTGTGGTTCACAGTTATATATATATATATATACCTTTCAGCAAGAGACTTCAGACCAAATAGATTTCTTATTTCGTCTGAGTCAGATACTAAATTTGTTATGTTGTATGATATATTTTTATTATATCATATAGGCTAGCGTTTGAACTGTGAATAGTGAATGTCAGGAAAACTAACTGTAACACTCTGTTATTTAAGAAGCATTATGCAAGGAATAGCTTTTATTATACACTGCAATGCCTACAATTCACTCTAAAAGGTAAAAACAATGTGAGGATCAGATGTAATAAGTATGAACGGACTATAATATGTAATTCTATAAGACATAGATGCGTACGCAGGTGGAAACAATTTGGTGTATACAATAATTATGAGAGAGCTGAAGATCGAGCTCAGTGGCGTGCCATAGGAGAAGCCTATGTCCAATAGTGGACGAATACTGGCTGATGGTTGGTTGGATGGTGAATTGGTGAAGTGGTTGGTTTTTTTAGATGAAATCGTGGGTCCTGAAGTCTATCAGAAGGTCAACTAAATACTTGTTTTAATCTATTTCTTATCTTAAAAAAAATATTGGAATAAAGCTTCTTAAATAGAGACTACCAATATTTTATAAAATGTATAATAATTTATAAAATGCTGATTACTTTATGTCACATAACAAAATTTACTTCAATTTTATGAAACTAAGTACATATTCAATTTTTAATTTAAAATTATAGTCACATCAATACTAGTTAACTTAAAAAAAAAACATTTCGTAAATATCCCATTTGAGCACATAAATCCCGCTAAGCTATACAATCTAGAGGCGATACTCTGCAAACTAGCGTATACCACAAAACAATATAAAACTGCACGCCGTAATGCACAACATCGCTTCAAGCTCATTAGGTTGCGCTTAAAGCCTTATGCATGTAGCGCTGTTAAATATGCATCAGTCTGCTCTAGTACAGAGTGTTCTCATTTGTGAGAATTAAAAATGGAAAATAACATTATGAACTAGTTTCAACCAGATTTGAGCAGGTATAAAATTTGCGGGTATATTATTTTGTGACGGTTTTAATTTTTTGTGTTCTGATAGGTTTGAAGCAGTTCTTTTGTCACACTCTACTAAGCTCTCGCATTAAGTTTTTGTACCATATTCTTATCTATACATTTTTTGCTCCTTGTCGTTTTAAGTTTCTAGAACAATAATCCTCATAGAATCTATAAAGCTTACTTGATAAGATTTTCTTTTTTAATTAGATTTTCGTAGCCAACGAAGTTTTATTATTTTGTTGTTTAGCAAGATGGAGAACATAATATTGTTACCTGCTGTCGTAGGTTACTTCACGTAGATAAGTCAAAAGATGACCATCAGCTTCGACTATCAAAAAAAGTGATGATGCGGTCCGAGTCCGAAAACTTTTTATTTGGAACTAGACTGACTAACTTTGATACAATAATATAGCGCAAATATCTCCTGAACTGGTTCTAAATATTAAGGCGATTTAAAAGGCATGCAAAAATTACACCAAACTTGATAAAATAATCTTCTAATACTATAAGAATCTTTGTCCTGACATACTGACTGACTGACTCACTGACAGACAACGCACAGCCTAAACCGCTGGTCGTAGATACTTGAAATTTGGAGGGTATATTTGTCTTAGTACGTAGGGGTGTACTAAGAAAGGATTTTTCAAAATTCACAGCCTTAAGGGGATGAAATGGGGGTTCAAAGTTTGTATGGAGAAACAAGATTAGATAGTCTTTTCTATCCGAAACTTCACATAAGTGCTTCAGTACAAAAATAAGTAAACACGTGTTTCAGGTTTTTTTGAAATTACACCCCTAAGAGGGTGAAATGGGGTAACAAAGTGTGAAAATCAATATTTTTTCGGATTGCGCTAAAACTTGGCATGCAGATAATTATTACAACGTTAGTTACCTTTAAAAAGGATTTTTCAAATTTCACCCCTGAAGGGGATGAAACGGGGGTTCAAAGTTTCTATGGAGAAACATTATTAGATAGTATTTTCTACTTTGCAACTTCACACAAGTGCTTCAGGACATAAATAAGTAAACACGTGTTTTAGGTTTTTTCGAAATTCCACCCCTAAGAGGGTGAAATGGGGTAACAAAGTCTGAAAATCAATATTGTTTTGGATTGCACTGAAATTTGGCATACAGGTGGTTATTATGACGGTAGTATCAGCTAAGAAAGGATTTTCTAAAATTCACCCCTTAAAGGGATGAAACGGGGGTTCAAAGTTTCTATGGAGAAAACAACATTAGATAGTCTTTTCTATTCGAAACTTCACACAAGTACTTCAGTAAAAAAATAAGTAAATACGTGTTTCAGGTTTTTTTGATATTCCCCCCCTTAAGAGGGTGCAATGGGGTAACAAAGTGTGAAAGTCAATATTGTTTTGAATTGCGCTGAAATTTGACATGCAGACAGTTATTACGACGTTAGTTACCTCAGAGAAAGGATTTTCCAAAATTCACTGAAGGGGATGAAACAAGGTTCAAAGTTTGTATGGAAAAACAAGGTTGGATAGTCTTTTCTATCCGAAGCTTTACATAAGCGCTTCAGTAAAAAAATAAGTAAATACATGTTTCATGTTTTTTTGAAATTCCACCCCCAAGAGGGTGAAACGGGGTAACAAAGTGTGAAAATCAATATTGTTTCGGATTGCGCTGAAATTTGGCATGCAGATAGTTATTACGACGTTAGTTACCTTTGAAAAAGGATTTTTCAAAATTCACTCCTGAAGGGGATGAAACTGGGGTTCATAGTTTGTATGGAAAAACAAGATTAGATAGTCTTTTCTATCCGAAACTTCACATAAGTGCTTCAGTAAAAAAATAAGTAAATACGTGTTTCATGTCTTTTTGATATTCTACCCCTAAGAGGGTGAAATGGGGTAACAAAGTGTGAAAATCAATATTGTTTTGGATTGCACTGAAATTTGGCATACAGGTGGTTATTATGACGGTAGTATCAGCTAAGAAAGGATTTTCTAAAATTCACCCCTTAAAGGGATGAAACGGGGGTTCAAAGTTTCTATGGAGAAAACAACATTAGATAGTCTTTTCTATTCGAAACTTCACACAAATACTTCAGTAAAAAAATAAGTAAATACGTGTTTCAGGTTTTTTTGATATTCCCCCCCTTAAGAGGGTGCAATGGGGTAACAAAGTGTGAAAGTCAATATTGTTTTGAATTGCGCTGAAATTTGACATGCAGACAGTTATTACGACGTTAGTTACCTCTGAGAAAGGATTTTCCAAAATTCACCCCTGAAGGAGATGAAACAAGGTTCAAAGTTTGTATGGAAAAACAAGATTGGATAGTCTTTTCTATCCGAAACTTTACATAAGCGCTTCAGTAAAAAAATAAGTAAATACATGTTTCATGTTTTTTTGAAATTCCACCCCCAAGAGGGTGAAACGGGGTAACAAAGTGTGAAAATCAATATTGTTTCGGATTGCGCTAAAATTTGGCATGCAGATAGTTATTACGACGTTAGTTACCTTTGAAAAAGGATTTTTCAAAATTCACTCCTGAAGGGGATGAAACTGGGGTTCAAAGTTTGTATGGAAAAACAAGATTAGATAGTCTTTTCTATCCGAAACTTCACATAAGTGCTTCAGTAAAAAAATAAGTAAAAACTTGTTTCATGTCTTTTTGATATTCTACCCCTAAGAGGGTGAAATGGGGTAACAAAGTGTGAAAATCAATATTGTTTCGGATTACGCTGAAATTTGGCATGCAGACATTTATTACGACGTTAGTTCCCTCTGAGAAAGTATTTTCCAAAATTCACCCCTGATGGGGATGAAACGGGGGTTCAAAGTTTGTATGGAAAAACAATATTAGATAGTCTTTTATATTCGAAATTTAACACAAGTACTTAAGTTAGTAAATATGTGTTTCAGGCTTTTTCGAAATTCCACCCTTAGAAGGGTGAAGTGGGGTAACAAAGTCTGAAATCAATATTGTTTCGGATTGCGCTGAAATTTGGCATGCAGATAGTTATTTTGACTTAGGTATCCGCTAAGAAAGAATTTTTCATATTACACTCTTTAAGGGGATGAAGCGGGGGTTCAAAGTTTGGATAGTCGTTTTATTCGACATTTTACACAAGTACTTCTGTAAATAAATAAGTATATACGAGTTTTAGACTTTTTCAAACTGCCACCCTGAGAGGATAAACTGGGGTAACAAAGTCTAAAAATCAATATTGTTTCTGATTGCGCTGAAATTCAGAATGCAGATAGTTATTATGACGTAGGTATCCACTCAGAAATGATTTTCTGAAAATTCCTCCCGGATACGGAACGGGAATTCAAAGTTTGTATGGCGAAATAAGATGGGATAAAGTACGTGTTGTAGGATTTTTCGAAATGGGGTAGGTAACAAAGTCTGTAAATTTAGGTTTTTAGGGTTTTATATATATGATCCCGAATTGCCTTAGTCACGCGATAACATGAAAACGGGTGAACCGATTTGGCTAATTATTATTTGATGTGTTTAATGATAGAATCGTTCTTACAAAAGAAAAGTTTTAAGTAAATAAAAGAAGGTTTTAATGCGGGCGAAGCCGCGGGACACTTCTAGTATATTATAAATATAATAGACTAGAATTCCCCCGCGGCTACGCCCGCGTTAAAAACTCCTTTTATTTACTTAAAACTTTTCTTTTGTAAAAACGATTCTATCATTAAAGACATCAAATAAAAATTAGCCAAATTGGTTCACCTGTTTTCATGTTATCGCGTGACTAAGACAAATCAGGATTCATATTTTTAAAACCCGAAAACCCAATAAAGCGCAATCCGAAACTATATTGATTTTCAGACTTTTTTACCCCAGTTCACTCTTTAGGGTGGCATTTTGAAAAAGTCTGAAACTCGTATTTACTTATTTATTTACAGAAGTACTTGTGTGAAATGTCGAATAAAATGACTATCCAAAATTTGAGCCCCCGCTTCATCCCTTGAAGAGTGAATTTTGAAAAATCCTTTCTCAGCGGATACCTACGTCAAAATTTCTATCTGGATGCAAAATATCAGCGCAATCCGAAACAATATTGATTTCAGACATTGTTACTCCACTTAACCCTTTTAGGAATAGAATTTCAAAAAGCCTGAAACACGTATTTACTCATTTATTTACTAAACTACTTGTGTGAAGTTTCGAATATAAGAGACAATCAATTCTTGTTTCTCCATACAAACTTTGAACCCTCGCTTCATCCTCTTCAGGGATGAATTTTGGAAAACCTTTCTCAGAGGGAACTAACGTCGTAATTAATAACTATCTGCATGCCAAATTTCAGCGCAATCCGAAACAATATTGATTTTTACACTTTATTACCCCATTTCACCCTCTTAGGGGTGGAATTACAAAAAAACCTGAAACACGTCTTTACTTATTTTTTTACTGAAGCACTTATGTGAAGTTTCGGATAGAAAAGACGATCTAATCTTGTTTCTCCATACAAACTTTGAACCCCCATTTCATCCCCTTAAGGGGTGAATTTTGGAAAATCCTTTCTTAGTACACCCTTACGTACTAAGACAAATATACCCTCCAAATTTCAAGTCTCTACGACCAGCGGTTTAGGCTGTGCGTTGTCTGTCAGTGAGTCAGTGAGTCAGTGAGTCAGTGAGTCAGTCAGTATGTCAGGACAAAGATTCTTATAGTATTAGATATAATTGGGTTAACAAATGCAATCCACTAATTTCGTCGTATCGATGTATCGAACCGTGGCTTAATTGGCAGAGCACTTGGACGTGTAATCCGGGGGGTGCGGGTTCGAGTCCCGTCGGTACGATGAAATTTTGGATTGTGTTTAACAATTTACAAAAAGTATAAAGTGTGAGACACTTCAAAGAAACATAATATCATCTTTTATATTTTATCTTACAGCAACAAAATCGTCCTTAAATACACGGTGTCCATAACTACCTACCATATTATGGATCCAATCACCCTGTGTACAGGCTGTCAGTGCAAAGGGCGCTTGCAAGGGCCGATAGAGTTTCCGTCGCACACAGCAGTTCATTGCCACGGGCACGGGCTAAGGATTTATTGTATCCACTGCGATTAGTGCCTTGCAAGTGCAATTCTTACGAGATTTGTATTTTTAGTATGTAAGGTAAACAGGCATCATAGCAGCTGCAGGACTGATAAACGTTGGGGTAGACTTGTCCTAGAGTAGAGACCGCGAATCAGCAAACGTAGCGTAGGACGTCCTAAGACCAGGCTGAGCGACGATGCGGTGAAAAAAATAACCGAAGAATGGGTCCAGTGGCACGTGTTGGGAGAAAGGCCTACGTCCAGCTGACGGACTGACTACGTCTGATTACGATGAAGGTAACAGCCAGGACTATCACGACGCTTAACTCATGGTAAGTGATGATGTGACATCGCCGAAACTTTAGAGGGCTACATGTCGACAGAAGCATTGCCGAAACTTGCTGGCACGCTCAAATCAAGAGTTTTTCATGCTAGCATGTTTACGTAAACATGCTATTTTTTTTTTTATCACGGGCTACATAAAAGCCAAAACGAGACTTTTGACAACTATGTTTCTCCTCTACATCATCATGAAGCGAAGACCACTTTAACAAAAAAGCAAAACTTATTTAAAAACTAATTTAGAGCCTTTACACACCACGTTTTTTTAATGTGCTGACAACATGCGTAGAACGCTATCAGGACGCTCAGCCAATGTAAGGTCGCTGGCAAGCACACCTTTGCATATATATGATTATGATGATATATATATAACTATAACTATGATTTTTCGCAACTTCAAAATTAACTTTGTTTTTCATAGAGTTTGTATGAAAAACAAAGTTATATTTGCGGTCGCTATATCTCAAAAACCGCGATTGTATCTCGTTCAAACCAATTTTCGTTGAAAGTTTTTACTGAGATCTACAGAATATATTTTTTCTAGATTTTTCACTCCCTTACTTTAAAAGTTAGAGGGGGCGACACACATTTAACCACTTTAGACGCGCCTATCTTTCAAATGATTGACTTTGGGAAAAAATGATTGTAGTAACCTCAATGTCATTTTTAAAGACCTATCCATAAACACCCCACACGAATAGGTTTGAAGAAAAAAATATGTTTTTGTTTCAGTTCCATGTATGTACTTTAAACTTTTATATTTTTATTTTTGTATAAAAATCGGAAAGCGGTTCACAGAACACATCGACCTACCTAGTTCAATTCTGTAGTTCTAATAGTTTCGTAATAAAATGGCTGTGACATACGGACGGACAGACAGACATGACGAATCTATAAGGGTTCCGTTGTCTGCCATTCGGAACCCTAAAAATGCGCGATATCAGCGCATTAAAAAACGTAGTGGCAAAAGCCCTTACAAAACAGGTCTTCAAACTTAAAGTGTAAAACATTATCCGTTGGATCTTTTAAAGGCTCTTTCTAGTCTATTTTGTTAGCAGTTAGTATTATCTACACATCCAATCACAGCTTTTCAAAAGAGCCTTATCCCGTATCTATATTTAAGGTAAACGCTGAAGGGAAGGGTCGATGAAGACGCCCTTTGTAGGCGGTATGCTAAACAGGGCAAGCGTACCCGCTGGCAGCGCTAGTGTTAATTGGCGCTTTTGATAGCTAAAGCCTTAACGATGGAAACTATTTTCTCGAGAAATTGGAAGAATTAAAGTTGAAAGCGTTTTATGAATTTAACTAGAACAATTTAATTTTAAACAAGAATTTACTGATGAAGTAAAATATTTAATGAAATTGAAACACTTTATTTAAGGGTTGATTTGTTAGTAAACTAAGATACTAAAGTAACATAACAACACTATTCACCGCAAAATTAATACTTAATAATAAATGTTGGCAAAAATATGTTTGCCTGAGGCTGGCTGAAGAATGTCGATTTAGAAATACAAATTGATTGATTTACTTAGAACTTTTCTTCTTATTATTTTTCTCATGTGAGCATGATATTTATTTTACAATTTTAATTTGGTATTCTTTATATATATTGTTGTCATGTATTTTTTATTTGTCTGTGCCTTAGCAATAAATTGAAGCTGAAGATGTACTATTCTATTTTTTGTTGCAATAAAATAATTAAGAAATAAATAACGTTCATCAGCAGCTTATCACACTGAAAAATCTCTATTAAATTCGTGAAACAAATAATATCAAATATTGATAGCGTATTATTTATTCCTTTAGCATATTAAATGTTCGTTCAAGTATTATGAATATTCGAGAAGAAAGTCTTGGCACATTACGCCATCCAAACATAATTAAGGTATTTCAGACACTCAAAATGCTTGGAGCTTAAGGTAAATAATACTTTGGAGGTCAAACACCACGGAGTCGCTTTGGAATGGAGAAATTATGTTAAGATGAGATTGCCATAGAAAAATGACTTCTAATTAGGGATTTTATTATAAAAAGGAACAAACGTTTATAAACAACTTTATTATTTTCTGCACGGGACTTTCTAACGCGACAATATTAACTTTAGCCTCACCCAGAAGGGATCTTCCCCCCTTCTTAGGATTCCGTAGTCCTGACGTGGAACCCTTATAATTTCGTCATGTCCGTCTATCTGTCTGTTTGTTTGTCCGTCCGAGGTTTTGTTAAGAGACCGTTAATATTAGAAAGCTGTAATTTTGCAAAAATATGTGTATAAATTACGCCGACAAAGTGGTGAAATAAAATTTTGAAAAATTTTCTTTTTTAGGGTAGCCCCCCTACATGAGAAGTGGGTATGAATTTTTTTTTCGTCGTCTACGCCATCGTGTGGGGTATTGTTGAATAGGTCTTTTGAATGACTTAAGGGTTGCTCATACCATTTTTTGATTAAATGCTCCATTTACGAAACATTAAACTTTAAATTGCAAATTTTTGTGCCAGTAGGGCGTCCCCTCCCCTCTAAAAGCTAAACTGCTGGCTTGAAAATCTAAAAAAAATCGTGATAATAGTGCATTTCATGAACTTTAAAGGAAAACTATAGCGGTTAAGATAACTTTATTACTTTAGCAGTAATAGTCGTTGAACTTGGGTATTGGATAATTTTGTACCAAATACAAAACCCTTAGAATAAAATCCTTTAAAGTGACTAAGACGAAGTACCTAGTTGCTTGTTTTTAGCGGGTAAAGACTTATATTGAATAATGGGCTACTACGGAACCCTACACTGCGCGTAGCCCGATACGCACTTGGCCGTTTATTTTTATTTTAGTGTAGGAAAACAAGCAGACAAATGAAAGATGACGGAAAGCGGTTACCGTCGACATCTGCTACACCATTGGCGCTGTTGATGCGTTGCCGACCTTTGAGTTGATGTAAGAGATTTAACCGCGTTTAAAAATGAAGATGATTATGAAAAGTTCACTTCTCCGACTCACAAATGATACATATGTAAAAATCACAAATCATCTTTACCCAACTTTCAGTTAAAAGTCATTCTTACTGGCAACATTAAAAGTGCGTCTGTGTGTGTGACATGGCAGTAAACACAGCGCAGTTCTGCACACATAGCGAACTTTTCGGCCTAGCTTCTGAGCAAGCGTTGTTTGAAAATCTACTTTCTGTTGGTTATAATTCGATGGGTAGGCCAGTTGAATTTGGGCTAGTATGTATCGCTATCATGAGTACTTTTTATTACACGTGATGACGTTTTTACAAAAAGCTTGTATTCAAAAGTTAATACATATAATTTTTTTGTTATTCACGATATGAAAGTCATGAATGTAACCTATGAATGTAACGTCCATATCGACACTAAATCATATATATTACGACAAAATATACAACAATAACAAAACTACTCAATAAAAAGTTATGAAAAGTCTTATTGCCAATTTAATAAAACCTAAACATTATTATGACGGACAATATATTAAATACTTATAATATATATATTATATACAGGTTATCTACGAATATCAATCCCCATGGGTGTTAACCCTGCGACCTCTAGACCTAATATTTTGATAATAATATGACGAGCAATAATAAGGGAATCTTTCGTAACGTGGCTTTAAGGGCTAATTATTCTAGGTTTACGAGCAAACTTTGTACTCGAAAAGGGCTCATTCAGTTCATTTAATAACCGTACTTTGTAATTATTTTGCGTTCACAAGCAATTTTATATAAATAATATTACTTAAACGCTGAGACGATAAAATAGACATTTAAAGGTAGATTTTAAGGGAGAAGAATATTTATTTTTTTGTATCATAATATAGTCTAGCGATTGAGCACTATCTTAACTGTTGGTAAGTGATGATGCGGTCGAGGATGGTTGCACGCTAGGCCTAGAATGGAAACTGAAGGATAGCTGCGGCAACATATTAGATGTTTGGCGACAGATTTTCTAACTTGAGAGTGGTAGCTGGTCAGGCGGACAGAGGTCTTACCACTATGCGGGGTTGGGGTTTCTTAACAATGTTTTTCTTTTATCGGAGGGCCACTGTGAAAAGCGCACGTTAATTTTTCGATAGAAAAACCTATTGGTGCACGGCGGGCATTGATCTCGGTTCCTCTGGCGTCAAAGCCAACCATTCTCCCACCATTGGGCGCTCAAAGTGTACTGTATATTAGTTTTTAATATGCGAATAATTTGAGCTCACCTCTACTGCGAGTTTATAATGTAGTTTAAAGCTTTTAGTTTAATTTTAAATACCACAAAAGTTGATTGTAACTAAGTTTTTTTTTTATTTCATAGGATAGGCTAGTGTTCGAACATACACCTGCTGATAAGCGATGTTGTGGTCGAAGATGATGAACATGCTAGGCCTTGAATGCTCTGACTCTCAAGAGCTTTGTGCTGCCGGAACACCGTAAGGTTATAGCTGTAGATTTTCTCCTTGATGATAGTAAGCTACTTTTTGGTAACAAGTCAGGCAGATCCTTTGGAAAACCTAACCTAAAGTTAAACCTAACCTTAGATAAAACAAAAGAAAATATCAACCTTTATAAAGAAAGCCGTGAGTTCATTCTATCAGTAATATACCTTGGCAGAAACCTTCTTGATATCTCGAATATAATATTATATGTAAACCTTACTTTTAGTAGCCATAAAATGTGATGAATAACGCTTACCTTCGACTATAAAGAGGACTTACAACTGAGCATATCTATATAAAACTACCTTTTATCTACACAAATATACCTGTACTTATCGTTTTACGTAAGTTCAATCTAGTTTATGAAAGTGGAAAATCTTTTGATCCATGTAAGCGGTTTTTAAGCTGCCAGTTGCGTTCTAAGGGTTTATCTGAATTTCGCAGGAAATAAAATTGAAAATTGGTATATCCCGTCTTTGAAAGTTAGTATGTTTATTTCTGGTATCCTCCTCATGGCTAAATGACTCAATTAAATCAAACATTGAAATATAAACACGCTGACAATATGTTTATTCGGTATTGGTCATGCAGAAGAAACATTGAATATGTTAAAAGAAAATATTTTTATTAAAACCGGTACATTTATAAAGATCAATCTAACTAAAGATATCTTTAACCATAACGTAATCGCAAAAGGTTTTGATTCCTGGTGGTTATCATTGTGTTTCTGATATCGCCGACTAAGTTTAATAAGTCATCAATTCATTGGCTTTAATCTCACAAAGGTACGCTACAACCCAAGTTATAACTCAGAGTCCAAAATTGTCACAAAACTGTTCTATAATAATTACAATGACGGTATATTTAGCTCTCGAGCTCGTCGATAATTTGCCCAAAACGTAGTATTTCAATGCCAGTTAGATGGAACAAAACTCCTTATCTCGAGCGAACAATCCCTCACCTTTCAAAATAATCCGGCTATTAAAATCTGTTCCAGTAACAGTGTTACCAGAATTTATCTCTACACTCCACTGCCCTGATTTGAAATTATCGTCGTTAAGGACTTACGCGTTTTCACACGAACGATTTTCAACTGCGATTTAAGATTTATACAACCAACACAGTTTAACAACTCGAAAATTTGTTGGGTGTCTTATTGCGTTGTGGTAAGATTCAATTTTTGCTTGCTTTCGGTTTGTGCGTTTATGTCAGTGGTTGTATTCCTTACCCCTAAAGGTAAGGGTTTGTGAATAGGTGTTTTTCTGTCGTCGGTGAGGTTCTGATTTTCCTTAAGGTTGTCAGTACGGTGCATGGTGTGGGTAGATACTAAATTATGTAGATATTATGAGGTTCTATTTACATTTTGGGTGATTTGTTTCGAGGTAGAATAATTCCAAGCTTATGGTGAAATTACTATTGTAATAAAGATCACATGTGTCAAATAACTACTTTAATTAAGGCTTCTACAGTTTTAAAAAGAGTTCACCTAGATATTAGATACTAAAGTTGATGGTCTTATATATACACTTTTATCAAATCAATGTATAAGTTATAAGTATCATACTCTCTTTAAAATAGTATAAGTATAGTATAAGTATAACATTATGTACTTCTATTTATAAACTTAATTATTAATATATATAAACTTAACTTAAATATTATATAAACAACTTAATAACAATTACCTAATGACAATATCAAAAATATATAATCCACAATATATAACCCAAATATATAATTACATAAAATACGAACAAAAAGTTAGCGACGTTACCTCGTTGTATAGCTAGGCTAAAATATACGTTGGCCTAGATAAGCGCCAGCTCTTTGGCCACGGTTGAAGTCAGTAAGGCGTCTGGACAACATCTCGACCCCATGGGCACAGTTTAGTTTATTATTGTTATTATATTACATTCTCATAAATTTATTGTTAAAATTATGAGGTAAGTTAACATTGAAATCTCCAGCTAAAGATATTTTTATCAGTGTAAAGGAACGCCCACACAGCGGCATCCCGCGATCTGCGGGCGCGATCTCAGTACTTTTCAATTGTTTTCTGATCGTGTTTGGTGTGAGTCAGTCGGTACAAATACTACTGCGCTATCTGATCGCCGCCTAGATCGCGCACGCAGGACGCTGCGTGACCTTAATGTTCTACGTTGACGATTTATGTGGAGAAAAATTTACGCTTACTAAATGTCTCTAGACACCTCGTAGAGTCATAAAAATGCCATTTCTAACAAAAACCGGACTAATTTATAATCCCCCATTAACCATCCCCTTTTCAAAGTTCGCTATCAACGAAAAAGTAACTTAATCCACTCAAGTGAATACAAACTTGAAGTAGTCGACTCAAGCTGACATCTCGGTACTCTCAAGTCCTGTTCAATTATAAACTCTAGTCTCTTTCATTATGAAAATAACCCTTTAGAGAGCCAGTCCGTTTCGATTAAGGATGATTTTATTTTTTACTTTATTGTACTTTGAAGTTTTCTAATAGACTTTGGAGTCCCTTCAGGGAATGGTGGGGACTTGTGGATGGCAAACAGTCAAAAAGTAAAAAGTCAAAAGACATAGCATTTATTCAGTATTTAAAATTAGAAATCTGCACTTACACACGACTAATAACATTACATAGATCACATCGATAATAATTATTCTAAATATAAAAGAGCACAACTTTTTACAATTTTTAATTTTTACAATTGACAACAAAATGACATGGAAACTACACATTGACAACGTATCCAATCGTATCAGACGACTTATTCACATTTTTAAAACACTAAGATCAGTAGCAAATCAAGAACTCCTACTACAGACCTACAAAGCCCTAGGTGAGTGTATCATAGGTTACTGTATTATTTCATGGGGTGGTGCTGCTAAAACACACATGATACAAGTTGAACGTGCCCAACGTTCACTTCTGAAAGTGATCATGTCCCTACCATACAGACATCCTACAACAGACTTATATGAAAAAAGCAAAGTGCTAAGTGTCAGAAAGATCTATATTTCAAAATGTATCGACCGATATCATAAAGAAGTAGTACCATATCTACCAGAATGTAAGAAGCGAGTCGACAAATGCCCTGTTCCACGCTGTAACAGTGCTCTCGCATGGAGACATTTCAAACACATGGCACCTATTTTCTACAATTTATTAAATTCTAAGAGTAAAGTAAAACCATTAAGCAGACATAAACTAAAATTCGTAATTAAGGACTGGCTAACGACCCTTGATTACGAAGCAATAGAGAAATTATTTCTTAAAATTTCATAATCAGAAATAACTAATCAACAAAAAATTGACCTTATTAACACTCACATATATAATAATATCACACATACTGACACACACACACACACACACACACACGCACACACACACACACACGCACACACGCACGCACGCACACACGCACACACGCACACACACACGCGCACACTCTAAAATAATTTGAACTAACATAAGTATACAATTTGTAGTAAATACCTACTCAAATTTGGGGAAGACACTGTTTTTTTGCAACACAGTATAATAAATAATACTAACGCAAAAAGACAGGGCTTCGAAACTTATATGTACATAATTCGTTTTTTTGTCAATAAAGTTATTTGTATTTGTATTTGTATTGCTTTTCATTAAAAAAAAAAAACAAAAGTAATGAGTCATTCGCTTTCATCTAAACGTCAAACGTCACACTTAAAAAAATACCCTGATTAATGTAGGGTTGCCAATCATATTATTACGTGCAACCGCAATCGTCTCGAATCGATTTATGATATATAATTAACTTATAAGATGAGCAAATTACCTCTGTGTATAAATAATTTAGTTTAAAAAGCTCGACTTTCATTTAAATTAGAAGAGCAAAATGTCCAGTGAAATTACTGGGCTTGTTAGACTTACCTTTATTATGCGTTACTATAGAGGTTGCAGGTGCAGGGAGCTGCAACGCCGACTTCTTTATGAAGTCAGTAAAAAATAAACATAAAAAATATGAGTTGCAGTACTAGTAGTACTAAAATCGCAACTAGCAAAATTGTACGCGTCACTACTACGCAGTGCCGGTCACCACAGAAAAAAAATGCTTTGGTAATTAAGTCCTATCTCAAGTATGGGTATTAAAGATATTAGGTACTAAACTAGACTGATTTTAATGGAGAATTCGTTTTCCCGATTGGCAATTTGCTGGTTTTTATAACGTTTACGCTCTGAACAAAATAATCGTAAGATAGTTATTTACCGGTCAATAACCGGTAAATTTAAAACCGGTTTGAAACCCTGGCTCACCGCGCTCTAAAAATCATTATAATTCAACGTAAGTCCTCCTTAAGACATAAAAGTACAAGACAGGAATAACAAAACAGTCCAAATAGCAAACACCAAACGCCCGAGAGACTTGCTCCATCTACTCGCAAAAGGCGTGCGATGATACCACACTTATTTGCACATAGAATCCCGGTGCTCATTACTAAATCTGTCAAAAAAATACACTCCTCAAAACCGCACACCAAACAGAACTCTAAGTGTTTAGCATACAGCTGAAACTCGCTAGTCTCTATCGGTGGTGCTAAAGTTGTTTTGCAAATTATTACTTAGGTAGGTCTCAATCATGTGACATCAAAGTGGTAGATCAAAGACACGCTTCGGGCTAAAGATTTCCCACCTGGTACCGATGGCAATATTGTCGTACACTAACGCGAACAACCATGTACAACAATGAACTTTAACTAGTTGGAATAAGAGTGAGATTGTTAGAGTTGAAGAGGGTATTTCGTGAGAGGATCTACGCAAGTCTTTAATAGAGGCAATGCTTTGAAACAGTAATATTCGCTTGAAATGGTACGTAAATAAGCAATCGTTCTACAGATATTGAGACATGATGATATCTCGATTTCTTTGGTTTAAATGTTCAGATTCCCGCGTTTCATATGCGGTAATAAGTAGAAGTTTAAACAGGAGTTACAAACTGCGATATTAATTTTGACGAATTTTGATTTGAAATGGGTTGACTCTTCCATCTTTGTAACTGACATATTTATTATATATTTATATAAGACAGATTTTCCACCTGAAAATATCTGAGTTGTGGTTAGTTATCGTGCGAATATAATCCAGATAAATAGTTCAAAAACTAAAACAACCGACTTCCACGCCGCGCCAGTCAGTTTTAGTAGCGAGTTTGAGACATTTATCGTCATATCTCTGAAGATACTTATCAGATCTCGATAAAATTTACATAGAACTAACTACCTTGGAGATAAACCCTACCTGTAACAAAAATAATCATTCAA
Source organism: Cabera pusaria (assembly GCA_954871355.1). Classification (NCBI taxonomy): domain Eukaryota; kingdom Metazoa; phylum Arthropoda; class Insecta; order Lepidoptera; family Geometridae; genus Cabera; species Cabera pusaria. The sequence goes on from OX940902.1 coordinate 24,649,456, forward strand.
ACCGGTTCACAATTGGCGGAGTAGTCGCGTAACATACACAGAATAAAAATTATACAGACGAAGTGAGAACCTCCTCCTTTTTGGTAGTCGGTTGAAAATAAGGAGTAAACTTAAAATAATCGCCGCTGAGAGCCAGTTAGAAGTCTCTACATAGTTTCCGACGACATCCGTCATAATTACGTCAAATGTAGGTCAAGACGAACATTATAAATAATTCATGATCTAATTAAATTACAGTAATATTACCATATGTATTGTGTATGTAGTAATATAACTGTGTTGTCTTGTGTTGTCCTTAAATGTTTATTTCCAGATCTCAGACAAATTCAACCGATCAAAACCAGCATACCGGGCATTCTTATACGCTTGTTGTCTATCTATCCACACGACATTGGCAAAATTGCGGCAACACTGCAAAAGCCAAAAAAGAAGAAGTTGAAGTTGAACATCTGTCCCAAAGCCGTCGCTACCAATGTAGAGACTAAATGAAACGCTTAGACCGTTGTAAGTTGGCATACTTTAAAGAACATTATAACAATATTAATTTGGAATTAAATAGAACATTTCAAAGACTCCAAGCAATATAAAATGTACCCTTTAGATTTAACTCCATCTTAATTAAATAAGAACAATGCCGGGACAGTTGAGGGACAATAATTAAACTTTGAATTAATTTGTAGGGACAGATTGACTTGGGGAGGCCGAATGGACAATTTCTGCGAATAAGCTATGGCCCGCGGTGCCGCCTGCGTCTACATTTATACCGTCGATTGTTTTCAGCATTACATCAGGTAGTCGTAATATATATATATATATATATATGGTTATGGTATGTTTATATATATTTGTATGTATGATGTGTGTATTATATATGTTTATATATGTATATATAGTGCTTGTATATCGTAAGTATGTTTATGTATATTAGTGTCACATGTAGGTATGTTTCGTTTCATAACTTAAAATATTAGTTTAATGTAGTGTTTTTGATTAGTTTAATTCTGAAATGTACAACTCAGCCCTTGACATGTTCGTACTCTCCACTCCATCCGTAGGTTGTCTGGTAGAGATCGCTTTAAGCGATAAGACCGCCGATTGTACTAGTTTTAGAACTTTCATATTGTTATATTTATTATATTACATTTACATTTTCACCCAACATCCAAAAAGAATAAGCTCAATTTTCGTGTGTATGATCTATTTGTATGTTTGTGACGCGATTACCTTGCCCATTGTAAACCGGTCGTATGATTATTTTTTTCTTGACCAGCGTTTATTTCTTAAGTTTTCCCATTATGCAATTCAATGAGATCTGATAATTATCTCCAAAGATATGGAGATAAACATCTCAAACTTATCACTGAAAACGTACCAATTTAAATTATTCTCGAGTAGTTGTGGTCCTTTAGTGAATTTCATCAATATCTGATGAATATCTTCAAAAATATGACGATAAACATCTCATATCATACTTACTACCTGAAACTCGGTCCGGTGGCGTAATCGGGAGATGGGTTGGCTTTGCTGCCAGAGGTACCGAGTTCAAACCGCCGTGCACCAATGGATTTTTCTATCGAAAAATTGATGTGCGCTTTTCAGTGGCTCTCCGGTTAAGGAAAAACATCGTCAAGAAACCATATATATACATATAGATACCATATAATCTAAGATGGTGATTCTTTTTGAACTTGACATGTATGACTTTATTATTTTTATTATGTTATATTATATATTATGTTATTATTGATTTTAATTTGCTAAACTATGTACAAATATTGTACAAAATATTTGACATTGTAATCTTTTTATTTAATTTGAATAATGACGTGTAAATCTGACAATTTACCAATAAATGAATATGAATATGTTTTGTGAGAGATAATAAATGTTTTTTTAACCGACTTCACAAAAAAGGAGGAGGTTCTCAATTCGTCTGTATGTTTTTTTTTGTGTGTATGTTACGCGATTACTCCGGCAATTGTGAACGGATTCAAATGATTCTTTTTTTAATAGGTAGTGTACGTTTCCTAAGTGGTCCGATTTTAATTTTATCAAGATCTGATTAGTATCTTCAGAGATATAGAGGTAAATATCTCAAACATAGGAGAATGTACTGGATTTAGAAGAAGAGTCACAAGAAGATTATACACAATGGAGGTTGCTATTGCATATACTTTTGAAGACTAAAAAATATGATCTTGAATAATGTTTTTACATCTTTCTTCACGTTGATTTTGGTTTTTAACCCTCGACGCAAAACGAAGGAGTGTTATAAGTTTGACGTGTGTATCTGTGTGTCTGTCATCGTGGCATCGTAGCGCCCAAACGGATGAACCGATTTTGATTTAGTTTGTTTTGTTTGATAGATGTCTTCGTCGAGACTGTTCTTAGCTTTATTTCATGAAAATCTGTTCAGCCGTTTAAATATTATCAGCTCTTTTTTGGTTAAAAAAACTACGATAGCAACTTTCGTAAGCTCGTAGTCCTATGACCGCGGACGTCAAAAAATCAAAATGACGCTGTCGCACTATCTTGTTACTTCAATGATATTGCAAAAATATGGTAAGCTTGATCTAATTCTGAGACATCTCCTTGGAATGGTATCAATGTACAAAGTTATACATATGCTTTGATTATGAACTCGGATTACATATACAAATCAGTCGGGGGTGATTTTAATTTTTTTGATTTAAGTATTATTGACAGATATTCTTACGGTAACTGTGAGCGAGATGGAAACAAATGTAGGGAGAATTAATTTGTCTTCACAGGGATGTTCTACCAGGCAAAGTCTTGTTAATGTGCAAAGTTATTGAGCACCTAATATTTTTGACATGACATGACGTTTGGCAAAGATGGCGGCCATATCAATCCCGCCCGCGAAACGGCATACATAAATAACTCAGAATTATGAACGTACTTTGTACCAACCAAAACTGCAAAAAAAAAATTATAAGCATAATACCACAGATTATTTAATAGTTACTTCGTAAATAATACTTTGCGTTGTTAGGTTGGCTACACAGCGCTTTCATAATTCGAGTATTAACAATGTAAGGAAGTGCCAACTCTTATAACGTAGTAGTGATTCAGACTGTGTGAGCCTAGGATGATGGATTATCATCCTAGGTGTGGGCCATATGGCGGCCATTAATGTTAATAATCGCAAATAATACTTTTTAATATTCATTTTGGAATACAACTAGTCCGTGTTATAAAAGTATTTGGAATTATTTTAATAAAATAGACAATTAATTATCGTGTGTGTCAGATGCTTTTATTGCACAGGGCCATTTTGGACATTGTCCTTTGATACCTTGATGACGTCATTATGACTAGTGAATATTTTCACGGCATTTAAAGTCAATTTTTTAGGGTTCCGAAACCAAAGGTTATCAAATGAACACTTTCTGAGACTTTGTTGTCTGTTCGTCCGTCCGTCCGTCCATCCGTGTGTCTATATGTGCGCACTTTACAGATGTAACTTCTGAACCGTAATAGGTACATACTTGAAATTTTCACAAAGTATATATCCGTCAGTGTATAACGGCCTAGACACGAAATTTAATAGATGCATTTAATTTAAATTAAACTTGTTTTGCACTAAAAAGGGTAAAATAAAATCAACCGACTTCATTGCCACAAATAGGCACTCAAAAGCGAAAATTAAATTACTTAATATAATTATTATAAGCGCTACCCTCCAAATCTACTATCCAATAGACTTGGCTGGCACCGACTTCAAATAGATAAGTGGGTAGCGCTTATAATCATTATATTAAGTAATTTAGTTTTCGCTTTTGAGTGCCTGTTTGTGGCAATGAAGGCGGTTTTTTTTTTTTTTAAAGATTTTATTTTCTTTTGCTGTAGGTGATAAGCAAGCGTTTGACCACTATCTCACTCACTCTCTCTATGTTAAGTGTAGGTGTGATCGACGATGTCTTTTTCAACTATGTACAAATGGATATATTGTATAGTGTTGTATCGTAGCGTGTCGTTTCGTGTAGTGTTATATCGTATTGTATTGTTTTGTATTGTATTAATAATTACGTAAGTAAATAGATTAATAAAGTAACTGGTTCTTGCAACCAAAATACGTCCTACCTTTCTCGTCTAAAAATAATGTACCCGCACGAAGCGTTATGCTTCCACTTCCATGATACGTACTTCTAAAGGGTGGAATTTTTAGCCGGCGTCTATTTCCTGATAAGTACAATCCAGGGGGGCTTCAAGTCGCGAGTGAACAGGTACCTTCTAGGCAAGAGTGCTATATCGTAGATTAAGTAAAATGACAAAGTGGTCAAACGCTTCAATACAAAACTTTAAAAAAATTATACCGTCTAACAACTTTCAAGTTTTAAATCAAACTACTTGCTTAGCAAAACAGCCGTTAAATTCGCTAAGTAAGGAATTAGTAAGGTAAGTAGTACTAAGTACATTACCATTACGCGAAGTTGCTCATATCAAAAGCGTTAAGTTAAAAACTGAAGCTAAACGCACTTAGAGTGAGTCCTCAAGACAGCTATGGTATCATTTATAAGCGGTAGCGATAAATGCGGAAAAAATAAATAGTAAATTGTAAAGGTATTCTTTTTTTGATACTGAATTAATAAATTAATTATAAATAATAATGTAATAATAATAATAAGATATAAATTAATAATGATATTTGTATTAATTTATTTTAATTATTAGTCATAGTTAATATTTTAGTTTATTTAGTTTATTAATTAAAATACCTTTATTAATTTATTTAAATTCAGGCATGAAATTTGTACAAATTCATTTTAAATTTTAAAAACTTTTAAAATACTTTTTAAAAAGCTTTTGATAAGCGTTGGATCGCATTGTCACTTGATACTAGTGATACGATCTACGATGTTACACGCTTACCTAGAATATACTGGTTCACTAGCGACTTGAAGACTTCTAGAAAAAATAACTGAAAAAGGATTTTCATATTTAATTTACATGAAAGTGAATATAACTAAATCTAGGTCAATAATAATCTTTACGTCTGCTATGAATTAAGGCAGTTTATCGTGAACAAATACAATTACACTTTATAAATCACATCACAAAACTCAAGGACTCTGCTTCATTTTCAAACATTTCCCTAGCCGGGATTTAAATCCCGGACTGTTAAGCCAACACTCATAAGAATAAGAGTTTCACTACCGGCTAAGCTCCAAAGTCATCAAAATTAATCGCTAACGCTCATACCTCGCAGTTTGCCATTTAAGTGCTGTACTTAACAATGTTTGGATTCGTCGTAACGACGTAAATGCAAGGAAAACATGCCGCCCCTTTGAAAATAACTTGAAAGAAACCGGGAAAATTTCCCTTCGTTAAGTGACGATACTCGGGAAAATCGTGCCGGCAGTTAATTAAGTAAATTTTTACCTTTTTAAATTATAATTTTGTAATTAACAAGGTTGTCTTAATTGCCAAGGGAAGTAGGATGCTTAACATTTAGAAACGTTTTCTTTTTATTATGACAGAGCTTGGGTAAGAGATTTAAGTGATATTGCTGTAAATAGCTGCAATCCGGGCAAGAGTGGCTTGGAAAATGAATGTATCAAAGCTCGATGGTTTATGCTGAGATTTTACATTGAGGTACTTAGCTTATAATCATTAACTAGTGGTCGCCAAGTGGTCGAAATACAACCATAATTCATTTATATTTTTAATGTATTATTTATATAATACATTTTATATAAAAAAAAATAGCTCGGCGTAATTTATATACATACCCCTACAAAATTACAGCTTTCTAGTATTAACGGTCTCTTAGCAAAACCTCGGATAGACAGACAGACAGACAGACGGACATGACGAAACTATAAGGGTTCCTTGTCAGGACTACGAAACCCTAAAAAGGGGTACAAACTTCACGTATTCATAATATAGATACTACAGAATGAGACAGCATACATTTTAACGCAGACGCTACACCTAATGGTACCTATTGGTTAAAGCTTGCCTCACTTCCACGTTGCTCTACCTTAAAATTTGTGGACCAGTATTCGCTGAAGGCGTCTCGCCATCCCCTACGTTGTCTGTTGCGTCGTCGGTTAACTATATGACTATAGTTCTACTACTTATATTTATAGTTCTAGTACTTCTTTTCTTTTTTTTTTCAAACACACACACGCACACACACAGTACACACACACACACATATACACACACACACACGCACACACACGCAAACACACAGTACACACACACACATATACATACACACACACGCACACACACGCACACACACAGTACACACACACACATATATATACACACACACGCACACACACGCTAACACACACGGCTTATAAAATTAAAATCATTCTAAATATCATCCACTTGCTGGTAAGTTGTTAATTTTTAGGGTTCCGTACCCAAAGGGTAAAACGGGACCCTATTACTAAGACTTCGCTGTCCGTCTGTCTGTCTGTCTGTCTGTCTGTCTGTCTGTCACCAGGCTATAGCTCATTAACCGTGATAGTTAGACAGTTGAAATTTTCACACATGGTGTATTTCTGTTGCCGGTAGAACAACACATACTAAAAACAAAATAAAGTTAAAAATTAAAGGGGTCCCCATACAAAAAACGTGTTTTCAAACGCCATCTACCTAATTAGTTTCGGCAAAATGACATAGATGGCGCTAGTAAACGAGCCCCGTCTTTCTAGATCGCGACCAAACCAAATATTCTTTATAATATCAATTAATCAAATATATGAGGTTGAAACTCTGTTATGTTTCGTATTGTACGGAACCCTCCCTAAGTGTGCGATAAGAGACGCGATGCTGACTCGCACTTGGCCAGTTTTATTATATATGATAGGTATTAATACATTTTAACCGACTTCAAAAAAAGGAGGAGGTTTCTCAATTCGACCGTATATATATATATATATATTTTATGTTTGTTCGCGGATAACTTCGTCGTTTATGAACCGATTTTGATTATTCTTTTTTTGTTCAAAAAGAGATATCCCAAGTGTGGTACCATAGTAATTTTATCGAGGTCTGATAAGTATCTCCAGAGATATTGAGATAAACATCACAAAATTGGTACTGAAAATGAATAGCGCGGCATTGAAGTCGGTTCTTTTTTAGTTTTTAAACGATATTATTATCTTCATCAAATTTGTGTGTATCTCGTACCAAGATTGTTTCATTAGTTCCTAGGTATGAAAGCTAGCTTTTAAAATACAAGGTTTTTCTTAGTTTAAGAGTTAGTGTACAAAATATCTGTAAATGAATTTCGTTAATAAACAATTTATTTATTTTATTTTTATTTTTTATTTTATAGTAACGTAATCCACGTTAATATGGTTATGGAGCCAACCATTTGTTTGTTCAGATTTTCTATTTTTCATTTTAAATGAAACTTCTTTTTCCGCACTCGGGAAAAATTTAACGGATGTGACGTAGCGTCACGGTTTGAAGGCAACGGAATGGACGTAAGCGTCATGTTACACTTATTTTATATTTATAAACGTACTCTATTGTAGAACTAAATTTTAAGTGTCTACCTGGAAACAGTCATATGATAGACGGATAAACGGTCGGACGGATGGACAACGAAGTCTCAGTAATAGGATTCCGTTGGTATTATTTAGGATGGAACCCAAAAAAATTAAAAAAATATAACAATTGTTACCATCCTGCCAGTCGACGCAACAAAGTATGTGAACGTATATTGGAAAACCATCACTTTACATTTTTCTAATGTTCAGAATGGGTTCCACTTTAAACTCCACATTAGCTGCAACCTGCTTCACATAGTAACCACTTCGAAACTTCGAAATAATAAAAAGGCAAACACCCATTAGGCCAATTTTAGACGACAGAACATGTGTATGTGGATAGATATATGAAGCCGATAAATTTATGTGCGCTTCTCACAGTGGCCCTCCGGTGAAGGTAAACATCGTTAAGAAACCAACAACCCCCGCATGGTGGTAGGACACTATCTAGTGTCTGCCTGACCAACTACCACCCTCAAGTTAGAAAAATCTGTCGCCAAACATCTAATGTGTTCCGGTAGCTATCCTTGAGAGCCAATTCCCATTCTAGGCCTAGCTAGCGTGCTTAACATCTTTGACCGCATCATCTCTTACCAAGAGGTGAGATAGTGGTCAAACGCTAGCCTATAAGATATAAAAAAAAAGCCTAATAAAGTTTTCGGTAACTTACCGAAAATTTTACAACTTTGCGTTAAACGTTAAAAAGCTCTGAATGACTCTGACCACTTTTCTGATTGGCTTTCTTCACAATTGTCTCCAACGCTTCTAACCACGCTTCTAACTGTACTTATACATCATCATCATAACCAGCCAGTGTCAGTCCACTGCTGGACGTAAGACTCTCCCAAAACACGCCACTGAGCCCGAACTTCCGATCAACCGAAATCTTATACTACAATATTTTAAAAAAAACCTTTTAAATTAACGTTTGAATAAAATAATAATTATTATAAATTTTTAAAGGCAAAAAAATGTCTTTTTATGTTTAACAGCAGGGTTATTCTCAATCATTCGAAAGCAAATTCGGATTCGGAAACTGCCTTTACTTAGGCTTGGATCTTTGCAATTCACAATGCTACAATCGGTTACTTTTAATATTTCAATTCGAAAAAAAAATCTGTGATTCTAATTGGAAAGGATTCATCAATATTCAAAATAAAAAATGGAGGTTCCGAATCCGAATAGGTTTTCCAATGATTGAGAATCAGGGGGCAGGTTCTCGTACGGTTCGGTGGTTTATATACGGCTTGTCCTGTGTCTGGAGTAGTCCATGTGACTCGTCAGGTATTCACGCGGCGATTCCGCACAATGACTCGAATTTGCCTTAAAATGTGGCGCGCGCCTTCCGACCGGATACGTGACGTTTTAAATTTCGAACGCGCAGTTTGAATTTTATTGGCTGGTTTTGCTTTTATTTTTATTTATTCATTTTTCAAATTGGCTAAGTGTTGGCGAAGTAATTTTTCCGTTGGCGGGAAATAGTTTTCCGAGTCGAGGTTTTCCAATCGCTTGATTGGAATTTTATTAAAAAATATTTCTCGATTGCTTCCAAATGGGTTTTACCCTGGTTTCCTTTACTTTGATGTTTTTGTAACTATGTTTTTTTTATTCAAAGCAACCAGTGCTTCATCAAACTTTTAATTCAAGGCGGCAATAGCCCAATGGATAGGGTGTCGGACTGGCAATCGAGAGGTCGTGAGTTCGAATCCCACCTACACCCATTGCACTATTGACGTGAACCCACTCCAGACACAAGCATATTTAGCTTAGTTGGAGGGGTTAACAAGAATACTAGTAATGTGCAACCCACATTGCGAGTAATCTTTATCTTTAAAAAAAAAAAAAAATCATTTCGGTGCAATTATTTATGATACGTGGTGTGACCGTAGCTTTAAAAAGGCTTTTCTTTCACGTCAGGAGTGAAAACTTAAGAATTAAACACTTAAGTTTTAGCGGTGTATAACGCCACAGAACAAATAATTATACTACACAACGCTAGGCCAAGTATACTCCGACACTCAAGAGCTGTGTGCTGCCGGAACACCGTAAGGTTATGGCGGCAGATTTTCTCCTTGATGATGTTAAGATATTTTTTGGTAGCAAGTCAGCAGCAACAATGATTTAATAAACTCCTACCACCCGTGGAACCATCTAGTCTTTATTCTAATATTTACCTGACTATCTCGCAATATTAATTATGAATTATGTATGGTTTGCCTACAGTAATAACAGCATCTATCTAATAATTCTAATACGACGACTACATAAAATACTGCTGATTTAACAACACGGCTGTCAGTACACAAAACAACCCGTTGCCATAACTTTCCCTAAGAATAAAGCCGGCCTTATCATTTTCATTTTCCGTCGAAGCACCTACTTTTAATCCGTGCATTTATTTTAACTTACGTTAGGGAGGGCGCAGCGTGCCCCCGCATAATGCACCCCCGCCCTTCGATATAACATCCCTTGTGGATAAATACGGTGCATGAAGTACCGACCCCATACCCCACGCCTAGATGCGCACTCGGGAATTATTCAGCAAAAAATATATGATAAAATGTGAGGAAAGGCTTTAAATAATCATTTTGGTTAGCGCGTGTTTTTCGTGTTCGATTTAAAGGTTCAGTAGGAAAATAATAAAGAAGGTATATAAGACGGAGGCTCATATTGTTGCCATCTGAATATCCTATTAAGGATGTCACGTTGTCACATGTCACGTGATGAGAGTTAGCCAAGTCATTACGTTTATATAGCAAGGGTTAGACAAAACCAGCCGCTTGTTGTCTTGAGAAACTGTTTATACGAGGCCTGCAAGCCTAAGCGCCAGTTTTACCGGTTCACCGAGTAAGGCTTCATTTAAACCTTGGTTATGCCTCGGAGTGAACTTAAAACGCGCGAAGGTTTTGTGTGTGAGGTTGTGATAAATTGCTTTCATATCATTTTCAAATAATTTCGGTCGTTTATTAAACTAATAACCTGACTTCAAATGGACTTCAGCTGGACTGGACTGGCTGGATAGGCTTCTTCCTAGACACACCACTGAGCCCGATCTTCGGCCCTTTCTTTCTGGTCACTGCCCACCGCTTTGAGAATGTCGTCGCTCTACCTGGTCACAGGGCGACCTACGCTACGTTTGCCAACTCTAGGTCTCCACTTTAGGCAAAAACACCTTCGAGAATGAAATCCAAAGACGAATACTTATGACAAAATAATAATCTATTTTTTTCAAATAGTCATAATGTACAAAATCTAAACTAAATGGTATTTGAAATTGATAAGGAACCCTAAAATACGGATAAAAACGGTTAAATGTAAAAACGGCTAAACATTCGTTTCATGATCGTCCTTTTCGGCGTTTAATGAGTGACCGTGATGTTGCCAATTTTGTTTTAAATTTTCGTAAATGTATTTTTGAGGAAGTTTTCAACGATGAATATTTTATTTCGCGTCAAAGCAGACTCTCGTTCGAGAGAACGTTTTTATAGTGATTTAGTTTGAAGAATTTTTATCTTCAAGTCATATTTTGTCGCTACTATTTTTTACTCCGTGATATAAGCACTAAAGGTACCAACACACCGCAGCGTCCTGCGTGCGAGATCTAAGCGGCGATCAGATAGCGCAGTAGTATTTGTACCGACTGGTTCACACCAAACGCGATCAGAAAACAATTGAGAAGTAAGTACGCCGCGTTGTGGCCGTACGTGGCCGATAAAGAGGCTTTTTTTAAAGAAATGTTATGATTATGAGAATAATCAGGAGCTACAGTTATATATATTTCTGACTCATCTAAAAGCTTATGCCAGAAATATCGCACCCGTGATCATTTGTTGCGGCACCCGAGATGGTTTTATGTATTTTAAAAATCTGATAATGTTTAAAAAAAAAATTACCTATTTCTATACACCGACTTCCAAAAAGAATTGAAGCTCTTAATTCGTCTGTATGTTTTTTTGAATGTTTTTGAACGCATTATTTCGCCAGTTGTGAACAGATTCGAATAATTTATTTTTTCATTAGTAAGGCACATCTCCGTGTTAGTCCCATTATACGAATAATTGAGATTTGATGAGTATCTTAAGAGATATGGAGATAAACATCTCAAAGCTTCTGAAAATAATTCGTGCAATATGAGAAATCGTTTTATTTAGTTTTTGAATCATCATTACTTCTAGATTATATATCATCATCTATCAAAACAAAAAAGCGTAAGTTATTATGTGGATTACATTTATTAGACATTTGTGCTTTGTGTGCGCGCTGATCTGAACTTAGAGAGCCAATTTGGTTGGTTCAATCAAACCCCTCTCGGTGATGTTTATATGTCTCATTTTTGTTACTTCATGCAAATTTTAACAGAATAGGTAATAGGTAATCCTTCATAGCATAATCTTCAAAATATTTTTCACTTAGTAGTGACGACGCTTTTAATGAATCAAAATGTTACTCCCGCGAGAATAATAATAATATGAACTTTTAGGACAAAACATAAATACAAATTTCCAAAATAAAATCCCGTTTAGCATATTCATTTCTATGAATATATATATATATATATATATATATATATTTCTATGAATATGCATATTCATTTCTATGAATATGCAAGTCACAAGTCACAAGTCACAAGTCACAAGGTACGAGAATATTATAAACATCAAACGTTCGTAATTTGAACACATAGTTATAAATACCAAAATACGGTACTTATTGCGCTTAGTCTTCTGACCACGGTCAATGCAACTTGGTCGAAACATCGAGGTAAATAAAACTATTGTTCTAGCGCAATAATTCCCGTACTTTAATATTTATAACTACGAGAATACTAGTTTTAAATCTGACAGCAATAACATTTCCATCCAAATGTTCCTACGTGTGTTTTGTTACCAAAACAAATTTTAATTAAATAGTTTTACGAGGCAACGTATAGTCGAGGAGCGGAAGCGCGTTTACGACCAAGTAGACTGTACCACCGGCTCATTTGCTCTCATCCTTTATTGTAGGTATCCAGTTAATGCTGGATACCTAGCAATAAAACGATCATGGAGAATTCAGCGGTAGAGGGGTAATACCGACTAAATGGATATTTGTGGTAAGTTCTGCGTGTCACTGAAAAACAGCAGTGAAAGAGTATGTAGTACCAGGAAGGGTAGCGATAAAGTGTCTGCTCAAGAGTGTGTTTACACGAGGGATATTGTACGAAAAAAAACTGAGCGGTGTAAGGATGCGTAATAAAGCTGAGAAACGGAATTACATTCTACATGAAAACTATGAATTCAGCTTAAAATATGTGCTCGCAAACTTCTTTTTCTACCGAAATCCTTTGATTTTACCATATTTTTTACTTGGAACATACAAGCACTTGACCCTTGAATATATCACCTGATAGTATGTACTGTTACAGTATGAGACTGTATCGTACTTGTCTGGAATAGAAGAAGGCAGTAAACACCTTATGTTCATAGTTACCTGGTATTTTCATTATATGACAAGCCTTAAAATAAAGTCTCAAGTAACAAATCTATCGTTTTTCATATAAAATTCATCTAAAACATTGTGAGGCTTATGCTATTTCACATTATATTTATCCTGACATAACTTTCTATTACAAAAGTATGTGTTGTAGATCGCAAAAGTTCAAAAGTTTACAAATAAATCTGATTTAAAGATCTCTACGACAGCTAAGAATAGTATGCAAAAAGAGACCTTGTCGCAATAAATTTAGAGTAAGAAATAGATTACGGCAATAAGATTACGGCATTTTCCTATTCTTAAAGACAGTCCACTGAGTTATGTCGTCTGTCCTCGGTAGTTTTATCCGCAACAGTAACAACACAAAGTAGCTATAAAGTAAGACATAAACTAAAAAACTCGTTCAGTACAGCGCGTAAACACACTAGCGCCGCTTGAAAGAAAACATCGTAAACGTTTACAAGTCAAGTAGGTAAAATTGTGGTCCAAGTTACAAGATTTAGCAATTTTTAACAAAATTTTCAATTCAAAATTATCGTCAGTTACTTTATATTTATTTATAAATTTGTATTTATACATAAATTTTGCTTACCGTCATACACTCGCAAAGGAAAACTCCTTTGGTCTGGCTAGTTTTAACACATTTAGAGTAATATCATCTAAATGGGATAGGATAGCTTTGATTGGGTGTGGGTTGGAACACCTCTTCGAAATGCACCCTGGGTATCGGCCAACAACTTATCTCAATCAACAGGGTTAAGTAGGCGACCGATAGCAAAGGTCAGACGTGAGGTCCCTCTGCGTGTCCCTCTGGAAAGTCAGCAGAGGGCACAGTGTGATGAGGCAGGGCGGGCTAAGTGGTGAGACAGGGGACGCACGAGTCTTAAGTGACGGTGTGGCCTTTTTGGCCAAGTGGTGGGGCCAGTGGCGGCAGACGGTGTGTTGTCTCGCGTGCCACTGCGGATGGATGGATGAATGTTCGTCAATCTGCAGTGGCGTACGGTACGGATGGTGGACAGTGTGCGAGCATGATATTTGCCCACATCGGTGTGGTGCGTTGGAGGAAACGGCGAGCCACACTCCTCTGTTACAGTTGGATAACTTGTAGTTTCGGGGGACTCTTCAACGGCTTGCACTACCCCACATGACGGCCGGGGGGTGACTTTGGTGAGCAAGGTCCTCCTTCTGTAGTGGTGGAGGTGGAAGACGGCTTACCCCAGGTTTTTAGTGCAGTATGCTGCCCTTGAGACAGTAAGAGCCAGACGAATGGTATGTATAAAGGATTTTCCAGTATCAAATATAGAATAGCTTTGATGCCATCGTGTGGCACGAGATTCTTGGCGAAACACCTAAATAATTCTCCGCTCGTCTCTCGTTCCCGGAACCATCCCTAAAACTTCCACCACCCCCATCCCAATCAGTGACAGTCACTTATTGAATTTTGTTGTGCTCGCGTCGAGTTTCAATAATTCCGATCTTCGCGGAAACTTTATCAATTTCCGTACCTGAGACATTATATCGTTTTTCAGGAAATAAACATTTTTATAAAGGTTCAGACGTAGGTATTTTTACATTGTGGTTTTTGGGCGTTGTATCATTTTGCGGTTGAAGATTCTTGATTGAAATTCAAGCTTTTGTGAACCTTTGTCAGTTTTAGATTATTACGTTTTTTTTTATCAATCAGAAAAAAAGATTAACTTGGTTGGCTTACACTACTTTTCTACAAAGATTTGTGGCCAATAATATCACTCACTCCTATTTTGACATGATCATTGACTACTACGGTTGTGTGTGGCCAACGCAGATGAGAAAAAGCTCGCTTCATTGTTTTTTAAAACTCTTGGAATGCATATTCCGTCTTAGGGTTATCACTTATTATGGTCACCCAATACCCGACCAGCCGCGCCTCGTATCGTCATTCGGCGTTTACTCGTTGTTGGCTGTTGATCCACCCGTGCACGCCACGTTATCAACCAGGGAACGTCGCGCGGCGGTTAGCTGTCACGCTTGATCAAGAAAAGTCGCATCACTGACATCCACAGAAAATCAAATACTTTCGGTCGGGTGTGTCGTGATGTGGTCGGGTGCTGGATAGCTATAAATCAGCTGTAACCGACACTACATCTCCAAAGACCATTAAGTGCGATCTGGGACAAATTTTATCTGTAGGAAAATAATTCTGATGGTCTCGTTCATAAATACAAAATTAAATTGGTTCATTGAATATTGCAAGTATCGTGATAAAAAAAATCCTGCTAAAGTAAGATGCGTTGTCTACCTTTAATATAAAATAATATATCAAAGGCAAACACAGCACGCTGTTGTAGGTAGTTTCCATTCGGATCCAAACCTGTCCAATTATTGGCGATCCTGTATCAAAGCACAGCAGTCAGCCCGAACGGTGTGAGCTGTAAGCTGTGAGCTCGATAAGTCTCGATAGGTGGCGCTGAAATAAACACGCTCTTGTTATAGAAAAGCTGACGCAGCAGTGACCGATCCGCTTTATAACATACGATATTTGACGAAATTTTATTCATTACTTATCGTAATTCATATGTTTAAAGCGCCATATATAAAATGACACATGAACCTGGATCAACTATAGTCAAAGTCAAAGTCAAAGTCAAAGTCAAAGCATTTATTCAGTATATGGGCAAATTAAAAATTAGCACTTACACACGTCAAATAACATTAAATAGATCATATTCAACAAAAAATATAGATATAACAGAAACATAACGCTTTGAATTTACAAAAAAAAAAACAAAGGTATTGAGCCATTCAGCTTTCATCTAGACGTCGAACGTCACACTTAAAACACATGTTTAATTCCCCTTATTAATGTAGGGTTGCCAACCGTACCATTACGTGCACCCGCAACCCAGTGCATGTTTCAGTACTTCAGACAACTTTTATCCAAAAAATTGTGAAATAATGAAACATAATAGATAAATAAAACGCAGACTAATTGCAGTACAAATCATATTCCGAATGGAACTGATTGTCCGACTATCAGCCGCATATATAACTATCTATATATAACTATCATAACAGACTCAGAATACAGACCTAGAGCAACATGGAATGTTTTTATCTTGAAATGGCAAGGTGTCCAGTGAAATTACAGGGCATGTGAGACTTAACATATTTATGTCTCAAGGTAACAGGCGCAGTGCAGGGACATGCAAAATTCTGGCAGTCCAGAATTTTGTATGCCGCTGTAAGGCAATAGGCAGACGTCATCGCTTACCATCAGGCTAACGTCATGCTTTTCCTGTCATAAACAAAAAAACCAAAAAAATAACGACAAGATTTAGTATAATTTAGTTACATAGGAAGTATTTAGCGATGAAGCTAGTACCAGAAAATTATCTTCGAATACTTGCCTCAGATAATTCTCTATTCTTTCAAAGCACATCATATTCCTACAGCAGTTTTAAAATAAAAAATAAAAAAAATTAGTCAACAAAACCAACATTTTCATGTAATTTAGGTCGTGAATTGTAAAGCCTGTTTCACACTAAACGTGTAAAAATGCTGCGTCATGGCTCCGCGCGGTCTCTCTGACTTATTGCTATTAAATTGAACGGTGCGACTTTTTGGAACCGCCCGCCTTCACGTCGGGTTTAGGGCGGATTGATCGAAGTAAACGTGCATTTTTGGCTCAGTCTTGCTTGGTTTGGAATATATTTCAACAAGTTCTGTAGAAGGTATAGTTCGATTAGTTACTTGCTGTTGATAGATAATGGTTTTTTAAGAAGCCTTCTTAACTATCATGGGAGTATCATGTGAGTATGATGTGAATCCTGGTTTTTGTGCTATAACTTATATGATTTTTAAACTGTGCAGTTATTTGCCAGTATAATCATCATTAGCAGCAGCTTGTGTTAGTCCACAGCTGGACATAGGCCTCTCTGAAATGCAAACCAGTGAACCATACAGTGAACCAAATTTTCGATTCTTCGTATCCCCTACGGTTGTCATGGTTATACGAAATAAAGAAATAATAAGTTATTTGTCAAATTATCCACAATAAAGTTGCCCTCCACTGGCCTAGTGGGTAGTCTGGTTTTTGTTTTAAATATTCCCACTGAGCAAACTACGACATGCTACGACATTGACGAGTACTACGGACCGTAGTGGGTCTACGAAATTTATACCCATCATCCCCAGCACGTAGCATTGTGATTTGAAGTATTTTATTTAATTTAGTCGCTTTTCCCATCCGTATTCGATGGTAGGATTTCCCACGAATAGTAACACGCTAATTCCTACCCAAGGATACCTACTTTGAGCAACGACAGTACATACAACTTCCTTTGTTCTACCCATTACCTTTAACGAAGATGTAGCCAAACAACACAAGTCAAACGCGTAAAGCTATCCATTAGGTAAGCAGAAGTAAATAACTTGGATGGATTAGAGCTGAAACTAGGCAGGTAAACAGCTAAACACTAATAAAACTGATACTTACAGTTTGCTCGTAAAAACTAAACATTTTTATGAATTCTCGAGATAGCAATTGGGCAATAAAATCAACAAAAGCTAGGTACTGCGTACAGTCACGAACATAAATAGCCTGAGGCTTTCGCAACATCCGCCTCCAGCTGAAACCTGACCTGAAGTGGATGTATGGGACTGTAATACAAAAAATAAACTGGCCAAGTGCAAGTCGGACTCGCACTCGTAGGGTTCCGTACCACACTACAGTATTTTATAAGATCGAGCAAAAATACCACTATCATTTTTCGCCAGCAAAAAATAATAATAATTACACATTTTATTTCTCATAACGCCATCTAACGTCTAACAAAGGTATTAAGGATCGACATTTCAATATAACGCCATCTATGGGACGTTTACCTAACTAAGCGTTCATAGATAGCGTGAAATGCCGAAAAAAAAAAACCCGTTTCTTGTATGGGGACCCTCTATTATCTTTAACTTTATTCTGTTTTTAGTATTTGTTGTTATAGCGGCAACAGAAATACATCATCCGTGAAAATTTCAACTGTCTAACTATCAAGGTTCATGAGATATAGCCTGGTGACAGACGGACAGACAGACAGACAGACAGACAGACGGAAAGCGAAGTCTTAGTAATAGGGTCCCGTTTTACCCTTTGGGTATCCGTACCCGGAACCCTGAAAAGGGTTATACAAATTTCATAATTTCTCAATACAACATCGATATTCTGCTACTATTATTAATGTGAACGTTTGTGAGCATGAATGTTTGGTTGATGGCACATTGTATGCTTGCTCACATAAATACCACTGATTACTGATTTAGATGAAATTGGACACTTCCTGGCATTCGATTGGACTTACATTTTGTTTACTTCCGTATCTTCGGTACTACTATCGCGCTGAACTGATGATGAAGCTGCCTGTAGGGATTTTATAGAAATGGCAAATGGCAGGATAGTCGAATTTGGGTTAGTTTATATGAATATCTATGTTATATGTATATCTACACTCTTCTGAATATTTTGCCAATTCTTTTGCAGGACTGGCTGAACGACTCTGGAACGAACTACCTTTGGATATTCGCAATGCAAAATCATCATCCACTTTTAAAACCAAGTTGAAGAATCATTACCTAACACTTATATTACTATACTTATGCTAGCTTTCAAACTATTGAAAATATGTAATATCTATCTGTATTATATTTATGTATAGTATGTGTATGTATGTATGTGTATATTGGAATGTATTATATATTTTTGTAAATTGTTAAACACAATCCAAAATTTCATCGTACCGACGGGACTCGAACCCGCACCCCTCGGATTACACGTCCAGGTGTTCTGCCAATTAAGCCACGGTTCGATCCATCGATACGACGAAATTAGTGGATTGCATTTGTTAACCCAATTAAAATATAAAGTGTGTGACACTTCAAACAAACATAATATGTATTATATATTTGTAATTTTGTTTAAGATTATTTATTCTATTATAAAATTTGTATAGCATATCATTTAAGATCTTATAATTGTACACCACCGTCTTCTACTTCCTACAATTCTCTGTCCATACAGAGGTTGTCTGGTAGAGATCACTTTTAGTGATAAGACCGCCCATTGTTATACTAACGTTAGAAGTATTTATAATATAAGTTCAATTTTATAATGAATGGTATACAATAAAGAGTTTTGTATTGTATTGTATATCATTGTCATTAGTACTTTTAAGGAAATATTATAACGCCTTTACAAAAAGCTTGCATTTTAAAAAGATTATACTATTAATTTGCATATTAAGGTTAGATGCATAATTTGATTAAACGTATCGTGAGTATAATTCGTTTTAAATAAAAACCGGTATGACTCACGTAATTCGGTCGAAAGTCGATAACGACGTGCGACCGGTTTCGAAGCGGTCCGAGCTTCTTCATCAGTGGCGAATACGACGAGTGCTCTCGGCGAGCGCCTCGTTCATACTTCATTATTTCGTATTCGCTACTGATGAAGAAGCGCGGACCGCTTCGAAACCGGTCGCACGTCGTTATCGACTTGCGACCTAATTACGTGAGTCATACCGGTTTTTATTTAAAATGCATAATTTGGTTGTCATAAAGATTGGTTTACATTTTGTTGTCGACTGTATTTTTTACCTTCAATGGAAGTTGTTTTCTTTGAGGCGATCCATCTCTTTTGGGATAAAATAAACAAAGTGGAGTCAACACACTGTTAACTGTATTATGTTTTGGTATAAAAACAGCAATAAGCAATCATAATAAGAGTTTCTTCGAAAGCGAAGGATACATTTTAAAGGTACGACCACACCGCGGCGTTTTGCATCTGCGTGCGCGTTCACGATCCGATTTTCAATCGTTTTCTGATCGCCGTAGATCGCGTTAGGAGTGAACCAGACGATATAAATACTACTGCACCATCTGATCGCTGTCTAGATCGCACACGTAGGACTCTGCGGTGTGTCCGTACCTTAAGGAACCCAGACTGAATACGACTGTAGAACTCTGTTCCACAGATTACCAAAATAGATGACTTCATTTTAGGGTTTCGTACTTAACAAGGAAGTTTCACCATATTCTTTTCCGTCCGTCTGTTTACTTGTCTGTCCGCGTCTTAGTTCAGATACCAAAATAAACTAGCCAAGTGCAAGTCGGGCTCGCACTCGTAGGGTTCTGTAATACAGTAGAGTATTTATAACCATAATTTTTCACTACCAAAAAATAACTTTGTTTATCATAGAGTTTGTATGAAAAACAAAGTTATACTTGCGGTCGCTGTATCTCAAAAACTGCTGACTGTATCTCGTTCAAACCAATTTTCGTTGAAAGTTTTTATTGATATCTACAGATTTTTTTTTCGATTTTTCACTCCCTAACTTTAAAAGTGAGAGGGTGAGTGAGTGAGAGTGACACACATTTTACCACTTCGTACGTGCCTATCTTTCAAATAATTGACTTTGATACAAAATGGTTTTAGGAACCTTAATTTTTTAATGATATTTTTATTATATATCTATTTTTAAAGACCTATCTATAGGCTATCACCCCGCACGTATAAGTTTGATGAAAAACAGTTTTTTTTTAGTTTCATCTCTATGGATGGGGAGCCCCCTTAATATTTTATTTTTTTTATTTTTGTAGAAAAATCATAAAGCGGTTTAAAGAATACACCTACTTACCAAGATTCAACTGTGCAGTCTTAAGTTTCGGAATAAAGTGGCTGTGACATACGGACGGACACACTGACACACAGACATGACGAATCTGTAAGGGTTATTTTTTTTGCCATTCGGCTACGGAACCCTAAAAACAGTAGTAGAAAACTTTAACATGTCATTGTATGTCTGTATGTTTGCGATTATTTCCAAAATCTAGCCGTTTTGTAGTTTTCATCGAAAACGCCGCCTAATGCTGTTTGAGATATGTTTAGCAAAACAATTATCTTTTACATAGTAATAATTAAGATTAAAAACTAAAACAACCGACTTCCATGCGATTCCGCGAGTCAATATTAGTAGCAAGTTTGAGACGTTTATCGTCATATCTCTGGAGATACGTATCAGATCTCAATGAAATTACAATGGGACCACCTCGAAAACGTACCCTACCGATTACAAAAAGAATCATTTGAATCGGTGCACAATTGACGGAGTAATCGTGTAACATACACACAAAAAAAAGAAGAAAAAAAAACATACAGGCGAATTGAGAACCTCCTTCTGGAAGTCGATTGATAAAACTAAGTCGCTTCCCGCGTACTAAGATTTACGCAAAGAAT
Organism: Cabera pusaria; assembly: GCA_954871355.1. NCBI lineage: Eukaryota > Metazoa > Arthropoda > Insecta > Lepidoptera > Geometridae > Cabera > Cabera pusaria. Next base: position 24,670,723 of record OX940902.1, read on the forward strand.
TTTTGATTTTGAAATTTCACCCGTGCGGAGTCGTGGGTGGCCAGTTGCTAGTGTTAGCTCACTGGATATTATTACTTAATTTAAGTCAGTATTTCATTTCATATTATAGTTTAGTATTTTAAGTTATTTTATTCTTAGTGGTAATTTATTTTACTGTATTTTAATTGTTAGACATGTTCCCAAGTCACAAGAACGTATTTCCGTTTTATTAAAAGTGTTTTATCTGACTACCTACATAAAAATGACACAAGAGGTAGACTTGAGAACATGGCCGGCGGACAGTCTGATTCGTAGCGTTAAGACGTGATAACTAGTGCAGTAAAAGTTAAAGGAATAAATACGTGTACAAGTGATTAACATACATCCTGTGTTTAAATCTACGCCAGCCCTTTTCAGTTCAGAAGAGGGATAACTCTAAGGTAAATAGTATCTCGATGCCTTGGAGGCCACCACACGCCTCATATACAAAAAAAAACTAAGGTACAGTAACAATATATTTTTTCTTTTTATCGTTATTTATAGAATTCATTAAATTCAGATAGCTGATTTAATATACCTACCATGCATGAGATTTGTTTTTATTCTACCCTATTTATAATCTGCTGTTGGCAATCGCATGAATTCGATTTATTCGAATCCTATATACGTAGTAGGGTAGAATTGATTCTAGAATTTAAAGATGAATACCTATATCTTTAGGATCTATCCAATCCTAATGTATTTTTTTTACTTGATTAATTTAAAGTGTATTTAAATTAATCACTTGAATATCACTAAACAGCTAGAAACAAATGATCATAGTTCATTATAGATTTATAGCGACAACTTGATGGCAACGGTAGAATGGCCATTTGCTCATAAAGCCCAATAAAAAAAAAAAAACGATGTTATACCCTAAGTTTGAGAACGTACGGACAATATTAGATGGTGTGATTTTGTTGTAATTTTGTTTTGTTTTTTTATTGACTATATATACATTTTAGTGACTTAAATGGAGCGGAAAGCGAAAAAGAGAACTAGGCAGCCAGGATCTCCTGAAGTCGATCCGCCGTGGCGCACACCGAAGAGAAGAGACAGCCGGAGCGTAAGGCGCTCCAGAAGCTCCCGCGCAAGGCGTGGTGGTAGCAGCGCAAGGCGCTCCAGAAGCTCCCGCGCAAGGCGTGGTGGTAACAGCGCAAGGCGCTCCCATAGCTCCCGCGCAAGGCGTGGTGGTAGCAGCGCAAGGCGCTCCAGAAGCTCCCGCGCAAGGCGTGGTGGTAGCAGCGCAAGGCGCTCCCATAGCTCCCGCGCAAGGCGTGGTGGTAGCAGCGCAAGGCGCTCCCATAGCTCCCACGCAAGGCGTGGTGGTAGCAGCGCAAGGCGCTCCCATAGCCCCCACGCAAGGCGTGGTGGTAGCAGCGCAAGGCGCTCCAGAAGCTCCCGCGCAAGGCGTGGTGGTAGCAGTGCGAGGCGCTCCTGCAGCGGCACGAGGTGCTTCCGCAGAGGCGCGAGGCGCTCCCGCATAGGCGCGAGGCGCTCCCGCAGAGGCGCGAGGCGCTCCCGCAGTGGCGTGAGGCGCTCCCGCAGCGCTCACAGTGGTGCGAGGCGCTCCCGCAGCGCTCACAGTGGCACGAGGCGATCCCGCAGCGCTTGCAGTGGTGCAAGGCACCCCTTCATCAGCGCAAGGCGCTCCCGCAGCGCTCGCATCGGTGCGAGGCGCTCCCGCAGCGCTCGCATCGGTGCGAGGCGCTCCCGCAGCGTTCGCAGCAGCGCGAGGCGCTCCCGCAGCGCTCACAGTGGCGCGAGGCGCTCCCGCAGCGCTCACAGTGGCGCGAGGCGCTTCCGTAGCGCTCACAGTGACGCGAGGCGCTCCCGCAGTGCTTGCAGTGGTGCGAGGCACCCCCTCATCAGCGCGAGGCGCTCCCGCAGCGCTCACAGTGGCGCGAGGCGCTCCCGCAGCGGCGCGAGGCGCTCCCGCAGCGGCGCGAGGCGCTCCCGCAGCGGCGCGAGGCGCTCCCGCAGCGGGGCGAGGCGCTCCCGCAGCGGCGCGAGGCGCTCCCGCAGCGGCGCGAGGCGCTCTCGCAGCGGCGCGAGGCACTCCCACAGTGCTCGCAACGGTGTGAGGCGCTCCCGCAGTGCTCTCAGTGGCGTTGGGCGCTCCCGCAGAGGGAAGCGTCACACCAGCTCAGACGTTCCAATCAACGATGCAAGAGGTTTGCAGGTGACACAATCTATGAACAACTCGACTTCTAATCACGAAACATTAGGTCCAGCGGTAGATGAAACCTCTAAACAAAATGTCATACGTAGCGATACATACGTGCAATTATTCAAAGATATCGTTCAGACCATGAAAACTGATAATAGTAATTCAGACAGATTTCCTATCTTAAACGTAATCCCAGAGTTTGATCCATCTAAACGTAATCAAACTATTGATATGTGGATTTCAAAAGTTAGCGAATGTGCTCAAATGTATAGTTGGACCGAAAGACAGACAATCCATTACGCTTTACCAAAATTGGCTGGTATGGCACAAAAATGGTATCAAGGATTACCAAGCCTCATGTTTTCCTGGTCTGAATGGCAAGATAAACTACGTTCTGCATTCCCAAGTAACGAAAATTATGCTTACTTGCTATCGGACATGTTTGCTCTCAAAGCACGTTTTGGTGACTCATTAGAGGAATACTTTTATGATAAAATGGCTTTGTTGAATAGGTGTAAAATTTTCGGGAAGGATGCTATTGATTGTCTTTTATATGGAATCGAAGATCACTCGGTTAGGACAAGTGCTGAAGCCGCACAATATACAGACCCAGACAAATTACTAATTTATTTAAAGGGAAGAAAATTAACCAATAAAAGAGTCGACAAAACGGCATCGAGAGCAGGCATGTCTGACTTTAAACGTAATAGAATTAATAGGCCTACGAATACTAGCGCAACGGAATCTAAACCTAAATGTTTCAATTGCGGGGAAGAAGGGCATACATTTAATCGATGCAAACAAACCATCAAACGATGCTCTCACTGTAACAAAGTAGGTCATCTCAGTACTAACTGTCTCAATAAAAAAGAAGTAACTCCTAAAACAGTTTTACGTATATCTCAAGAACAGGACAATGACTTTAAGTATTTCAAACCAGCATTAGTGAATGGTGTTTCACTTGAATGTTTCATAGATTTTGGGAGCCAATGTTCTATGTTGAGGGAATCTACTGCACGATCGTTGACTACAAGCTGGACCGTTAACGACTTACCGGTACTTAGAGGTTTCGGAGACTCGTTAGTTAATTGTCTAGGTAAATGTGACGTCCAAATTGAAGTTGATTCTGTTAAGGCGATAGTGCCTGCACTTGTAGTCCCTGACCACTTGTTGCAAGTACCTTTGTTGCTGGGACAAACATTTACTGAACAAAACCACATTATGGTGGTAAAAACTAACGAGTTTTTAAAGATTCTTAGTGATACAGTCTCATTACCTAAAAAAATAATGTTACGAACAATGAATGACATAGATGTAAACGGTTTCACAGTCATTGACGTGCACTCTGATGATGATAATTTTAATGGCGATGTACTTATAGAACCCAGTATAAATCAGGAACCACAGAAAGAGTATGAAGTCATCCAAAGCCTAGTTACGTTAACAGATGGTCGGGGGAAAATGGTAGTAAAAGGACTTAATGTTTCCGGATTTACGGTACCACAAAATACGCTAATAGCACGTGTCCAACCATATAAACAGATGCAGATGTATAGTGTAAATAGGATTCTCAATGACAACGAAAATCTTCCCAATCCTGAAATAGACAGTTCTTTGATTAAAGTAGATACCGATTTAGAGAGAAAGGATAAGGATCTGTTGACAAATTTACTGAACGAATACAGGGATTGTTTTGCTTTTTCTACTAAAGAGTTAGGGTGTATTAAGGGTGTTGAAATGGAAATTCAACTAAACGATAGTACACCTGTTGTTTATCGACCATATAGACTAGCTCATTCAGAACGCGACATTGTTAGAGGGATGGTTAAGGAACTAGAAGATTCGGGAATAATAAGCCCTTCTTCTTCGGAATACGCTTCACCGGTTTTGTTAGTAAAGAAAAAGACTGGTGACTACAGACTTTGTGTGGATTTCAGGTCTCTTAATAAAAAAACTATTAAGGAACATTATCCGTTACCAAGGATTGATGATCAACTCGATAACTTGTCTGGATTTAAATACTATACGTCATTAGACCTTGCATCCGGTTATTACCAAATATCTATGTCGGGCAGTTCAAAACATTTGACTGCGTTTGTAACTCCCGACGGACATTTCGAATTTAATCGAATGCCGTTCGGACTTGCGAATGCCCCGTCCAACTTCCAAAGAACCATTAATAATATTCTAGGAAACGCACGATTTAAAGACGCATTTGCCTATATGGACGATGTAATAATTCCTTCAAAAACTATTGATGAAGGTTTCGAAAAATTGCGGAAAACCTTAGATCTGTTTCGCAGCGCGGGCCTTACGTTAAAATTATCTAAATGCAATTTTTTCAAGAAATCAATAGATTACTTAGGATTTGAAGTTAATGAAGATGGAGTAAGACCAGGAAAGAAAAAGATCGAAGCGGTTGAGGACTTTCCTCGCCCTAATGATCAGCACAAAGTTCGACAGTTTTTAGGCTTAGCAAGCTTTTTCCGTCGGTTTATTCGAGGCTTTTCTACAATAGCTAGGCCGCTTACTCACCTTTTAAAGAAAAATGTAAATTGGCAATGGGCTAGTGTAGAAGATGAGGCTTTTGAAAAGTTAAAAGAGGAGTTGGTAAAGCGTCCGATACTTGCTTTTTACAACCCCACCTTCGAAACGCAGGTTCACACTGATGCTTCCAAACTTGGTATAGCTGGTATACTAATGCAAAGACCAAATGAAGAATCACCTTTTCATGCTGTAGCATATTATAGTAGACAGACGTCCCCAGAAGAGGCTCGATTCACCTCTTATGATTTAGAAACGTTGGCCGTAGTTACTGCCGTCAAACAATTTAGGGTTTATTTATTAGGCCTTCATTTCACGATAGTGACGGATTGTAATTCAGTTAGAGCTACTTTTACGAAGAGAGACATACTACCCAGGGTTGCGAGATGGTGGAATAGTTTACAAGAATTTGATTTTGAAATAGTTTATAAGTCTGGTTCAAATATGAGCCACGTAGACGCTCTTAGTCGTAATCCTGTACAACAAAATCACACCGAGGTTAGATTGATCGATGCAAACTGGATCACTACAGTTCAACAAAATGATTCTGAACTTCAAAGAATTATTAATATTTTAAATGACAAAAAAGCAGACGAAATTATTGAAATTAAAAATAATTTTGTGCTAAAACGTGGATTGTTGTACAGGAAGACGACGGATGGAGATCGATGGGTAGTTCCTAAAGGAGTACGATGGCATTTGCTTAAGGCAAATCATGATAATTTGGGACATTTTGGTTTTGAAAAGACCTACGATAAAATAAAGGGACAGTATTGGTTTGCGAAAATGAGGAAATTCATAAAGAAATACGTAGAGTCGTGTTTAGAATGTGCTCATACTAAAATACCCGCTGGTAAAAGATCTGGGGAATTGCACCCCATACCGAAAGCGGACCGTCCATTTCACACCCTACACATAGACCATCTTGGTCCCTTTGTACGAAGCAGAAAGAAAAATTCCTATTTGCTTTTGATCATAGATGCTTTTACAAAATATTTGATACTCGTCCCAGTCAAAAGTACGAAAAGCGTGCACACTATACAAGCAATTAAAAATTATTTTCACACCTTTGGAGTGCCTCAAAGACTAATATCAGACAGAGGCACTTCATTCACTTCTAAGGGTTTTAAGGGATATCTTGAATCAGTAGGTGTCAAACATATTTTGAATTCAGTTGCTACACCAAGGGCAAACGGTCAAGTAGAGAGATACAACCGTACAGTTCTCGCTGCTCTAAGTGCCAAAAATTTCGATAAATCTGAAAATGTATGGGACGAGTCAGTGTCTGAAATACAATGGGGTCTTAATAATACCATCAATAAGGGCACGGGCAAATCACCAGCACAAGCGTTATTTGGTGTTAATTTGGTAGGAACTAATGATTCATCGTTGTCTCTTAACACAAATGATACCCAGATGCCCCATAATGATAACACTACGGAGGCTATTCGTGCCGAGGTAGCTAATCATATTGCTGACAGCCAAACCAAACAAAAAAAGGCTTTTGACAAACACAGGAAGAAGATTAGTTATTCTATAGGCGATTTGGTTAGGGTGGAAAGAGAGGTTCCCTCCTGTGGACACAGTCGGAAACTGGTGCCTAAAATTCGCGGTCCGTACCGTATAACTAATATTTTCGATCACGATAGATACATGGTTGAGGATACTCCGCTATCTCGAAAGGGTAATAAGGCCTTCAAAGGGGTGTTCTCCGTCGACAAGATTCACCCTTGGATGGTTTTTAATAGAACTGGCAATAACACTGACAACGAATCTGATGATGTTGAATCCGATGATCAATCATCAGACACCAACGGTACTGCTTCTGTAATACATTTGAATACTGACAACATTTCCACAAACGACAATGACCTAAACAACGATAATGATAAGAATTGTGCCAATGCTATTACTGAAAACGACAGTGGAGGAATGGATAGTGATGATTAGGTCCACGGTAGTTAAGAGATCACATGATATATTCTTCTATAATATAGGAGCATTTCTCAATAAAAATACAAAGGTTTATTTGATAATTATTGTACTAATCGCTAATAAGAAATTGGAAACCGAGACATCATATCAAATATCACAATAAATCATTTAAATATGCTAATTACCTAATTAATAACCATTACTAAAATAGTACATGAAAATAAATTGATTTTGTAACCAATAATCATTTTAGCTTAATCAAAATAGAATTATAAGTAGGTAATTAAAACTAAATTAGTAAATGTAATAACGCAAACTATTATAGGTTAATTCATCATAGTTGTAAGTTATTTATTCTTATATGCTGCTAATTTATTTTGTTTTATTATTTTCTGGTGAGTTAATATATTTAGTGAATATTAGCTAAGTGTGTGTAATGTAATCAATTGATTGTTGTGATTTTGTTTCTTCTATTCTTCTATTACACCTTAACATATCACGGGACGTGATAATTATCAGGAAAGGCCGACTGTTAGCTCACTGGATATTATTACTTAATTTAACTCAGTATTTCATTTCATATTATAGTTTAGTATTTTAAGTTATTTTATTCTTAGTGGTAATTTATTTTACTGTATTTTAATTGTTAGACATGTTCCCAAGTCACAAGAACGTATTTCCGTTTTATTAAAAGTGTTTTATCTGACTACCTACATAAAAATGACACAAGAGGTAGACTTGAGAACATGGCCGGCGGACAGTCTGATTCGTAGCGTTAAGACGTGATAACTAGTGCAGTAAAAGTTAAAGGAATAAATACGTGTACAAGTGATTAACATACATCCTGTGTTTAAATCTACGCCAGCCCTTTTCACTAGTAATATTATTATATACATATTACAAGCAAATTGCCCCGGCATATAAAAAAGTGGAGATGATTTTTTTTAGTACATTTTAAACTTTCGCGATTTACACACATAATTATATTGTAATATCGCACTAAAAACATAATTTTATTTACCTCGACGTTTCGATCAAGTTGCATTGACCGTGGTCACGAGAAGACTGAAGTTGTGGGTATCAGCATTGTTATGATTGAGAGTAGTTTGAAACTACCCTCATTTGATCTTGATTGGAGTTGCCATTGCGACACACAATACTGACGACATCGGCAGATTTCCGTTGATATAATCTTCGACTGGAACACTTGCTTATCACTGTGTTCCAAGTTGTGACCAACCTAAAACCGTCCTCCCGGTTGAAATTCGGATGTTTTTTTGTTTCAACCGCTTCACGTACAATACGGGAGTAATAGTAACGTTCGGTGGAGAGAATTTTATTACGGATAGACGGACAAGAAAGTGATCTTATAAGGGTTCCTTTTTTACCTTTTGAGGTACGGTATTCTAAAAATTACGAAAAACCGACTGCATATGCCGCGATAGTTTAAGTAGCCAGGGGCCTTATTCAGTATGACCATTTTAAAGTCTTACCGTGCCGTGTTACGTAATCTCCGCGTTATGGTATTCTCTATGCCAATTAAATCGCGGTAGGGTAACGTTATGAGCGCGTTTTGAGCTGTCAAAATATCGTGACATATGAGGACGTGTAACGCGCGCGTTTTGTATAATTTACCTATCGTGTAGCATACAGAATACAATTTTTCAATAACGTGACGTGGCGCGTTAAGGAACGCGTTTTCTCATTGGTCATACTGAATAAGGCCCCTGTAGTCATAATTATGTCATCAAGGTAAACACATTTATTCATATTGTTTATCTCCATATCTCCGGAGATGATTATCATATCTCGTTAAATTTTGATTGGGACCAAACGGGAGGCATAATCTCTCGAACAAAAAAATATTTTTTCTAATTGGTCAAGATTTGACGGAGTTCAGACAGGTGACAAACATTTTAAAAAGATACAGTTGAATTGAGAACCTCCTCAGTTTTTGTAAAATCGGCTAAAAAAGGTTCAGTCAATGCTACTGAACAGAGAAAGAATTATAGATATAGTAGATAGTTACACAAATGTTCGACGTGATTCTTTAAATTGGCATAACTTTTTTAGTTATATACCGGTTGACATGAAACAAACACTAAATGTTAGGTGAAGCTTACCACAAAATATTAGTGAAAACCGCATCTAAATCGGATATGCGTTTCTAAGATTATCGTGAACAAGCGCACAGACAAACAGACAAAAATTCTAACAATCATTTTTTGGGTGCTATTGCGTTTTATAAAGGTCCCAATAATATTTTTTCTCATTTATCTTCCATGTAAAGACTAGAAGTGAGGCGTATTTACTAGAACAGATCCGAAGAATAGGTATTTTACGAAACTAGATGGCACCTATTCCTATTTTTGACAAACACCTATTCCACCTAGTATTCGACCTCGGACTACTCGCGAGGATATGCTAAGACGCGACGCGATGTTTCATTCGAATCTATGCCGTATTTTCACTGCCATAGTATACGGCATACGGCCGTACGCAGTAGGCGCGCTCAGGCCTCCCTCACTCGCCCATAGCTACTGCGATTTATACCTAAACTTTCGTCACCTGCGCCGGTACTATCTGCCAGTCGCTTGTCACTGCTCACGCGCGCGCAACGTAGGTTATTATTATTCTAATGACGGGATAACTGCGCATTCGTATTCTATCTTAGAAACGATTTAAGTTTTACATAGTCATTTTGCGGGTTTGACAAAAAACAAGCACAATATGTTTCATTTTTTATGCTACCGATACTAAAATGACAAGACGGCGTAAAATTCACTTTTGCGACATAAAATTCGACTCTTAGTTAGGAACTTTGATGTATTTTGTGAGGTAAATAAAAATAATTCGTAAACTTTTTTTTTAGTTTATTGAGTCAACCCTTTACTATATCGGGGCGCGCCGGTACATCGCGCGCTGAACGAAGTAATAACAACGCTAGGTCGAGCGCCTGAGACAAATTTTTGCTTGTATTGTCTGAAATAAACGTTGATATTGCGTTTTTGTAGGGGAGTGAAGTGTCTGTTACGTAGTAACTATTATGTAATCTGTGACGCGGTGCAATAACAGTGCGCTAGCGAGAGGGCAGCATGATACTATACTAACCTCTCACTCGCACACTAGTATGCACTACCTATTCCACCTAGTATTAGACCTCGAGACTAGATGCGATGTTTCACGCAAATCTATGCCGTATTTTCACTGACATAGTACCGCCAGATAACGAAGACGTGGTGCAATGCGAGTGGGAGGGTAGTTTGATACTTTACTGTTCTCTCACTCGCACTCTAGTATGTGAGAGCGAAATGATGCAATACATACTGTTGACGCAATACATACGCGATGTTAATGCAATACATACGCGATCAATACAAGGTGGAACAGATATTTGGATCACGTATTTCTAAGGACTAGGAAATAGGAATAGGTGCACCTAGTCCCAAATTTACCTAGTATAAGCCATCTTTTACAGACAGCGATCCGATACATTTTCATTATATTACGTATAGATTTGTCGTAGTACATACATTCCAAATTGTGTGCGTGTGCTGTGAGCTTGTGATGTTTAACTCATATTAATTAACGCTTGGCACTAAAATTTGTGGATGGAAGCGCTTCAAAATATGTAATTGTTGTTCCGAACAATAGTATATTGTTTTAAGTGTACGATGAAGGGAACGTAATCTTGGGAGTATCAAAAATTACGAATGAAACACTTGCGAGTTCTAATTTTTCCTGTGGCTCCATCTAGCGACAAATGAATACATTCCAAACGTTATGAAAACAAAATTAGCTGTTAGACTTGCTAGGGATTTTAGTAAGGTTAACCGGAAGTACCCTAAAGGTTTTGGATCGAAAACCTATAGGGTACTTCCCGTTGACCTAGAATCATAATTTGGCAAGAAGCAAGGTCTTACAGCACAAATAAAGGAAAAATTCCAATAAATAAAAATAGATGCAAAATTAAAGAGTGTCCCCATACATACATAGTTTCGCCAATTATGATAGGCCTCTGAGTTATATGAGCGCTAATACAATTTAGAGGTCTAGCTTAATTGGTAATAACCAACGTTGGTACGGAAGTCTCAGTGGGCGAGTCCAACTCGACTTGGCCGTTTTATTTATTTTTTGTAATACCTGCTATCATTGTATCATCAAATAGATAAGTTATTTTTCATAAAAAAATATTTTTCTAAAAAAATAAAACCGACTTCATAACCACAAACAGGCACTCAAAAGCGAAAAATAAATTACTTAAAATTATTATAAGCGCTTTCCACTTATCTATTTGAAGTCGGTGCCAGCCAAGTCTAATAGGTAGTAGATAGATACTACCTACATGTATCTACCTACTTACTACTACTACATACATAGTATCTATCTACTATCCAATAGACTTGGCTAAACCTAAAAACAGTAGTAGAAAACTTTATCAAGTCATTGTATGTCTGTATGTTTGAGATTATTTCCAAAATCTAGCCGTTTAGTAGTTTTCATCAAAAACGCCGCCTAATGCTGTTTGCGATATGTTTAACAAAACCATTATCTTTTACATAGCAATAATTAAGATTAAAAACTAAACCAACCGACTTCCATGCTCCGCGAGTCAATATTAGTAGCAAGTTTGAGACGTTTATCGTCATATCTCTGGAGATACGTATCAGATCTCAATGAAATTACAATGGGACCACCTCGAAAACGTACCCTACCGATTACAAAAAGAATCATTTGAATCGGTGCACAATTTGCAACACAAAAAATAAAGAAGAAAAAAAAACATACAGGCGAATTGAGAACCTCCTTCTGGAAGTCGATTGATAAAACTAAGTCGCTTCCCGCGTGTGTATACTAAGATTTACGCAAAGAATTTTTTATTTTGAAATTTCACCCGTGCGGAGTCGTGGCAAGTTGCTAGTAATATTATTATATACATATTACAAGCAAATTGCCCCGGCATATAAAAAAGTGGAGATGATATTTTTTAGTACATTTTAAACTTTCGCAATTAACACACATAATTATATTGTAATATCGCACTAAAAACATAATTTTATTTACCTCGACGTTTCGATCAAGTTGCATTGACCGTGGTCACGAGAAGACTGAAGTTGTGGGTATCAGCATTGTTATGATTGAGAGTAGTTTGAAACTACTCTCATTTGATCTTGATCGGAGTTGCCATTGCGACACACAATACTGACGACATCGGCAGATTTCCGTTGATATAAACTTCGACTGGAACACTTGCTTATCACTGTGTTCCAAGTTGTGACCAACCTAAAACCGTCCTCCCGGTTGAAATTCGGATGTATTTTTGTTTCAACCGCTTCACGTACAATACGGGAGTAATAGTAACGTTCGGTGGAGATAATTTTATTACGGATAGACGGACAAGAAAGTGATCTTATAAGGGTTCCTTTTTTACCTTTTGAGGTACGGTATTCTAAAAATTACGAAAAACCGACTGCATATGCCGCGATAGTTTAAGTAGCCAGTAGTCATAATTATGTCATCAAGGTAAACACATTTATTCATATTGTTTATCTCCATATCTCCGGAGATGATTATCATATCTCGTTAAATTTTGATTGGGACCAAACGGGAAGCATAATCTCTCGAACAAAAAAATATTTTTTCTAATTGGTCAAGATTTGACGGAGTTCAGACAGGTGACAAACATTTTAAAAAGATACAGTTGAATTGAGAACCTCCTCAGTTTTTGTAAAGTCGGCTAAAAAAGGTTCAGTCAATGCTACTGAACAGAGAAAGAATTATAGATATAGTAGATAGTTACACAAATGTTCGACGTGATTCTTTAAATTGACATAACTTTTTTAGTTATATACCGTTTGACATGAAACAAACACTAAATGTTAGGTGAAGCTTACCACAAAATATTAGTGTAAACCGCATCTAAATCGGATATGCGTTTCTAAGATTATCGTGAACAAACGCACAGACAAACAGACAAAAATTCTAACAATCATTTTTTGGGTGCTATTGCGTTTTATAAAGGTCCCAATAATATTTTTTCTCATGTATCTTCCATGTACAGACTAGAAGTGAGGCGTATTTACTAGAACAGATCCGAAGAATAGGTATTTTACGAAACTAGGTGGCACCTATTCCTATTTTTGACAAACACCTATTCCACCTAGTATTCGATACTCGCGAGGATATGCTAAGACGCGATGCGATGTTTCACTCGAATCTATGCCGTATTTTCACTGCCATAGTATACGACATACGGCCGTATGCCGTAGACGCGGTCAGGCCGCCCTCACTCGCCCATAGCTACTGCGATTTATACCTAAATTTCGTCACCTGCGCCGGTACTATCTGCCAGTCGGTTGTCACTGCTCACGCGCGCGCAACGTAGGTTATTATTATTCTAATGACGGGATAACTGCGCATTCGTATTCTATCTTAGAAATGATTTAAGTTTTACATAGTCATTTTGCGGGTTTGACAAAAAACAAGCACAATATGTTTCATTTTTTATGCTACCGATACTAAAATGACAAGTCGGCGTAAAATTCACTTTTGCAACATGAAATTCGACTCTTAGTTAGGAACTTTGATGTAATTTTGTGAGGTAAATAAAAATAATTCGTAAACTTTTTTTTTAGTTTATTGAGTCAACCCTTTACTATATCGGGGCGCGCTGGTACATCGCGCGCTGAACGAAGTAATAACAACGCTAGGTCGAGCGCCTGAGACAAATGTTCACTGACATAGTACCGCCGGATAACAAAGACACGGTGCAATGCGAGTGGGAGGGTAGTTTGATACTTTACTGTTCTCTCACTCGCACTCTAGTATTTGAGAGCGAAATGATGCAATACATACTGTTGACGCAATACATACGCGATGTTAATGCAATACATACGCGATCAATACAAGGTGGAACAGATATTTGGATCACGTATTTCTAAGGACTAGGAAATAGGAATAGGTGCACCTAGTCCCAAATTTACCTAGTATAACCCATCTTTTACAGACAGCGATCCGTTACATTTTCATTATATTACGTATAGATTTGTCGTAGTACATACATTCCAAATTGTGTGCGTGTGCTGTGATCTTGTGATGTTTAACTATTATTAATTAACGCTTGGCACTAAAATTTGTGGATGGAAGCGCTTCAAAATATGTAATTGTTTTTCCGAACAATGGTATAGTGTTTTAAGTGTAGGATGAAGGGAACGTAATCTTGGGAGTATCCAAAATTACGAATGAAACACTTGCGAGTTCTAATTTTTCCTGTGGCTCCATCTAGCGACAAATGAATACATTCCAAACGTAATGAAAACAAAATTAGCTGTTAGACTTGCTAGGGATTTTAGTAAGGTACGAGTTAAAAAAATGCTCATTCAATAATTTTCGATCGACTAAATCGTGATTGTTTAACCAATCAAATAGCTTATTTCTAATGCCAGCCTAAATGTTCTTTCGAGACAAATAATGAAGTAAAGAAACGTGTACTTTTAACCGATACCTACTCGGTATCGATTCCAAAATAGCGATACTTAAAGAGTTATTGGAATCAAAATAAAAATACATCCTTCGGAAGTTACAACTAAATTAGCCTGTGCGCTCGGTATTTATGTATAATATGTTTGTCGTTTGTCACTATTACTAAGAGGTAACCAGATTAGGTAAGGTTTATTGGCACCGAGTTTTGAGTGAATTAGACCTAGGAATAACATTTCCCAGAGACACGCTACCACCCTATTTACCCCTTTAAGGGATGATTTTCTCAAATAAGATGAGCCTATGTCTTAATTCGGAGCCTACACTATCTAGGTTTAAAATTTCATTAAAATCGATTAAGTGGTTAAGTAGTGGTTTCACACACACACAAACGCGCACGCACGCGCTCAAACACACATGCACACATAGACACACACACAACTACACACAACTTTCCAAATCGTTTAATTTAAGACGAAGTTTTGAGGTAACTATTTAAAAAATAGTAATACAGTGGAATTTAGATCCTCCTCCTTTTTAGGGTTCCGTACCTCAAAAGGTAAAAAAAGGAACCCTTATAAGATCACTTTCTTGTCCGTCTGTCCGTCCGCCTGTCTGACTGTGTGTCACCACCGATTTTCTCAGGAACGGGTAGACCTAGCAAGTTTAAATTTATACCAGATACTGAAGTCTATAGTCCCTATTAGGTGAATCCTGAGTCAAAATGATAAAAAGATATGGGCAAATTTAGATTTTCGCGAAAACTTGACAATTGTCGGTCAACCGGAAGTACCCTAAAGGTTTTGGATTGAAAACCTATACGGTACTTCCCGTTGATCTAGACTCATGAAATTTGGCAAGAAGCCAAGGTCTTACAGCACATATAAAGGAAAAATACCAATAAATAAAAAGAGTTGCAAAATTAAAGAGTGTCCCCATACATACATATATGTTATATGAGCGCTGATACAATTTAGAGGTCTAGCTTAATTGGTAATAACCAACGTTGGTACGGAAGACTTCCGTCTCAGTGGGTGAGTCTAACTCGACTTGGCCGGTTTTATTTATTTTTTGTAATACCTGCTATCATTGTATCATTAAATAGAAAATTACACTTTGAATTGAAATTTAGCTACACAGTTATTTTTGTATCTACCTGTATAACCCGTAATAATCTACATTCTCAATTTAAATTCATTTTTTATATGATTTAAATTTTCAACAAATACGATTCAATTATCAAAATACAGTAATAGCGGTTTCGTATTGTAATTGGTTACATTATTATAATAACATTAATAACATATGTAAATTGCAGGCCATGTAAATCTGAAACTCAATTACCTGGCTGTTAATACCGTCTACCTTTGAGTTATAGCTAATATAGCTTTTGTAGAAGTAACTTTTTTCAATTTTTGACTTGGTGCCAAAACGATGCCGTATAATATTGGATATGGATAGCTTTGAGACGAGGTGCAAAGTTTTTGACGGCGTGAATCGTCTTAGTTTGGTAGGTAGTACACGCTTCTGGTATATCGAATAGGTGACCTATGGGAATCCCCTACTTACGAGCTAACGCTATTTAAAAAAAGTAATGGATATTATATAAGATTCTAATATGTATTACAAACAAAAACATCAAACAAATTCTTAGTCAGGAATGCAAAACACACTACTATCTCACCTGCAGGTAAATGACGATGTTGTTTATGATATAAGATGGACATGCACAATGCTCTCTTGGATAGTAACCAATGACGTCTACCTATTACATATACAGAAACATGCAAAATTCTAGATAGTTAGAATTTTGCACGCACTGCGCCTGTTACCTTGAGACTTAAAGATATTCAGTCTCACATAACATGTAATTTCACACAAGTGTAAAAACGGAAAAATAAATTCTCAATTTAATCTTAATTTTTATCACTGTTTCCTCTAGCGAGAAATACAACCCGTTGTAGCGTTAGTAGATATTTGCTCCATAACGATAATTTCCGTCCATTAATAATGTACCACTGATAATGGTATCACTCATCTAAATCCTCAGAGACACACCAGCCGAAGTATAAGCCTCTTGGATTCAGGTACAGGCTTACACCTAGCGGAATTTCAATTGTATTTTTGTACTGTAAAAGAACATTTTTTATAAGTGTAGCTGGAGATGAAATGAAATGAGTCACATAAAATAGAGTATACAAAAGTTGTAATTAGCCGTTCCGCTGGCGAGAGACCATGTCACGGTTTTTGAGAAAAAACAACGTCTGGTGAGCGGCCAGAATCTCGTTCCTCAATACATGTTCCGTAATCGTTGTTATGGTGAATTGAACTATACTTCTATCCTCCGATTTCAATTGTGAGTTCGTATATTTCGCCATGAAGATGACATGTGAAAGCTTTACAAATTAAAATAATGAAATGTACAAATCTCTGCTAGTCATAATTTGTAGAGTGTCGTACCAGAAGAGCAGGCCTATGCACGCTATATCTACCGTCATTTTATATCTTACAGGCTAGCGTTATGACCACAATCTCGCCTGATGCTAAGGTATAGAGGCCTTCAGGCGGCCAACAGACAACAGACAACAGGGCCTAGCCTCTCAACCTATACGAGACGCACGCACGCATGGCTTACACAACAAAGTGTTATTTATCAATGACTAGTTGATACCCGCGACTTCGTTAACGTACACCAAGAATTGTATCCCTGTAAAGCTCTGTCAATCGACATCTGTGTGATCTGATTTATTTAAATTATGTGTAAAAATCGTTATTTTAATTCACAAGAAGTAGCCTATGTACATCCTCACGTTATAAAGTATGTTATCTTTTTGTTAAATTTTAGTAATATCGGATGATTCGTTTAGGCGTGATTACATAACAAACAGACTGAGTTACAAAGGTTTTTATCAAATTAGTCTGGAAGTCTGATTGAAGACCCAGTGGCGGAATCGGGAGAACGGTCGGCTTTGATGCCAGAGGTATCGAGTTCAAACCCTGCCGTGCACCAATGGATTTTTCTATCAAAAATGTATGTGTTCTTCTTACAGTGGCCCTCCAGTGAAGGAAAACATCGTTAAGAAACGAACAACCTCCGCATGGAGGCAGGACACTATCTAGTGTCCGCCTGGCCAGCTACCAAGTCAAGCTGTCAAGTTAGAAAATCTGTCGCCAAAAACTTCTAATGTGGTCCGGCAGCTATCCTTGAGAGCCAGTTCCCATTCTAGGCCTAGCGTGCTTACCATCTTCAGCGGCATCATCACTTACCAACAGGTGAGAAAGTGGTCAAACGCTAGCCTATAAGATATTTTTTTTTAAACATTTATCCTAAAAAGTAGGGATTTCAACAAATCGGATATGTTAGTAAAAGCCAGAACTCTTAAATCGCTGGCATATATACCGCGCCCTAGTCTCGGCACTTCTATTACAGTTTATTAAGTACACCGTCCTTCCACTGTGTTAAAGTTACGAGGAGACTCCGAAACGTCTCACCTACAACTTTCTGAAACGGTTATTTCACGTCGGCTCGTCCAACTAAAATGTATCTCTAGATTTAGAATAACTTTCACAATTAGAACATTTAGAATAACTTTCACACTTTTGAAGATATCTTTCACATTACAAAGTAAAGTAATTATTCAAGCTTGAATAATAATAATTAAGATGATTTAAAAACTAAAACAACCGACTTCAAAATCCCGCGAGTCAATTTCAGTAGCAAGTTTTAGACGTTTATCGTTATGACGATCAATCTGATAAGCATCTCCAGAGATATGTCTCTGGAGATGCTTATCAGATTTCGATGACATTACAATGGAATCATTTCGGAAACGTACCCTACCGATTAATAAAAGAATAATTCAAATCGGTTCATAATTGACGGAGTAATCGCGTTACATACACACAAAAAAAAGAAAAAACAAACATACAGACGAATTGAGAACCTCCTTCTTTTTGGAAGTCGGTTGAAAAAAAATTAACTTTGTTGTGCTCCAATACATCACCGACAATAAAGTAAATCTGAACTAGAACAAAATGATCAGATAAACGGTATCTGTATAACAAATGTGTTTCAAATGACCACAACTCGTATTTCAATTTATCAAATGAAATGATAAATGGTGGGATTACAAAATAAATAACAAAGTTAGGCCAAAATATTAATTTTGTTTGCAGATAGTCTCGATTTGGCCATGTTTTACAATAACAAAAACATGTGTCCACCGCTGCAGAATGCTATCGGATCGTATGTGTGTAACAGTTGTGAAAGTTAATAATTACTTCAAGAGATGCAGATATGCTAATAAATTTGTGTAAATAACGTAATCTCATTTACTCTTATCGGTTTCTTAGTATCTTTTTCACACTCTTGATCTGAACTTATAAACATAATCTTTGTGTTATAAATATGAAAATACGGCTGTCGTCTCGTGACCACGATCAATGTCTCGTGACCACGATCAATGCGACTTGGTCGAAATGTCGAGTTAAATAAAATTAATGTTTTAGGCGCGATAAGTCCCGTATTTATAACTATGTGTTCAAATCGCGAAAGTTTAAAGTTTACAATAATCTTTGTGATATGGATTTCAGCGTAATTTTGATGGCATTAAGTAAATGTAATAAAATATCCAAAAAATCATACTCCCTTAAGAGCGAACGCGGGGTCCACTTTTCCATACAAGGTATTCCCCCGTTTCCTCCCTAGAAACTGTTTCTAGAGCAAAATTTGTTTCTACAAAAAATGAAGGTCTGCTGTAGCAATTACAATTGTAGTATTATTTGCTTTTTTTGACCAACCAATTGCAAATAGAAATATGACCCTTCAAAAATATTAAAGAGGAGATAAAAAAGGATCATATTTCTTTTTGTAATTGGTTGGTCAAAAAAGCAAATGACGGCGTAGCTACAGCAGACCTTAATATTTTTTAGAAAAAAATGTTGCTCTAGAAATATTGTCCAGGGAGGAAACGGGAGAATACATTTGTATGGAAATGTGCACCCTTGCTTAAAAACAGTTCGTTGTATTATTGTAAGAGGCAGGCATATCACTTAGGTACTAATGAGGTGACGTGTGACTTTTCAACAGCATTCCATAAAATAGGAGGTTCTAAATTTGTCTGTATGTTTTTTCTCTTTTTTTTATGTTAGTTACGTGATTGGTCCACCAAATATAAACCGATTCGAATGATTATTTTTTATGAGTAGAGTACATCTCCAGGGTAGCCCTATTATACAATTCACCAATATCTTATGAGTATCTCTAGAGATATGGCGATGAACATCTCAAACTTGCAACTGAAACTGACTCGCGCGGCATGGAAGTCCGTTGTTTCAGTTTTAAACTATGTATTTTAATTATTATTGCTACGTAGTGCTACAGAGTGCTACAGAGTGCTACAGCCACAGCGTCATTGCATCACTGTTCTACGGCTACAGCGCTACACAACGTTTATAACATAAATCTAAAATAAAATAGCCAATACATTTTACTTGGCTACGTCGGTCTAGATCATTTGGAGTAGCCGAGTGTCATGGTGGCCGAAGCTTTATGGTACGCTAATATTACTCGTAGAGCTACATATTTTGCGATTAAACATTAATGTGTATAGTTTTTGATGATGTTATACAACAGGACTAGCAAGACGTCAAATCTCAAGAAATCAGGTGGTAAGAGCATCATATCTATGTTCCGCCTGACTTGCTACTAAAAAATAGCTATATTAAAAACAGCTTACCACTATCAAGGAGAAAATCTGTCGCTATAACCTTACGGTGTTTTGGCAGAACATAACCCTTGAGAGTCAGATTATTCTAGGCCTAGCGTCATCACTTTCCACCAGGCAAGATAGTGGTAAAACGCTAACCTATCAGTTCGAACATCAAAAATCAGTCAAAAATCAAAAAAAAGGCTCCGGTTCATCACTGACTAATCGATAAAAAAAGATTCCGACCTATTGGGAACCTTCTCCTTTATTGTGAAGTCGGTTAAAAGCGGTTATCTGCAGCAAGCGATGAACTCAGCAATGACACATACCAGAAAATATCACAGTGTATAAAATACGAATTTTATTACAATTTTAAACCAGCACAATACAATATAACTAACCGAGTTCGAATTGACGAAATGGAGGTTAACTAACTGCCAGTCGACGAGAAAATCTAAATATTTATTCAGAAATATTATTCTGTACAAAAACTGAATAGTATTCATCAGTGACTTTACATAAAATTCATTAAAATTACAGCCTTTGTGAAATAAAAGAAACTAACTTTTAATGAATTGAAATATCTAACTGGAAACAACTTTACCATTAAAGCGCTATTCATAATCAACATCAATTACATAGATTACGCATAGAGATAACGATTCCTTTCAATTCTGTCTCAGAAAACGTTAAAGTCCAAATTACGAGAGCTCAAAATTTCAGCTTCGGCAATTAAGTGGTCCCTATCGCATCATTCAAGATTCTAGGTCATTAGGCAAGAGAAAATGGTCATTAAGCCCAGGGCATAGAGTTGATTAATGGCTGGCGTAGGCTCGGAGGCTATAAATAAAAATAAATTACGACCTGTCGATGTTATTCGGTGTCTCAAGCTGAGAGGTACTCGCCCACTGCACCGTACTGGGTCCGTTACTTGACTAGACTAAGCACATAATAACACATCTTTTAATAGACAACGGTTACAACTCATTCTTACCACACAGCTCAAATGGACGCATTTAAAGCGAACTTCTCGCTATAAACTTCCTTATTTCTTTCTTTCACCTTTATATATATTTTTTAATAATAAAATTGTAGTCGCAGTTTTCTGATACCATTAATCATAGCTGAATTCCTAATTACCTAAATTTCTATTTTGATAGCCACATCGCAGATGTCTATAGGTACTTAATTTTTACTAACTTACTTTATCACAAGTTCCCTAGCTAAATATATAAAAGGCTTTGTAGACTTTAGAAAAAGAAAAATAATAAACTGGCCAAGTTCGAGTCAGACTCGCCCTAGTAGGGTTCCGTAACACACTACAGTATTTTATAAGATCGAGCAAAAAATACCACTATCATTTTTCGCCAGCAAAAAATAATAACTAATGAACAATTTATTTCTTATAACGCCATCTAACGTCTAACAAAGGTGTTAGGGATCGACATTTCAATATAACGCCATCTATGGGGCGTTTACCTAACTAAGCGTTCATAGATGGCGTGAAATGCCGAAAAAAACACGTTTCTTGTATGAGGACCCTATTATTTTTAACTTTATTCTGTTTTGAGTATGTTTTGTTATAGCGGCAACAGAAATACATCATCTGTGAAAATTTCAACTGTTTAACTATCACGGTTCATAAGATACAGCCTGGTGACAGACGGACAGACAGACAGACAGACAGACAGACAGACAGACAGACAGACAGACGGACAGCGGAATCTTAGTAATAGGGTCCCGTTTTACCTTTTGTGTACGGAACCGTAACAAAAACAATTCTGTGACGAATACGTCATCATTAATATAGGCCTATGAGGCAATGCATGAATATAAAATTTTGCTTAGAGCAAAAATGACACAATAAATAAGATAAATTTGACTCATACAATGCCTAATGCTATAGTCACTGGGTTGTTGCAAATTGGTAACCACTGAAAAAGATTTGGCTTAGTATACAGCACAATCTAGTAATTGGTATCCAGCATTTGGAGCCACATTTTTGACGTTTCTTGTTTTCCACAGAATAGATCTGTTCAGTGCATTGTTTCTTGCATCCATAATTTACTGGTACGAGTTTGTGAACGCAGGCCTTTCAATTCTGAAGGAAAACGCCGTAAAAAGGTTTGTAAGAGGTTCCAAAAGAATAAACATCCTTGGAGTGGTTAATTGGAATATTATGATGATGAAACTGTATATTATTCTGTTTGTTGATGGCTTTCTATCAACCAACCAAATGTATCCATCCATCAATAGGTTGCTTTGCCAAGTTGTGGTATTTATCTTTTAACTTTTTTTATTCATTATTTTATCTCAGAAGGGTAGAGACGATTATTTATTTTATTTATTTATTTCATGGAAAGCTAACAGCTAATACATACATGAGTGTAAAAACAAAATAATTTTTTAGACCGAGAATGATTAAGGAGCTTTCGCCAATAGAAAAGTATTTAAAAATGTTTGAATGTTCAAACAATAAGAATTATATAAAGTTATATAAAAACAAAACGTTATGTGATATATTATTAACTGAACTACCATATCAATCAAACAAGCTGGAATGTAAATGAAATATAACGAATAAAATGGAATGTAAAATACATGTAAATATGTAATAAATTATAAATAAATAGTTATCATTATCAATATAGTATAGTAATAAGTTACTTTTTAAAAAAAATAAAACCGACTTCATAACCACAAAAACGCACTCAAAAGCGAAAAATAATTTACATAAAATTATTATAAGTGTAACCCAATTCTCTATTTGAAGTCGGTGCCAGCCAAGTCTAATAACCTACATGTACCTACTTACTACTACTACATACATAGTATCTATCTAATATCCAATAGACTTGGCTGGCACCGACTTCAAATAGAGAATTGGGTAACGCTTATAATAATTTTAAGTAAATTATTTTTCACTTTTGAGTGCCTTTTTGTGGTTATAAAGTCGGTTTTTTTTTTTGAAAAATAACTTATTTTACCCTTTTTAGTGCAAAAAAAGTTTTAATGAAATTACATGCATCTATTAAATTTCGTGTCTGGGCCGTTATACACTGACGGATATATACTTTTTGAAAATTTCAAGTACATATGTACCTATAACGGTTAAGAAGATACGGATCTGTAAAGTGCGCACATATAGACACACGGACGGACGGACGGACGAAATGTCCAAAATGGCCCTGTGCAATTAAAGCATCTGACACACACGATAATTAATTGTCTATTTTATTACAATAATTCCAAATACTTTTATAACACGGACTAGTTGTATTCCAAAATGAATATAAATAAGTTATTTTTCAAAAAAAAAACCGACTTTATAACCACAAAAAGGCACTCAAAAGCGAAAAATAAATTATACTTAAAATTATTATAAGCGTTACCCACTTCTCTATTTGAAGTCGGTGCCAGCCAAGTCTAATAGGTAGTAGATAGATAATACCTACAAGTATCTACCTACTTACTAACCTACAGGTACCTACTTACTACTACTACATACATAGTATCTATCTAATATCCAATAGACTTGGCTGGCACCGACTTCAAATAGAGAAGTGGGTAACGCTTATAATAATTTTAAGTATAATTTATTTTTCGCTTTTGAGTGCCTTTTTGTGGTTATGAAGTCGGTTTTTTTTTTTGAAAAATAACTTATTTTACCCTTTTTAGTGCAAAAAAAGTTTTAATGAAATTACATGCATCTATTAAATTTCGTGTCTGGGCCGTTATACACTGACGGATATATACTTTTTGAAAATGTCAAGTATGTACCTATAACGGTTAAGAAGATACAGATCTGTAATGTGCGCACATATAGACACACGGACGGACGGACGGACGGACGGACGAACAGACAACAAAGTCTCAGAAAGTGTTCATTTGGTAGCCTTTGAGTTCGGAACCCTAAAAAAATTTACTTTAAATGCCGCGCTAAAGTAAAAATATTCACTAGTAATAATGATGTCATCAAGGTATCAAAGGACAATGTCCAAAATGGCCCTGTACAATTAAAGCATCTGACACACACGATAATTAATTGTCTATTTTATTACAATAATTCCAAATACTTTTATAACACGGACTAGTTGTATTCCAAAATGAATATTAAAAAGTATTATCTGCGATTATTAACATTAATTGCCGCCATATGGCCAACAGAGTACTGAATCACTCTACTACGTTATAAGAGGCACTTCCCTATATTGTGGATACCCGAATTATGAAAGCACTGTGTAGCCAACCTAACAACGGAAAGTATTATTTACGTAGTAACTATTATATAATATGTGGTTTTATGCTTATATTTTTTTTGCTGTGTTGATTGGTACAAAGTACGTTAATAATTCTGAGTTATTTAATTATGTATGCAGTGTCGCGGGACTGAAATGGCCGCCATCTTCGCCAAATGTCATGTCATGTCAAAAAATATTAGGTATGTTTAAAAATGTTTGCACCCTAACAAGACTTTGTCCGGTAGAACATTCCTGTGAAGACAAATTATTTATATTTATATATAATTATTTATTATAATTATTAATATATAATTATTAATTGAGGGCCCGGTGGCGTAATTGGGAGAACGGTCGGCTTTGATGCCGTGGTACCGAGTTCAAACCGCCGTGCACCAATGAATTTTTCTATCGAAAAATATATGTGCGCTTCTCACAGTGGCCCTCCGGTGAAGGAAAACATCGTTAAGAAACCAATAACCCCCGCATGGTCGTAGAACATATCTAGTGTCCGCCTGGCCAGCTACCACCCTCAAGTCAGAAAATCTGTTGCCAAACATCTAATGTGTTCCGGCAGCTATCCTTGAGAGCCAGTTCCCATTCTAGTCCACTTCTCTATCTTCGACCGCATCATCACTCAGCAACAGGTGAGATAGTGGTCAAACGCTTGCCTATAAATTATAAAAATTATTAAATTATCCCCACCTTTATTTCTATCTCGCTCACAGTTACCGTAAGAATATCTTATATGCAATAGCAACCTCCATTGTGTATAATCTTCTTGGGACTCTTCTACTAAAACTAGTACATTCTCCTATGTTTGAGGTATTTATCTCCATATCTCTGGTGATACTAATCAGATCTCGATAAAATTAAAATGGGACCACCTCGGAAACGTATCCTACCTATTAAAAAAAGAATCATTTGAATCCGTTCACAATTGATGGAGAAATCGCGTAAAATACACACAAAAAAAAAAAAAAAAAAAAAAAAAACATACAGACGAATTGAGAACCTCCTCCTTTTTTGTGAAGTCGGTTAAAAAGTATTATTTGCGATTATTACTTGCCACCATATGGCCAACAGAGTACTGAATCACTCTCCTACATTATAAGAGGCACTTCCCTATATTGTTGAAACCCGAATTATGAGAGCACTGTGTAGCCAACCTAACAACGGAAAGTATTTTTTACGTAGTAACTATTATATAATATGTGGTTTTGTGCTTATTTTTTTTTTTTGCTGTGTTGATTGGTACAGAGTACGTTCATAATTCTGAGTTATTTAATTATGTATGCAGTGTCGCGGGACTGAAATGGCCGCCATCTTCGCCAAATGTCATGTCATGTCATAAAATATTAGGTATGTTTAAAAAAGTTTGCACCCTACCAAGACTTTGCGCGGTAGAACATTCCTGTGAAGACAAATGATTTATATTTATATATAATTATTTATTATAATTATTAATATATAATTATTTATTGAGGGCCCGGTGGCGTAATTGGGAGAACGGTCGGCTTTGATGCCGTGGTACCGAGTTCAAACCGCCGTGCACCAATGAATTTTCCTATCGAAAAATATATGTTCGCGCTTCTCACAGTTGCCCTCCGGTGAAGGAAAACATCGTTAAGAAACCAATAACCCCCGCATGGTGGTAGAACATATCTAGTGTCCGCCTGGCCAGCTACCACCCTCAAGTCAGAAAATTTGTCGCCAAACATCTAATGTGTTCAGGCAGCTATCCTTGAGAGCCAGTTCCCATTCTAGTCCACTTCTCTATCTTCGATATATCTCTATCGACCGCATCATCACTTAGCAACAGGTGAGATAGTGGTCAAACGCTTGCCTATAAGATATAAAAAAAAATTATCCCCACCTTTATTTCTATCTCGCTCACAGTTACCGTAAGAATATCTTATATGCAATAGCAACCTCCATTGTGTGTAATCTTCTTGGGACTCTTCTACTAAAATTAGTACATTCTCCTATGTTTGAGGTATTTATCTCCATATCTCTGGTGATACTAATCAGATCTCGATAAAATTAAAATGGGACCACCTCGGAAACGTATCCTACCTATTAAAAAAAGAATCATTTGAATCCGTTCACAATTGATGGAGAAAACGCGTAACATACACAAAAAAACATACAGACGAATTGAGAACCTCCTCCTTTTTTGTGAAGTCTGTTAAAAATAAAATATATAAGTGTTTGTATCCTACATTTAGATCCTACACAACCTAGATTTTTTTAAATGTTTTGCTAGCATTTGACCACTATGTCGCTTGGTGGTAAGCGATGACGTGGTCGAAGATGGTGAACACGCAATACCTAGAATACTCTGACTTTTAAGGGCTTTATGCTGCCGGAACAGTGGCAAGTCAGCCAGAACATCAATAGAATATGCTCCTTTCACCTGTGGATGTAATTATAATTACCAAAATTATTGATTCCTAGCCAAAAAGAGGAACTACTGTGTCTCACTATACAATTCTTCGCTAAATGAAGTATCTTCTGCCAAGTGAAATTAAGGTCATCTAGTTTCAAAGCAAGGTGAAGACCGCGAATCGGCAAACGTAGAGTAGGACGCCCTGTGACTAGGTGGAGCGACGACATTCGCAAAGCGGTGGGCAGTGACGGGAAGCAAAGAGCCGTAGACCGGGCTCAGTGGCGTGTCTTGGGGGAGGCCTATGTCCAGCAGTGGACTGATACCGGTTGATAATGATGATGTGATGATGAGTTTCAAGGCAGTGGGAAAAAAATGGCAATGCAAAGTTCTGCGGACCTCAGTATCGGTTATAGGCAGACATCATCGCTTGCCATCAGCCGAGCGTCATGCTTGACCTATTTGTAACCTCTATCATAAAAAAAATACTACTACAAAATAATATTTTCCTTGCTATATAATTTTGGAGTAACCAACGCCACGAAAAATATCGGTATATTTCAGAAAGCTGCGCGCTAACTGGGGATGCCGCGTTCTATAACATTTTCATCGCGCCAATTAGCCGAGCGAAGCGGGGCGCGGCAGCGAGGCAGCCGACAATGTCTGAATTATTAATTTCAATTTTTCCGAGCGGCGAACTTGGCAACTCCTATTACGTACTCAGAGTTTCTTGACGGTTTCACACTGGTGCGCTGAACACGATGATTGTATTGATTATGTAATCTGCGAGATGCTACAAATAGACTGAAGAATAACAAAGAACCGTAGAATAGTTAGTAGTACTGTTAGAAGAAAATGGTGTGCGTACTGTACGGTTGTCCCTCTAGGTCCACTTCACTTTGTATCATTATTTTAAAATTGTTAATGAATATTTTTGTGTTGTTTGTGATTATTATTTTTAAATATTGATTTAATTAGAGTTCCCAAAAGTACCTACATAATTTATATTTTCTTGTTATACTAGAGATTCAATAAATCGTTATTATGATTTTTATTGAATACAGACAAGCACTCGACCAATGTTAAGTAATGATGCGGTTGACAGATGGTTCTTGTTTCGCTTTGAAAGAAAGCATATAAAATGAGATCGTTTGAAAAACTAAAACAACCGACTTCAAATGCCGCGCTATTAAATTTCAGTAAAAAGTTTGAGGTGTTTATCCCTATATCTCTGGAGATACTTATCAAATCCTAATGCCATTACTATGGTACCATTCTAAGGATATCTTTTTTCAACAAATCGGTTCACAGGCAAAAAGCGATCGAATTGAGAAACATCCTTTTTTGAAGTCGGTTAAAAAAGTAAAATGAGGCGCTACTGTTCCAGCCCGTTCTCCAAATGGATGGATGGTGGCAATCCACATTGTATCAACTTAATTTTCCAGCGCCATGTGCCTCTCCTATGGCACGCCACTGAGCTCGATCTTCAGCTATTCGTTTCCAACCGTTGGCAGCCAGCAGTATATCATCACTCCATCTAGCTGGAGGGAGTCCTACACTACGTTTGCCGAGCCAACGAGCCACGAGCCGCGTGAGCGTTAAAAACGCCAGCGTGTTCTCTTCCCACAATGCAAAAGCCAGCTTCACTTCCAGTTTCCTTAGGGGAATATTAACTCTGCGCTGATGAACGAACGGGACAGTTTTCTGGCGAAGTCGAGTATGTTGGGACGTGACTACCACTTATACAAGGAAGTGATTTAACGTAAAAAGGTCAAACGATGCGGGTAGGTGGCCAACTTACAATATATTGCAGGGGTTTTTTTTTTGAGATCAGTTACTGGCTATATACTTACAAAGTTGAAAATGCTAAGGAACTTTAACGACCAACTGATTTGTCTAGATTTTTGCTATAATTACTTTATTTACATGTTTTCTAATTAATTTATTTTATGAACGAAATTTAATAAAGTTCGATAATTTATCTGACAATATATCAAATATCTGATTCTGAGAGGTACAGACTTTCATAGCAAACTCCTCTCCCGGCTTTGCCCAAGAAACATGGCCCATGTAACTAGCTGATAAAGTGGCTTTTGAAAAGTGAAAGTATTTTTATAATTGGTGTATTCGTTATTTAGTTGATCTGTTACAAACAGATATACAGAAAAAAAAACTCTTTACAATATTTGCAAAGATTATATTAGACCATATTTTTTTATGAAATTACTGAACAGCCAGGCTATTCTGTAAGCTAGTTTACACATCTCGCAAGCGGAATCCGCGGTGAGTCGTACTAAGAAATTCAAATCGTAACACGATTGTAATACGGTTGTATTTTGTAACACGAAATTCAAATCTCACTGCGAAGTTCGCTTCCGAGATTAGCTCACAGAATAACCCTACAGGACAACCTCAACGCTCGCCTGATAGTAAGTGATGACGGCTACCTAAATTACAGATGGTTATATTGTTATGTGATATTTCCTTTTTGTTCTCATCAAATTTGGGCTCGTTATGTCATCATTGATTAGACGGTTTAAACCTGAGACACACAATAAGCAAATAATGTATTTTAAAAATAATATCAACTGATATTGAACCTTATAACAAGTGCCATAGTGCTCTCGATAAACCTTCATAGCACGGTTTATAGTGTAAGAATTTATCAGCAATTCATTAAGTTTTAAGGCGCGGGCGAATCTACTAACTTTGACAATTAAATAAACTTTCAACAAAGAGCTAAAAAAACGAAAAAGAAATAATTACTTTCTTTAATGACCGACGCGCTCAAGGCAACCTAGTACATAGGTTGGTCACAGACTTACTCTCGCAGAGGGACACATCTAGACATTTAGGGATCCATAATGTGCATGTATATGCAATTTAAAAATAAGCAAGAAACAGGTTTGTACATTTTAGCTTATAATTAAACCATGTAAGTATTGTCACTGATTCACACACTACGACAGTCCACTGTTGTGTGAAACAGTCTCTTCCTACGAGTATAGTTATACTACATTAGTAATATTACATTTAGAGAAAACTGTAACTAAAACCAAATATATAAATAAAAAAACATGCAGTAGGTATAGGTAAAATTAAACCAAAATGAACAAAGAAGTAAATCTTAAACCAAAAATCCCTTAATTAGTATAGAAAATATGAATGGATAGGTAGTTTTCTTTAATGATAGCAAACAAGCAGACGGCCCACCTGATGGGAAGTGGTCACCGTCGCC
Organism: Cabera pusaria; assembly: GCA_954871355.1. Classification (NCBI taxonomy): domain Eukaryota; kingdom Metazoa; phylum Arthropoda; class Insecta; order Lepidoptera; family Geometridae; genus Cabera; species Cabera pusaria. The sequence goes on from OX940902.1 coordinate 24,700,439, forward strand.
TATGAACACTTGCAACACAGGGGTGTCACTCATGCGTTGCCGACCTGTCATGATCATTTTACCGCCCATTTTGAAGGACTCCATGTTCTAGCTCTACGGAAAACTGCAGACAGCAGTTAACTTGTTTAAAATAAATAAGTGCCAGTGTCACCAGTTCCTGATAATGCGTTAGATAGTTATCTGACACATGATGCGCTATCAGGAACCGATGAAACTGGCCCTAAGTGTTTTTAACTAGAGGACATTTTTATAATGTTATCTGGCAGACAAGCACTTTATCTCACCTGATATTAGGTGAAGCTGCGTTTTCAAATGGAATCGTACTCGGCTGGACATGGAATACGGTAGTAAGACGAGACGCTGGACAACTGACATTAGGTATATAAATAGGGCGCAAATATTCCATTCAGTCTTCCATGCACAACCATCGACTCATAACACATTATGGTCGTGTAAGTAAATGTGACAAAAATTATAAACTAAATACAGCTTTACAACACTATACCTTCTGTTCTAGAACACCCTGTGACTTGTCCAGGGCAGCAGTAATGTATAAAGCAAAAGTTGTAAGTTTAAGATCCGGCACTGAAGGGGCTAGCAAGCTAGCTTGATATTCAAATTTACTCTCTCACTATGTTCGAAGGTAGACTGAGAGGCGTGGCTGTATCTTGTGTCTTTATAAGACTACTTCTTGGTCCTTGCTGTACTCATACCCCCTGTGGTGCTCAATCGGTGACTGCTGGTGCTTGCTTAGGGTATGGCCATGGCTTGAACCATCCACCGAAAAAGACTTTTCGCCAATCAGTTTAGGTTAGGTTTAGTGCTAGACAGATTAAAAGACAGGTTGGGACAGTTGCGTTTAGTATGAGCTAAACTATCCAAAACTGTCTTCCAATACTTAACTGATTAAATAATTATGATAGTTTAAAAACTAAAACAACCGACATCCATGCCCCGCGGGTCAATTTCAGTAGCAAGTTTGAGATGTTTAAGGTCATATCTCTGGAGATACTTATCAGATCTCGATGAAATTACAAAGGGACCACTTCGAAAACACAACGGAGAAATCACGTAACATACACAAAAAAAAAATATATATATATATATACAGACGAATTGAGAACCTCCTTCTTTTTGGGAAGACGGTTGAAAAATGTATAGCAGCTCAGAAGCAAAACATATTTAATCGATTTGATCCCTAGAACAATTCCTGAACAAAAAACAATGTCGTAAGACTAAATAGATAATATCTCACTCCCGATGTGCTCCCGTGTCACCCAACCAAGAACTGTCAAGTTAACTGACAATTAATTTCTCAAGTGACAATTCTGTTATTCCCAATGTAGTCTAGTATAACTGTAGGATGGTATAACTGGATCAAACTTTCTCCAGTGGATATCCCCATATTAACCGGAGGAAAGTTTGTGCCAGCTTCCAAATGTAAGAACTTCATTGAAACACAACTGTCGCAAAACTTAAGATAATGAGACCACTAGAACGTACTAAATCGAGTTTAATAGAAATAGTAAATATCTACGACTAGTGTCATAAATTATTCTTTTAATATTTATACAATACAAAACTCTTTATTGATAACCAAAACACAAAATACAATAGCTTCATTAAAAAAACAATAACATAGTGGTAAAGCATTCGGCGGTCTTATCGCATCAAGCAATCTCTTCCAGACAACCTATGTAGGGACTGGATAAATGCATACGTAATGGCGGAGGGCTATTTCAGCTAAAACTATTTTGCATTTCATAAACATACAGTTTAGACCGTTAAGACTAAGAACCTAAAATATCTACATTATAATTATAGATACATACACATCATTGTACATAGATGTACACTGTATACACATACATACTCAATAAATATATATATTTATGTAGATTATAAGAAGTTGAGGTAGGTAACTGAATTCGTGTCTAGGTTTTTACACGATTTTATGTATTTGAAACAGAGCGGTTGTCGCAAAAGGTTCAATTCTTTCACAATAAGTATGTTTTCAGCAGAGACATAGCAGAGTAGTTAGGTTATATATACAGTAGTGTACGTAGATACATGACCAATAGTAATGTAACTTGACATGGCAGCAGTAATCCGTCCGCTGTTCATGATTTATAGCGATGATGCCTCGACACGGGAAACTTCACACCACATACTGTACATCTACTCATATACCTACATTATATACTAATCTGTGGAGCACATAAACATATGGTATGTAGGCGTAGAATGTGATGTCGTCGAAGAAATTATGAAAATGACATATATTTTCAATAATTATTGTATTGTGTTAGTAATTAGGGTTCCGTACCTCAAAAGGTAAAAAAGGAACCCTTATAAGATCACTTTCTTGTCCGTCTGTCTGTCTGTCCGTCTGTCCGTGTGTCACCACCATTTTTTTCTCAGGAACAGGTGAACTTAGCAAGTTGAAATTTATACCAGATACTGATGTCTATAGTCCCTATAAGGTGTATAAAAATCAAGGTCCTGAGCCAGCACGATAAAAAGATATGGGCAAATTTAGATTTTCGCGAAAACTTGTATGTACCAAAATTTACCTTAATTTTCAACTTTTTTTTATTTTTTGGAATTTTTCCTTCGCTTGTGTTGTAAGACCTTGCTTGTGACCAACATTGACAATTCAAGGTCGACCGGGAGTACCCTATAGGTTTTGGGTCGAAAACCTATTACAGGGTACTTCCCGTTGACCTAGAAACATAAAATTTGGCAAGAAGCAAGGTCTTATAGCAAAAATAAAGAAAAATTCCAAAAATATAAAAATAGTTGAAAATTTAAGGGTGTCTCCATATATACATAGTTCCCTATTTTTTTACAGTGTAGCATCGACCGTGTTGTATCTAAATTGACGCCTTGTAGTTCTGTTATGAATCGTGTTATGTGGGGTATCAGAGATCAGAATCAAATTAATAAATATCATAGTTTTTGTAATGAAAAATTGAGATGTATAGATTTTGATTCACGATTTCACCACTGTGCAGATAAAAGGTGTTCGGAAGAAAACCACAGAAAAATTCTCGATGACATGTATAAAGATATTATTTCTGTGTTGACGAAAGCAGCGGAGTTTTATTATTGTATTAAGCGTCACCGCTGTAATCAAAAGTATGTTACTGGCTGGAACAAGTATGTGAAGGAGGCCCACGGAAAAGCTCGGCTATGTTTTGGTATATGGATATCATATGGCAAACCTAGCTCTGGTTTTTACTACAACAACATGTGTGAATCAAGGCGAATTCAAATCCAAATTAAAATGGTGCCAAGATAATAAACACCAAGTTAAAATGGATATATTGGCTGAACTTCACTCACATAAAGATTTTTAAAATTTTTGGAAAAAGACAAAAGATTTAAATGTTAATACGGGCCTTCCCGTCAGTGTCGGGGGTGTCCATGAGCCGCAAGATATTGCTAGCTCTTTTTATAAGCATTTTAAGGTGACATCTTTGCTGGATGCGAGGTCACTGGGGGGGCTCGATGTTGAGACTGAAACTTTATACGAAACGTGCGTTAACTTCACCGCGAGGCAAGTGGCCTTTATAATATCCAAAATGGTCAGAGGTAATGGTCAGAGGCAAGGCCGGGATGTGACAGTCTCAGCATTGAGCACCTGAAGTACGCAGGCGTACATCTGCCCAGAGTACTTGCGATGTTTTTTAATTTGTGTCTGAGACATACATATCTACCTAAGAGTCTCTTGTATACTATGGTAGTGCCTATAATAAAAAAACAAGTCTGGTGATGCCTCCGATTTGTCAAATTACAGGCCAATCTCATTGGCATGCATTGTTGCTAAAGTGCTGGACGGCCTGCCTGACAGGCAGCTGAGACAGCACCTCCAAATAAATGATGCGCAGTTTGGCTTCAGACCAGGTCTGTCAACTAAGAGTGCTGTTCTCTGTCTCAAGCAGACCGTTTCGTACTACACACATAGAAAAACCCCAATTTACGCGTGTTTCTTGGATCTTTCAAAGGCATTCGACTTAGTATCCTATGATGTCTTGTGGAATAAGTTAAACCGCGAAACAACCTTGCCACCTGAAACAATATCATTGTTTCGGGTGGCAAGGTTGTTTCGCGATTCACAATATCATTGTTTCAGTATTGGTACAAGCATCAAGTAAACCGCGTAAAGTGGGGTAATGCTACATCGGAGGAGTACCGGCTTGAATGCGGAGTCAGACAGGGTGGCTTGACGTCCCCGATGTTATTTAATTTATATATTAACAATCTGATTGAGGAACTCAGCACCACCAGAGTCGGGTGTCATATAGATGGTATATGCGTAAATAACTTAAGCTATGCCGATGACATGGTGCTGTTGAGTCCGTCGATTGGGGCATTGAAAAAGCTTCTGACAATATGTGAGACCTATGCGGCTGCCCACGGCCTCAAATACAACGCCAAGAAGAGCGAAGTCATGGTATTCAAGGCTCGCTCCAAGACCTACAAAGTACCAGAAGTTAATCTTGGCGGGACTGCACTGAATCTCGTGTCGTGGTTTATGTATTTGGGGCACTGGATAACCGAGGATCTCAAAGATAACCTGGATGTTGAGCGCGAGCGCAGGTCGCTGGCTGTCCGTTATAATATGTTGGCTCGGAGGTATGGGTCATGATACCTGAAATAAAGAATAAATAAATAAATAGTTTCAACCAACTAAGATAGGCCTCTGAGTTAAATGAGCGCTCATACAATTTAGAGGTCTAGCTTAATTGGTACCTTCCAACGTTGGTACGGAAGCCTCGGCGGGCGAGTCCAACTCGACTTTGCCGGTTTTATTTTTGAACTTAATCTTTATTTTTATTACATAGTGTATAAAACAAAGACGCTCCTGCTGTCTGTACGCTTAGATATTTTAAACCACTAAACGGATTTTAATGCAGTTTTCAGTAATAGAGTGATTTAAGAGAAAGGTTTGTAATCAGGATTAAATGCGTACAAAGCCGCGGCGGCAATATAATAAACTGGCCAAGTGCAAGTCGGACTCGCATTCGTAGGGTTCCGTACCACACTACAGTATTTTATAAGATCGAACAAAAAATACCACTATCATTTTTCGCCAGATAAAAATAATAATTAATAAACATTTTATTTCTTATAACGCCATCTAACGTCTAACAAAGGTGTTAGGGATCGACATTTCAATATAACGCCATCTATGGGACGTTTACCTAACTAAGCGTTCATAGATGGCGTGAAATGCCGAAAAAACACGTTTCTTGTATGGGGATCCTCTATTATTTTTAACTTTATTCTGTTTTTAGTATTTGTTGTTATAGCGGCAACAGAAATACATCATTTGTAAAAATTTCAACTGTCTAACTATAACGGTTCATGAGATACAGCCTGGTGACAGACGGACAGACAGACAGACAGACAGTCAGACAGACAGACAGACAGACAGACAGACGGACAGCGGAGTCTTAGTAATAGGGTCCCGTTTTACTCTTATTAACCCGTTAACCCTAATTTTTAGGTTCAAAAATTACTTTTGGACTTTAATAAATCAATATAATGCTGTTTGTAGATAGTAAGTGCACTAAAGACTTAAGTCAACTAATCAATTAAAAGATAACAAAAATGTTAATTATTACTATATGCTAAATATGTCACTTCCACAACTGCCATATACATATAGTCACATATGAACTCTTTCAATACAAATCGTTTATTGACTGTATTTTAACCAGAAAACCTGGTAAATATTCCGTACAAAGATTTTCATGCCCTTTATGCTACAAGAGCGTAGTAAAAATAGATATAGGTACATACACTATAGGCTCTTAGGTACTCTTATACTCAAGCATTTGGGTAAAAATCGATTTTCGAGTTTAAATTTGAAAATCACAGTAACTCTTACTCGATTTTGGTACATAAATATCAAGGCTAAACCACAAGCTGGAAATAAACATTTGCTCGAACTATTCCTTCCCACAATCATACAAAAAGCGTTCAATCCACATTTCCCGAGCCGCATATGGCGGGATCGTATATTTACATTATTAATAATTAAACCGTAGATTTACGAGCGCGTTACTCGCGTTACATCGTAAAACGACGGAAAAAATAAATAGTTGTGTGACGAACACACACCCGGGAATATGGGGATACGAGAGAAGTGGAGACGCGGGGTTATTGTGACTTACTTTTTTACTACTATTTGGCTAAGCGGAATACCACTTGGATGCAATGAAACATCAAGTATAATCCGGGGTCTTGAAACCGCGAGTGAACAAGTATCTTCTAGGCAAGCGTGCTACATCGTCGATCACATCTTCACTTAACATCAGGCACAGGACAGATAATAATATGCATCAGGTACAATAGTGGAAAAACGCTTGCTTATCTACTATAAAAATAAATAATAGTTTAAAAAAACTAAAAAATACGCTTTTTATAGAAAATCGAACTAAAACATTGAAAATATTTTTTTATAAATTTAAATTAAGAATAGTGTTAAAAATTTCTTTTAAAGCGTGGCGTGCTTTTAAGATATTATTAAAATGATAATCACTCTACTCATATCTATCAATAAAATATTTATAACTATTGACACAATGCACCTCACGCTTTTTTATTTTTTTAAATTTTTTATTTTCTATAAAAAGCGTGTTATTTAGTTTTTCTAAACTATTATTTATTTTCTACTTTTTAGTTGAAAAATGGAATAATTTTTTATCAAATTAGTGTATTGTCATCGGTCCTCGATAAATCTACAAAGTTTGAACGAAATCTGGCCGTTTAAAGTGGGCCAAAATCGCGCCCAAAGAAGTCGGTTACAAACATACAAGTGAAGCTAATAAAAAGCTAATAAAAATAAAAACACAATAATGTTTTAATAATTATACTGTGCGAGCGAGCCAGATGTCGCGCGTTTTTATACTTTGACCACCTGTGGACAAACGCCCATGCAAAACTTGATGAAAATAAAAGAAAAACTCTGAAAATCCACAATCCACTCTGAGAACTTTATCTATGTGTAAGCATTCTGTGAGCTCGGCAGATGACGTCGCGTGCGACAATTAGTCGCTATTATTAGTTGTTTGTCGTGTCGCGAGATTACGTGCTAGAGACGTGATGTCGTCGTAATAAGTTGTGGGTGTACCGAGCATTTCTAACGCTTGTGAAAACTGACGAGATTTCTGTAGCATATACAAGAAGGATGCAAACATTCACAGATTATTATTATGTCTAGTATGTATATTATGGTACTGTTTTTGTGAGTTTACTTTTTTACTTACTTGTATAATACATATAACCTCAGAGGTGGTAAGAACATTATATTTAACAGGTGGTAGAACCATTTCATTTTAATATCTTATTGGATTGCGTTTTGACCACTATCTCACCTGGAGGTAAGCGATGATGTAATTGAAGATGATGAACACGCTAGGCCTACAATACTCTGGCTCTCAAGGGCTGTGTGCTGCCGGAACGCCTTATGGTGAATGATTTTCTCCTAAATGGTGGTAAGCTACTTTTTGGTAAAGGTACCTTTAAGTCTACCTGCACTTCAAGTATTAGTATTATCTAAAGGTATTTTAGTCATCAGGCTTGATCCATCATGGACTGTATTTTCACTTAACGCGAGGTGAGATAGTAGTAAAAGGTCCTAGATATCGACATAAAAAAAAATATCTATAAAATCACTATTCATGCAGTGAAAATGTTAAAATCACACCGACAGTAATACAATAATAACCACAAACAACCACAACTCCTCATAATATTCGCTCCCGATGTACTCAAAACCTAATACCATATGCGGCACCTCATCTCGTATTGTCTCTCATAAGTTATGGGCCCGATTATTCACATATTTACGTTGTCACGGCGCGACGCGACACCGTCGTGATTGGGTGTCGACGGGATATGGCGCGGTGTGACTGCAGCTTTATATTCAGAACAAACAGTACATTTATTATGATCTTTGTCATTTAAGTGCACAGGCAGGTAGAACGTTCGGTGCGGCAAATAAAATGTTTCAAAGTGTGTTGAGGAAGTTCTATCCATGTCTCACTCGACTATAGCTGTGATATAGACTCTCACAGTGTCAGGTTTGAATTCCGGTCGAAACTGCCACCAGAGAACAAATGCTGCCACCATTTAATATACCTGGTAGATTACGTAACAACAATACACTTGAATGATGAGGTGAAAAGCTTTTATAAAGATGCAGAGCTTTACACACCACTTCTAAGGCTACACATACCAACTCGTTCCTCAATTTCACTTATTTTAACTGCTACAACAGTATCAATGTTAGCCTTTCATAAAGCTCGGAAAGAACTCGAATATAACAATCAAAATAAAGAAAACTATTTAAATGTAAACGACTGAATTTAACTCGCAGCGCAAGAGCGCTCTTCGGGCAATAAACCCAAGTTTTGGGTAATAAAACTAACTTTTACACCGGTCGACACCCGCCGAATGCATCGTGGACTGCAGAGACTTGGCTCTAGTTAATTAAATTTATTTAACATTCGATATTTATGAAATAACATAGCAATTTAATAATGCACAAAAATATAAAGTGAAGATATCACTAAGAAGAAACTTCAAGTTAGAAAATCTGTCGCCAAACATCTAATGTGTTCCGGCAGCTATCCTTGAGGGCCAGTTCCTATTCTAGGCCTAGCGTGCTACCATCATCGACCGCATCATCACTTACCAACAGGTGAGATAGTGGTCAAACGCTAGCTTATATGATATAAAGAAAAATAAAATTTGTCCTGGTTGCATCGAATTGAATTATTACTAGTAAACAGTAATTTCAGATGGCGCTAGCGATGCATAATTAGTTAAAATACATTGATCCCAGAGGCTTTGCTGCTTCAGTGGGAGTCGTACGTAAGGACTTGGGCGTGTTACCCAAGAGATACGGGTTCGAGTCCCGAAGAAATATAATGTGTAAATCTTAAAGAAACATAATTTTTAACAAAGCAACTATAAAATTGGATAGTCGTGGCAGAGCATCTTATTCGTTTGTCAGAGCTCTCCACACACGTTATTTTTCTTATAAAAATACGTTAAAAAAAAGGTGTATATATATATATATATATATATTAATTATTAAAGGATTATCCAAAACCGACCAGTTTCCACCTGCGGCACCCGTTCACGAGTTGACGCATGTACCAGCGTCGCTCTCCTCAACCATATGTTAGGGAAGAGAGTGGCCCACTACACAACGCCACCACAGGCAGTCACCTTGACGTGAGCATGTCAGGTTTAGATAACCCAATAATAATTCTCTTAGCATATTTATTTCCCTTTTCATCCGCCTTATTTCTGGAGCATAGCCCCAACGACGTCCATGTCGCTGTTTTTCATGGCCATCTTGAGATTATGCTCCTTAACTTCTTCCCTCGACCCTTGCATTGCCTTCCTGATGAATATACTAATAGCGTCGTCGGTAGTGTCGGTGTAGTACACGCTGTTTTCTGTGTGTCACGATACCGCCACCACCGCGTGCTGGACGCTATTGTGTATCTTCGTCTTCCGCCCCCTCGTCTGCACTATAAAGACTGTAGCATAAGTCAACCCCTGCGCTTCGTGGATTGTTAGGATTCTTGACCCTTCGCCTGATCCGTATTCCTCGATAGAAAGGGATTTCTTCTCTTCCTAGGTGTGGACCAGGTATAGAGTATTCGGAAGGCTGGGGGGTATTTGCGAATTCGTAAATCCTCTCGACTGCAGGGAGTGTACTCTGGGTTTTGATGAGTACATGCTGGTGTAAACTTCACTGAGGGCGTATGCGACATCCATCGGATTTCGGTGCGTGCATAACTTTTCTTCTGTGATGTTAACGGTGAAATCTGGTCGATGATACTTTAGCTCGAATAGGTTATCCCTATCGATGTAAAGCAATTGGTTGACGTCACCGACAAGTACTACTTCTTTCGCTCCTGACAATCGGGCCGCCATCATTATGGCTCCAAAGTGGTTCATAAGAGCCTCATCGACTGTAAGGCGATTGACTTTGTCAGACTCCTCGAACCCGTTGACTAAGATAGAAGCTATAGTACGCACCTTGGTTTTGGTACGCTTTCCCAAGCGGCACTGTAGCTTCTGCCTCAGGTCTCTGGCTGCCTCAATTGTGGTGGTAGCTACAATTTCACCTTCATCATCAAAGTTATTAACAATCCTTGTCGTCTTTCCACTTCCAGGTACTCCATTGACCCAAGTAAACTTTGGTACAACACAGTTTTCCCACGATGCCCTGACGTCTTTATTTCCAGAAATGGTTTCGGCCATTTCTAGGATTTTTTCGTCAAGCATGATTTTGGTGCACTGTGCTGTAACCACTATTGGGTCATCCTGAGGAGTCACAAACTTGAGTCGACCTGTCCGTTGCGTTTCCTCTTCGTCCTGAGCTACGAAACCATTCGTTCCATTATATGCTACCATATATGATCCTGACATTGTCCCAGAAATGATCTGGGAAGTATCATTATCATATATGGCACCATCTGCTTCTTCCAGCCTTACCTTCAACAACGATACGTTCTTGTGCTGATAGGCTTGCAAGATTTTCTTGCAAGTGGTAAGATTGACCACTTGAGTCGCCTTCACCACGGCTAAGAATTCGAGAAATGCGTTAATGAAGTGGTCTAAGGGACTGGACACCGGTCTGAAACTTGGCGGAACTATCTGTCCCTTATCGGCTCCCGTTCGAGTTGGCTGTGGCGTGTTAGGTCTTTCCAAATTTGGTTTTAGAAATTCCGTTAACGCTACAGCTTGCCGATCGACTGGTAGTTTTCTGTTTGTAAACTCTCTCAGGGTCTTTATGAAGTTGCGGATATACATGCTAGTTTTGAATTTGCCTTCTGTGCACCCTTTTTTCTGCTGATCTTCTGCAGTTTTCTTTTGTAAGCGCTCCGATCCGCTTAGGACGACTGAACTCGCACTGGGATAATCAAACTGATTTGCCGATACAACTGCTTTATTGCGTTTGGGAACTTTAAGGAAGCTCAAGTCTTTCCCTCTGTTCTCGTACACTATAACCTCATGAAGTTCCGAGGCTTTCAAGCAGCCGTATCTATTAGCGACTTTTCCTTGTTCAAATCCGATTTTCATCGCGTCAGCACTTATTTTGCGGCTAAAGCTGCTGGCAGATGTTTTTGACGCCGTCGCGAGTATCATAAGTACTTCGCATGCTTGCGCAAATGGGGTTATCTCACTCCATTCAAATACGACGATTGTTTTGTTTCTTAATCGCAATATCCGACAGGAGTGGCTTTCCACTACTACTCTTTGTAGCATTCTGATGTTTGCGCTTCTGATACTCGTTTTGGCTGTACTCCCTTTCCAGAGAGCGGCTAGCCCAGGTGAAATTTCAGTTGCCTCAGGTCCAATAATGTCGAAGCCAATACCAAGGCGTTCGGTATCATCATCCATGAACAAAGCCACGCTTTGGATCCTGATATTTGGAACACCGTGCTCTGCGTTTACCATAGGATCTTGCATGCTTCGAGAGCTGGTGAGGACTAAGACAGACGGAATTGTTGTTGGATTTTGGACGTTTGCTGTGAAGACAGCTGTTGAGCCGTTTCTCTTTGCAGCCGTGCAGAAGACTTTGCTCGCGAATTCCATGAGTGGCGTTCTGGTTTCCTGGTTCTCAATAATGGTTGGAAGATTTAATTGATTTAGACTGATCTGAATTTTGGTTTCCAGTTCAATCCTCTCCAAGCCGAACCGCAACTATTGAAAAGTCACGCAGCACGCTGTTATCTTAGAAATTATTCCCAACTATCGGATGCATGCAAGCAAAGCCGTGAGCCACAACTAACGATATAAATATATTTTTGAAATGTGCTAATTAAGCCCTTTCATTTGAAGCCCAATAAGGCTTCATTAACACAAAAAAATGTATAATTTCACGTCACGTTCACGTTTAAACCATCATCTATCAGAAATTGGCTAATAATGAAGATGATGAGACTTCATTTTTTTTTATTCAAGGTAACGCGCGCAGTACAGTGCCGCAAAGCTTCTTGCTTGCTCTGCTACTTCATATCATAATAAATCACGTGGCACGTACGTAGCAATGGAAAGCTATGCATCCTGATAAAAACCAAGAAACGTACTATCCGTAGTCCGTACATACATACATATATAGCTTGTACAACAGCTTGCTTTCATAAAGCTAGGTTCCCTGTTACGCTGACAAAGTGGCATTATTTTGCATCGGTGTGTATAGCTAACGAAATCAATAACAATCCTACGTAAATGTTGACGTTAATTACACAATAGTTGATTATACAACAAGTGAATCAAAAGGCAATTTAATTCGAGGCACTAAGTTGGATCCCGAGAGCAGCGAAGGATTCTAGAGTTGAATCCCGAGCGTAGCGAAGGATACAAGGACCGAGATTATATTTTTTATTCATGAGTCGTGTATTCTTCTTTTTACCATTGACTGCGAGAAAATAAATAGTAGTACCTACTTATAGTATTTATGTTTATCATATTTTATGAGTAATGTGTAATAAATGTGGATTATTAACCATTTAGTGCCGGTGAATGTGTGCGAGTGTTGGGAAACAGCACAATGTTGAAAAACATGCTATTTGCGTTCTCATCAAAATCCAACTGAAAATAAGGTAAGGTTTGGACTAGACCGTGACTTCAACTTGACTCAGAACTCACAATACAGAAATGTGACTTTGACTCAACATTATGACTTGAATTTACAAAAACTTGAACAATTTTAATACTTGAATCTGGCTTAATACACTAAACCTATGGAGCCATAATGAAAACAAAAAAAAATTAACCAAAATTGGCGGGATATTTATTTTTATTTAACTATATAGCTTCTATAGTTTACTCCATTTAGCCAGTCAGTAGGCACTTTCAGCAAGATTTATTTATTTTTTAACCATAATTCGTATATCGTGCTTGTTCCAAATTCAAAATGTTTTTATTCACCGAGTGAGTAAAAGAGCACTGCTGTCGATGAATAAAGTGCAATTTTTCGAGTGGCAATGGTAAAAAGTATATTTCATCCCATCTATTCGAAAAGTGATGGTTTGTTTCTCGATAAGTGCGCGCATAATAGGTCTTTTCCGCCCTAGGACGGGAAAGTATTTTTTTAATTTTTGGCTTATGACTGTTCATTTATAGTGCCCTGTCTAAGGAGGTTCGATAATAATATTGTACGGAAACTGTTACTGTCCTATTGAAAAGAGAGCGCGCGGCGCTCATTAAGTTAAAAAAATGCCGCAACGTCATATAGACGGGGAAACAAAAAAAAATTTGGCGCGCAATGTGGCACAATGCACATTTCTTGTGGTGGCCAAATAAAAGAAAAAAAAGCGCTAGAATTATTCGCTGTTTTAGTCTGTGGTCACAGACAGTCATAAAAACACATTTAACCATGGAGTAGGAAATACATACAGACATGGAGGTGCCGCGATACATTTGCTTATGTGGATATAATTTCAAAAAAAGTGCCTAGAAGTCATAATGGAACCTAAAATAACTGCCATTGATTGTCCATTGGTCCATTGATGACCTTGATTAACACAATCGTTGATCGACACATACGTTTTTAGTTTAGATATGCACCTTTTTTTGTAGGTATTTCATGTCCTTATGTATAATATGTCAATGACTTAAAGGTTATATAATCTACTATTAATAAGATCGTTAAAAAAACTAAAAGAAACGACTTTAAATGCCGCGTTATTAATTTTCAGTACCAAGTTTGAAGTTTTTATGTGCATATCTCTGGAGATACTTATCAGATCTCGATGAAATTAGTATGGTAACATTTTAATTATATCTCATTTTCAAGACAAAAGAATCTGTTACTGAAGACGAAGCTATCTGCAAACAAACAAAAAAAAAAATATATATACGGTCGAATTGAGAAACATCCTTTTTTGAAATCGGTTAATAAGAACGTAGTATATAGTCATACACGCGACCACTAATAACGTGCTACATAATGCAGACTACGCAAGCTTAAGTACTGCCAATACCTTGGAGTGTTATAACCGTTTTGAGTTATTTTCCAAATATGGCGACGTGGTAAAATAATTAACCACCAGTAATGATACGGCAGCTGACAATGTGCCACACTGTAGCAGATAATGTTACCGGCATACGTGCCGTTTTACTGCAGACTTTAGTGTCGATAGATCTTTGCCCGTGACGTTTACAGGTTACTGATTTTTGGGATATTTTGAGATTTTTTGTCCTACTTAATAAATAAATGAAAAATAAAATAAAATAAGTTTATTTCAAGTTACTTAGGCTTAACGAGAGAGCTCTGCTATTTGAGAATAGATTTTAGTCTAGTCCAGAAGTATAGTCTAGAGTATGCTTCCCATTTAGTTTCATTGTAATTTTATCGATATGTATCGCCAAAGCTGTGGAGATAAACATCTCAAAGTAAGTACTGAAAATTACTAGAGTTTTTTTTAAGTCGTTTTATTTCGTTTTGTAAACGATCGTACCAGTGGACAATCAGGACACTTCTAACGATTCCTCATTCGTCAAGTCAAAATAAGGAATTTGTAAAGGAACAGATGAACATACGTACATACCGGACAAAATCATAACCTTCCTGTAATAGCGTAATAAACAACATACAATTTTCATTGAGATTCAATTTCTTGTTTAATTGGTGACAAAGTGACCAATACACATAGTTGTGAGTTGTTTTGAGTGGTACTCATACCGCTAAGTACGAGTACCTACTTAACTAAATACCAGGTCTCTGTTATCCGCTCCAATTGAACGCGATCCCATAAGAGCCTCCTCTGTAAAGTAGCCTGAAGGGCTATCCAAGATGGAATTGACTTGACTATATACCTGAAAACCTGAAATACAATTTTAGTTTAGTGACTAGTTCAGATACTAAAAAGATTTTAGTAAGTACGTTACAAAGTTAATTACTTATTTACCTTTGTAGACTTTGTTTGTAAAGTATGTGCTAACTCGCAGCTTCACTTTACGAGCGTTAATAAATATTTAAAGAGATTGCAGATTTGTACAAAAAGTAGCAGACTTCTTGATCCATTCGAAACAGCTCAAAATATAGTCCATATATGTATATCTAAAAGCACCGTATTAATTTTATTAAAACTTTTCCCCTATGGTAGTATATCCAACCACAACTTAACCCCCTTAACTTAAGTGCATCTTAACACTTTGTTATTGTAAAAATACCCTAGAATTCTGGAACCTATTATTTGTTAATGAAAATGTGTAGGGTACTTGACATTGATCTATAAAGTAACAAAGTATATTCTATTTTCTAGACGGTAAAGTAACGTTCTAAATGTGTCGAACGCTTCTGAATCCTTTGATGTTAAGTTGCAATCAACTTAATTAATGGCTTGCCAGTGCTTTTGTCACTCCGTTAATTATTGCTTTTGATAAAATAGCTCAGACACTTGTTGATATTGGAATTTTCAGGTAGATAATATTGTTGATAGATAGTTCAATTATTTTAAAGAGGCTGAGTACCCCATTGTAATTCACGACCGTCTTGTAAGTAAGACCAGTCTAGGCGTAGCGTGTTCACCTGGCTTACCACCAAGCGAGATAGTGGTCTAACGTTGGCCAGATATAAACAACAACGTGTTTGGTTAAGAACAGCTATGTCAGCCTATAACGGTCTTTTATGAATTCCTATTTATTTTTAAGCGTGATAACTATCTCACCTGATGTTAAGTGACTATGCGAT
The DNA here is from genome assembly GCA_954871355.1 of Cabera pusaria. Lineage (NCBI taxonomy): Eukaryota > Metazoa > Arthropoda > Insecta > Lepidoptera > Geometridae > Cabera > Cabera pusaria. The sequence continues at coordinate 24,716,175 of OX940902.1, forward strand.
CGACGATGATCCATCCATTATTTTGACCCATCCAAAACTGGTTAAAAACCTACCTAAAATGCGTTTCATGCAAGTTATTTATTTTAGTTAAAATATGAACCTATGTTATCCAAATCCGAATCATAGATAAATGAAATTTGGAAACTGTTGATACGGAAATGAATCGTTAAAACGAAATAAAACGAAAATTCATATTAACAGCTACAGTTGGGTCTGACAAACTGCGGTCGTAAAGAGATGTTTACTGATAGTTTCACATATATATACATATTATATATATATATATAAACTTGATAATTTATTTAATAAAGCTTACATTATATACATTATTATATTTTTAAAACTACCTATATATAAACAAATAAATATACCTAATAAAAAACCATAAAAACTAAAATTTAGTCTACCAAACCACTACCAGTAGGTAAAGTTCCCAAAATGCTGGCTGTATTCCCCCGTTGAATGGCGATGCTTAGTCTCTGAGCTAAATACATGCCAGCATTTTGATCCCGTGTCGTTTCAACCGTGTGGAAAGATCTTTGAAAATGCTGTGTGCACCCGGTCCCCACGGTCCTAGAGTCTCAACCCCAAAAGGCACAAATAGATAGCAGCTGTCTAAACCACTATATTTGCGCCTTTTGAGGTTCTCAGCTGCTTCTGCGGCCACACCAGCCTTTTTCTGTGTACAGGGAAGATGTGACGGTGACGATTTACTCCGGCAGTTGTGAACCGATTCGAATGATTATTTTTGTAATCGGTAGGGTACGTTTCCGCGATGGTCCCATTGTAATTTCATCGAGATCGGATGAGAAGATCTCCAGAGATATGACGATAAATGTCTCAAATTTGCTACTGAAATTGACTCGCGGGGCATGGAAGTCGGTTGTTTTAGTTTTTAAACTATCTTAATTATCTTCACTACAGGTTGTCTGTCCGTTCGTCCGGTCTAGTCGGAACTTTAGGTACGTGTTTGACTTCAATGTCATTTTACTCATACTCATAACATTTTTTTTTTTTTTTTTTTTTTTTTTTTTTATCCAGTCTCCTCTGACCTTCCTGGAAGTCAGAGTCATTGTTTTCTTTTTGCAGTTGTTGCTATTTTGTTATTTTGTTTATCTGTTTCTTAAGGTTGGTTATTTATCTTGTTTTTTCTATCGTTTAACTGTAAACATTTTTGTTGCTATTTTTATATCTTTCATTGTACTTTACTAATATTTATTCATCAACATTTTCTTCGTATGTTGTTTTTATATATCATTAAATATATATTAAACATACATTTTTATTATAAAAACTCACGTTCATTTTAAACTTATAGATTTAAAAACGGGAATTTAACGTGACTTACGCGATGTCGATATAGCGATCGACATATGTTTCGGCCTCATCCGGAGGCCTTCTTCAGGATCTTGAGTGCGGGGCGCTCGTCGACGCGTCGCACCTCGCACTGCGGGCCGCTGCTCGTGCAGCGCGGGCGGACGGAGCGGGCGGCGGCGGCGGCGGTGGTGGTGTTGGTGGGGGGTAATGATGCGGTGTACATAGTGGAGGCGCGGGATTAGGTTGGAGGGCTTCGTCTTCATCACTGCTGTTTACCTCAGACGAGACCTCATCCAACCGGCAGACGGAACTCACGGTGTCCTCCTCACTGTTGCCACTGGTGACGTGCTTTCCATGAAGAACGGTTTTCCACGTATTTGACAGGTACCACCCTCTGTCTCTGTTGAAGTTACGACGACGACTGATCTCAATGGCTTCTCGGATTTTGCGGGGTACAAAGTACTTTTCACGCGCCAAAATCCGTGCCTTGTCAAATCTGATGTAGTGCGTCGTCCCAGATGTGAGAGCGTGCTCTGTAACCGCCGAGCTACCGCTGTCCACGTTCTTCATGGAAGCAATGTGTTCTTTGAGTCTTGTGGACACGTTTCTTCTGGTCTCGCCTACGTAGTTTGCACCACAGTCGCAAGGAACGACGTAGACCCCAGGAGCTCCTAGGGGATCCTTATCCTTTGGAGAGCGCAACAATTGCCTGACACGTGAGGGGGGGCGGAATATCGTCTTGATGCTATATCTTCGGCGTAACAAGTGTCCAATTTTGTCCGTGACCCCCTTGACGTATGGTAGGTACGTTGCTGCTCTCTCAACCGATGTTATTCGGCACTTTGTGGAGTTGTTCGCAATCCGATTACTCTGCTTCCAGCTGTATCCGTTTGCCTCTAACACCGCCTTCACATGCGCGAGTTCCGTGTCTACATGTTGTGGGTCACATAATCTCAGCGCTATATCGACATCGCGTAAGTCACGTTAAATTCCCGTTTTTAAATCTATAAGTTTAAACATACATTGCTTAATCTATTTGTTGCTTTTATTTACTGTTTTTACTACTGTTGTACAATATTCAAGGAATTCAAATCTGTCTTTGTTTTTTATCATTACATCTTTTATGTTTTCAATTGTTATTTTATAGTTTAATTTTTGTTCGAGGTTGTATCTGTTAAGACCGAATACAGGGCAATCAAAAAGAATGTGCGTTATGGTCTCATGTTTGCCTGGCTCACAGATGCACGAGGGGTCCTCCTTACACTTGAAGCGATTCAAGTATCCGGAGAACCCTCCGTGCCCTGTGAGCGCTTGTGTGATAACGCCTGTTAGCGGGATCTTGCTAATTATGCTGTACGCTTTCACGGCGTCGGGAAGAAATAGCTTTGTGACCGCTGCTGTTTCACCTGTACGATACCTTCGGTTCCATTCCTCAAGCGTGTCTGATCGAATCAGTTGCTTGAGGAATGAGACCGGGCATAGGTCGTAGTCAGGCTTTTTCTTTGTCGGCAAAGCTGCTTCCTTTGCGAGCTCGTCTGCACGTTCGTTGCCCTCTAGACCTGCATGGGCTTTTATCCAAAACAGGGACACTTGTTTGTTTTGGTCTTTTAATGCCCGCAGGTTTTTCCGAGTTTCAGCGGCAAGAGGGTGAGTCGCAGCGTAATTCGTGACCGTCTCTAGTGCAGACCTGGAGTCACTGTAAATGCCATAGCTTACCTCTGTGCGTTTCAGTATTTCTTTCGAGGCTTTCCATATGGCCAGGAGTTCCGCCTGGTAGACGGTGCAGTAGGTGGCGAGTTTCAGCTTGAGGGATTTCGTCTCGGCATTGCCATTCCATATGGACAGCGCCGCTCCAACTTGTCCCTCAATTTTACTGCCATCGGTGTATATTCTGACTGCCTGCGTGTTGTGTTGTTCTACACTTTGTCCGTCTACCAGGTTTACGAACTCGAGTCGCATATGTTCCGCTGGGTGAGGCACATCAGTGAACGGCAGTCTTTTTTCTATTTCTCTGTCCTCTAATATTGGCTGGGACACACCTCTCTTGGCCTCATATAGGGCGGCTGCCTTTTGAATGCGAAGGTCAAGTGGTAGCATCCCAGCCAATATCAAGGCAGAGTTAAGAGATACCGTTCGGTAAGCCCTGGTCAACTTTTGTGCAAAGCCGCGCTGGACCGAATTGAGCTGCTTCATGACGCCGAGTTTTTTGGTTGCTGGTGCCCAGGCGCTTGCCGCGTACAGCATAACTGGCTCCACAGCCGCCACATATATTGTGCGGACTATCTCAGGCCTTAGACCCCAGCTAATCCTGGCGGCTCTCGACAGATGCTTAAACACGTTTATGGCTTTTTTACATACGTTTAACACGTGACTATTGAACGTCATTTTCGCATCTATCGTGAGCCCCAGGATTTTGATCTCATCCGACATACCAATGTCGACCCCGCCCATCCTCAAGAGTGGAGTGTCAAATTTAAGTTTCCTGGTCATCACCATGGCCTTCGTCTTATGTGGTGCGAATCTTAACTTATTTTTGACACCCCACTCCCTCACATGTTCGAGAGCGGCATTGGCCCGTCGTTGCACATCAAGGGCCGTTTCACCATCGAAGACCAAGACCACATCATCGGCAAAAGCTTGGCAGTAATGTTGCTGCTCCTCAAGTCCCTTAAGTAGTGGGTCCAGGAGGAGGTTCCAGAGGATCGGACCACCAATAGAGCCCTGAACACAGCCTTTATTGGTGGTCTTGGAGATCTCCTGCCCGGCGTACCTCACATTAACAGTTCTGTCGGTGAGGTAACTATCCACTACCTTTCGGATGTTACGGGGACACTCTTCCTCAGCCAGCCTGACTTTAATTGCGGGCCACCAAGCGTTGTCGAAGGCTCCCTCTATGTCCAGCGACACCATTGTGACCAACCGTTTTCGGTCAAGGTTTTGACGCACGTGTCGTATTAGATCATAGAGGGAGTCCTCGGTACTTCTTTGGGGCATAAAGCCATACTGGCGAGTACTTAGTTTGGGGAGCAGGTGCCATTTTATTCGACTAATAACCATTTTTTCATAAATTTTGCTGATGACGGGTAACAAGCCTATTGGTCGGTACGACTTAGGGTTTGTGTAGTCCTCCCTTGCAGGTTTTCTTAGGACAACTACTGTGGCTTTTTTCCAGATTTTGGGAAAGTATGTCATCTCGAGGCATTTGTTCAACAAAGAAAGAAAGAGCTCCGGATCAGTGTGTATTGCTTCGCAGCATATGTCCGCCGTGAGACCATCTCCACCCGGGGCTTTCTTTGGGTTGAAGCTCTTCACCGCAGATTTCAACTCTTCTATGGTAAACGGCGGGTCATCAACTGTACTATGACTCGTATTGTTGGTGACTGGCCTTCTTTCATATCATATCTTTACTTTTTTATATTTTTGAATTTTGATGTTTAGTTGGTAGTTAGCTGTCAGGTTGCCAGGAGAGCAAGTTCTGTTTATCTATTTTTCTTAGAATTAAATATTTATAAAAATATACTTACTTGTCTCCATCTAAACCTATATTACTATCATACAGTCCACTAGCTCGCTAATATTTGGTCCATTCTCGCCGTAAGTAAAACCATTTTTCGTTTCGAAACAAAATTTTCCTCTGTCATTTTTTGACAAAATTTTTTCATACATTATGATTATTAGCGAGCTAGTGGACTGTATGATAGTAATATAGGTTTAGATGGAGACAAGTAAGTATATTTTTATAAATATTTAATTCTAAGAAAAATAGATAAACAGAACTTGCTCTCCTGGCAACCTGACAGCTAACTACCAACTAAACATCAAAATTCAAAAATATAAAAAAGTAAAGATATGATATGAAAGAAGGCCAGTCACCAACATACCAGACCCCTAGTGGAACACTAACTTCCCGTGGTGACTGGCTCTGCTTCCAATAAAATGAGTTTCCGGGCCGGACGCCGCAGAGTGCCACCTCTCGTGTGGACGTCCACTACGCGGACCACTCCGTCACGGCCTGGATATACCTTAACTACCCTCCCTAGGGGCCATAAGCCGCGAGGGAGAGTAGAGTCAGCGATGAGCACCACATCACCCTCGCCTAGCGTTGGCGCATTGCTGGATGGTCCTCTAGGTCGGAGCGTAGGCAGGTACTCGCGAAGCCATCGTGTCCAAAAATGGTCAGCAAGCCGTAGAACCCTCCGCCAATCGCATTTGCGCACCAAATCCGCATCTGTCAGCGTGCATGTCCACGGCGCCACTGATGAGGTGCCCAGAATGAAATGGAATGGGGTCAACGCCTCAGGAGAGTCAGATGAAGATGAGATGTATGTAAGTGGTCTTGCATTAATTATTGCTTCGGCCTCGAGTAGGAGCGTAGTCAATACTTCCTCCTTTATAGATTTATGATTTAGGGAGGCTCTCAGAGCTGTTTTTACAGACCGGACTAATCTTTCCCATGCCCCACCCATGAATGGTGATGCAAGTGGGATAAAGCGCCATTCAATTTTATGGTTCGTGGCAAATTCTTCGACGGATTCGTTGTGCAGGGATCGCAGTTCACGGGATGCTCCGACGAAGTTTGTGCCATTATCAGAGAATATGGTAGACGGGGATCCTCGACGAGCAATAAAACGCCGTAGGCTCATAATAGCAGCATCAGATGATAGCGACGTGACAACTTCGAGATGTAGCGCTCTTGTTACCAAGCACGTGTAAAGAGCGACGTAGCGTTTTTCATGGCGTCGAAGTATTGTGACGGTTATTGGACCAAAATAATCGAGTCCCACGTGAGTAAATGGTCTTTTGTGATGGTCTAGTCGCTCTGGAGGTAAATCGCCGATCGGGGGCTTAATAAGCTGACGTTTCCACCTATGACAGTGTGAACAGGCGTTTGCTACGCTTCTGATTGAGTTCCGCGCTCTTAGTATCCAAAACATCTGCCTCAGTTCATTTAACACATGTTCGTTGAAGGAGTGTTTCGCTTGGATGTGATGGTGCAGGATAAGAAGCCTTACTATTGGGTGGCGACCGTCTAAAATGATAGGCGACTTTGTATTCTCACTTACTCCTGGAGCAGACTTTACTCGGCTATCCAGTCGGATCAGGTTATCATCGTCAAGTGTCGGTGCTAACGTTGCAATGCGACTAGTCTTCGGTATGGGCTGTGTGGCTAACAAGGTTTTTAGTTCCTCGGAGAAACTGTCCATCTGGGCTCGTTGAAGTAGCATCTTCTCGGCTTGTATGATGTCAGATGCGTGAAGTAGAGAAGAAGATGTGGTGCTATCTATGTACAATTTCGAATTTGGAATCAATGGCCGAGATAGTTTTAGTCGGAAAAGTCGCGAGCCCTGAAGAATGCGGGCGGTTGCGCGTAGCAGGCGCAACCATGAACTGAATCGCGTCGGGTTAGGTACCGGGGGATCAAGTAAAGGGACGTCAAAGAGCAGCCCCACAAGTTCCGACTTTAGTTCGGAGTCTGGTGAGGTCTCTTTCACGTCGATGGCCAGTTCGGTCGGCCAAGTGCACGGTGAATCTAATAAAAACGGTGGTCCAGTAAACCATCTATAGAACGGAGTCAAATTTAGTTTTTTTGGTTTAGTGGCGTCGTCAGCAACGTTGAGAGAGGTCGGGATCCACCTCCAATTGGACGGATTGGTGGTTTCCAGTATCTCTCCCAATCTGTGGGCCACGAAAGCTTTAAATGTGCGAGCGTCACTCCGGATCCACTTTAGGACGGTGGTAGAGTCCGTGCAAAAAGTGACTGTGGAGGGCGTCATACGATGAGCACGCAGGATAGTTTGAGCAAACCGGGAAGCAATAAGTGCCGCTTGGAGCTCTAAACGTGGGATGGAGAGTGGTTTCAGTGGCGCAACTCGTGCTTTGCTACCGATGAGAGCTGTAGACACAGAGCCGTCATCATAGCTGAAACGCCAGTAGGCAACACACGCGTAGGCCTGCTCACCAGCATCAGCAATTACATGCAGCTGAACATCAGTGGGGTCAGATATATTCATATACCAACGCGGGATTCGGATGTCAGCGGTACTGTGCAACAGACTAAACCAATCTCTGCATTCAACCACAAACTTACTGGGTACCGGCGTGTCCCAGTCGACGCCTTCTCGCCACAGCTTTTGTATTAAAATGCGGCCCCAGATGATAACAGGCATAAGTAGACCAAGCGGGTCATAAACTTTCATTACGCTCGACAACAAGCTGCGTTTTGTCAAAGCGTCCGATGGCATCATCGTGCCTGGTCCTGCGCGAAAGCTTAAAGAGTCTTGACATGGATTCCATTTAACGCCTAGGACGCCAACCTCGTTGTTAGGAGGTAAGTAAACGTCTGAACTGGCGTCGCTTCTGAGTTCCCTCGGAACAAGGGAGAGTGCGTTCGGGTTGTTCGACGTCCACGCTCTCATTTCAAAACCGCACGCTTTATGTACCGTAGTTATGTCAGCGGCCAGCTGCGCGGCATCAGTTACCTTGGAGAGACTCCCAAGATAGTCATCCATATAATGGTTTTCAAGAATTGCCTGACAGGCGGCGGGGTAGCGACCTTTTAACATCTTTGCGTTTTTGTCCTTAATGTATAGCGCAATGAACGGACTGGATACTGCACCAAAAATCATAGATGCCATGCGATATTCTATAATAGCACCGTTCTTGTTACGCCAGAGAAAACGCTGTGCATCCCTGTCGCCTTTGGCAATTTTGACTTGGGGAAACATTTCTTTAATATCTGCATTTAGGGCCACAGCGCCTTCTCTAAAGCGAAATAGAATGTCCAAGAGTGAGCAGAGTAAGTCAGGGCCTTGTAAAAGTAAACTGTTAAGGCTTACGTTTTTCGTAAAGGCGGCCGCGTCGTGCACTACTCTTAGCTTCTTTTTCTGTGGGTGCATGACGCCAAAAGTGGGCAAATACCAACGGATAGTGCCATCTGAATTGACACAAGAAGCATTTGAAGGGAATCGTTTGTAGTACGTTTCCGGACTACACTCTTCGGCGTAACCCTTGTTAATAACATTTTCGATAAAATGTTGATAGGCTTCAGCAAAAACTGTGTCTTTAGACATTTGTCGTTCAATACCCTTAAAACGTGATAGCGCCTGCGGGTAGCTATCGGGTATTATGTTCGGTAAATCTGTTTTCCAAGGCAGACCAACTTCAAATCGTCCATCGTCAAGCTGACGGGCCGAAGTTTCGACAATGTCAATTGCTCTCTTTTCTTCGTCTGATGAGCGCGGTGTGCTCTTAGTTATTCCTAACGAGTCAATGTCATACTGACTTTTTATGAGCGCGTCTAGGTCGTCGCAGAGATAGTTGACAAACTCAAGCGGTTTAGATGAAACTGACAATGCACCGTGAAGAACCCATCCTAAGAGGGTTTTAGATGCAACAGGTTCATTTTTCTTGCCAAATCTAACTTCGCGACTCAAAGACAAGTGCCAGTCAGGAGCGCCGATGAGGACAGTAGGGCAAGCGTGGGTGTGCGAAAGTTCGTCGGATAAGTCTGATAGATGATCAAATTCCATCAAATTAATTGTGTTTGTATGATGAACGCGGAGTCCTAGAGGATTAATCGCTCGCGCGTGCTCTACTAAGTAGCGGTCGGGTAGGTTACGTCCTCGTATGTAAAAGTTTACGTAGCCCACGTCCACTACTTTCGTCATACCTCCTACACCCTCAATAAGGAGACGATCCTTACGGGTGGGTCTGACACCAATGCGCGCCGCCACGTCGCCGTCGATCAGCGTTGCCGTACTGCCCTCGTCGAGCAGCGCCGTTGTTTCGTACTTGCCGTTGGGGCCCTCGATCACGATTGGGAGCGTTTTCAGCAAGCCGCGGGGACGAGAAGTTGACTGCGATGACCCTGCCGTGTTGATAAGGAAATCAGACGTGTTCGTAACTTTAACAGACGACTCAGTTTCATCAACGTTAACACGCACAGTTGGGTTCGCGGAGGGTATTTGCACATTGTTGCATTGGTTAGTGGAAGTCGAACTCACGCGATCATCGACGGTATTGACTGACGCTGTACCATGAAGCAGTGAATTATGACGTCTGGAACACCCGTTAACTCCGCAAAGTTTTGCTTTACAGTTATTCCATGTGTGTGGATTCGACTTGAGACAGCGATAACATATTTTGGATTCCCGAACCCAACGCCATCTATCGTCTATGGCAAGAGATAAGAAAACCTTACAGGTTTTTATAGTATGAGGCCCCTGTTTACAATACGTGCATTCAGTTGTTTTGCTATTAGAGACTGTAGCGTGTACCGTCTCTTTTTTTCCAAAGAACTTCGTTGAGTGCGTCGTATTTTGTGCCCTAACAGCTGTACTGTCAAATACGTAATTATATTTAAGCTGCTTATCGGCTTCTGTTACGAGGAAGCGTGATAGCAACTCTAATTTTGCAACGTTTTGTTCTACAGGCATGTAGGTTGCAGCGAAATCAGTAAAACGAGCTCTGGTGTGTTCGCTTAGCTTATACAAAATGCAGCGAAGTAGCTCCGGCGAGTGTAAATAATCGTTTTGATTCAATAGTTTTACAGTTGTTACGAAATTACGCAATTTATTTGCTAGTAAATTTAATTCTTCCGGAGAACTTAACTTAGAGCTTCCACGTAGTTCGGCAACTTCCCGGGCTACCAGGATCTCCGGGCGGGCGTAGGTCTGTTCCAAGGTGTTCATAATCTCCTGGGGGTCATGACTGGTCCACAGGAGTGACGCTACGGACTTGTACGCCGGGCCACAAACGGCTTTATTCAATCGTGTCAAGTTCTCTGCTGGGGAAAAATTCGATTTAGTTCTGTCGTAACTAATTTTAAAAGCCATCCATTGTCCGACTTCACCCGAGAAAGTGACGAGTTCGGGTTTCTTCGGGCGGTCGGAAAGAGCAGTAATGGCCTGGGCAAGCTGTGCTAAGGAGTTTGCTTGAGAATGGTTAGTCAGTGGTTTTTGTTTCATTGTAACATTTTGGTTGCTCTCGACATGTGCGGGCTTAAAACAATTAGCATTGTTGACGTCTAGTGCACGAGTCGGTACCGTGTTGGCGTTGACAACTGACTGAAGAAGGAGTCCTTGGTCGTTACCCAAGGTAACAGTTAGTGCATCGCCAGGTGTGTCTCTATGAGCTAAAGTTGTCATGTTTGCATTTTGCTCGGAAACCCACGACGCAGTGCGTTTTTCGGTATCACGATTAGAATAATATGAACCACAAGATGACTTATCTTTGACATTCAAAGCGGCGAGTTTTGCTTGTAGCTCTGTTTGTTCCGCTTCGGACTCTAGACGCGCAAGTTCGAGCTCGCGATCACGTATCGTTTGCTGTTCGAGCTGATTCCCTAATCTGTCGGTGATAAGCTTCATCCTCTGATTCTGAGTCCTCCGGGTAAAAGGTTTCTGCCAGTAACTTGGCCGATTCCTTCTGATCCAGAGCTCTTCCCTCCTTTGACAATCAGAACCTTAGTGACTTTGTAAAAGTTTTAATTTTACTCCAAAAATTCTGATATTGCTTATCCAAGTTTGAATGATGGTAAGTAATGATGTGTTCTAAAATACCGCTCACAAATCGGAGGTTTCAATGTCGAGTATCAAAATCTAGGTGAGTGTACATGTCAAAAAGCATCGTCATTCCTATCTGGCATAAAAATAAATATCATTAATCCAATTGTCATAATATAATTGTCATGATGGCACAAATATTATGCATGTTACGACAATGGTTCTTCGACTGGAACAATAGAATTTCATTAGGAATTCAATCAGCCCTTACTTGTTGAGCCTGCTATAAAGCAGGAATGTATTGGAGCGATCAATCCCCACTAATTAATATCTGGTAATTAATAATAAAGCCGTGAGGGGAACCACTCGACATATTTATTAAGAAACCGATAAATCACAGTACATACATCGCGCGCCTTCCCTCCTTGTGCAATGGAAAGTGAGACAGTGCTGAAACTTCAGCTCTTAGGTTAAATGTTGTAGGTAGTTGAAAACCTGTGAAAGCTGAAGTTTTATTTATCTCTGCAAATGAGCATTTCTGGCAGGAGCTGGATTAAAGTTGCCGAGGGTCGTGCTCAGTGGCGTGAAGTTGAAGAGGCCTATGTCCAACAGTGGAATAGCATATGCTGATGATGATGATAAGCATTAAGTTTTACTGTTGAGGTACTTCAGGCAATTTGGTAGTACTTACATTGACTACATCTAGAGAACTAATGGGGAAATAATTAAAAACTTTTTTACCACTACGATCAAATTCTTGACATAAAGTCTTCACACAAATTTGACCGTTTGACTTCAATGTTCACCCATAATAATGAAGGCTACGTAATGGTAACTTTATCTTCGATTCAAAAAACCGACCCTTGGGCCCTATATGTAACACTACACTATATACGTAGTACGTAGGCACTTAGGCGCACAAGTACTTGTGGTCAACTGAACTATTTTCTTAAACCCCATGTGTCTGTTCTATTCCTTGTCAATGCAGTGTACTTACAGAGCGATGTAACCTAAGCTCTGGTTCTCCTCTACACAAATACTATTTTAATCTGGTAAACAAGCTAAGCAACTGTCTCGCAGTAAACAAGCAAGCCTGCTGAGGGCGCAACGCGGAAATTGCAAGCGATACATCATTGGGATGTTTTTAATAAGCGCCGCTTTGTCGACAGATTAGCTTGTTACTGAATGTGAGACGTTACTACTGCTACTGCTACAGCTTGGAAAACTACACAGCTTATATCTGATCATATATTATTAGTTTCAAGATTTATCAACTCATTTTGTGAGCTTTCGATTCGAGCGGTACATAGTACATTTCTGTAGGATCGATTGATCGACTACTAAGAATAAGACATTGACCACACCGCAGCGTCCTGAGTGCGCGATCTAGGCGGCGATCAGATTGCGCAGTAGTATTTGTACCAACGGGTTCACACCAAACGCAATCTACGGCGATCACAAAACAATAGAAATTTAAATCGCGAACGCACATGTAGACGCAGGACGCCGCGGTGTGGTCGTACCTTTATGGGCATTAAGGGCCACCTTCAACTGATAAAGGGTAAATAACAGTTGTCAAAAGTCTGTCAAACTTTTAATTTTGTTAATATTTTTTAAACTTGTATGACGAAGGAATCACCATGAGAAAACGCTTAGCCTAGCATGTGTATTGGCATTTGGTTGATAGTTTATCAAATAGTCCAACCATAACTTTATAAAAATACTTTTTAAACTACCTACTCTCTGACGAACTATGAAAGCTGATAATTTATCCCAAAATATAGAAGTCGTAATTCCTTACGCAAATAAATAGAAAAATAAGTTGTATGCAATTCGTTTAACATTTCAGTAATATCAGGTCATCAGCCTGAAGAAAAGCCTCCTGCAATTTGGAGGCCGTAATTCAAAAAATCTGCATAAACGGCCATTCTCGCCGAGCCATCGCTCACCGTGTTTCATTGTAATTTTAATACATCACCAACTTACGATTTACATCTAATCAACGAATGCTGAGAGCAAATTGAACCTTATGCTATACAAATACGGGTTAAAGGTGAATTCTACGACGGTAAGTTGACGGTTGCAGTGGTACATTTAAGTGCAAAAGCACAATGGGACAAAGGCCGGTGCATTGAAAGTGGCACATTTCGGCGCTTCGTCGTCTGATCGCCATTGTACTCATTGATTTTATTTATCGAACTGCCATTTCCTGGATTTGAGCAGGAATTTATAAGGGTTGTCCAGTAAGTACGGGGGGATACCATTATTTTGTCAGTATCATTTGTCAATTCCTTTAATTTGATAGTGTTGTGGTTAGATGCAAAGTTATTGTTGAAGTGGCTCGATGGATTTTGAGTTTTCTTGACGAGCCAGGGGGCACTATTCTATAATCATTTTTAAGTTTTGCTGACATGACGTAAAGCAATTTAAACTGAAGCTAGCTTACGTCGATTTGCCTCGAAATGTCCATATAAATAAAACGTGCAGTTTATATGTAAGGAGGCAGGTCGCACGCACCATTTGAAGCGGATGGCTGCCGGCTCATTGCCCAGGGCGGGCGGCTGCCGCCTCACATGTGGCGCGCATGCCGGGAACTTCCTCCGAAATACACATCCTAGAACCTTATAGAATTATTTGAAAAAGGTATAGTATTCCAACTATGTATAGTATTCCAACGGAGAAGCAGAAAGATACTTAAAGAAAACATAGATTATAACAACAGAAATGTTCGTCTTTGAAATGAAATGAACTTTGTGGTCAAGCCTCTATGAAGGAATGTTATGGCTGGCTCTTCTCAAAAATAATTTAATGACCATGGTTGAATAATTTTGATCTGATTAATTTGATAAAAAATAGTAAAGTACTTGTTACTGGCATTGCATAAAGCCAATACTAGAGGCGTAAAAATCCGTTTCGTCTACTGTAGACACCAAACCTTTTGAGGATCAGACGTCCCCTTCACCTCGTTAGATCGAACTTTCCTTTATACTTATAACTTGTAAAAGGAGAAAACTTGCAACCATACTAAACACCAAGTTACATGAGTTAAATAGCTCGCAGACAGCAAAATCTCTGAAGTATGACCAAACAAAGGTCAAAGTTGCCATTACTATGTAAATCATATTTTTTCACAGCTTCGTATATCATTTCCGAAATGACCGTTAGAAATATTAACCCTTTCCTATAGGCTTTGACTCTCCGCCAACAAATCTGAATTTCAGCCCCAATATACGGCGGAAGGAGCAAATAAATAATATGAATATGATTATTTTTCTGCCACGAATAATGTGTGTGTGCCCCCATTCGTCGACTGTGTGACCCCGTGGCTTGCTTACTAAATCTTGCCCCTGGGGGGCTAGTGGGGCCGTAGTCGGGGACCGCAGGCATCCTCCTCATATCTCTACATAAATTCATAGTTCTATGGTCAATTTAATACCAAGGTTAGAATGGTCGTTTTGTCAAAAATATATACAGTTCTGTCTGTTTGGTGATAAATAAATGTCAGTTTGGTTAGGTACTGAGAAGCACAAAGTTAGAGCGTAATAAATACCTACCATAACTAAGCTAATAAAACTTATATTAATCGGGTGTGTAAGAAGTAAATCTTTTGTGGATAGTGATGTATATAACGAAACATTAAACAGGGTGTCGAGTTTCATATAGTTCAAACGAAAACCGTCGACGGAGGACTCCAAGGGCTACCCAGAGAATGTATGTTCCGCGAAAATCTATAGTTTTCGAGAAAATTGCGTTTTACTTGTTTTCGTGTTAGTCCCCGAAATGTTGCAATTTATTTAAATTTTCTCCCAAGCTATAAAGGCCAGAGCCCTAGTTTTTTTTGTGGGACTATGAACAATGAATATAGGTCTTTCAGGTAATCTACAATTTTTTATTTAGGCTTATTATTTTCAAAGATAAATTTGAGATAGGTAAACAGCAGTTCCATAAAACAGACAAGTTTTTAAAATTGGTTGTAACTTTTTTCTGTGTTTTTTTTTGGAGACAAGCTTGCCCAAAGTGAAAGTTCAAATATCGACTAGATAAAAAATGTGACTTATACTCTCGGAAAATAATAAGCCTAAATAATAAATTGTAGTTTACCCTATATGACCTATATTAATTGTTCAAAGTCTCACAAAAAAACTAGGGCTCTGGCCTTTATAGTTTGGGAGAAAATTTAAATAGATTGCAATCTTTCGGTTACTAACTCAAAAACAAGTAAAAGGCAATTTTCTCGAAAATTATATATTTTCACTTCTAGACGAGCAATATTCTATAGTAAATTTTCAACTTACGCGATATGAACGCATAGTTATAAATATTAAAATACGGGACTTATCGCGCGTCGTCGTCTCGTGACCACGATGAAACTTGGTCGAAACGTCGAGTTAAATAAAAATATTTTAAGATCGTTTACAGAATGAAATAAAACCGACTTCACATGCCGGCGTAGTCAAAATAGCCAGTAGTATCATGTCGTCAAGTTATACAAATGCCAAATGTCGTCGGTCAAGGTATGTAATGTGTTTGAGATTTTTATCTCTATATCTCCGGAGATAATAGTCATACCTCGATAAAATTTGAATGGGACCAATCGGGAGGCATAAACTCTCAAACAAAAAAAAAATTTTGAAATCGGTCAAGATTTGAGGTAACAAATTGTCACAGTCGAATTGAGAACCTCCTCCTTTTTGTGACGTCGGTTAATTAATGTTTTAACCGCAATAAGTCCGGTATTTTAATATTTATAACTTATATTCTATAGCATAAAAAAAACATAATATTGTGCAAAAATAAACTTGCTTTTAACGGTTAAAGCTTGCATCAATGTGTACCATTAAATTACTCGAAATAAACTACTTTGTTAATTCATGAACTTCCGTAATAGTCCTGTTTAACTGAACCCGAGACAAACAAGCCCCAACCCACGAACAAATTGTTCAATTTGTTTAAACAATTCTTGTTCTTGTGCACTGCAGTCCGGCGGCCAATCAAATTAGTGCACTTGTTAGCTGATTGCACATTCGGCCGCGCACGAGTGCACACTGCCAACCACTGCCGACTGCTACCTTCCACTGCCCGCCACTGGCCAGGCCAGTGCTCTGTTCGGGAACTCTGAATACTCATTAACTTTATTGTAGGTACATAAAGTTTTGATTTTATATCAGTTAAGTGCCTACATGAGTTAAAAGCTTTTAGGCGTTATATTAATGCACACAAATATTTTTTTAATAACAAACAGACAATTTTCTTGAACACTACGAGTATCTCACCTGATTTTAAGAGACAATGCGATCTAAGATGGTGTTGTATTTGTCCTGTGAATTAGAAGGCAGTAACGTACTACCATCTTCGACCGCATCATCACTTACCAACAGGTGAAATAGTGGTCAAACGCTAGCCTAAATGTTATAAAAACGCTAGGCTTAGAATGTGAACTGGCTCTCAAGGATAGCTGCCGGAACACATTAGATGTTTGGCGACAGATTGGCCAGACGGACTTTAGATAGTGTCCTACCACCATGCGGGGCTCTTTTCTTAACGATGTTTTTCCTTCACCGGATGGCCACCGTCAAAAGCGCACATACATTTTTCGATAGAAAAATCCACATGCACCAATGGATTTTTCTATATATATATATATGTATATATGATAGCATGCTTGCCAGCGGCTGGACCATAGACATCTCTTAAATGTAAAAAAAACTGTCAAAAGAAAGCACTTTCAAAAATTCCTAATACCATCTACCCACAAATGCCACAACTTCTAAATTCCAACTATTTCACTATGTCCTAAATCAGTGAAGAATCCGTGTCTATAAACTTAAATTGCTGTCTCGGAATGTGAGTCTATCCAACATTAGATCTAGACGGGCAGGGTTCCTGGAATGAGATCCTAACCGTTCATGGGGTCAATGACCTTAGTGACCCTGTTTCATCCAATTATAGGATACTCTAGATTTATGCGCGGTTCGTTACATTACATGCTCCAATTTATGGGTTTCCTACGAAACTGTTAAATGTAGAGTTAGGTGTAATCGTTTAGTTGATAAGAATAAATAAAACTAGCAAACTACGAGTAGGACTCGCGCACCGAGGGCTCCGTACAAAATGTATATAATACTTAAATTCAAACATTTTAAACCACCCCCAACTGATTATGTAACTGTATATGTAATCCGAGCTTATAATCAAAGCATATGAATAACTTTGTACATTGAGACCATTCCAATGAGCCTAAACACGACATCACAGACGAGGAGTTGAGAGTATTCTGCGTATTTAAGGAGATGTATCAGCATTAGATCAAGTTTACCATATTTTTGCAATATCATTGAAGTAAAAGGATACTGAATTTCAATTTAATATATTTGATTTGGCTTATGTAAACTACGCTAAACAGACGGCAGCAGAATGACAGGTAAGTAGTGCACAGAAGCGCGAAGAAAGTCTAGACTTGGCCTAAACTCCACACTCATGGCATCTGACATAGCCTTCAATTGAGGTTAATTATCAAAGCTGCTAATGAACACCTTTCAACAACATCCCAAATGCCCTAAAAGCCTTAAAAGGCCTGTTCAAGCTATAAGGGTTTTGCGAAAGGCTTTTTGGCCTATTCAGAAAACTTGCTTACTTGAAAAACTTCGTACATTTTGTCGTCGACCTTACGAAAAAGAGAAACGGTTCAGTTGCCCACTTTCAAAACGAAATGGTTTAAAATTTAAATTATACTTCTATTTCTTAAGTGTGCTAATAAAGTTGGACCGTTTAACTCTCTACGGGTAAATTGGATTTTCTGTGCTTTTATTAGTTGTGTTACTATAAGAAGCGTTGTTAAAATAACACTTATATTCGTAGGTATGTTGTATTTGTGTGATTTATGTCATTTACTTGCTACAAAGTGCTTACAAGTACAGATATCTCTACCAAGTGAGCTCATAAAGAGTAATATATTTACAAGTATTATGTAGGTATGTGTGTCTATTGCACTAAGATAAGACTCTCCATTAAACTTTGAAGAAAAAGTACGTGTGTAAATAATTGTGTATTTACGAAATATATTGAATTGATCTTAAATGTTTATTCTCAAAAACACACAACAACACAACATTCTAACTCACCTGACGATAAATTACTGTATTTTTAAGATGGAATTGTGGTTGTATGGACACACACACTGTAGTGGTAGGACTACTGCTAGTCCCCCTGGGGCGGTACCACTACTTTGCCAATTGTTTTTCAGCAGTGAAATGGGACTGTTTTTCGGTTGAAACGGCAAGGTGTCCAGTAAAATTACGGGGCATGTGAGACTGAACAGACAACAACTGTGTAACAGGCGCAGTGACATGCAAAATTCTGGCAGTCCAGAATGTTGCATGCCCCTGTATCTGTAATAGGGAGACGTCATCGCTTACCATCAGGCGAGCGTCGTGCTTGTCCTGTTACCTTATATCATTAAAATAAACTTATCCACTTAAATCTTGTTTTTAACCGATTTGCCAACTGCTTGTTTTTAACTGATTTCACAAAAAAGAAGGAGGTTTCCATTCGCCTTGATTTTTTTAAATGTTAGTTACCTCAGAACTCCGTCATTTAGTAACCTGATATGGAAAATTATTTTTTGTTTGAGAGAGTATATTTCCCGTTTGGTCCTATCGTTATTTTATCGAGATCTGATGCTTATCTCTAGATAGGAGATAAACACCTCAAACATGGTAATGAAAATTACTAGCGTGGCGTTTGAAGTCGGTTTATTTCGTAATGTAAACGATCTTGAAATGTATTCTTAAGAATAATTCTTAAGCTACAAAGTTTCATAAAGTGTTTACCAGTAGATAAAGTTATTAGTTATGTTTTTTGAATATATTATATATATATATCTACTTGAAAAAATCTTGTATTAGGTAACCGAGCTATAAATCCACAGAAGTCTTAACTTATTAATAATACTTCTGTGGATTTATAGCTTTTTTTAAATATCTTATAGGCTAGCGTTTGACCACTATCTCACCTGTTGGTAAGTGATGATGCGGTCGAAGATGGTAAGCACGCTAGGCCTAGAATGGGAACTGGCTCTCAAGGATAGCTGCCGGAACACATTAGATGTTTTGGCGACAGATTTTCTTACTTGAGGGTGGTAGCTGGCCAGACGGACACTAGATAGTGCCCTACCACCATGCAATATAGCTAGTATAAATCATAAGTCAGTGATCATTAAGTCAGTCAGGTCATGCGGACGTACCATGTCCACTTCTATAATAACCATAACAATTTCCTAATTACGGTAATACAAACAGATCATAATGAAACCATAGCAATAGCTTAATTAACAATTAAGCAACATGATTACCGGTCTGATCTGTAATTAGATGTCCGATCAATGTGACGTCATCAATAACCACTTACTGGAAGGAAATTAGATGGTTATACAATGTACGTGATTGTGTTGTGATGATAAGCGGTTAGTGCATATGTCATATAGTGTACTCTATGATAGACTAGCTGTGTTCCGCCGTTTTACTTACGTACACATCGTTCCCGTGGGAATATCGGGATAAAAACCCTATGTATTATTCCAGATGAAAACTCTCTATTGGATCACTGAACTTTCCATTGGACCATTTGGAATGTACTAGAAAAGTTGAAAATCGCAAAATCTTTTCCTAAACATTTTGTAGGTGATAGTAAAATAAACAAATTATCGCTTAACACCAGGCGAGATAGTTGTCTAAAAACTATAGCCTATCAGATATTTGAAAAAAACTAGTCCTGGTTTCTGTAGGTAATCCAATACTATAACAATTCGAACATACCACTTCCCGGTGTTCGGTATGTTGAAGCTGAAATGTTTCATACACATGTTACGTTTCGGCATTATATGTGTATTAATTTATGTAAATTTGATCGTGTCTCATAATTAACTTATTCTATATATATATAAAACGCGAAATTTGTTTGTAACTATGTCCGTTATAGAGTTTAAACCACGCAATCGATGGGCCGCAAACCAGTTTAATTAACAAAGGCAATAATGCGGAGCTGGTGTTAGACCACTAAAAAAACGCATTAGGCACATTCAGACACATTTCTTTTTTAAGCTTAGTAGCACACGCCGTGTATCCGCTAGTAAAAAATGTAGTGACTGTTCACGCTGTTGCATTTCATCAAGAAGTTATCTTTCTCTTTCCCATTTTCACAGCAATTGATCTCTCCCACACCATCGCCCAAAACAAAAGCATAACAAATAGCAAGTACTCCATAAACAAGGAAAGGTAGAGATCCCACGATACGGCACTCGTCCGCAGGTGGCTGTTCCGTATAGCTTAGAGTATAGCCACTCGTATGTAGCCCCTGCCAGTTATCATTTCGTATTTATAGCCTGAGAGCATTAGCCAGCCAGATAATGTGAGTAATACGGGTGTGGCGACATTTTTGCACGTGCCGCCTACCCCTTAAATTAGGGTGTAAAGTACGAGCGATAGCGTTATCGCAAGATGCACACTAATACGGCACGGTAGCTTAGCGGATCAGCAGTGCCGGCAAATCACTGCAGTAACGGCTGGGCAACGCCGCGCGACCGTCAAGGTTACGCCTCGCCTTCGGCAATATCAATGTAATCTGTCTGAGTCTGTGGTGTGAGTTGACCGCGCTCCGTTTGAGGTTCATGTGCTTATCCTAAGACGATTACGTTGCGTATGTATGTGCGCTATCCCCTAGACGTGACGCATATAACATCTTAACGTAATCGCCTTGCCTCAGGACAAGCTCACGAATCTCAAGCGGCGCGCGGTCATTTCGCCGTAGCCACGCATTTGCCCGCATATTTTGTTGGCTATTCATTAAGAATCATCCTTATAGCATTGACATAAAGTTATTTAGGCTGAACATATGCTGCCATTTCCCCAGTTAACGCCTAGCCGTAGCCGCGACGACGTGCCGATGCTACTGATTCGCTACGCTACGCCGTAGCGGTGACTTCCCGTTTACTTTACGTATAGTGTACGATAGTAGTAAGGTTTTACTTCATTTTTATAACTGTTCCTTGGCTCAATCAGTAGTGATACTCAGACAGCTCAACTAGACAAACACCTCAGACTATCATAAAAAAGGCAGAAAGATTCGTGCCGAACACCCGAATGACCGCAAATTCAGTAATACTAAATTCTTGAGTAATAAGTTTCCGCGCTCAGTCCAGCATAGTCAACACGGCATAATTACTACGTAAGCAGCGCTGCGAAGTAATAGTACACGGAAGCATCCGACCCTGCTGCCGCTTGGTGGCAGACTGAGCGCGGAAACATATTACTCAAGAATTTATTATTACTGAACTTGCGGTCGCTCGGGTGTTCGGCACAAATCTGCCTGCCTTTTTTATGATAGTCTGAGGCGAACACATATTGATGTTAGTTAGCAATGAGATCATCTTCAGACAAGTTAAATATGGAATAGTCTACCTTCTGCCGTTTTTTGCAGAGTTACAACATGGTGATCACTTCCCATCAGGTTCGCTGTCGGTTTGTTTGCCGATTATAGCATAACAACATTATTCATATACCTCCTTTATCGAGTTGAAGTTATAACGACGTGTATCGCTTTTTAGATTAGTCTATAAGAAGCCGCGGATCTGCTAGTTGTTTTGCTATTTCGCTATTCGTGCTAGCTACATGAGGCCCTAGAATGTTCGATAAAAGCTACTAGTGCCCTGAACCACCTCCATAAGCCCGTGCTTTAGGCCACGCGCGAAGGGTTCGCCATTTGGCCAGATTTGTAGCCGGCCTCGGCTATTGTCGCCGGCACCGCTTTTAGTTTATCTCCCTGGACGGATTATTCTATCCTTAAGCTAATTTATACATCTTCGAAAATTGCATCATGTTCACAGAGTACGACATTCAATACATTTTATAGGGTAAATGAACTTGTTGTCTTTCCTAGCACTACTAGCCTACTAGATTATGTACATCATTACTCTCTTAATTCATGAATTGTTTATGCCCGGGCTATACTCGAGGCTAGTTTTTCAAGCTAGGATAGCAAGCTAGTGTTAGTAAGCTAGCAAGCTAGTACTTCTGGCTACGTGTAGACAAAACTATCTTCATTTGTAAGCTAGTAAGCTAGTTTACAAGTAACAAGCAAGGACAGTTTTTAACAGGATGGAGTTCTATTTTCAGGCTAGTAGCGTCCCCCCACCACTGATTTTACTATCCTGGCTTGTTTACTAGCTTCATATGTGACCGGCGAAGTGTTTTTTTTTTCGTATGCAGTTCATTTTGGACGAGTGGTCACCTCAGCACTCCAGTAAGAACTAGCTTAAAAAAATTTGCCTCATGTAAACAGAACTAGCATGCTCCAAGCTGGGTCAGCAAGCTAGGACAGTTTGGTAAAAAACTAGCTTGAAAAACTAGCCTCGTGTAGCCCGAGCATTACGGATCCAATATCACTACATTTATCCTATTAGATGACGGAGTTTTGACGTAACAAACATGTCTAAATGATATTGAATTAATATACGGCTTTATCGCTAACTCGATATGCTAAATTCGATATCTCACAATATACAAAATTGTAATACCATAGATTTAAAATTGAGGTGCTTTATTATTATGGCTTTTGACCGGCTTCCTAATAAGCACTTCTTACTTTTAATATACTGCACTATTAACCACATGCCGTTCTTATTCCAAATTCTTATTACATCTTAGTTCCAAATTGCATTTAATTTTATTGTATCAATAATCAAATAAAAATAATCAAATCAAAGTAATCAATCTCATGTAAACTGTGCTCCAGAAAGAGACTGGCTTCCACAACTCAGGTATTCCTTGTGTGGAGTGCCGGGATCTAACAGCTGAAGCAATTTATGCATTCATATAGTTAGGAACAAGCATATTATGTACTTACATTTAAAGTTGTATAAATCAATCATTTTAAAAAAGGGTGAGCTCATGCGCTCCTGAATGCCTTTTTAAAACCAATGTCCTCTTGCATTATATGCTAAAATTATTATAGTTATATGTATTTTTACGACTTGGTTATGCCATAACCTCAGTGAAAGTATTATCAATACATGGAATCCCAGTCCGTCCGACATTAGGTTATTTGTTCCCGCCGCGGGCGAGGCACAGGGAAGATATCCCATTATTATATGCAAATAAGGGTAAATTAGGTTTTAATGCCGCGTAGGTCCCGCCGGAACTTCCGCTTCCTGTGTCTTGTGTTATAGTGCTGGAGGCTTGTTATACATGTGTGTAGAGGTTACATCACAAAACTACATTTATTCTACATGTGGGCAGTACTTAATATACGCACTTATTTATAAAAGTCAAAATCATAAAATAAATCATATCAGTAATGAGCCATTCAGTTGTCATCCATTCGTCGACGCCAGACTACTAAACAATGATTAAAGTAAGGTTGCCAGCCATAATATAACATGCATCCCTATTTTTCAGTACTTCAGACAATTTATCATCAAATATAGGTTCATTTGTGGCCCTGAAAAGATGTTATCAACCAAAGTTTGTCAAGTCAGTGTATGGCCTAAATCTGGATACCATTTTGTACACTTTTGATACACCTAGCAAAATCCCCCACCCCTCACCACCCCCATCCATATATCCCCACATATGCCGTCCGCTGTTTTCCCGCAGAGCTACAACATGAAGTCCTTCAAAAGGGGCGTTAAAGAATGTTGACAGGTCGGCAACGCATAAGTGACACCTCTAGTGTTGCAAGTGTTCATAGGCGACGGTGACCACTCTCTATCAGGTGGGCCGTCTGCTTGTTTGCTACCGATAACATTTAAAAAAATATAACTAACACGGTCATCCCATTCAAAAAAAAAATTACCCAATATAAATATAATATCAAATATGTATAAAACATTGCACGGAAATACACTCAAGTGGCATGTGAATAAAACAGATATTTCAAAACCGATCTTTTATAAAGTTTTTAAGCGTTATCATATAAAGTATCTCCTTAAGTCACCTCATTATGGACCTTTTTCGTACATACTCAAAAAGCTACATTAATTATGCTCTTAATTAATATATGACCATACCCTTTCGCTGAGGATCATTTTACAAAACACTTGGGAGACAAAACGAGGGCCTGGAGGGATTAGCAGCTGCGGCCGCCTCCAAAGAATTGGCTTATCCGAGCTTAGAACACATAATATACTGGATAAAGAAGAAACGCGTAGCTTACGTAATGCCTGCTTACCATTGCAAATAACTGGAAGTATTAGAGCTTTAATTTGGAATCTTAAAAATTTAAGTTACGTCTTATAGACTGACAAAAAACTCACTGACCTTTGCATTTATGATATTGGTATTGATTTATTTTGTTCTGCTATGGCCCTGCCCTGCTATGCCCCCTCTAAGATGTTTTTCTATCTTAAAGGATAGTTTTTTGTTTTGTTTGTCCACTACTCGATCAATAATAATTAAGATAGTTTAAAAACTAAAACAACCCACACCCCACACCCATGCCCCGCGAGTCAATTTCAGTAGCAAGTGTGAGACGTTTATCATAATATCTCTGTAGATACTTATTAAATCTTAAAGAAATTACAATGGGACCACTTCGAAAATGTACCCTACCGATAAGAAAAAAAATAAATCGAATCGGTTCACAATCGACGGAGTAAACACTTAAAAAAAAATTATAATAATTTTTAAAAAACATACAGATGAATTGAGAACTACGTCGAACATTGAGAAAATCAGTTGAATAGAATACAGATCTACTGCGGATAGAAAACATTGTTTAGTGCAGTTTTTAACACAGGGCTGCAAAGTAGCTTTACAAAGCATAATTTTAAACTCGTCACTTACTATCAGATCAGGCCATGTCCACAAACTGCCCCTACCAATACAAAACTCAGCTTGTTCCACACAAACAGCACCAAATATCAGTTTCACGAACCCAATTCAAAGTAACAAAGAAGCCTATCTTAATCAAGGTCCCTCCCAGCGAGCCAAGCATGTGGTTTCTATAACCACTAATACTAATCACTGCTCGACTAAAGTACATCTTAGAATCGGCACTATCACCTTTTCCCTCCGGCCCTTATCGACCCTTGCGAAGGGATCCGGAGTGCATTCCCCTAATTAGGACCTTTCAGGGGCTTTGGGATGGAAATTATCGAGGAAGTGAAAATGCTGAAAAAGATGCCTCAGATTACTGTTTACTTAGCTCGTATTGTGTTGGGATTATGGGACTCATTAAAGTGGGACAGCTTTGAAGTGGCGATAATGAAGCGATTACGAGTGGATAGGAAACTGTGGTGTAACAAGTAGGTAATATACTGTATATATATATCTATGTATCACATATTATACTACAGTATATTTTATACAGCCATTTTGTAACTAATGAGTGTTGTATCACAGTGAATATCATAGTATTGTGGACATGATGAAGTTTAAACCGCTGGCAAGAGTGGTAGGTAAAATAAGCTTTGCGATTTATTTACTTCATCAAGATACCAATGTAATAAACTGACTAACGATTTTCTCCTCACACAAGGCTACTCAAGTACTGAAACACTCTCGGCAGCACTCGAGTAACACCATACACCATACATCACACACCTTACACACACATACACACTAAAACATCACAAATAAGTACATTGGCATTTGTTTTTTTTTACCAATTTCATGTTAGTTCTTACAACCCATCTAGATAGTCTATAATGTAAATAGTGTAAATGTAAATAGCTTACAACTAAGGTAGTATATATACTGTTAATCAGATTCATCAGAATAATTGATCAGTACATAATGGTTGTAAACCCTAATAGTTTAATTATTAATTTTAATATAATAATTTTAAACACTAATAGTAATTTTGTATATATTATTTAGTATGTAAAAAATAAATATTGATAATTGTCTTAGTAAAATAATATCTATATAAAACACAGAAGTTTTGTAAAAAAATGTAAATAGTTTCAAGTATATTGTATGTTGACGCCAAAGTATTAAGATAAATTAATTTAATATTCAATGGTACAATCCTTTCACCCTTTCCTATATTATACCTGTATAAACATGTATGCATTACTAAAATGCGCCCGCGCCGCACGCCACCTGTCGTAAGAAGAAAGAAGAGGCGAGCTGTCAATCAGTTTTCGCTAGCTTTAGTTCCGGTTCAACTACGACACGAACTCGTCGATTTATGACAACCGCGCCGCCCGGAAGTGTTTCCTTCTGTGTTTCCCCGTGCCATTGCGGCCTTGTACAATATTCTTGTGATCGCGTTGTTCGCGAGTGCATCCTCAGTGTTTTAGTGAGGACTCTGGGACTCTGGGAGAAGCCTTAGTGCTTGGTGTTCTGGACGCCCACCTGTGTGCCGGCTCCGCTGCTCAAGGTACTTGCTACATGTTTCCCTTCTTTCCCTCCTCACCGCTTTTGTTTGTACGTACCATATATTTACAGTTCATTAGTTATCGAAGTTACATTTAATTATTTTGGCGCGATCATTGTATAAATTTTAAAATAGAAGTAAGAGTATATATAATGTAACAACAAATTAGTATAGTATAAGTAGGAATAGGTGAAAGTTGAAACTAAGCTATAGCCAACCTGCTTACAAGTGTGGGATAGGCCGGAGAAGGTCATTGTAACCCACAATACAGGCTCATAAGAGACCTAGTGTGGGTGCAAGGATACATTGATGGTGCTATACACGGACAGTGATGTAATGCTAACTGCTAGAATAGTTATGGAACAGTACCATAACCACTGTAAACCTCAATAAAGAATATTTTATTTATTTATTTTTTATTTAAATTTTATTTTATTAGAATCGTCGAATCACGCAATGGACCGCTACCTTTGGTCTGAAAGTAAATGCTGCTAAGACACAGGTCATGATTTATTATGTTTCTTTGAAGTGTTACACACTTTAAATTTTGGTAAATTGTTAAACACAATCCAAAATTTCATCGTACCGACGGGACTTGAACCCGCAATTTACAGGATTGTTGGCAGTTCCTGATTGATATCGAAGATAGACTGGACACATCTGCGTAATATTATATATGTGTAATAGTAATATTCGATGGAGTCACGGTACCATATGGTACCGTACTATATAGTAAGGTAGTGAAAAACCTTGGCATTTTAGTAGATGAGAACTTATCCTAGAGTCATCAACTCGAAGCAGTCAGCTCAAAAATCTTTGCATCTGCCGGCTCACTTCGTAGGCTGCAAAATTTTCTACCTATAGCTACTAAAATTGCGCTTGCACAATCTCTCCTTCTTCCTATACTCGACTATGCAGACGTCATCTATCTAGATCTAAATGAAGAGCAATTAGATAAACTTGAGCGCATTCAAAATCTATTCATCAGGTTAATATTTGGCTTGCGCAAATATGACCATGTTTCTGATTTTCGCAAGAAACTCAAGTGGCTTCCTATACTGTAGCGCGTCAGGTGTGTTCGCGGAGGCACGGGTGGACGGCTTCTACGCTATCATGCGGAAGCGTGTCGCCTCCCTGATGCGGCGAGTGCGGGACAGCACCAACAGTCTCCTGCGTATTGTGGCTGAGAGGGTGGATGTTGTATGGGTCGTATCTCAAAAAGACTGACATCTCGACCATTGCTAAGTTATTAGCATTCAATATATATGATCCAGTTTTACATGTTGTAGCGGATCACACAGACAAGCTCCAATGTAGTGGTGTTACTATGCGGGGTAATTGTAGTGTAGTTGACAAAGTTAGTTTAAACTAACGCTTAGGACAATGGGGAGGCCAGACTTAATCAACATTTTCCATCAAAATATACAAGGCCTCTCCAGCAAAGCCTTAGAATTAGAATTATTTCTCGACTTTTATAAAGTTGATATAATGTGTATTACTGAACACTGGTTTGTGAAAGGTACTTTGTTACCAATAATCAGAAATTATACACTTGCAAGCACATTTATTAGACAGAAGGCAATTCGCGGTGGCTCACTTATATATGTATCTGAAAATTGTAATTTTAAGGAGCGTAAAGACATTGTAGCTTTGTCTGTTGAACGATGTATTGAATTATCTTGTATAGAGCTGGGGCAACATATAGTCATCTGTGTATACAGACCTCCATCGGCTGATTATAAAATGTTTGAGACAATTATGGAAGAAGTCATGATGAAAGTCTTCAACACCCCGAAATCTTTGATAGTTTGCGGTGACTTTAATGTTAATTTAATTGAGCAGTCACCGCTCAGTGATATGTTAAAAAATTTATTTCTTAGCTTCAATTTAAAGCATCTTTTTAACCAGCCGACTAGAATCACTAGCTCATCAGCAACCTGCTTGTACAATGTGTTTTGCAACTGTGAACCTGAGAAAATTGCAATCTTTGATAAACTTGGCTCCGACCATCTGGGACAGAGTGCCACATTTTCATGTAAAACATCCACCAAAGGTCAAGAATACACATACAGGCCCATTACAACCAATCGGGTTGAACAGTTTGTGGATATCATTGACAAGCAACTAATGAACCTAATATTTTCTGAGGATCCCGATGACCTATGCAGCACTTTATCTCAAATGTTGGGTGCAGAGTTCAATAATATTTTTAAATTTAAAACTATTACAAGAGCTGGGAAAATTCGGTTCGATGACTGGGCTACTCCTGGTATTTACAAAAGTAGAAATAATTTGTACAACTTATACTCACAAAAACAAATTAATTTACACAATACTAAATTCATAAATCACTTAAAACTATATTCCAAAACTTTTAAAGTGGTTTGTCAGACAGCAAAATCTTTGCATTTTAGTAGAAAAATTAAGCATGCTGATGATAAAATAAAAACAACATGGAAAATCATCAATACTGAAACTGGAAAAATAAAAAAAAGAGACAGTAAGATCATCTTAAAAGTTAACAATAAATTAATCATGGATAGTAATGAGGTTGCCAATACATTTGATGAGTTCTTCTCTCAAGTACCCATTACTACCACTCAGTCCATAAATTCTAGTCCCGCTGATGCTTATTCTATATTATCAAAGTGTGTAAATAAATGTGATACCTTGTTCCAGTTCAAACACGTAACTGCAGACTCAATTGTGAAAACATTTAAAATGCTCAAACAAAAGAAAACCGAGGACCTGTGGGGAATGTCAACCACAGTTCTAGACTTATTGTCAAAGTTGATTGGAAAATGCTTCCAAAAGTTAGTTTCGGTGGAATAGATATTCCTTTTAGCAGGTCTGTGAAAAATCTTGGTCTCATAATAGATCAATGCTTGACATGGGATTTACAAATACAAAACACCAGTCGCAAGCTCTATGCAGCTGTGGCGTCACTAAAAAGGCTACGCAACTTTCTTCCTACAACCACTAAAATTGCACTCGCTCAATCTCTCCTACTTCCTATTCTTGACTATTCTGACGTCTGCTATCTAGATCTTAGGGAAGATCAGCTAGATAAACTTGAGCGGCTACAAAATTTATGTATTAGATTCATATTTGGTTTGCGTAAATATGATCACGTATCTCAGTTTCGCACAAAGCTCAAGTGGCTCCCTATTCGCCTTCGCCGGAATACTCATATTCTTTCTCTTCTCTATAACATTCTATTCAATCCTTCTACTCCGCGATATCTTAAAGGACGCTTTAACTTCCTCCACAATTCTAACTCTCTTTCTCTAAGGTCATCAGAAAACTTAACCCTGAACTTTCCCGCACATGGTTCCAGTTTTTATGATAAGGCATTTACTGTCCAGGCTGTTAGGCTCTGGAACTCTCTTCCCGAACCTGTGAAATCTTCACAATCCCTTCATATTTTCAAGAGCCGTTTAAAAGCTTATCTTTCATTATAAATAGTGTTAAGCTGCTTCTGTCTGTTCTGTCAATCTGTTTAAAATTTATAGAATGCGTGTTTAGGAATTTATGTAAGTAATCTGTGTTTATTGTTGTAGGTAAGTAGGTATGGTTATGTTAGTTTAGGTATAATATATTATTGTTATTCTTTTCATTTTAATTTAAATTAGGCGCACCCTGCATTAGGCTACTATTTCGATCCTATCCATACAAAGGTTTGTCTGGAAGAGATCGCTGTTAGCGATAAGACCGCCCATTGTTACACGTTAAATTTAAGCTGTAAAAGTTATATGTGTCTGTATCTTTGGTGTCGCAATAAAGAGTTCATCTATCTATCTATCTATCTAGTTCTCAGTTACATTATTACTGTTATTAGCCCATACTTAGCTTTTATTTTTAACAGATGCGTTGATCAAGGTGTCTTGCCGGATTTAATGAAAAAAAGTAAATTGATTCCTTTATTCAAATCAGTAAACAAAAATGATCCATCTAACTATAGACCAATCTCTATACTACCGGCATTGAGTAAAATTTTTGAAAAAGTAATATTAGACCAGCTTTTAACACATTTTAACATGAATGATCTTTTAAATAGCAAACAATTTGGATTTACTAAAGGGCGTTCTACTACTGATGCAGGAATAGGTCTTCTTAAACATATATTTGATGCATGGGAGAAAGCACAAGATGCTATTGGCGTGTTCTGTGACCTATCAAAAGCATTTGATTGTGTCTGTCATGAAACACTAATTTACAAATTAAAATACTACGGTGTTGAAGGTAAGGCACTTGATCTGGTATCATCATACCTCTGTAACAGAACACAGATGGTTGAAGTCAATGGCGTCAGGTCATCTGAATCCCTCATAAAAATGGGAGTCCCGCAGGGATCGATCCTAGGACCTTTTTTATTTCTAGTTTATATCAATGATTTACCGTCATTCGTACAGAACCTATGTGATATTGTTTTGTTCGCAGATGATACTTCCTTGATATTCAAAATAGATAGGACTACAACTAACTTTGACGATGTAAACAAATCAATAACACAGGTTCTGAATTGGTTTACAACCAATAACTTATTGTTAAACGCAAAAAAAACTAAATGTATTAATTTATCTCTACCAAATGTAAAAAAGGGTATCCTAAATAGAAGTATATTAATAAATGATGAACCATTAGAACTTGTTGAATCCACAACATTCTTGGGCATCACCCTGGATTCAAAGCTTCAATGGGGTTCTCAAATATCGGTTCTAGCAGGTAGGTTAAGCTCCGCTGCATACGCAGTACGTAAAATTAGATTTTTAACGGACGAAGCCACTGCAAGATTGGTCTATTTCAGCTACTTCCACAGTATAATGTCTCATGGCATTTTATTGTGGGGGAAAGCCGCTGAAATCCAATCAATATTTGTTTTGCAGAAACGAGCTATTCGCTCTATATATAGTATGAGGTCGCGAGATTCACTTCGTGAAAAATTTAAGGAAATTAAAATTCTAACAGTGGCATGTCAATACATTTCTGAAAATATTTTGTTTATACGCAAGAATATAAATGATTATAAGAAAAGGTCTGATGTACATAATTTTAATACAAGACATAAAAATAGATTAATTATACCTAATTTCAGACTGCAGAAAGTTAGTGGTTCATTCATGGGGAACTGTGTACGCTTTTACAATAAGCTACCTAAAGATATTGATCAATTGCCTATGAGCAAATTTAAAATCTATGTAAAATCCAATTTGATGATAAAATCATACTATACAATAGGTGACTATATGGATGACAAAAATGCATGGCCTGAATGCCCCAAGTTCCAAGAACAAATATAAATTGTATTATAATTAATAATATATTGTTAAAATTTTAAAGCTGACATGTACAATTAATTTTTTAAAAAAAGATAAAATGACAAGACAAGCCCCATAGAGTTTCTTGGTGTTTCTTCTCTGATGGGAGTATTTCCGAAACACCGGTAGATTCAACAGCCATTCAGTTTTCCCCTTTTGTCCGCAGATTTTCTTTCTAGGCTTGCCATTTTTATTTTTATTTAAACAATATTATGCAGCTGACAGACGGACTATCAGTTCCATTTGGATCATGATATGTACTGTGATCGGTATGCGTTTCTCTATGTTGTGTTTCACTATTTCACTTTTTTATTTTTTTTATATAAAAATTGTCTGAAGTACTGAAACACACAGTTACATGTATGGTTGGTTTTAACCTACTTTAATTTTTTTTAAATATTCTGACGTAAACGATTGGATGACAGCTGAATGGTTCATTACTTTTTTTTCTAATTCAAAGCGTTAAATTCTGCTTTTGCTGCTATTTATTTAAAACTGGCATTTGTAAAGTTTCGGTCTATACTGTCCTAAAACAACGACACACTTACATAAACAATACAAACAACAATCTACATACTTACACTCACCTACACACATCCTGGAGAGCTCGAGATTACTACATATATTACACCATACAAACACACATTGGTTCCATTGCTCTAACAAGGCACATCATGATCTCAGAATACTTGACAACTCCCTTTTTGTCACTAAATGTCTCCCATTTTTTCTTTTTTAAGGATGGTTTTACTTAGTGTGGCAAATGAAATAGATGAAACCTTTAATATAAATTGTCAAGTACTCGAGTCGATTGATCTTTGCCAAAGTATGCTGAAAAATTTCAAACTAAAAGTCCTCTCACTTAACATACGTAGTTTTCAACGGAATTTCGACGACTTTGCGGTGGCTCTTAATCGTATGAGTAATTTCATTGATGTAATAGTTCTTACCGAATGCTGGCTGTGCGACGGATCGATCATAGACTCCCTGCCAGGTTACAAAACATTCCGAACGTACAACCATATAAACAAAAACGGAGGTGTAATAATTTACGTAAAAAAATCTTACAAATTGATTTCTCTTGAACCTCAAATTGATAACGCTGACTCACTTATTACATTAATCGATAACAAAATAGCAGTCCTAGGAATTTACCGCTCACCATCCACCTCAAATCTGGATCCATTTTTAGAATCTTTAGACTCCGTCCTTCACACGTTAAAAACATTCCCAACTATATTTGTAGTGGGTGACATCAATATCGACATCTGCAATCATCCAACTACTTTTGCCTCCGAATATTTATGCATCTTAGCATCCCACGGTCTCCTTCCAGCGATTTCAAAACCCACTAGAAGCCAAACATGTCTCGATCATATTTTTATTAAATCGAATGTTGAATCAGTAGGTTTTGTGTGCAAGTCATCTATAACTGATCATGACATAGTCGTCGCTGGTACCTCCTTAATCAATAAAACTACCAAAACAAAACTCAAGCCTCATTTTATTAATAAAGTTGACCATGACGCTGCTGTAGCTGAACTTAACGTAACTGAATGGTCCAAGGTTACTTCCGATAGTGACGTTAATTCTGCGACATTATCTTTCAGCTTAATTATAGAAAACATTATATCAAGGCATACTCGCAAGGTACAAGTCGGTCGAAAGTGGGTTACAATGAAACCCTGGATCTCCCCAGGGCTAATCAGATGTATGCGACACCGCGACAAATTACATCTTGATTCAAGAACACACCCTGATGATCCGGTACGCAAAAAGGTTTATACGAGATATCGCAACTTTTGCAACAAATTATTAAAAAAACTCAAAAATGAATATAACAGGAGGCAACTAGAGGTAAACAAAAACGATCCAAAAAAACTTTGGAAAGCGATTAAAACTATTTGTTATAACTCAAATAATGCCAACGATATTTCAAATCTACTTTACTCAATTAATAACGACCCTATAAGCTCTTTAAAAGCATGTAATCATCATTTCGTTTCTGTAGGAAAAAACTTAGCAGATTCTATTCTGCACAGACTAGATATTTCTCAGAATGTCTTGATCTCAGAGTATAAATCTACTGCATCCACTACTCATTCTATGTTTTTTACACCAGTAGATACCTATGAAATTCAAAATATTATTTATAAACTCAAAACTGACAGTTCACCCGGCCCCGATCAGGTGACAGCGATGTTGTTAAAAAAATCAATTTGTTCTTTACTCGTTCCTCTTGTGCACATTGTCAATCTGAGCCTTGCCTCAGGAACTTTCCCAAACTGTTGGAAAATTGCTGCGATTTGCCCCATACATAAAAATGGTCAAAAAAACCTCCCGGAAAATTACAGACCTATTGCTTTACTAAACATCTTATCTAAGATCCTCGAAAAAACTGTAAACACTCGTCTAGTCTGTTATCTAGAAAAGAACAAAATCCTATCAGACCGACAGTTTGGATTTCGCAGAGGTAAGTCAACTGAGGACGCCGTTACGCTTCTAGTCAATTCAGTATCGTCATATATTGAAAATGGTGATAACTGTGTCGCTGTCTTCCTAGACTTGGCTAGGGCGTTCGACACCGTTTCGGTAGGCCTCCTCCTTAAGAAATTGGAGTCCATTGGAATCAGAGGATTAACGTTAGAATGGTTCAGAACATACCTCACTGATCGCAGTCAGTTTGTGAAAATTGGTTCACATAAAAGTGATAATCTTTCGATAGATTTTGGCGTCCCGCAGGGTAGTATACTCGGCCCTACCTTATTTACACTGTACATAAATGACGTCGTCGGGTATCCTCTGCAAAATGCATCAATAATCACTTACGCAGACGATACCGCGATTATATTTCACGACAAAGACTGGAGCCGGGTATTTTACCTTGCGGAGGAGGGCCTAGCCCGTATATCCAAAATATTAGACAGTAACCTGTTAACTCTAAATACTAAAAAAACTAAGTATATTGCTTTTTCAAAAACCTGTGTTTCTAGCCCTTCCACGGATATAACTTCAACAATTCACCGATGCCAACCGAATGTGCCGCAATTAAAATGTTCATGCAGTCCTATAGAACGCACATCATCAGTTAGATATCTGGGAGTAATCATAGACGAAAATCTTTCCTACAAAAACCATATTTCTGAACTTTCTAGTCGTGCAAGAAAACTAATATTCATTATGAAGAAGCTAAGGGACTGCACCCCACTAGATGTGATACGACAAGTATATGTAGCTCTCTGTCAGTCCATTCTTCAATACTGCGTAGGAGTCTGGGGTAGCGCTGGGAAAACTTGTTTCATTGCTGTAGAAAGAGCGCAACGAGCTCTCATTAAAGTAATTTTGAAGAAACCTTTTAGGTATCCTACGGACAATGTCTTTGCTGATTTTAAGGTGCTTCGAGTTCGACAACTTTACGTACTAAATGCCACAACCAAAGCCCATAAGAGCTTTTTGACTCATCCTGATAGAACGCAGATTGCCACCAGGCGTGTTTTTAGACTTCCAGTACCCCGTGCCACCTCCCTTCTTACCCGCAGGAGCCCTGCGTTTGCTCATAGTTTTACTTACAATAAAATTAGTAAACTATGTGATCTCAAAGAATGCTCTGTATTCATTTGCAAAAAGAAAATTAAAGAACTGCTTTTAAAAATGTCGTATGAAGACACTGAGGACTTAATTTAAATACTTTTTTTTCTATAATACATCGTTCGTCACAATTAAAACAACATAAACAAAACACACGTACACATACTCACACATATACACTCTCACACCACACGCGCGCGTGGGTGCACGCACTAGCGCGCAAACACAGGCACACACACACACACACACACACACTCACTCACTCACTCACACACGGCAAGAGCGTTTGCGCACACAAAAAAAAAACAACATTCTCCTGATCTGTCCGTTCGACTTTACATAAAATATCATTACATATAATAATAAAATATTTATAAACATCTATTAACAAATAAAATTAAAATACATTTCTAAACAGCTACTCAACAGTACTCTGTTCTAGTTAATCCTAAGTTCCTAAGAATAGTGTTGTGCTGCCACAAAAGTAACTATAACAATGTATCGATAATCATGTAACAGCAAGAACACTAAAGTCATAATCTGTCCTGGTCAATATCTTCTATCTATAACTTTACATTAAGCTTTAGCCATATTTAAATATTTACTATCACTTTGTATCTAATCGTAATTATGAAGCTTATGCAATGCTAAATACTTCTTAAAATCTAGGTGTTACTAAATTGATTAATTCAACACTGTGTACGCCGAATTATGTCCTACTGCAGCATATCTGCAATTTTACTATTATTAATAGGAAGTAACATTTCTATCGACCATATTCATAATCGACATTTATAGGTACCATTATAGTCCCGAGTGGTTTACATCACTAGAACGTACTAACAGGTTTTGCGGCTTATCTATGTTAAACAATTCTTATGCTCGCTGTTATGTCCGTTTTCAAACTACCCTACCAACCTAAAATAAATAAATAAATTTTAATTTTAAAACATTACATATTACTTATTATATTCTAATAATGAAGAATGTATAGTTAAGTTTGGTTAACAATGCGCAAACTAGTAAAACTATTTAAGTAAAAAGTAATAAATTGTAAAACTGAGCATTCATTATGTAGATTAGATTAATTATGCTATAATATTAATTTTAGTTAAATCTGCACGTATTTTATGTGTTATTTTCCTATTTAGAAACGCACTCGGAAATCCAAGATACAGGTCTCGAGCCTAGTTTGGATTTCACCGTAATTTCTCCTAACGTTTATCTGTTACCACTTGTTATATAAACGTGCATTATTATGTTTTGTAATACCTTTTGGCAATAAAAATTTTCATTTCATTTTCATTTTGCTATGTTTACTTGATAATTGGTTATGATTTATTTTATGATTTATGATTTTGACGTGTATATGTGCGTATATTTATACTGCCTACATACTGAATAAATGCTTTGATTCTTTGATTCTTCTTTGATGGCCCCATACTCAGACACTGGACCAAAACGCAAGTCATGACGTCAAACCGTACTTGTAAATAATACTTTAAATATGAAATATGTGTATTAGATTTTATATAATTTTTTGACATGGTCGGTACGGTATTAATATTATTATAATTTATTGTAATTGATATGAGATGGATACTAACATTAGACATAAGACGGTTTTTACTAATACAATGGAACTGTATCTGAAAATAAACTATTGAATATATACGTCTTCGCCGGAATACACATATTCTTTCTTCTCTATACAGTGTTCTTTTTATTCCCTCCTTTCCCCACTATCTTAAAGAACGGTTTAATTTTCTACATTGTTCCACGCAACACAATTTGAGGTCATCAGAAAACCTGACTTTAAGCATACCACATGTGAGTTCCTTTTACGACAAATCTTTCACAGTTGTAGCAGCTTGTCTCTGGAACCAGCTACCAGTTGATATTCGGTTGTCTACTTGCTTGAATGTGTTCAAAAATCGTGTTTAATTATTTTACCCTTCTCAGTGTTAATTATAAGTATTTTCTTGATGTTGCTATGCTAATAAATTGTTTATATACATTTATTTCTTCCTACTTAATTCATTTGTATGTATTGTATATATTTAGGTATATGGGTATGTATTTGTATGTATTATGTATGTAATTATTTATTATAATATATGCCTATCTATAAATTATTTTTATAGTATGTTGAAATTCGTATGTTATAATGTATATGTAACTATGTAGTTATTAATTTTACGTGTACTATTTTATTTGTAGTGAATCATTTTAAAATAATAATATATTGCTGCTTCTCATGCACACCTACCATCTGTATGATATAAATGTGTCTCTAATCAGCCCACGGTTGCCTGGAAGAGATCGCTAATTAGCGATAAGGCCGCCGATTGTATAGTAAATGTAATCATTATTGTACGTAATTTTAAGATATTTAAGTGCAATAAAGCGTATTCTATCTATCTACTATATAAAAATAATTCAGGTTTTCCTTCCTGACGATATAACTCCAGAACGCGCGAACCGATTCCCACGGTTTTGCATTCGTTGGATAGGTCTCGGGCTCCGTGAGGTTTATAGCAAAGAAAATTTAGGAATCTACTATATAAAAATAAGTCGGGTTTTCCTTCTTGACCCCCCTATTCCTTTGAAAATTAGGTCTCCACGAATGTACCTTTGATTTAAACGGGATAATATATAGCCTATTTTCATTTCGAAAGTCCATTCTATATATTAGTGAAAGAATTTTTTAAACCGGTCCAGTAGTTTTTGAGCTAAGTCATTACAAACACAAAAATACAAAAATACAAATGTTCTCTCTTTATAATATTAGTATATATAATAAATAATTATCTATATATATAATATAATATTTTAAACCACCCCGACTGATCTATGTATAATCTTTTCATTAAAAGCATTACAATGACTCTGAACACGACATTTAAAATCTGAGCTGTAGGTTGGTGAGGATTTGAGTATTCTGTAGAGTACAGGAGATGTCCCAGCATCAGGTCAATGCTTCCATGTTCTTACAATATCGTTGAATAAGATTTTCGAATTGATAAGACCTATGAAAGTTGATTAAAGCTCATAGTTTTATAACGATTGAATGAATTTTCATGAATCAAAGCTAAGAACACTCTTGATGAAGACATCTAAAAAAAAAACTATCAGTAATAAAATCAAAAACGGTTCACCCGGTTGGGTGCTAAGATGCTACAGACAGACACACAGATACACACGTTAAACGTATAATACCCCTACTTTAAATCAAAATCAGTTCATCCGGTTGGGTGCTAAGATGCTACAGACAGACAGACACCTGTGTGTCTGTCTGTATCTGTATACACACGTTAAACGTATAATACCCCTACTTTTTGCGTCGGGGAACGCCGTAAGGTTACGGCGGCAGATGTTCTCCTTGGTGGTAAGTTACTTTTCAACCGACTACCAAAAATAAGGAAGTTCTCAATTCGTCTGTATGTTTTTTTTCTTTCTTTTTTTTGTGTGTGTATGTTACGTGATTACTCCGTCAATTATGAACCGATTCGAATGATTATTTTTGTAATCGGTAGGGTACGTTTTTGAGGTGGTCCCATTGTAATTTCATTGAGATGTGATAAGTATCTTCAAAGATATGACGATAAACGTCTCAAACTTGCTACTAAAACTGACTCGCGAGGCATTGAAGTCAGTTGTTTTAGTTTTTAAACTATCTTAATTATTGGTAGATTTAATGATCCCACGAAAACCCATGATTCATGAATGCACATAAAACTTTCATTGGTAGGTATATAACCAACGACCCTCGGGTCAGAATCAGGGTAACGATCCTTTACGCCAAAGGACCGTCCAATATCACTACGTAAGATTATAAAACAATGTCCATCACTGCGTCTGTCTGTCTGTTCGCAATAATCTGAATAGCTTCTGAATGGATTATCATGCGGTTTTCACCAATAGCCAGAGTATTTATGAGGAAGGTTTAGGTCTTAGGTGCATAATTCGTTAAGGTTTTGTGTAAATTGGTTGAAATACGACGATGATTGTTAAATATGTTAATATTTGATATTCGATGCAAAAAACTGATGCAAATTTTGTAGGCATATATGTTCTACCCGTGCGAAGCCGGGGCGGGCTGCTAGTCTATTTCTAATTTCAAAAAATATTGAAGATCACTTTATAGTATACTGTGTACTTAAACGCTGTTTTTTATTATTTGCAACTGTTTTTAATATGTATCATAATGTATTTATTAACTTAATATATATAGGTACCTATAATGCTAAACTCATTGAATACACTATTTTTATAGGATTTGTTTTGGCTTATATTTTAAAATAGATTAATGTTGGTACTAGGTAAACTGTTTGTATCGGCTCATTAGCTAAAATCCACTCCCGACTTGTCACAAATCATTATGACAAATGTGTGTTCAAAGGTTTACGTTTCTCTTGAGCGCCTGTTGTAACTACGAATGCAATATTCCAATTGCTTCAACAATTTAGAACGCCAGGCGTCATATAAACATAAAAGTAATCAAAACACAGACGTATTTGTGTATGTCTTAAAAATACCAGTTTGTTCACAGTCTGTTTAATTTTCAACAAGCAAAGGACCTGCCAAAAGCACTCCACGACCAAAAGAAGACCGTAGAAAGGCGAGCGGCGGCTGAAAGACCGAGATCAATAGACTGCCCTTAAAGCATCAAAGCGAACTAATATCGTGAGGCGGCCCTTATATCGGCAATCTCGAGCTTGGAACTAAATTTCCGGCGTTCCGGTATTTCGGATAGTAAGCGGCTTACCGGGCCGCGCTTATTAAGACGAGTCAATGGAGGCCGCCGAATGGAGAACGAGTGAACGCTTTTGTAACTAGGGAGTAGGGACTGCACAGGAGGTGATGTCGGCTCGATCTATCTGGGGATAAGTGATTGCTCGATATAAACGAATCGTTGAGGAGCATTACAGGATGGGTAAAGCCAGTAATGTAGGGAGCATAGCAGTAGCAAGTAACTTAGTTTTTCTATCGAAATATTTTTCTGTAAGTATTATAGGAAGCTTGCGTGATCGGGATAAGGATGCCTAGCATAAACTATAAAATATCATAACCAGAAAATAAAAAGAGACTTATAGATAAAGAGATTAATGCCTTCTCTGCACAATTAAAAAATAATAATAATTAGAAGATACTAGGTGTGCCCTGCGACCTCGGCCACGTCATAAAGTTTGCGTTTTAAAGTGTGCCCATGTTGATCTAATCTACGTTATACACTAACAGGATAACAAATGTAGTTCAAAACCTTGCTGCAAGTTTTTGCGAGAATTAAAAACAAACAGAAAACATCAAAATGTATAAAAACTTTGGGCACCTTCAAACAAATTATAATAATTATTGACCTGCTAGTTCAAGCTTCGATTTTAATTAAGACCGAATACCTACATAATCATAATAATGCCGATTTCGGCCAGTGCATAGATGAATGCTTCTACAACACAATAAATAACAAGAGATTGTGCTTTGAATGTTTTTTAAATTATTGATAGGCAACCAATATCTCACTCGTTGGAAAGTGATGATTTGATCTGCTTGCAAAACAAGATTATAAAACTATATGATTTTGGTTTGACAACATTTGGTTTGGTACACTCAGCACTATTCTGCGATGATACAAATTTCCGCAGGGCTGGTTTTACTTAGTTAGTACTGGTATATTTCACTATTAAATATTTCATTGTTATGCGTAAATCATATAAAGTAATTATTATTATTCTAGATTAAACGCTGCTTGTGTTTTAATGATTTATATCAGTATATTATGTTTCTTTGAAGTGTTACACACTTTATATTTTTGTAAATTGTTAAACACAATCCAAAATTTCATCGTACCGACGGGACTTGAACCCGCAACCGCCGGAATAACATGTTCCGGTGCTTTGCCAATTAAGCTTAATTGGCAAAGCACCGGAGGAACATGTTATTCCGGAGGTTGCGGTTTTAAAATTGTGTAGTTACATATTATTGTGAGTTTCACAAAGCTGTTAAGAAAGCTATGGCTATGTAACCTCATGTGTGTCAGTGTAGTCCAATCGGGTACAGAATTAATCTGCAGTCGGTCCTTTCCGTTCTAAGCCGTAATGTAAATAGACGGCAGCGTCGGACACTTGTTTGTGTTGTCGCCGTTTTGGCGGTTAATGAAAACCTTTTAAAAAGTTAATGACAGTTTCCGGTTCGCGCGTCTTTTGGATCTTGAGTGCTTGTGTAAGGATTAGAAGCGTTTACTTCATTAGGAAGTTTGAGAGATAGTTTCCTTGATTTTGTCTTCGTGTGGCTGTTTTCAAATGTTTGTCTGATTAGTTATAGCTAAGCTGATTATAGTATTGAGTCGAATATTTATAAGAGATGCGGTATCTATAATGTGGCACACAAGTACACGG
Source organism: Cabera pusaria (assembly GCA_954871355.1). Classification (NCBI taxonomy): domain Eukaryota; kingdom Metazoa; phylum Arthropoda; class Insecta; order Lepidoptera; family Geometridae; genus Cabera; species Cabera pusaria. Next base: position 24,757,671 of record OX940902.1, read on the forward strand.
CCTATGGACATAAGAAATATCGGAGGGATCACTGGTGCGTTGATTATGATTACTCTTTACAAACTCATTGCGTAGTGATTTGGTGGTGAGTGTTAACGGACTAGGCAACCTCAAGCACCATGTATTTATGCTTTGACGACAGATATAAAAAACTTCACAAAAAGTATATATAACAATTATTCCTGTTATATAACAATTTTCAGTAGACGAGTAAAAAACTAATCAAAATAAACTGAAATCAATATTTTTAATCACCGAAAAAGATAATGGGTTCCTGCCATAAAGCTTACGCTTTTAAACGCAGTGCGGCGAGTCGGTGAAACGCGCGGAAAAAACCGTATAATACCGTAAATATTCGGACGAAATGCCGTAATCCACGCCACAGCACTATTTACCATAAGCCGGTGTTATCGGGTCGACGCACACGGACATATTTTGTCGCAGAGGGTCGGACGGCCATCGTCCGGCGGACCAGAGTCATATAGAATAGCCGGTCTACTGCATACCTACATCCTTGAAGTGCACTTAAGAACATAATAAATAATAGTACAAGACTTAAGGCGTCTGCGGCATTCTCTCTCAACTGCAATTTTTGGCGAATGTATAAAACCGCTATACCAAAAATTTGGATGGTTTAAAACCTAAAAATCTTAGATATACTCTCTACAGATAAACACCTCAACTTAATTTTTTTTAGGTTTTAAAACATCCTAATTTTTGATGATAAAATAAACAATATACAAACATATGTCATATAATACCCATAATGTAATATAATGTCACATAGATAAACATATGTCGATCGCTATATCGACATCGCGTAGGTCACATTAATTTCACGATTTTAAATCTATAATTTTAAAATGAACGTGAGTTTTTATAATAAAATATATAAGAGGTAAACACCAACATCAGATATTAAAACATATCATTATTTTAATTGTAATTATTGTAAAGGACAACATTTGAAATATAAGTATCATAATAAAAAAGAATATTTAAAATCGATACAGTAAAGTTTGTGGTGTTTATCTCAAGAGATTTCGGTGATAAGTATAAAATAATCACAGCGAATATACTGACTCATGACAAAAATAATAATTTAAATCCGTCTATAAATTGGCGCAGAAAACGGTGCACATAATATACTCAAAAATAGTTGTTTGAAAAATCATTTTTGTTTTATGTAAGAATTTGCGAGTATTGATTAATAATTAATTGCGAGTATTGCGCATCCCTCCGAGTCCGAATATTATGCAAGAATTTAATTTACTTTTGTATTACATTTATTAGGACGAGTCGTTCATCGTAGGCCTCTTAACACAGACTATGCTATCATCTACCTGTATGGATACATAGATAATATTCATATAAAAGTGAACTTCTAGTCACACTTTATTGTTATAGTTTTATCCGTCGGTTCTAATCGAAGTTATTTAAAATGTACACTTAGATTAGCATTTTGACTACCTTGGACGTTGCGATCAAGTCGTATTGAACAGTGCACGTTTACTCGGGAGTCCTAATCACCCTAGAGAGAGCCAATATTGCCTTCCTGCGTCCGTAGGCTTGAATAGTAATCTACTCTACACGTGATCCCTGGGTGGTGCTAACGGGTGATCACTGAGAGTAGGTTTTGGGCGTGGCTGGAGCCACCCACCGGAGACAGATATGTCGCCAGTCGGTTCACTAAGTTCTGGAATCATGTTGGGTGCAAGCCAGTATGGAAAACTGGTGGCGATAACTATTCTACTTCACATGTAGCTCCTCTACATATACACACTTCACATGTAGCTCCCCTACATATGTGAAGTGGGGATGATTTTTTTTTCGTCTTTTACCCCATCGTGGTGTTTTAATTAACATTAGATGTTTGGTGACAGATTTTCTAACTTGAGGGTAGTAGCTGGCCATGCAAACACTATATAGTGTCCTACCACCATGCGGGGGTTGTTTGTTTCTTAACTATGTTTTTCCTTCACCGGAGGGCCACTGTGAAAAGCGCACATACATTTTTCGATAGAAAAATCCATTGGTGCACGACGGGGATTGAATTCTGTACCTCTGGCATCAAAACCGACCATTCTCCACCGCCAAATATTGCTGTAAACAAAATAAATAAACGCCAGCAAGTAAATCAGCTATTTATAATATTATAATGAATTTTCCTTAATTTCGCTAGCAAATTACTGTAGCTACGTCATTATTCATCTAGATTCCTCGTTCACCTTTATACAAAGTCTATAGCAAGACACGAAGTTCTCGTTCACCACATTTATCACTTTCAGCTTCGCCGTCTATATTTGGCGTACACTTCTTTTAAATACTTCATGGAGTCCGTGTACCACATGGGTGATACAGAGAACTTCTGGTCTATCACCAAAGACTTGGGTTCCGCCAGTTCCACTGGCTGCCACTTCACTGGCAGCAGATCTGTCACTTCGGGGGTTGGGTTCCTGGGAATGGCAAACCAACATTATAGCACAGACATACCGGACCACCAGTGGTAGGGCTTCTGTCAGTCTGTCTGGGCCGATACCACCATTTTATTTCTCATTCGACTGCGGAGTAGAAATGTTTTCAACCTACTTCCCAAAAGGAAGGAGGTTCTCAATTCGTCTGTATGTTTTTTTTGTGTATGTTACGCGATTACTCCGTCAATTGTGAACCGATTTGAATCGTTATTTTTTTAATCGTTAAGGTTGGCTTCCGAATTGGTCCCATTGTAATTTCATCGAGATGTGATAAGTATCTCCAGAGATATGACGATAAACGTCTCAAACTTACTACTGAAACTGACTCGCGCGGCATGGAAGTCGGTTGATTTAGTTTTTAAACTATCTTAATTATTCAGTTTGAAGGTCAAACAGTTCATGTGAGACTCAACATCTAGATGTCTCAGGGTACCGGCCGTAGTGCAGTGACGCGTGCCACAGTTTTTGTTATATATAATCGCTAGACGTCATCGCTTTCCAACAAGCAAGCGCCTTATTGTTACTACTACCATATGTTATAATTAAGATTTCAATAGCAAGTTTGAGGCGTTTATCTTTATGGATCACAGAAATAATGATTCCTATGTCTGTGTTCTGGATATACTCAGATCCTGATAGAATGTACCTACCTACTCAGGAATAATTAAAATCAGTTCATTTTCAGTAGCAAGTTCTAGGTGTTTATCTCCATTTCTTTGCTGGAGATACTCATCAGATCTAAAACAATAGGCTAGTTTACTAAAAAAAATTGTTTAGTCCGCCATTGACATTATCAAAAAATATTAGATACGTATTTTTCATTTTTTTAATTAATCAAAAAATGACGAAGATATAGAGCATTGAATTTCCGCGTCAGTGATTAGTGAGACGCGGTTAGTGACGTCACGAGCCCCCGCTCCCAAACTTTGACGGTCGTTATCTTTGTCAATTTCTATTGATTTGTTAAATAAGATCGTTTAAAAAACTAAAAATAACCGACTCAATGCCGCGCTATTAATTTTCAGTACCAGTTTTGAGGTGTTTATCTCCATATCTCCATATCTCTGGATATACTTATGAAACCTCAAATTACCATGGTACCACACTTGGGATATCTCCTTTCCAACAAAAAAATAATAATTAAAATCGGTTCATAAACGACGAAGTTATCCGCAAACAAACATAACAAAAAATATATATATATACGGTCGAAATGAGAAACCTCCTCCTTTTTTTGTTCGGTTAAAAAAAATATATATCAAATATTTTATGATAATCCAACTGACGGACAAATTAGAATTACTATTTTTTGCCCAGGTTACATCTCTATTGTGTAATCGGACCAACGTAGAGATGTACCCTACCCTTGTAAAAAAAAATATTGGAATCGGTTGACAATTTGCGGAGTAATCACGTAACAAATATACACAATAAAACTGGCCAAGTACGAGTCAGACTTTTGTCCCGCACACGGAGGGTTCCGAATTTCCGAAGTCCGAACGCCACGAACTTCTAACACCAACTAAGTAAATATTAAAACAAAGGTAATTAATATAATTAAATATCTGGAAGACCGAGTGTTCGTACGAGTATTCATTATTCTGTGGTACGAGTAACTTTCTGCTGATTCTAGCTAATTGAAGCTCTTTAAGTCTTAAAATTGGAAATATATTATTCATTACTGTATACTACATTTATGCAAATAACCTTAACTAAGTAAACAAATCGACCGAGGCCCACAAATTTAACAAATGAAACGCTTGCGCGTGCTAATTTTTCCTGTGCTGCCATCTAGCTGCGTCGAGGTGAATTAATATCGTATCGTATCATATCGTAAAAACACGTTTTTAGGGTTCCGTAGCCGAATGGCAAGAAACGGAACCCTTATAGATTCGTCATGTCTGTCTGTCTGTCTGTCTGTCTGTCTGTCCGTCCGTATGTCACAGCCATTTTATTCCGAAACTGTTAGGACTACAGAATTGAAACTTGGTAGGTAGAGATATTCTGTGAACCGCTTTCCGATTTTTATACAAAAATAAAAAATATGTAAGTTTAAGGGCAACCCATACATGGAACTGAAACAAAAAAAAAATTTTCTTCAAACCTATACGTGTGGGGTGTCTATGGATAGGTCTTCAAAAATGACATTGAGGTTTCTAAAATCATTTTTTCTCAAAGTCAATCATTTGAAAGATAGGCGCGTCTAAAGTGGTAAAAAATCTAAAAAAACTATACGCTGTAGATCTCAATAAAAACTAACAACGAAAATTGGTTTGAACGAGATACAGTTAGCAGTTTTAGAGATATGGCGACCGCAAAGATAACTTTGTTTTTCATACAAACACTATGAAAAACAAAGTTAATTTTGTAGTTGCGAAAAATCATAGTTATGGAATACTTAACGGTGTTACGGAACCCTACGAGTGCGAGTCCGACTTGCACTTGGCCAGTTTATTTGTTTTAAACCCTTTAATTTTTACCTTTGTTCTGTTCTTAGTATTGTTGTTATAGCGGCAACAGAAATACATCATCTGTGAAAATGTCCGCCGTCTCACTATCACGGTTCGTGAGATACAGCCTGGTGACAGACGGACAGACAGACAGACAGACAGACAGACAGACATACAGACAGACAGACGGACAGCGGAGTCTCAGTAATAGGGTTCCGTTGGTACCCTTTGGGTTCGGAACCCTAAAAAACAACAGGCAGACGAATTGAGAACCTCCTGCTTTTTTGAGTCGGTTGAAAAAATCTTACTTCATTAGAAAATCCAGGACTTCATTAGCGTGAGTCAATTATTACTCAGCTGTGAAGGACACCATTATAAACTAATCTTATCTACCTTGTTAAATAACCTTGTAACGTTTGTATTATCTCATGATAATGATATCAGTTACATACGAGTACATTAGCCAATTTGGAATAGGACTGTGGAGTAGAAGTAGCAAACGGGAGATGGAAATATAGTGCTTACTTTTTTGAAGGCCAAATTCTACTTGGAGACGCTAAACCATACGTGACCATAATTAGTAAGTCAGTTATACGTTAGGAATTCCAAACCTTACCCATATTTAGCAAAGTTCGTCCACAAGGTGGTCATCCTGTCAATCATCACGTGTTCATTGAATTTAGGAATAACAGCCTGGGAGAATAAGTAGAACAGCTCGTCAGCATGCGTGGCATTCTCAGCGATGTTAAACGGTTTCCTCAGATGCATTTTAGCGATGTTCCTCCAACCGGAGTAGTTAAAGATGTAGGAATACACTGGTCTATCGCTGGTCTTCAGTATCAACTCGGTCTCTTCAAGAGATGGGTAGGCGAGGAGCGGTTCACCGTAGATTTTGGAAAGTTTGACAGTATTATTCACGTCGTCTCCCATATATAGTTCTCGCAGCTTGTTTCCGATCTCTTTCCTTGTATCTTCAGAAGGTATGTGCAAATTTTTGGGTAAGGCTTTATGGAATTTTAATTGCTCTATTCTTGCATCTGTATCTATTGATATCAACATAAGACCTTCTTCCGTATTGGAACCCATAATCATTGGCACTTTGTTGAACGTCCCTTTGAAAAATATTTCGTAAGGTGTTTCCATCAAAAATGGCTCCACACCATCTATTGTGACTTCTGAACAGGGTGTATATAGAATCTCTGAGGAAATGACGTTCCCTGGCTGTCGAGGAACCCGATTCAAGATAAGCTCATCATCTGATTTTGTTCGGAAGTATTCGAAGAGTTCATAAGGGTTTTCAGATTCGTAATTCATTTTTTTAGCCAATAGACTAGCTAAAAATACGGGCCTGAATTGATACGCCCACGGCGACAGTGAAGATCCACTCTGTGTGATCGCTTTGTGAAATAATCCCTTGGATAAAGGTGAGATGACGTGAAAAGAAACTGACGCCGCGCCGGCGCTCTCTCCGAAGATGGTGACGTTGTCAGGATCACCCCCGAATGCGCGTATATTTCTCTGAACCCATTTCAAAGCGGCGACTTGATCTTTCATCGCTGCGTTTCCAGGAGCCTCCTTGATACGAAGACAGAGGAATCCCTGGATGTTTAATCTATAATTAATAGTGACTAGAATCACTTCTTTGGATACTAAATATTGGGGTCCATATAAGGACGGTGACCCGGATCCCTGGAAGAAGCCTCCTCCATGAATGAACACCATGACGGGAAGCTTAGTGTCTGATGGTGTGTTGGGTGGGGTGTGGACGTTTAAAATAAGACAGTCCTGTTGTCCTATGCCGAAGATATCAGCCACCGATTGTCGACATCGTATGTACTCTTCAGTGGCGTCGTATACTCCATTCCATGATGGTTCTGGCCCAGGTGCCTGAAAACAGTTATATTCAAATAAATATAAGTGTGGATGATTCATCAATCATTATTTTTAGTTGCTGGATACAGTTATTTTTTAGCTCCTGCGATTCCTCACGTAAGATTATCGACTGTAAAAAGATATATCCGAACTATCAAATCAATTCCTTGCTTCTAACAAATTAGGAGAAAAAATGGTCTAGGGTGGACACGCTTATCTAAAAGATATCTTGACAAGCAACAACAACAGACAAGAATTTGAAACTCCCATCGCTATAAATACTTAAGGTACGGCCACATCGCGGCGTTCTACGTCCGCGTGACCGGGCGCGATCAAATAATGCAGTAGTATTTGTACCGACTGGTTCAAACCAGACGCGATTTACGGCGACCAGAACACGATTGAAAATCAGATCGCGCCCGCGCACGCGGACGCTGGACGCCGCGGTATGGTCGTACCTCAATTAATTCAAGGACGAGCATATCCTACCTGAAACCGTTCCCTGACAGTAGCATACGGTATCCCTGTGTAGGAAGTGTAGGATCCATCAGAAGCGACTGTTCCTCGGAGCCAGCCCCCGCTGACCAGCACCGGCGGGGTGTACTGCGGCACCAGCCTCGCCGCCCACAAAGACCACAACACCACCCACTTGATGCTCAACACTGGCACAGTTTTTGAAGACCCCATTGTATGAACACTTATCGGCACCACCTAAGGCTACCACCACAGATCATGAGAGATTTTTTCTTCACTAACCTTGGGTATATTAAAAAAAATTAACTTTGTATTCGTTGTTTACAATACAAGGTTGAGTGTAAAGTATGATTATTTCAAGCAAGTAATTTAGCGAGCGCTGTCCAGTCAATTTACTGCCACTATTTTATTGTTTCCTTTCAATCACTTTTCAGGTTATTTGCTCGCTCTGATTGTTATTTGTTATATAACAACCTGCGATAAACATTATTATTATTCACTCAATTTTATTAAACACTTTTAGTTAGATTTCTACTTTATGTGCTAAACAATATTATTATTGTAAAAATTATTGTAAAAGTATTACGATTTTGTGGCGGATATTATATAGAGGTCAGATCCACCGAAATAAATAAAAAGGTCTCCAAGATTTTTAAACCAGATAATGGTGTAGCTTAACTTTCGGAAAGATTATAAGTCTGTCTAGTTGTTTGTAACTCTTTCACATGAAAACTACTAAAAACTGAAACATTCTGAAACAATATCCGATAAGTTTTTATTTTAGATTTACATGTATAAAATTGTATATGTATAAGAATTGCTGTGGATAAAAGTACGATAACCACATGCACTTTTGCACACTACTTACGCGGGTAAAGCAACAGAGCGCAGCTAGTTTCAAGCCACATAAAAACCCATTTTAAATTTTAAAACAGCGTTTATATCACTCACAAAAACATCTGTGTCTAATTTAAATTCAAAGACCGGCTATTTTACGACAAAAATCGTTTAAAAACAAATCATTGCTATAGTGGGATTTTAAATAAAAAAAACCACGTAATGGTTACAATTATAAATTAGACCATTAAACGCACAGCACAGACAGTATACAATATATTTCGCGATACAGACTTCAATATAGCCATATCTACAGATATATGCGTAGGTATATTCGATAATGTTTTAAGTGATAACGAGCGAGTTAGGTCACTAACGCCGGGAGTCGTAAACACGGCAGGACCGATACTGTCGTCGAAATTACATAAGCGTCTGTCTACATTATAACTTTTTGTGTCTATTGTATTAAGTTGCGTCGTGGCATCGTCCGTTCTAATAAGTTGGTCATGATGAATCTGCATAAATATTATGACCCTCATAATGCTTTATATTACAACTGCTAATGAGTTATAGTATCTATCTTTGTTAACTTTGAAACGCCTGAACGAATTTGGATTTCTACCTGAGAAAGTGCGTGATATCAAGGTCGCCGACAGGCTATGCGGGAATAATGTGAATAATTTTCGTAGATAGACCCCTGTAGCACTCGTAGATATCGTAGCACGGTCAGCGGGGATAACAGGAAAACCAACAATTCTACCAGTGCGGCAACATTGACTGCAATGCCACTAATCCATACGGCAAAATTTTTATGTTTGTGGTTCACCTGCTGACTCATCACCGAATGGTAAATGTCATTAATCAACAAAATTATGGAGACATTGCTAACTAGCCTAGCAACAGCTGCATCTCTGTCATCTCGTTACCTCTTCTACTCATTTATAAAGACCTCTGATCTGTGATGATAGATAAAATGTTTTTCAAAAAAAATAAAACCGACATCATTACCACAAACAGGCACTCAAAAGAGAAAAATAAATTACTTAATATAATTATTATAAGCGCTACCCACTTATCTATTTGAAGTCGGTGCCAGCCAAGTCTATTGGATAGTAGATAGATACTATGTATGTAGTAGTAGTAAGTAGGTAGATACATGTAGGTAGTATCTATCTACTATCTATTAGACTTGGCTGGCACCGACTTCTAATAGATAAGTGGGTAACGCTTATAATTATTATATTAAGTAATTTATTTTTCGCTTTTGAGTGCCTGTTTGTGGTAATGAAGTCGGTTTTTTTTTTGAAAAAGATTTTATTGTACCCTTTTTAGTGCAAAACAAGTTTTAATTAAATTACATGCATCTATAAAATTTCGTGTCAGGGCCGTTATACACTGACGAATATAAACTTTGTGAAAATTTCAAGTATGTACCTATTACGGTTAAGAAGATACATCTGTAAAGTGCGCACATATAGACACACGGACGGACGGACGGACGAACGGACAACAAAGTCTCAGAGAGTGTTCATTTGGTACCCTTTGGGTTCGGAACCCTAAAATGCCGCGCTAGTGAAAATATTCACTAGTAATAATGATGTCATCAAGGTATCAAAGGACAATGTCCACAATGGCCCAGTGCAATTAAAGCATCTGACACACACGATAATTAATTGTCTATTTTATTACAATAATTCCAAATACTTTTATAACACGGACTAGTTGTATTCCAAAATGAATATTAAAAAATATTATTTGCGATTATTAACATTAATTGCTGCCATATGGCCCACACAGTCTGAATCACTCTACTACGTTATAAGAGTTGGCACTTCCTTACATTGTTAATACCCGAATTATGAAAGCTCTGTGTACCCAACCTAACAACGTAAAGTATTATTTACGTAGAAACTATTATATAATCGGTGGTATTGTTACATCGCATCGTCGAGTCGCGAAGTTTCGCCAAGCTTCTCAAACAAAACTAGCGTGGGAAACAATAGAGTAATTAGGGGCTATAAACACCCGACCCGACCGTCATAAAAGTAACATTCCTGGAATTCCGACCTTAGTCCATGTACCTAGTTTTGTAGTTAAGATTGAACCTTATTCATAAGTCGTTAGAGATCAAATTAGCATGTATGGTAAAGTGTTTACATCAGATGTTCAAAGGAGAGCCGCCTTATTGTATTTGATTTATTGCTTTGTTTGTCTGCTATTTTTATTCTTTATTGATCGAGGAGTTTCTAGAATTGTGATTTGTGTCATATATAAAGCGTCGCACCGCGGCGTTGAGTCAGTATTACTTTGGAAGCGACAGTGTAACTATCTAAGCGCGGATAGCGACCAAGTGATCGTTAAGTGTTATCAGTGAACTCGTGTTGTGAACTGTGAACAGTGAAATCAGTGATTGTGAACTAACGACCTCAGTGTGTGTTAACGGACTTTTGATAATTGTGCAAGACGATTTGGACAACTACTGTGGAACATTGTGCTAACCTAGTGATCAGTGGAAATAAACGTTCATCTCATCGGATTGGCATTTTAATACCACCCCGCACGTAACAATTGGTGTCAGAAGCGGAATGCCAATCACTCCGAGGGAAGATACGCGTACTCCACGCACCAGGCGCCAGGCGGAGATTGATGCAACCCGGCAGAAGGAGCTCGAAGCATCGGGAGCAGGAACATCCACATTGGAAGAGCCAGCAGCAACACCGATGGCACCCGCCATGGCAGCGCCACCTCCAGCAACGCCGGTGAGTCGAACTATGGATGGAGGCCTGGAGGCCATGCTAGCCGCTCTCCTAGCTGGACAAGAAGAAGCGAGCCGTAAACAGGAGGAAGCCAGCAAAGAACAACAGGCTGCAGGCTGTACAGGCGGCAAAAGAAGAAGCTAGCCGTAAACAAGAAGAAGCTAGCCGTAAACTAGAAGAGAGTATTGGACGTCAGTTGCAGAGCGGGCTTGCCGGCATGGGAGAAAAGATAAAGAAGGTGGAAGCCAGCGTAAAAGAAGTGGAAGGGCGTCTCGACGTACACGAGCAGACCGTGAATGACCTAGCTAATGAGGTCCAGAAGCTGAAAGTGCGAGGAGTTGGACAGAGCAGTCAGGGTCCCACCATGACCTCGCCCTTTAAACTAGACCTGCCGCACTTCGACGGTACATCTTCGTGGGCAGCCTACAAATTTCAGTTTACGACGCTGTCTAAAAGCTGTGGCTGGACTGACGAGCATGCAAATACAGCGCTCACATTAGCGCTGAAAGGAGATGCTCAGCTTATCCTGGAACGCATACCTGAAGAGGAAAGGACGTTGAAGACCCTGCTGGAAGCCCTCGAAACGCGCTATGGAGACAAGCACATGGAACATGCGTACAGGGCACAACTACGTGAGCGCACCCAGAAGCCCACAGAGACATTACAACAGTGGGCAGATGAAATCGAGAGGTTGGTCCGACGAGCCTACGTGTCGACACCATCAGTCATCGAGGTTACATCGCTGCAGCACTTTGTGGATGGAATCAGGGATGGCGAGGTACGCGCTGCTGTACGTTTGGGACATCATCAGACACTCAAGAACGCCCTGGTTCATGCTTTGGAAGTGGAAACTGTGCGACGAGACACCAAAACGTATAGGGTTCAGGAACTGGTGACTGAACCCAGGAAGCCCCGTTATGGACCGACATGCTACGGGTGTGGAGAAGGAGGGCATATTCGGATTGATTGCCCAAAGATGAAGAAACAGGACCCAAGTGGCAGAAGAAATGTCGTGAGAGTTGCGAGACGGGCGCCGACTGGTCAAAGGAGAGCCTCCACCATCACTGTGACACAAGTGTGCAACGGGAACAGCATCGTCGAGGGCACCCTGAACAACAAGACCTGCAAGTTCACAGTGGACACAGGATCATCGCGCACAATTGTGAAGCCTGAATTCCTGCAACGATTTATATCACGGATATCACGGAAACATCGATCTGCAGCATGCTCACTACGGACAGCAACCGGCCAGTCAGTACCTGTCCTTGGCGATACAGATGTGGAGATAGTCATCGGTGAGCACTCATACATTCATTCTGTGCTTATTGCCAACATAACTGACGATTGCATTCTGGGATTGGACTTTTTAGAGAAGCAGCAGTGCATATTGGATGTGGCCCGTGGTGTACTCCGGTTTCCCGAGCAAGAAGTGTTTTTCGAAGGAACGGCACCGTGTAAGCTTTACTGTCTCAAGGACGTTGTGTTGGCTCCAAAATCGCAAAATATTGTTCGAGTGAAATTTCCAAATACAGTCAAGAGTGGACTATGTGTAGTTGCTGAAGATGAGGGCACACATCCGACCTGGATTACTGTAAGAACATTGCTCATGACAAACAGAACGGCCAGTGTGCGAATTCTTAATCTTGGCAATGAAGAAGTTCATCTGAAGAAAAACAGCATAATTGGAAAATGTCAAGAAGTGAAGTACCTGCGACGAACCGTTACTGCGATTACTTCTACGGAACCAAGCTCGGAAGATCAAATATCACAGCTGCTGGAATCATCCAAAGACAACTTAACATTCACTCAGCTGTCACAAGCAAAACGTCTGTTGATGCGGTTTAAAGACGTCTTCGCCGCTGGAAACAACTGTGGACGTACCGGACTTGTTAAACACAAAATTGACACTGGCGACGCAAGACCTATACGACAGAGGCCACGAAAGATTCCATGGGCGAAAGAAGCTGAAGTTGCAGACATGATACGAGACATGGCCAAAGAGAAAGTTATCGAACCATCTACAAGTCCTTGGTCATCGCCAGTGGTTCTGGTGAAAAAGAAAGATGGCTCCACCAGATTCTGCGTAGATTACAGAATGCTTAATGAAGTCACAAAGAAGGACAGCTACCCCTTGCCTCGAATAGACGATACACTGGACATGCTCAGTGGAATGAAGTGGTTTTCAACAGTTGACCTGAAAAGTGGCTACTGGCAGGTAGAAATCAGTCCAGAAGACAAAGAAAAGACAGCATTCAGTACGGGCATTGGAAATGGTCTCTGGCAATTCAACGTCATGCCATTTGGACTGTGTAATGCTCCAGCAACGTTCGAACGTCTCATGGACAGAGTAATGGTTGGATTACTGGGAGACGTATGCTTGGTGTACCTGGATGACGTCATCATTTTGGGCCGTGATTTTAGTGAACATCTGCAGAATCTGGAGAAGGTTTTGAACCGTCTACGTGAAGCAAACCTGAAGCTGAGTGCCAAAAAGTGTGACTTCTTTAAATCCAAAGTCAGCTACCTTGGACACATCATTTCGGAGAACGGGGTACAAACTGATCCTGAAAAAATCAAGGCTGTTCAAACTTGGCCTACCCCGAAGAATAAAACGGATGTAAGGTCGTTTTTGGGACTATGCGCTTACTATCGGCGGTTCGTCAAGAACTTTTCTGGAATTGCCAAACCCTTACATCGACTGACGGAAGAAAAGCGCACATTTGTATGGGACTTGGAGTGTGAATCCGCCTTCAACTATCTTAAGCAGCGACTGTGTGAAACGCCGATCTTGGGGTACCCTACCAGAGATGGAAGATTTATTGTGGACACTGATGCCAGCAACACGGGAATTGGAGGAGTTCTCTCACAAATCCAAGGAGACAAAGAAGTGGTCATAGCATACTTCAGTAAATCATTATCCAAACCAGAACGAAACTACTGTATCACCCGCCGCGAGTTGCTAGCTGTGGTAAAGACTCTTCAGCACTTCAACAAGTACCTCATCGGAAGGGAGTTTACGCTCAGAACTGACCACGCTGCTCTAAAATGGCTTCTACAGTTTAAGAGCCCGGAAGGTCAAGTGGCACGATGGATCGAGCAACTTCAAGAGTTCTACTTCGTGACAGAACATCGCAGTGGAAAAGGCCATAGCAACGCCGACGCCCTGTCAAGAAGACCTTGTGCAGATGACTGTAGTAGTAGTAGTAGTGCAGAACACTGCGAGAAGCATGAGTCTCGAGGAAAAGTCAGAATCATCAGGATGGACAGAACGGATGACGAATGGAACAACGAAAATATGAGACAAGCACAATCGGAGGACAGTGATTTACGACCTGTACTGGATTGGATAAAGTCTGGAAACAAACCCCAGTGGAGCGACGTATCAGCTTGCAGCCCAATCACAAAAAGTTACTGGGCTCAGTGGGACAGCCTGACTCTGCAACAGGGAATCTTGTACAGAAAATGGGAAAGCAGCAATGGAAAAGAAACTACGATGCAGGTCGTTGTTCCCCGGAGTAAAGTGGCATCTCTACTACGATACATTCATGACGGAGTTTCTGGTGGACACCTGGGAGTCAAGAAAACACTTGTGAAGGTTCGTCAACGATTCTACTGGGTACACAGCCGCGAGGATGTAGAAGATTGGTGCAGGAAGTGCACCGCGTGCGCATCAGTAAAAGGACCGAAGACAAGAAGTAAAGGACAACTAAAATTGTACAACGTTGGAGCACCATGGGAGCGCATTGCCGTGGATGTTGCCGGGCCATTTCCCGAGACTGAAGAAGGCAACAAATACATCATCGTAGTGCAAGATTACTTCAGCAAATGGCCCGAGGTTTTCGCGACACCAAACCAGGAAGCACAGACAGTTGCAAAGAAGTTGGTGCAAGAAGTGATCTGTCGATTTGTTGTACCGATGGAACTGCATTCCGATCAAGGAAGGAACTTCGAGTCTGCCCTATTCCAAGAAATGTGCACTCTCCTCGGGATCCAAAAGACGCGGACAACGGCAGCTCATCCACAGTCAGACGGAATGGTTGAGAGGTTTAACCAGACGTTGGAAAATCACCTGGCTAAAGTCGTGGACGCACATCAGCGAGACTGGGATCAGTACATACCTCTGTTCCTGATGTCGTACTGTTCCGCTACCCATGACAGCACTGGTATGAATCCTGCAAATGTGAATTTTGGACACGAACTAAGACTTCCTATCGACGCCATAACTGGTTCCCCGCCAGATGCTCCAAAGCCTGTAACCGACTATGTCAGTGATCTTCGTAGTCAGCTGGACGAAGTGCACAGGATAGTTCAAGAAAATAGTTTAAAAACTGGTGTAAAAATGAAGACCCGGTACGATCGTAGAGCGAATACGATGGGTTTCGAAGAAGGAACTCTCGTCTGGTTGCACAACCCACTACGAAGGAAAGGAAAAAGTCCGAAGCTGCAGGCTCATTGGGAAGGACCATACCAGATTATCACGAAGATAAACGACGTTACCTACCGCATTAAACGAGGCCAGAGAGGAAAGCCAAGGGTAGTACACATCGATCGACTTACACGATACCATGGAACAAATGATGATCGGGACGATCATAACTAAGAAGGGGATAATGTTACATCGCATCGTTGAGTCGCGAAGTTTCGCCAAGCTTCTCGAACAAAAATAGCGTGGGAAACAATAGAGTAATTAGGGGCTATAAACACCCGACCCGACCGTCATAAAAGTAACATTCCTGGAATTCCGACCTTAGTCAATGTACCTAGTTTTGTAGTTAAGATTGAACCTTATTCATAAGTCGTTAGAGATCAAATTAGCATGTATGGTAAAGTGTTTACATCAGATGTTCAAAGGAAAGCCGCCTTATTGTATTTGATTTATTGCTTTGTTTGTCTGCTATTTTTATTCTTTATTGATCGAGGAGTTTCTAGAATTGTGATTTGTGTCATATATAAAGCGTCGCACCGCGGCGTTGAGTCAGTATTACTTTGGAAGCGACAGTGTAACTATCTAAGCGCGGATAGCGACCAAGTGATCGTTAAGTGTTATCAGTGAACTCGTGTTGTGAACTGTGAACAGTGAAATCAGTGATTGTGAACTAACGACCTCAGTGTGTGTTAACGGACTTTTGATAATTGTGCAAGACGATTTGGACAACTACTGTGGAACATTGTGCTAACCTAGTGATCAGTGGAAATAAACGTTCATCTCATCGGATTGGCATTTTAATACCACCCCGCACGTAACAGTTTTATGCTCGGAACAATGACTAGTCATTGTTTCGAGGTATTATGCTTATAATTTTTTTTTTGCAGTGTTGGTTAGTACAAAGTACGTTCATAATTCTGAGTTATTTATGTATGCAGTGTCGCGGGCGGGACTGATATGGCCGCCATCTTTGCCAAACGTCATGTCATGTCAAAAAATATTAGGTATGCTCAAAAACTTTGCACATTAACAAGACTTTGCCCGGTAGAACATTCCTGTGAAGACAAATTAATTCTCCCCACCTTTGTTTCTATCTCGCTCAAAGTTACCGTAAGAATATCTGACAATAATAATTAAATTAAAAAAATTAAAACCACCCCCGACAGATTTGTACATATAATCCGAGTTTATAATCAAAGCATATGTATAACTTTGTACATTGAGACCATTCCAAGGAGATGTCTCAGAATGAGATCAAGCTTACCATATTTTTGCAATATCATTGAAGTAACAAGATACTGCGACAGCGCCATTGTGATTTTTTGACGTCCGCGGTCACGGACTACGAGCTTACGAAAGTTGCTATCGTAGTTTTTTTAACCAAAAAAGAGCTGATAATATTTAAACGGCTGAACAGATTTTCATGAAATAAAGCTAAGAACACTCTCGACGAAGACAACTATCAAACAAAACAAACTAAATCATAATCGGTATATATATCGATAACACTCCTTCGTCTTGCGTCGAGGGTTAAAAACCAAATCAACGTGAAGAAAGATGTAAAAACATTATTCAAAGTCATATTTTTTAGTCTTCAAAAGTATATGCAATAGCAACCTCCATCCATAGTGTATAATCTTCTTGGGACTCTTCTTCTAAAACCAGTACATTCTCCTGTTTGAGATATTTATCTCCATATCTCTGAAGATACTAATCAGATCTCGATAAAATTAAAATGGGACCACCTCGGAAACGTACCCTACCTATTAAAAAAAGAATCATTTGAATCCGTTCACAATTGACGGAGTAATCACGTAACATACACCCAAAAACAAAACATACAGACGAATTGAGAACCTCCTCCTTTTTTGTGAAGTCGGTTAAAAATACAGACAGAGTTAGGGAATATGCATGTTTTTTTAATAATTTTTATACGATACATTATATCTTTATACGATTAGAAAAAAATACTTAGCGCTTACAAAAAGGAAATTAGTTATAAATAAAAAATAAAAAATTACAAACAGATACGGGCACTTAAACACCACCATGTTAGGGCGCTTGGTGTGACGTCGTAGTCTATAATAATAATAAACCATGGAGGATGTTTCCCTACTCTTTAAAGCTCATATTGTAGACTTTTTATTAAAATTTAGATTTTTTAACAGAGGTAGGACTGCTGCTAGTCCGCCTGGGGCGGTACCACCACTCTGCCTATTAATTTTCAGCTGTGAAATAGGAATGTTTTTCGGTTGAAATGGCAAGGTGTCCAGTGAAATTACAGGGCATTTAAGACTCAACATCTTTATGTCTCAAGGTAACAGGCTCAGTGCAGTGACATGCGAAATTCTGAACTGCCAGAAAATTTGGCATGCCGCTGTATCTGTAATAGGTAGACGTCATCGCTTATTATCAGGCGAGCGTCGTGCTTGTCCTGTTACCCTTTACCATATTAAAAAAAACCTTGATGTCACTTGTTCATCTGACCAATAGCGTGTGTTTCAACTACCTTGAATTGCCCTCAAATTTTTGGCACTTTTCAATAATTATTTTCTTATCGAAATAGAAGTCATAAAAAAAATTGACATACATGTCATTCTGAAGCAACAAACATTAGAAAAAAAAAATTTAACCCATATTTAAATCAGACGCATATTACCTTAGTGACAAAGCAACATTAGAATTGTCAAAACAGATTTGGCAAACACTTAACAGTCGTCCGTGTCTCATCAATACTGCGTGGTATGTTTTAGTAGGTACTAGGTAGGTAGTAGTAGGTACTTATGGGATCTCTTCAATTATATTGTATACATGTATGGGGTCGTAACATGCCCTGTCCTTTATAAGTATTTGACGGAGCCGAAGCCATCAGCAGCACATCAAGAAGCCCTTTACAATATTTACTTACTATGTCTGTGGATGGAGAGATATGGAAAACTATAAAAAGATGGTACATTATATCATGACTAATGGTTAAGAGCTGATTCATGTTGGGTTACTGGTCTATGGGATGAGGTCCTACGGCATTCGCCAATAATGCCTCATTACAAAATATATAGGCAAGTGGTGACTTGTTGCCCACTAAATGGATCCACCATAAAGGCGGACCGTTATTTTGGCGCCGAGGGACAACATTAGCGTAGGTAACTTAGGGTGTCGAGAGGTATGCTGCACTTTCACTAAACGCTACGCGCAGCTTTATCTTTTTTCCACCATGAGGTTTAGGCAAGCCGGGGTCAGAGAGTCTCATTGAGCCCTCACGGGATATGGGTACTGCGGTGATGCTGCAGAGCTGCTCGCAGCCAGCGCGCCACAGAGCCGCCCCTGCGGACTATTATTTATTATGTGACTGCGGGAGAAGTATTTTTATTATTTCTGGTCGTTTTTATGGTAATTAATATAATTGTTATTCACGATATTTATTTGTCTTTCGTAGGAATAGGTTTAGATTCAGATTCAGATTCAGATATTTATTTGCATAAAATACAGGTTTATAATAACATTTACTTACAATACAGATATAAAAAACAATTCAAAAGCATTAAATAAACTATATATATTATAAAAAACCTTAACCTAGAGTGCCGCCGGCAGCGGGGCAGAGCCCAAGCTACCGGTGGTTAGGGCTGCAGAGAGAGGAACCTCCTGACGATGCGTGCCATATCACGAAGTACCGCCTTCTGTATCTGGCCCTTGATCCAGCCGCCTAGCGAAAGTCTCTTCAGATGTTGGTTGAGACTCTTCATTGTTATTATTATTACTATCTTGTGAGCAAAGACTTTCAGACAGAGCCTAAATATTCAGTGATTACCTATATAGCTACGTAAATTAGCGTGATGATTCTAGTCCGGTTGTTTCTATGTACGAATAGGTATCAATTAAATACCAACAACTACTAAATTACCACTGCAATGTTGTTGTACATCGGAAGCGCTTTGGATCTCATATAAAATCATAAACCTGAGATACTTTGTGTCATCTGAGTCAGTGATCGTTATAAATCTACTTTGTAGATACATGTTCGTGTCAGTAGGTACTCTTGTCCCTCAACCATGATAACAATCGCGGTGACTTTTCTCGGTGTTCCGGCCATTATCTCATGAAGGTCATTGCAGCCCTGCATAATCTAAATACCTTATAATCTGTAGTATATTACCTCACTGCCTTGTAGGTAAGATATATTGATTAATTGATGATAAAACCTTTACTGCACGCATTAAAAGATGAAACAAACGGATAAACCAAGATAATTGTGATAATATTTTGCAATGGATAGTCTATTTATTTAAAACGATCTCTACCAGACAACATTTTGATGGATAAGAGTGTCTTTAAAATGCGGTCAGTGGCAATATTCACTAAATTGTATTTGTAAACAGATCTTGTTCTTGTAAAGGTGCGTTGATTATTATTTGTGAAACACATGATTATAAAAGTTTAAAAATGCACATCGCTAATAAAATAAACACAATACATCTACTGGAAATGTAGTAGGTTCCATGCACGACACACAACTCATTACCTACCTATCAAATCCAGTTCTCAACTCAAGCGTCGGTTGTATTATACCGGTACTTTGGAAGAAAGCAAAACGTAGTATAGCTCGCCACTCCGCGCCCGGCGCTCTCACCCGACGCTAGCTTATACAGAGAAAGCACACTTTAAATTCCAATAACAGTCACTTAGCAAACTATTACATATCCCTAAACCAGTGTTAAACATGTGAGAAGCTAATTAAAACTCTAATCTGTATGCAACAAGTGCGAAAATTCAAGCAAAATCTATGATAACATAACCTAAGTTTGTGCGAAGTCACTGTGAACTGTGAACTTGTATAAACTCGGATATAAATGACAGCAAGTAAGTAAAATTCCAGTCAAATACTTTTTGTAACAGAAGCCCGTTTATGTTAACAACGTGTAATAAATCAAATATATTTATTTAGTTAGTGGTTTGTAATTTGCTACGGCTGTTAAACATGTTCGTGTATGTCAAACAGTTTGTTTAGTGTAGGTACTATAGAAACTGTTTGATAGTCTGGGGTAAAGGCGCAAAGGCAAAGACAAACGATGAATGCTAATAAGACTATAGCAGTAGTAAGAAAACTTAAGCTAATAGACATAAAGTATAAAATCGTGTAGCTATTCTATTTATATATAACGGTTGGAAACCTCAAACTAATATAACTATTATTTATTCTGTCAAAGGTCAATGTTAGGTCTCACATAAACAGCAGTAATTTTAGTATATTGTTGTTAATTACTCTGTTAAAACGTATATACTTGAACTTAACATTGCATTGAATGTTGCGACATTACTGGTTATCGTGGGTAACTTCACAAAACAGTATTATAGATGATTTATATTTACCAAAATTTAGCCTGTTATAAAAATATTAATGTAACTACCCTCATTTGGAATCGAATATTGCTGTCAACATTTGCTAGCATTTATGTATATCATTACCAGCCACTTTCTGTCTACTGTTGGACATAGGCCTCTCCTATGGCACGCCACTGAGCTCGATCTTCAGCTATTCGGTTCTAACCGCTGCGTACATCATTGCTTGATCATTTGCCGAGCCGTTGTCTCGACTCTAAAACTATTCTACTCCAACGGTTATCGGTTCTGCGACAGATGTGACCAGCCCACTGCCATTTTAGCTTGCTAATCCTTTGAGCTATGTCGATAACTTTGGTTCTCTGACGGATGACTTCGTTTCGAATTCGATCCTTCAGAGAAACTCCGAGCATAGCCCTCTCCATAGCTCGCTGAGCGACTTTAAAATAGTGAACTAGTCGTCACCGCCAGCGTGTAGTCTACGTCTCGGCTCCGTAGGTAGTAACAGGTAGGACGCATTATATCCACATAGTAGTAGTAGTTATAAAACGAAGTCACTCTCTCAATCTGTACTCTTACATCTTTTAAACTACGCAACAGATTTTAATGCAGTTTTCAGCAAAAGATAATGTGATTAAAGAGGACGGTTTGTAACCAAGGTTATAAGCGGGCAAAGCCGCGGGGTGCAGCTAGTAAAGGATATTATATATATTTTTTTAATGTTTTTTTTTTAATATTCTGTAGGTTAGTATCACTATCTCATCTGTTGGTATGAGATGATGCGGTCGAAGATGGTAAGCACGCTAGGCCTAGAATGGGAACTGGCTCTCAATGATAGCTGCCGGAACACATTAGATGTTTGGCGACAGATTTTCTAACTTGAGGGTGGTAGCTGGCCAGGCGGACACTAGATAGTGTCCTACCACCATGCGAGGGTTGTTGGTTTCTTAACGATATTTTTCCTTCACTGGAGGGCCACTGTGAACAATGCACATACATTTTTCGATAGAAAAATCCATTGGTGCATGGCAGGATTAAACGTGGTACCTCTGGCATCAAAGCCGACCGTTCTCCCACTTACACCACCGGGCCTTAAAAATAATGTTACTTATGTTATACCAGATGTTACATCGAGACAAGAAAAACTCAAAAATGTTATTAAGCCCTGAATTAAATCTGAAATGAAGCCTAAAAGAAACAGATTATTTTATTGTAATACTGTAAGTACATAAAGAACGAGATAATATTATTTGCTGTTGGAGACTCAACTCAACAGTCAAACGTGACAAGTTGTAAATAAAGGTATGGATTATAATTAACTACACATTGTTACACACAATCCAAAATGTCATCGTACCGACGGGATTCGAAGCCGCACCCTCCTGGGAAACATGACCAGGGTGCTAGGCTGGGTGAGAAACATACACGGCATTATTGGATACACTCAACTCAAAACTGATATAACCATAAGGCAATAAATCGCAAGGCAACATTGCTACGGTTCACTTTACATTTGGTTAATTTAGTATTTAAATGTTTATTTTTAGTGTATCCAATTCTGAACCTGGAGTTATACTCCTATTTAAGTCCAAATTGGAAATATGAAAGGCGGGACATATTGTAACATAAATTGTTTTTATTTATTTGTCTGACAGACAAGTAGATGGCCGCTATCTCACCTGATGTTTCGTGAGGTTGCGTTCCAAGATGGAATCGTGCTTGTCTGGAATTAGAGGACGACAGCGAGAAGACTTAACAAAGTTTAGTCCAATCCACGGAGAGCTACTGTCATAACCCGTCTTCCAGTTCCAAGTCTATAGAGGTCTAAATGTTAGAGGTAATTTTAGAGTCTAAAACATCAACATTTCCGGATCTTTGAGATCCTACCGCTGTTAAAATATATAAATTCGCTAGGATTCTTATACTCAAATATATACTTTCACATTTCATTCTGTACAAAAAAAAACATGATAATTTTTGGTTCAATTACATATTATGTTAGATGAAAAAAATATCTAAAATCTTTTAATTTTGACACGTGTTTGCCCTCTTCTCTGAATCAATATGATTTATTAACTTGATACTAACACTGAAAGATAGAACAAAGACAGAGTAATAGTTTGGCCAAAAAATTAAATAAATTACTAGAACGGTGACTGTATAAATTATAATATATTTATTTACATATTGTATGTATATACATCAATATAATATTAAAACTACCTAACTATAAACAAATAAATAAACCTAAACAAGAATGCAGTCTACCAAACCACTACCAGTAGGTAAAGTTCCCAAAATTCTGGTTGTATTCTCCCGTTGATTGGCGATGGTTAGTCTCTGAGCTAAATACATGCAAGCATTTTGGCTCCGTGGCGTTTCAACCAGACATGTAGAGAGATCTTTAAAATGCTTACGCGAGGAGAGGCAGCTTGCTCCTTGCCGTTTTTAGGCTGAAGGTCATTGGAGGGATCGTAAGCCTTACATTAAATTCTGAATTTTTCTACAATCAGTTTCTGAAGGAAGAAGAAGAAGAAACCAAGTAAGAAGTAGTTACAATAAAGTGATGAGAGTTCGCATCCCGTCTAAGTGGGTGGTGCTGTGGTCACTCTGGGCTGGAGGTCTAGTCACCCAGCCGACGGTGCCGGTGCGAGTGGGAGCAGGATGGCTGCGCGGGACGGTCTCACTTGATGGAACCTACGCGCAGTATACTGGCATACCATACGCTAAAGTGGTCAAGAGATTCCAAGTTAGTTATCTATCATTTAATTACCATTTCGAGCGTGGTACATCGTGGCCTACATCACCACTTAACATCAGGTGAAATAGTGGTCAAACCGGAACAAAAAAAAATCTAGCAACTCAGATTTTAGCAGGTCACAGCACAGGTTATAGAAATGCTGACGTCATTCTCAGTCAAAATTATAGGTAATAATATCGTGCAAACGTTGGCAAGCCATAAGTCAAAAGCATCTTACTTTGCTAAGGGCCAGTTTCACTGGATCATGATAAAGTTTCAGATAGTTATCTGACATATGATGCCATATAAAAATTGTCCAAAATCTGTCAGATAAGTTCCTAATACGACTACCAAGAAACTGGTACCAGGTGAAACTGGCACTTAACTGATTTTAAAAAGCTTTCCACGTTTCAGAAGTCATACAGTACTCGTATGTTAAAGAGAATTTTTGAAGTTGGCTCAGCAAGCACCTTTGCGTCTGATTAACATTCTTCTACCTCGTTTGTCTTAAATCCATAAACCAGAACCAGTACTCAGTAACGGTTCACTGACCTGTGCACGAATCAGAAATCTAGAATCTAGACCTACCCTACTTTCTTCATAACCGTAAACAATATCTTATATCTTCTGCACGTAGTTTCATTTAATTAATAGGACATACTTGACATGCGTAAATTTATGTTTTTGAAAAAAGCTTACAAGCAATGAGGGTTGTATACACAGGTTGTACATTACTAGTAGTGTTGTTCAATAACGAAATAGTAATTACTTTACCGGTTTTGTAGTTAATAATCCTAATCCTAACTTTAATATTATAAATGCGAAAGTAACTCTGTATGTCTGTCTGTCTGTGTCACTTTCACGCCAAAACAACTGAACCGATTTGAATGAAATTTGGTACACAGATAGTCTAGAGCCTGAGAACGGACATAGGCTACTTTTTAATGCGAAAAGAGGGTTGTAAGGGGTTGAAAGGGGGGATGAAAAGTTGTATGCAAGTATCATCATTTTAGAAGCTAGAAGCTTGAAACTTATTTTGTAGGCTGTTAATTTGATATAAATAAATTTGACATTCAAAGTTTGTAAAAGTTTACCCTCAAGGGTGTAAAAATAACAATAGGGAATAAGGGATGAAAGTTTGTATGGAAATATGTAAGGTTTATGTGAATGTTCTACTGAACGGATTTAAATGAAATTTGGTACACAGATAGTCTAGAGCCTGAGAATAGGCTACTTTTTAATGCGAAAAGAGGGTTGTAAGGGGTCAAAAGGGGGATGAAAAGTTGTATGGAAGTATCGTCATTTTTGAAGGTAGAAGCTTGAAACTTATTGTTTAGGTTGTTGATTTAATATAAAAATAATATGTCATTCAAAGTTTATGAGGGGGAAGGGGGGAGGGAGAAGGGGAAGGGGGAATGAGGGGAGGGGAGAGAGGGTGGAAGTGAGGGCAAGGGGAAGGGGGAGAGGGATGGAAGGTGAGGTAAAGGGGAGGGGAGGTGGAGTGAGGAAAGGGGAGTGGGGGGAAGAGAGAGGGGAGGGGAGGGGTGGGTAAGTGGGGGGAAAGGGGAGGGAAGTGAGGAGAAAGGGGGTGGAGGGAAAAGAGAGGGAGTGGGGAGGGGAAGGGGGAGGGAGAGGGGAGGGGGATTTGCGCGGCGTGGTACGGTGCGGTGTAGGTGGGATACGCATGTGTCTTATTTGTAAAATAATTAGCCTAAATATTTAAAAATGCTACCCAAAGACACTATTGCACGCGGACGAAGTCGCGGGCACAGCTAGTGAATTATACTGACGATACGATCAATAAAGTTATAGATTAATAGTTATCACGTCAACGATTGGTTTCATTTTAATATTCAAACGTTAAATTATGCTTTTGCTATGTGTACTTGATAAATGATTACGATTTACATATTTTATGATTCTGACGTGTATTATGTGCGTATTATTTATTATTTGTATATATGAATACTTCCTAGATGCTAAATAAATGATTTGATTTCATTTGATTTAATATCCATTAATTTTATTTAGCTACTACCTGTGCCCCGCGGCTTCCCCCGCGGGATTTGAAAAAATATCATAGGCATTTGTTAATCCCGGTTATAAACTATCTGTGTGCCTAATTTCATCGAAACCTGTTCAGTCGATTTTGATTGAAAGAGAAAAAAAAGTGGATGGTTCTCCTTGTAAGTATTGTCTAAATGTATGAGATCCAGCATCACGCACGGTATTTTCCGCGATGTTAGAACCAGATGCACTTGCTTCGGCATCAAACATTTTAATTTTAAATTTGCATTTTTAATACACTAGTATAAAAAAAATAAAACTGGCCAAGTGCGAGTCAGCATCGCGTCTCTTATCGCACACTTAGGGAGGGTTCCGTACAATACGAAACATAACAGAGTTTCAACCTCATATATTTGATTAATTGATATTACCAAGAATATTTGGTTTGGTCGCGATCTAGAAAGACGGGGCTCGTTTACTAGCGCCATCTATGTTATTCTGCCGAAACTAATTAGAATTTTAGTTTGCAACATTTTAGCGGCAACAGAAATACACCATCTGTGAAAATTTCAACCGTCTAACTATCACGGTTAGTGAGCTATAGCTTGGTGACAGACGGACAGACAGACAGACAGACAGACAGACGAACAGCGGAGTCTTAGTAATAGGGTCCCGTTTTACCCTTTGTGTACGGAACCCTAAAAATTATGATAGGAAGTAAAGTAGCGCCTAAAATTCAACGTCACATTGCTATTAAAATTTTTATCACTCTGTATTTATGAATCCCATTACTCCTTGTGAAATAAATAAATTAATCCATTCCTTAAAAAACACCAACAGCACGGGATATGATGACGTGAGCACCAAAATCCTAAAACAAGTATCCGAATTAATCGCACCTGTGCTTACTCACATTTTTAACCTGTGTATCGAATCAGGCGTATTCCCAGATAGACTTAAAAGAACTATTATTTAACCATTATTAAAAAAAATGATAAGCAAAGTATGACATGTTATAGACCAATTGCACTTATACCCACACTTTCAAAATTGCTTCAGAAGATTATATATAATAACCTATATAAGATTTTTGAAATTAACAACGTATTTACTGACGAACAAATAGGATTTAGGAAAAATAAAACAATAAATATAGCTACTCATAAAATTCTCAATATAATAATGACACAATTAGATCAAAAAAATTTGACTACTGCGCTATTTATGGACTTGACAAAAGCCTTCGATTTTGTCGACCACCGTATTTTGCTAAGGAAGCTGGAAGCCTGTGGAGTAAGAGGTAACATTTTAAAATTATTAGAATCATATCTCAGTGAGCGAAGGCAATGCACAAAAATTACTCGTGTATGTCATAAAACCAAAAGAGAAACTACATATTCTTCCAAATATTGTGACGTTACTCAGGGTGTGCCTCAAGGAAGCGTACTAGGTCCTTTGTTGTTTATCATCTACATAAACGATCTTCCTAAAGTTACAAACAACAATATGGTGTTATTTGCTGATGACAGCATTGTAATGTTTTCTAGTAGATGTAAGTCTACCTTGCAGGCAGATATGAATACTACTTTAGACAAAATAATTAATTGGTTGAATTTAAATAAATTAATCATGAATCTAGAAAAAACCAATTTTATGATATTTAGAAATAGAAAAAAATATATAAATGATTTGAACATAAATTCGAATGGACATAAAATTAATGAAGTGTGCAGTACAACATTTTTAGGACTGCATCTTGACTGCAATTTAAATTGGAAATGTCACACACAAAATATCTGCAACAAGTTTAGTCAATTTTCTTATGCTCTTTATATGCTTAGTAAAGTTGTGGACCAGTCTACTGTAGTTACCGCTTATCGAGGACATGTTGAGTCGATTCTAAGATACGGAGTGATTTTTTGGGGTAACTCTGTTGAAAAAGAATCGGTGTTTAAAGCTCAAAAAAGATGCTTGAGAGCAATTTGTAACTTGAAACAGACAGACGCGTGTAAACCATTCTTCATCTCTTTGAAACTATTGACCTTACCATGTGTATATATATATGAGACTGTAGTATTTGTCAAATGCAATGAAAATATGTTTGAGCATTTAAACAGTAAGCGCCATAGGCATAAAATATGTTACCCGACAAATAATACGACCCAATTTAATAAAAGTTTGTTCTGCATGGCTCCGACATTGTATAATCATCTGCCCAAAGATATAATACACAGCTCAAATATAATTTTGTTCAAAAACAAACTAAAGAATTGGTTGTTGACTAAGGCTTATTACAATGTGAATGAATATTTAAAAGAAAAATTTTATGAATTGTGATGAACTAACTAATTTATTTATTGACATTATATAAAAAGTTTAGATATTGACATTAATTACGTTAAACATTTTTATCATTTTGACATTCCCCACATATTGAAATTAAAAAAAAAATGTTAATAGTTAATAAGTTAATAAGTTATTTATTTGCTCATAATCAAAGCTTAAACTAATACAACAGACCATAAACACCCTTACACTATTTAAACAATAATAGTTTTTTTTTTTTTTTTTATGCAGTAAGTATTTAAAAGAATTGGGACATCATGTTATAATTTTAACATTAACTTGGCTCAAACGGGTCACTTAAATATTAGTATAGGTTCATGTCTGCGGCCTAACTCCTAACTAGGTTTCCCTGTATTTAGGATATTATAACCCTTCCAGTCACCGACTAATTAATTTGATTTTAAATTGTGTAGATATTGAAATTAAAAAAAAAATGTTGACCTTAATTATTTAGTAAATTTAATAGTTTAATTGTATAAAGATTAACGACCTATTTCTTATTGATTTCACGTATTCTTATATAATATTGCATGCCATGTGGTGGAATACAGCTGCACGTTTTAGAATGTTTATTAACACCATATTTTGACCTGTATTCGCAATTAAAGATATAAATAAATAAATAAATAAAAATGTATTATAGCAATAAAAAAACATTAAGACAAATGTGTTCATGCCCCTGATAAAAATATAAATTCCAATATCATTTTCTACAAGGCGTTTAATATACACTTGCTACAAGTTCATTGTAAATATTCTCAGTTTATTAATTACTTACTTTAACTTCGTGTATCGTCTTCTTATCTTCAAAATTAAGTTCAAATAATTCTAGAGTTCTTATTTACTCCAAAATTTTGGAACCTTGCTATGTACTACCTACCTATATTTAACTAAGTATGTCAACACCAAAATTATAAATGTGAAAGTCAGTTTGTATATTTTCTTCTTCACGGTCAGACGGCTGAACAGAACTAGCTCATATTTTGCACATGGATAGCCAATATTATGGATCAGGCTAAAGAATACTTTTAAACGCGGGCGGAGCCGCGAGGCACAGCTAGTTGGAAATATACAAAAGTTTATCATCATCAATCATTAATCAGCCAGTGTCAGTTCACTGCTGGACGTAGGCTTCTCCCAAGATGCGCTACTGAGCCCGATCTTCAGCTCATATTTTTCAGTTACTGCCTACCACTTTGCGTATGTCGTCGCCCCACCAGGTCACACAAAAGTATATCACCATTCCCCAAATAATTTAAAACATAATTAAACATTAATATGAAAAGCCTTTGTTAAATTATATCGTGTTAAATTTGAAAGGATTCACAATCTTTCAGGTACAAATAAAGTAAAGATTTGTTTACGTTGTAAGAGTAACAAGAACCAGCCCTTGAACGAGTCGTAATGCTACAGGTTCTTAAAATTTACCTATCGCACGGAAAAATACCGACCCATTATTGTTTGCTTGTTGTTAAGAAAAGTTACCGTGGAAAACCTTCTATTGCGCTGTACAACTTGTTATAAAAGTAAACAAGTCGTTAATTTTTTTAATAGAACCATACAGAGCTCCGCGTTGGATGTGATTCTTACAACACAATACAATATTTATTTTTGCAAATTACCGTACTGACCACAGAAGTCTTAATAATAACCGGCCAAGTGTGTGTCGGGCCAAGCGCAGTGTAGGGTTCCGTAGTAGCCTGTTATTCAATGCAAGTCTTTACCCGTTATAAACAAGCAACTAGGTATTCCGTCTTTGTCACTTTAAAGGATTTATTCTAATGATTTTGTATTTGGTACAAATATATCCAACACCCAAGTTCAACGACTATTACTGCTTAACTAATAAAGTTATCTCAACCGCTATAATTTTCCTTTAAAGTTCATAAAATGCGCTATTATCACGAATTTTTTCAGATTTATCAAGCCAGTAGTTTAGCTTTTAGAGGGGAGGGACGCCCTACCGGAACAAAATTTTGCACTTTAAAGTTGAATATTTCGTAAATAGAGTATTCAATCGAAAAATGCTATTAGCAACCCTTAAATCATTTTAAAATTCCTATTTAACGATACCCCACACGATGGGGTAGACGATGAAAAAAAATTCATCTCCACTTCTCATTTAGGGGAGCTACCCTAAAAAAAAATATTTTTCACAATTTTATTTCAGCACTTTGTCGGTGTAATATATATACATACTCCCACAAAATTACAGCTTTCTAGTATTAACGGTCTCTTAGCAAAACCTCGGAGAGACAGACAGACATGACGAAACTATAAGGGTTCCTTGTCAGGACTACGGAACCCTAAAAAAAGGCACACTTCTGTGGTACTGACAATCTTGGTATATAGTAAAGAAATGTTTATTTCCAGGCTGCAGAACCTGTACCTCCTTGGAATGGCACCTTCGAAGCCACCGACGAGCACGTGCGCTGCACGCAGAGGTTTCACGGCACAAATGTCGTGGGAACCGAAGATTGCCTCATACTCAACGTGTTTTCCCCTCTCCCAGCTTCTGAGCAAAAGCTGCCGGTCATGGTGTTCATCCACGGGGGAGGCTTCAGAGACGGCTCTAGCTCCCTCTTCATTTACAGCCCAGATTATTTGATAAAGCATAAAGTGGTCCTCGTCACCATAAATTATAGACTTGAAGTACTCGGCTTTCTCTGCCTTGGCACTAAAGAAGCTCCAGGCAACGTGGGGTTGAAGGACCAAGTGGAAGCCTTAAGATGGGTCAAAGAGAATATTGAATCCTTCGGTGGAGACCCGGACAATGTAACAATATTTGGTGAAAGTGCAGGATCAGCCTCAGTTCTGTACCATTTAGTCTCGCCGATGTCGAAAGGACTATTCCACAAAGCGATTTTGCAAAGTGGTTCTGCGACAAGCCCCTGGAGCTTACAGTTCGAGCCATCTAAGACTGCGAGGTTACTTGCCAAGAGTATGGGTCACAATACCGAAGACCCTACTCAAATATACAATATGTTTAGGGATATGAGTGATAAAGATTTAATGAAAGCCAGAGTTCCTAGAAACGAAGGAGACATTGTTCTCTCCGAAAATATATTTGTAGGTTGTGTTGAAAAAATCTTGCCAAATGTAGAACCGTTCTTGACTGATACTCCTTATAATTTACTCGCTTCGGGTAATTTCAACAAAGTACCTGTGATTATGGGGTATAATAATGCAGAAGGATATATGTTTGTTGGTAAAGAGAACCAAACCACGTTAGCTAAGATGGATATCTATAAGTCACTGCCGAGGGATTTAACCTTTCCGACGGACGAAGAGAAGAGAAGGACGGCTGATACCTTATATCGGTACTATATGGGAGATAAGAAGATTTCCAAGGAAACAATTATTGAATTTGCACGATATGAAGGTGATAGCGGAATAGTATATCCGGTGGTTTCGACGATAGACCTTCTTCTAAAGTCCAAGGATATGTTGGTTTACGGATACAAATTCTGTTACGATGGAGCGATGAACGTGGCAAAGATTGCATACGGGTTCAGAAAGTACCCGGGAGCGACGCATGCCGATGAGCTGTTTTACTTATTTAAAGTTAGAACACTCTTGCCTTTCGCGAGGATGGAGACCGATTTTATCGATTTCTTTACAACTCTGTGGACTAACTTTGCCAAATACGGGTGAGCTTAACTTTTTTTTTGTATTAAGGTAATAGGACAAGCTCAACGCTCGCCTGATCGAAAGTGATAACATCTGTTGACAGATAAGATACCGTAGAATGCAAACTCTTGGAATGCCAAATTTTTGCATAGTACTGCACTACGCCGGTTACCTATTTAGTTGTATTGAAGTTTATTCTCAGAGGCCTTGTAATTTCATTAAACTCTTTAGTCATCTTTGTAATTATTTTTTGTTTCACTACTTGTCAAGCCGCTAAAACCTTCCTTCACATGGATGTCACTACTTCATCATGGTTTCGTAGCTATGGATTATAAATTAGACTCCTTTCAGAAAGACTGGCGTCTTTCTGGAGTCTTATTCATCCGACTATAATCTCCTAGATTTGCCACAGCGTCGTCTAATTTATCTTCTCATGGTCTCTTCAGTGATGATCAGTAAAAAAATATTGACAGATAGTTATAAAACAGTAACAAAAACTTTGAATGTATTTATTCCAGAGAACCAACGCCTGAAGTGTCATCGACTATTCCTCTCAAATGGGAACCTACAAGTCTTAGCAACCCTAGAATATACAACATCGATAAAAACTGTTCAGTCTCTGAGTTGTGGGACGATGAGATCCTGAGGTTTTGGAACGCGACATATACAAAGTACAGAAGATGCTGATAAAGTTAGAAACAATTATAAAGATTAGATATTAAATTTAGTGCAAAAACGATTGATGTAAGATGCGACGTATCTTGGTGACCAAGGCATTATTTTAATAAATACTTGGTGGATAAATTTACCGAGATTCCTGGCGTTTGTATTTATTATAGAACCGCTTTGTTTTTCAAACTCTTTAAAGACATTATACATTTAGTGTTAGTAAAAAAATGTGATGCTACTTTAAGAATGCGATTTTTTTACTGATTTCATTTACACGACATTAAAAATATTACAATTCAGCTAATAAGTATAATTAGCAATTTTACTTTAACGTAAACTAGTCTCCTAGTTATTTTAGCTATCAATGTGAAAAAACACACTTTTCTTATCTTGTCTAACTTGGACTTGGCTTTATTTTTTTGAAGAATAAAAATATTAAAAAAAATATTAGTGGACATTTTATCTATATTATGCTTAGTAAGAACTCGTTAACACCAGCGGTCGTTGGTTCTTCGGCTAATGTGGCCAGCTCATTGCCACTTCAGCTTGCTAATTGGGTGATCTATATTGGAGAGGCTTATGTCCAGCAGTGGACAAATATAGGCTGATTATGATGATGCTTAGTAAAATTATTTATATAGGTAATGGTTTGCCCTCAAATAATGTGCTGTAAATGTTTTTAAATTAAAATAGACTCTTAAAAGTTAGGATTTTAAATGTTATTGAACTATTGCAAAAACATGTCTTACCACAGATCTATATATATAACAACCCCCGCATAGTGGTAGGACACTATCTAGTGTCCGTCTGGCCAGCTACCACCCTCAAGTTAGAAAATCTGTCGCCAAAACATCTAATGTGTTCCGGCAGCTATCCTTGAGAGCCAGTTCCCATTCTAGGCCTAGCGTGCTTACCAATTTAGGCCGCATCATCACTTACCAACAGGTGAGATAGTGGTCAAACGCTAGCCTATAAAATATATTTAAAAAAAAATACCCTCCAAATTTCAAGTCTACGACCAGTGGTTTAGGCTGTGTGTTGTCTCTAAGTCAGTTAGTCAGTCAGCATGTCAGGACAAAAAATCTTATAGTATTATATTTAATATGGTCAATGTCTATGTTAGTCGCTGCAGTGTTAATGATAGTTTAACAGTGACCTTAGAGATTGGCGCAAGTAGTCAAATATTGGCGAAAATACTGGACAGCACAGACCTTCAGACCGGCGTGTTGCAACCGCCGTCGTATCGTGGAGGTCTTCGCTTCGTCGGTCAGTTCTAACCGAACGTTAGAACCGTCGCGTGTGAATCGATTATCGTGATTTATATCGGTATTTATATCGATATTGATAAACAAAACTCAGTGTTTTTTTTTAGTGAAGAGTGAATGTTTTGTGATGTAATTTCGTTGCTATGTTTATGTGTGATATCCAAACAAGTTCGCAAGCAAATTACGACGTAAAAATGTTAATAACTTTTTTATAACTAACAAAAGTTCTTGAAGCCTTTGAAAATAATTTAAATTATACGTACATAAACACTGCTAGCCTACTGCTATATAGGTATATACATAATAATAAGTATATCTGTATATATAGCCGTCTTTTACATACATAAAATCACGCCTTTTTCCCGTTGGGTTAGGCAGAGACTACTTCTTTCCACATGCTACGATCCTGACATACCTTTTTCGCTTCTTGCACTTTCATGAGTGCTTTCATACATGCTCGCCGGTTATAGGTCTGTTTGAATTGGCCTTTCTTTAAAATATTTCCGATCTGTTGACTGATTGTTGGTTGATTGATTGATTAACGGAATGTTTTTATCATTATTAAAAAGATGATGATTTACATGGATTAATTTTAACCTAGCAGTGCATAAATCATCATCATCATAATCAGCCGGTATCGGTCTACTGCTGGACGCAGGCTTCTCTCCCAAGATACTTAACTGAACCCGATCTTCGGCTCTTCTTTTCTAGTCACTGTCCACCGCATATAATTATCGTGACTCGACCTGATCACAGATATATCTTTGCATTAATAATATCTGATAATATATATATATAAAAATAAAAAATGAAACTAAACGAAATGCAAGATATATATATATATATATATATATATATATATATATATATATATATATATATATATATATATATATATATATATACTAGCTGGCCCGGCGAACTTCGTACCACCTAACAGACAATGAATGTCGTGTTACCTTTTAGATGAACTTAATTTAGGCTTTTATGAACGTAATACAATGAATACAAAAGAGATATCAAGTTTAGTAATGCATTATGCCAATACAGAAATAGAATAAAAATACAATAATCAAGTACTACAACCGCGTATCAGCAAGACATGATGGAATGAAACAATGTTATTATTGTTAAAGATAAGTTATTAACTGACAATAATTCAACAACAATTGAGTTTTATTTTAATTGTAAAAATATAATCACCAGTATTTAATTTTAATTCTGAATAAGTATACTTACTTCATGAATAACTGTCTAATATTTTTTGCCTTATGGATAAGACTGTATACGGCACTCATAAATTGTCTATCACATTCTTGCATATCTCTATATTTACCTACCTCTGACAAAATATAAAATTGATTAGGCATTGATTATTATTGTCTTGAATAGAATAGAATAACTCTTTATTGAACACCATTCAGAAAACATTAAAAAACTTAAGTAAACAACAAATAAGTGTTACAAAAGGCGGTCTTATCGCTGAGAGCGATCTCTTCCAGACAACCTTTATTGCTTGATTGCTTGTAAGCATCAAAGATACTAATATAACCACTACACTACAAAAAAAATTATGGCTCCACACAATTAGTGTATTCAGCTAGTGTCAAGTATTAAAATTCTTCAAGTTTTTGAGAATTCAAGTCGTAAAGATGGGTCAAAGTCACATGTCAGGTCAAGTTTCAAGTCAAAGTCTAATCCAAGTCATATACTCAGTAAAGATGTGGACTTTACTGAGTTATCATACATTTCTGAGCGCGCGTATATTTGACAATCAATAAATATGTCATACAATTATCATTACTAACAGTATTTAAAATTTATTAACATTTTTAAAATCTACATTTACTTGAATTCACAAAAACTTGAAGAATTTTTATACTTGACACTGGCTAAATGCGAACCATGTGGAGCGATGACCCTTATTAATTTGCGGTTTACCGTATCGACGGAATAAACAATTGAACATCAAATGATTGGCAGTTTTGAAACCCAGGAACATTTTGGCAAAATATTTTATCTTTAGGTCAATTATTCGTTGTTTTTAATACATATTATCCTATTCCTGACAAAGACAATTCCAAAAATACAAAAATCATAAATATTGGGCCAGCCGTTCTTGAGTTATAAGTGTAGTAACTAACACGACTTTCTTTTATATATATAGATATATTGTACACCATGTTAGTTCTACATAATCTTTAGCAATTGTTCCAATCCAATGTTCGCTTCTATGGTTTCTGAGTACATTTATTGAGAGTTTATCTATTCAGTAACGGTACAATTGAATAGATAAACTCTCAATAAACCGACATCAGTAACCGAACATCGGTAAATTATCCTGTCATCCACATATTTAGGAGGATATGTCAAGTGACAGTACGGCACGGATACAAGAAGCAGTGCTAATCATTACCCGGCTATGTCTGATACAGTATTTACAGTTTATTAACACGTATTTGACCAATTGTAACCATTTTATTGTAAAAACTCACGTTCATTTTAAACTTATAGATTTAAAAACGGGAATTTAACGTGACTTACGCGATGTCGAGCGCCCCGCACTCAAGATCCTGAAGAAGGCCTCCGGATGAGGCCGAAACATATGTCGATCGCTATATCGACATCGCGTAAGTCACGTTAAATTCCCGTTTTTAAATCTATAAATTGTAACCATTAAAAGAGGATAATCTACACCAATACTAAAAATGTTTGTATGTTTGTTTGTTTGTGACCTCTTCACAGTCAAACGTTTGTGACCTCTTCACAGTCAAACGTTTGTGACCTCTTCACAGTCAAACGTTTGTGACCTCTTCACAGTCAAACGTTTGAATCAATTTGACTGAAATTTTGCACAAGGATAGCCAATATAGTAGAATAGGATATAGGGTACTTTTTAACTCGGGCGAAGCCCCGGGGCGCATGTAGTATCCCATACAATCTTCGGCCAAATACAATCATATATTTTGTTGATGTTGTCGGGAAAGGTAGCAGCAAACTCGGAAGTTAGTCAACGTTCGCGGTTCATTTTGTATCATCGTATTGCGACACCCCCGCTTTGTCCGACATTGTGCGTGCACAGTAGTAATCGCAGTGGTCGGTTGTTCCATTCACATCTGTCACGGTAAGCATGCGTGCGCATATTCTGACATTGACTAATCTAACTCTCTATATACGAGTATGTCCTATGAAGAATATTACAATAATTACATTATTCTAAGATGTTTTTATACAACATCTAGGGCCAGTTTCAGGGGTTACTGATAGCGCTAATATGAAGAAATCTGACAGATTTTTGACAGAGCTTTTATAAGGCGCCATGTGTCAGATAACTATCTAACGCATTATCAGGAACCGGTGAAACTAGCCCCTAGTGGTTTAATTTATAAATACCACTAAATTTACTTATCGCTAATCGCGAGAACCCGAACAGAACCAAAATATTTTTGAAGTCAATACTTCATTAGCGGCGTCGTGCACTTTTCTTGGGATGGGTAAAAAATGTTAAACTCGCGTCAGGGTCACGTGTCCTGATCGTAAGACGAAAATTCGTAAGACAGGGCGCTTGCACAAGGTGTCATACCAAAATATTCAAAAATGACGTGTTCAAGTTTTCACTTCTGCCGGCACCCGGAGTGCAACCCGTTCTTTTTTTTTTTTTTTTAACTTATTAACCGACTTCAAAAAAAGGAGGAGGTTTCTCAATTCGACCGTATATATATATATATATTTTTTTTTTCTTTTTTATGTTTGTTCGCGGATAACTTCGTCATTTATGAACCGATTTCGATTATTCTTTTTTTGTTCGAAAGGAGATATCCCAAGTGTGGTACCATGGTAATTTTATCGAGGTATGATAAGTATCTCCAGAGATATTGAGATAAACATCTTAAAATTGGTACTGAAAATGAATAGCGCGGCATTGAAGTCGGTTGTTTTTTAGTTTTTAAACGATATTATTAGATGTTTTGTTTATATTTTATGAATTTGCACAAACTATCTGTACGGACATATGAGATGTTGACACCTCGAATCGTTTCGTCTCATCCTACTCAGGCACATAGGCATTATTTATATCAGATAGACAAAGATTTTACCACTATCTCCCTGATGCGGTCGACGATGTAACACGCTTAGAAGATACCAGTTCACTCACGACTTAAAGACCCTGGATTGTAGTAATCAGGTAAAAGGGGTATGACACCACACTGAATCAGGGTCCCTAACTCTTTAATCGGGGAGTTGTAATAAGTAAGGGTCCCTAATTAGGGAGCAAGAAAGAACTTGGTCCGTCTTACCACTGCACCGTGCAGTGTAAATAACACTTAGGGAGTAAGGGCGCCTAATTAAAGGAGTAAGCGCGTCTAATTAGTCGCCAACCCATGATAAGGGACCCTGATTCAGTGTGGTGTAATACTAATACCTCTTTAACACAGACTCTGGCAACGAATTCCATTCCTTGGTACCCAGGAAGTGTTAGGAAAGGTATTTATAAAGGCTTGCCAAAAACTTCTGCCGTGTCGCCTTTAAGAGTGCGTTTCTTAAATGCACAGGTATGCATTGGTTTGAACGAGATATAATCAGCAGTTTTTGAGATATAGCAACCGCAAAAATAACTTTGTTTTTTATAAAAACTATGAATAACTCAGTAAATTTTTTGTTGACGAAAATTATAGTTATAAAATACTCAAGTGTGTTACGGAACCCTGCGAGTGCGAGTCCGACTTGCACTTGGCTAGTTTATTTAAACGATCTGTGTTTGATTTGGTTACCTATTGTTTTTTTTTTTTTTATCTATACTCCTACGAGTATACTAATATTATAAAGGGAGAACATTTGTATTTTTGTATGTTTGTAATGATTTGGCTCAAAAACTATTGAACCGACTTAAAAAATTATTTCACTAATACATAGAATGGACTTTCGGAATGAAAATAGGCTATATATTATCCCGTTTAAATCAAAGGTACATTCGTGGAGACCTAATTTGCAACCTAAGTCGGCAATAAACGGTCGAAAAAACACGTTTCTTACGAACGCTGCTGAATTGAAAATAGATAGAAGAATATTTTCTATGGAAGAGTTGTACAACTTAATAAGACCTACAAATAAGTCCGCGACAGCATATGTCTATCTCTTAAGGTTGACTCACAGTAACCATTTTCATCTTAAAATGTTTGTTAAAAAATATTATTTAACTTCCAAGGCTATTTTCAAGTATATAGTATTAATCCTTATCCAAATAATTACGTTAATTAGCTTGGCCACATATTATAGATTCAAATTGTCCTTTACAGTATATAATTCAAATGAAAACTCTAGAAGATATCACGAATTTCACATACACGCATCGCAAAATTAATAAAATATTTGCAGTGAAACCACAGATTAGGTCATAGTTACTACGAAAATATTATTATAAGCTTAGCTATGCTGTAGATCCCCACCGATCACAATCAATTTGAAGTCAATATAGTATAATAATATGATCTATTGTATAAAATAATATTCATCTATATATATAATTATATAATATTTTAAACCACCCCGACTGATCTATCTATAATCTTTTCATTAAAAGCATTCCAATGACTCTAAACACGACAGCAGTAAGTTGGTGAGGATTTGAGTATTCTGTAGAGTCCAGGAGATGTTCCAGCATCAGGTCAATGCTTCCATGTTCTTACAATATCGTTGAAGAAGAAGATTTTCGAATTGATCAGACCTATGAAAGTTGATTTCATAGCGCAATTAACTAGAAAACAGCTCATAGTTTTATAACGGTTGAACGAATTTTCATGAATCAAAGCTAAGAAAACTCTCGATGAAGACATCTATCAAACAAAAAAAAACTATCAATAATAAAAACAAAATCGGTTCATCCGGTTAGGTGCTAAGATGCTACAGACAGACACACAGATACACACGTCAAACGTGTAGGGGTATTTTGCGTCGGGGAACGCGTAAGGTTTCGGCGGCAGATGTTCTCCTTGGTGGTAAGCTACTTTTTGGTAGATTTCATGATCCCACTACCACTGTACGAAAACTCATGATTCATTAATGCACTTAAAACTTTCATTGGTAGGTATATAGCTAGGATTAGAACCAACGACCGTCGGGTCAGAATGACGGTAACTATCCTTTACGCCAAAGGGCCGTCCAATATCACTACGTAAGTATTATAAAACAAAGTCCATCACTGCGTCTGTCTGTCTGTTCGCAATAATCTCAATAACTACTGAACGGATTATCATGCGGTTTTTACCAATAGCCAGAGTGTTTATGAGGAAGGTTTAAGTGCATAATTCGTTAAGGTTTTGTGTAAATTGGTTGAAATATGACGATGATTGTTAAATATGTTAAAATTTTATATTCGATGCAACAAAGTGATGCAAATTTTGTAGGCATATATGTTCTACCCGTGCGAAGCCGGGGCGGGCTGCTAGTAATTATATATATCGAGGGTGCAGTGTTAAAACATTTTTCATTTATCGGGTTTTAACACTGCACCCTCGGGCATTTATTGGGTTTTAACACTGCACCCTCGAAATATATATTTTATTGTTTATTGGTAGTAAGTTAGTTTATAGTTATGTTATATTAGGTAAACTTTGTGTTTTTTTTTTAGTTAATTTTTTTTCTTTACTTTAATTAGATGCACCCTGTTGTTGACAGTTTTTTAGATTCTTTTCATACTAAGGTTGTCTGGGAGAGATCGCTATTAACGATAAGACCGCCCATTGTAACACTATAATGTAAGCTATTGTGTATAAATATTTAAGTTTTATTTGTGGTGTAACAATAAAGTTTTATCTATCTATCTATCTACTATCTAAAATATTATTTTTAGTAGCTACCTACTTATACCGTTTCATAATATCATCATCATCATTTATCATCATATACAGCAAATAATGATATGACATATACTTATATGTTACTTATGTAGCTTATACGATAAAACATTGACTTAAATATTCTCGATACCTTATCATTTCTTGAGTCAATTATGTGTTGATAAATATATTATTTATAATATAATTTTCTAGTCTATGTGACCTCATTAGAGTTCATTGATACCCTGTCTAGGTCTTAGGTTGAAACACATTAATAGACAATCAATTTATGAACTGCTAACGATGTTACAATACATCCATACGTCATATATACTCGTACGTATAATATAAGACATAAAAGTTCCTTTTTTCCTTTTGAGGTACGGAACCCTAAAACGAGTCAATTGTCTACCGATCTAGCTTCCTCATAGCTCCGTCTTATGAGGAATTCTGTAAAACAGTCGCGTTTATAATATTAGTCAGAAGTTAGATAGTTCTAGAATATAGTATCCAGTATTCTGGAGACTTGAGTAGGATAATGTAAGTGCCAAAACGTGTGTATTACATTATAGTACTGCCACAGAACAGATAACAATTGCTACTGTCCAGCATTTAAGCATGAGAGTCAGTTCCCATTCTAGGCCTAGAGTGCTTACCATCTTTGATCGCTTCATCACTTACCAACAGGTGAGATAGTGATCAAACGTTAGCCTATAAGATATAAAAAAAAATTAAACAATATTTTAGGCTGACAGGAAAGTCCATGTAATCTACGGAAAGGCAAAGTTGCCTCCATTCTCGACAGCAGAAATGTGCAAACTCATTGTTTTATTTTATTTTTTTAGTTCAATACGCCACTGCCAAATTCACTGTGGCCCTCTGGTGAAGGAAAACATTGTTAAAATACCCCTGGTTGAGGGAACTGATAAGATACAGGTGTTGGCTATGTTTGTATCAATCTATTAACGGCCTGCATGGTGGTAAGACACTATCTAGTGTACGTACGCCTGACCTGCTACCACCCTCAAGATGTAAAATCTGCCATCAAACATCTAATGTGTTAAGGCAAGTAGCCTTTTCTGGGCCTAGAGTGCTATCATCCTAGACCGCATCATCACTTGCCAACAGGTGAGATAGGGGACAAATACCTATATTCTATATTACATATGACATGATTTCTAACAAAAAAATAATAATTTTACATCACAATAAAGCATGCAAAGCCTCGGGGCAAAGCTAGTCCGTATTTTTTAAAATAAATATCAAAGGTACAAAGATGTTGTGTGTATAAATATTTATATCAGAATATTAATTGAGTACTGATGTAACATATAATTTGGTTTTACGTTTATTCTGTAAACCGCTTTCCGATTTTTATACAAAAATAAAAAATATAAAAGTTTAAGGGCATCACATACATGGAACTGGAACAAAAAATTGTTTTTTTTCTTCAAACCTATACGCGTGTCTATGGATAGGTCTTTAAAAATGACATAGAGGTTTCTAAAAGGTGACTAAAGTGGTAAAATGTGTGCCCCCCCCCTCTCCCCCCTCTAACTTCTTAAGTAAGGGAGTGAAAAATCTAGAAAAAATATATTCTGTAGATCTCAATGAAAACTAACAACGAAAATTGGTTTGAACGAGATACAGTCAGCAGATGTTGAGATATAGCGACCGCAAGTATAACTTTGTTTTTCATACAAACACTATGAAAAACAAAGTTATTTTTGTAGTTGCGAAAAATCATAGTTATAGAATACTCTACTGTGTTACGGAACCCTACGAGTGCGAGTCCGACTTGCACTTGGCCAGTTTATTCTCAGGAATGCGTAGAGGTGTCACGTTGAAATCTATATCAATTACTTGGGTCTACGGTCTCTTTTGGTTGTGAAAAAATCAAACATGTAAGTCAACGCTATCAAAAGATATGACCGTTTATGTCGCACATATTAAAATATACATATTAAAACCTATAGGGTACTTCCCGTTAACCTAGAATCACAGTTTTACAATCATACAGTTTGGAATCGAATGTACTTGCGCAGAGCAACGGCGGGGTACTCGCGGGGAAGCGGGCGGCGTGGATCGCGGTCCTCAATCTCGCTTAGTTTGTGCACTTGCAATTTGCAGGTCGCCACGACAGTGTAAGATCGAGTTTGAATTACGCGAATCGTTGTAAACATTAAGTATAATGGTGCGCACTTGTTCTGTGTAGGGATGTTCCGACAGCAAAATACAACAAGGACTTACGATTTCATTTCCGCGTGACGCGAGGAAAGTTTATTCCTATACCTAACTACCTAAGTATCTAACCAGATATTGTCTTATACCTACTATTATTTGAAATGAAATGAGTTTACTCGTATTTCGCGTGAAATACCTAGAGTATAAAAAAAAGTTTATTAAATTATTTTGCACATAACATAGCACATAAATGATTAAAACAAAAGCAACAAATGTTCAATTTACATTATTACTATTAATTAATACGATACAATATTTATTTTGTATAAATTAATAATACCCCCTCTATACAAAGTTATTTAGTTAAATTAAGTTGAGGATAAAAAATTACTTTAAGAAGCTTTGTGAAAAAAATTACTATCGGCATCATTAATATTTGGTACCTATGGCAGTGATCTTCTATATAAGCTAAGGTTGTAAGGTTGTAAGCTAATGTTAAACTACCTCGTTGGTTAGCTGATGAACCGTAGATATTTTAAAAAACATCTGCCGAACAAGTGCCATAATATTTTTTTTTAATATTCCTTAGAGAAAAATAAACTTGCTATTTTTTTTTTAATTTCTTAACTTTCACTTGTCTACTACGGTCTATTCAACTAACTTATTGTTGGAAATTGGTTATTCAAACTGAATACACATATTTATTCTGAAGAAGATTTATTTTACTAAAACATGGAGTATAGCTTTTTATAAATATAATACAAGTAAATACAGGAATAACAGTAAAGACTAAATCAATTAATTTTTTACATTGAAATGTGTCAACTTTAGTACAATCTTCTTTTTTTATTCTTAACTTTAAATGACCAAAAAGATCAGTTATTACAACACTTATGCACTAGTTTGATTATTAACGCGTTAAAGCATCTTATTACACAAGTAAAAATGCAACAACAATAATAATAAGACACGTAAAAAAAACACAAATCAATGTAGTAGCCTAAAAATCGGCAATTTTCAAAAAAAATAATAAAAGTCGTATATCTCGAAAAGGGTTAAGTTTAGGGTGGGGTGTTTCATAGAGAAATAA
Organism: Cabera pusaria; assembly: GCA_954871355.1. NCBI lineage: Eukaryota > Metazoa > Arthropoda > Insecta > Lepidoptera > Geometridae > Cabera > Cabera pusaria. The sequence continues at coordinate 24,801,067 of OX940902.1, forward strand.
GTCAGAAATGACGGGTACTCCACGCCCTTCACGGATCTAGCACGACTTCTCCTGTAACCCTGTATATGGTTGGTGCAATACATTTTCTATGGATCGAACTACAAAATTTAGTTTGTCTTAAACTAGTTTGACAAATTTGTACGGAAACCTCGGTGGGGGAGTCCAACTCGCACTTGGTCGGTTTTTTTAAGGCAACACATGTAAGTATTTATTGCCTGTTGAACCAAAACGTGTCCTTACAAATTATATAAAAATTCTACGGAAATCTTCAGAATCACAGCACAGAAACAAAAATCACTTGTTCGTCGCATCGCTAACGATATTTTATATACTAATATTCAGTAATTAAAATAAAATAAATATTTGAAACAACTAAGCCACTGGATAAGTAAATATACCTTGAATTTGCTCGAACACAAATTTGCTTTACGTCCTCCACATTGACCTTTTAGTTTAAGCCCGTAGATTACGTAATATCTACTTAAAATCTGTGTCCGTATCAGTAGACCCTGTTTTATTTAAATAACATCTTGTGTACATATATTCGTAAGCCGATCGAATAAATTACTGCCAGTTAGTCGTAGTATCGCATTTACTTCGTATACATAAACGTTACTTAGTTAAAACTAATACCGGAAAAACAGAAGCTTAAAAATCGCGTCCATTAAAAATGTCAGGCTCAATAAACAAACGTTTTGTGACAAGAGCCCACAAGTATTATATTAGTGTGTTAATTTTAGTTTTATAATATACTAGCAGCCCGCCCCGGCTTCGCACGGGTAGAACATATATGCCTACAAAATTTGCATCAGTTTGTTGCATCGAATATAAAATATGAACATATTTAACAACCATCGTCATATTTCATCCAATTTACACAAAACCTTAACGAATTATGCACCTAAACCTTCCTCATAAACACTCTGGCTATTGGTGAAAACCGCATGATAATCCGTTCAGTAGCTATTGAGATTATTGCGAACAGACAGACAGACGCAGTGATGAACTTTGTTTTATAATACTTACGTATTGATATTGGACGGCCCTTTGGCGTAAAGGATAGTTACCCTGATTCTGACCCGACGGTCGTTGGTTCTAATCCTAGCTATATACCTACCAATGAAAGTTTTATGTGCATTCATGAATCATGAGTTTTCATACAGTGGTAGTGGAATCATTAAATCTACCAAAAAGTAGCTTACCACCAAGGAGTACATCTGCCGCCGTAACCTTACGGCGTTCCCCGACGCAAAATGTAGGGGTAATATACGTTTAACGTGTGTATCTGTCTGTCTGTCTGTAGCATCTTAGCACCTAACCGGATGAACCGATTTTGTTTTTATTATTGATAGTTTTTTTTTTGTTTGATAGATGTCTTCATCGAGAGTTTTCTTAGCTTTGATTCATGAAAATTCGTTCAATCGTTATAAAATTATGAGCTTTTTTCTAGTTAATTGCGCTATGAAATCAACTTTCATAGGTCTGATCAATTCTAAAATCTTCTTCTTCAACGATATTGTAAGAACATGGAAGCCTCCTGGACTCTACAGAATACTCAAATCCTCACCAACTTACAGCTCAGATTTTAAATGAGTCATTGGAAAAAGCTATTATACATAGATCAGTCGGGGTCGTTTAAAATATTATATTATATTATTATATATATATAGATGAATATTATTTTATACAATAGATCATATTATTATACTATATTGACTTCAAATTGATTGTGATCGGTGGGGATCTACAGCATAGCTAAGCTTATAATAATATTTTCGTAGTACCTATGACCTAATCTGTGGTTTCACTGCAAATATTTTATTAATTTTGCGATGCGTGTTTGTGAAATTCGTGATATCTTCTAGAGTTTTCATTTGAATTATATACTGTAAACGACAATTTTAATCTATAATATGTGGCCAAGCTAATTAACGTAATTATTTGGATAAGGATTAATACTATATACTTGAAAATAGCCTTGGAAGTTATGTAATATTTTTTAACAAACATTTTAAGATTAAAATGGTTACTGTGAGGCAACCTTAAGAGATAGACATATGCTGTTGCGGACTTTTTTGTAAGTCTTATTAAGTTGTACAACGCTTGCATAGAAAATATTCTTCTATTTATTTTCAATTAAGCAGCGTTCGTAAGAAACGTGTTTTTTCGACCGCTTATTTGCCGACTTAGGTTGCAAATTAGGTCTCCACGAATGTACCTTTGATTTAAACGGGATAATATATAGCCTATTTTCATTCCGAAAGTCCATTCTATGTATTAGTGAAAGAATTTTTTAAATCGGCTCAGAAGTTTTTGAGCTTACTCATTACAAACATACAAAAATACAAAAATACATATGTTCTCTCTTTATAATATTAGTATAGACTAGCAGCGCCTCGCTGTTTCGCCCGTGTAGCTCCCGTTCCTGTGAGAAAATGGATTAAACGTATCACTTATGTTACCTGCTGATAATGTAGCTTTCAACTAGCGAAAGAATTTTTGAAATCGGTCCAGTAGTTTTTGAGTTAAACCGTAACAAAAACACAAACAAAAAAATCTATTCTTTCCTCTTAATGATAATAGTTTAGATTTAGATGTAAGAACATAATTATAAAACACAAGCTGCTCCATGTGTTTTCTCCCGAGCTAAAATATATATTCTATACTGGCTATAGAAATGTGCAAAAATCAACTTAATCGGTTTAGCCGTTTAGCCGGGAACTCACTTTCGGATTTATTTTAATAATTTTGTGTCGCTGTAAAAAAGAACATTTCAGAAATAATATAACCGACTTTTTATTATAACAATACAGTTCGATTTTAATAAGTAACATTGCCACAGTTTTACAATAGACTGTAATTACGTTACAGACAACAGAAAAAAGATATAATTATAAATGAAATACCTTGTGCCTTTGATTATAATATTATCAAAGTCTTGTGCGTTGATATTGAATTGTGATTGTAGACACAACAGCAGACAACGTTACGCTCTGTAATTGTCACTTGTGACTTTTGTTGACGCCTGCTCATAATAATAATGACGAAGCTGTAAAGTTTGCGCTAGTTAGTCGATCTGCAGCATCCGAGGGAGGAACTAGTCCAGTTCACCAGCTCTCATAGCGAGAGAGGTAGGAACGCCGCAGTGAATTATGAAGAAGAAGTCAAGTGTCGGGCCAGCTGAACTCCTCGATGATGAAGTGGGTGGCGCTGGTGTCGCTGATAGCGGTGAACCTGGTGCGGCTGCCGGCGCCCGTCGTGAACACCTGGAGCGGCCTGGTGCGGGGCAGGATCAGCGAGAACGGCAAGTTCTACGAGTACTTCGGGATTCCGTACGGGACTGTCGATGAAAGGAATCGCTTCCAGGTAAGAAACCCTTTTATCTTTATTAATTTTTTTTTTTTATATCAAAGTATTTTGTAATGATAAATGTCTTGTTTGATATCTGACTTATATCTTACGCATAGATAACCCCGCCCCGCGCGTGTTCGATACTTCCCTCAAACAACATGGATGGACAGGAAGGGTGTGAATAGACCTTACTTATATCACCTAATATGTTATACAAATAACAGTTCTAAAATGATTATTCATTTAGTTTATCTATAATTGTGTTCAAATTTGCTAATTGTCAATAATTACCTGAACAACCCTAGGTAATCAAATATTACGGTTAGAAACAAGGAGCTGAAGAACGAGCTCAGTGCCGTGCCATAGGAAAGGCCGTCCAGCAGTGGACGAATACTGGCTGGAACATGACTTAAATATTTTTAAAACGTAGGTAAATTCACACTGAGAATCCTCTCATCATGGGCGTAACTAAGTGGGGGAGGGGGAGGTAAGAGTGGGAAATTTGAGCGAAAAAGCGTAACCATTGGAATTCCATGAAATTCTTTGAATTCTTTATGAAAAAAAAAAAAAAATTGGCGCCAAATATTTTAATGACGCTCAATTATATTAAAGCGCTCAGAATTGTATTCCCTGAAAAATGTTTGAGCGTAAATTTTTGAAAAAAAAATCGCTTTCTTCGTTCGCGAACCAGGTATGTGTAACTAGCTTATCGCGACCGCTGCTCGCTTTGTCGAATTCTTCATTCCACTTTTATATAAGCCTTATGGTGACATCGGCGATAACTACTTGTTATAAAGGTTTGCGATATCTGTATGACATATAATTTAGCTGCAAAGTTTATCGTATCGGTTCCGTCACAGGATAGTTGTGTAATACTTCGCGTTACTTCCAAAATAAATATATATTAAAGTTTCTAAATTCTACTTAAAAGGATGACTTATAAGCTGGATGGCTGCCTTCCCTAGAAAAACTCCCTAGCTACCCCAATGACTCTCATTTTTGCTAAAACAATGTATACGTCAGATGTATTTTTAAACAGTTAAGGTCCACTGATCTCAAATAATGTTCTGTAATACCCTGCACACGAACATACCTTTATTTTAAAATAATATTTTTTAAATAAAAAAAAATATATCTTGTTTTCGTGATTGGCACAATTGATTGACAATTGACATTGAACATAAAAATAGCTAGCTCGTATAATGATTTACAAGTCAAATGGAAAGGATTATTTGTTTCTGTTTAATTAAGTACCTCACTTACGACTTGTACCTAACTGAATAATTCATTAATTAGTTGAATATTTCATTAATTCTCGTACCTGCACAGCTGCGTCATGAAGTATTCATTCATTTAGTTATCTACTACTAGCGACACGCCCCGACTTTGCTCGGTGATCTATCATACACATAAACCTTCCTCTTGAAACAGTCTATTGATGAAAACTGCATTAAAAGCTGTTGCGTAGCTTAAAAGATCTAAGCATACAGACAGCGGGAGCTACTTTGTTTGTGTCTTTTTGTGAAGTCGGTTTACTTCACAAAAAAGGAGGAGGTTCTCAATATGTCGGATTTTTTTATGTATGTATACCGATTACTCGAAGATTCCTGGACCAATTTGGAACATTTTTTTTTTCAAAGCGCGCCGTTCCCAGGTAGTCTCATTTAAATTTTTACGAAATCGGTCGAGCGGTTTTTAATATAAGTCTACAAAAATCAATGCATTTGTACGCCTCCATGACATGATACTGGCTACTGGCTACTTGACTAGCGTGACGATTGAAGCCGGCTCTTTTAGTTTTTTAAACGTAAAAACGTTTAAAGCGATCTTAAATTACATGCTATATAAAGATCTACACAATATACACTAATAAAATTGCAATCAACTGATGAAAAATTTCATGGGTAATATTAAACTATACCATAAAATTGTTAAACACAATCCAAAATTTCATCGTACCGACGGGACTTGAACCCGCAACCTCCTGGATAACATGTCCAGGTGCTCTGCCAATTAAGCTACGGTTCGATATATTGATACGACGAAATTAGTGGATTGCATTTTTAACCCAATTATGCATTGGTGGCGCCATCTATGACTACTTATTTCGAAAGTTAATCATTCGGAAGAAATCATTACAGTTTTCAAATCCAACGAGAGTTGTTGCACTGCGTAAATCAAATATCGGTTTCCACGTGAAACTGAAACTGAAACTTGTCCATCATTATAATCATCATTAAATCGCTGTGGCGTCACTGTTTGTGTGTGTGTATGTGTGTATGTCACGTTAAATTGCCAAGTAGACCTTAGACATATCTCTATTAGGTATTTTTCTAATTTACAAAGGCCTACTAGGTTCTTTATTCCTCTGTGCTTTTTTGTAGGTTTGTTAGTCAAGTCAAAGTCAAAGCATTTATTCAGTATATGGGCAAATTAAAAATTTGCACTTACACACGTCAAATTACATTAAACAGATCATATTCAATAAAAAATATTATAGATATAACAGAAACATAACTTATTGCTTTGAATTTCCAAAAAAAAACAAAGGTATTGAGCTATTCAGCTTTTATCTAGACGTCGAACGTCACACGTATAATTCCCCTGATTAATGTAGGGTTGCCAACCGTACTATTACGTGCACCCGCAACCCAGTGCATGTTTCAGTTCTTTAGACAATTTTTATCCAAAAAATTGTGAAATAATGAAACATAATAAATAAATAAAATAAAACGCAGACTAATGCAGACTAAATAAAATGTTACACGATTACTCTGCCAATTTGAAACCGATTCGAATGATTATTTTTTAATTGGAAGGGTATACGAGTATCTCTACATTGTAATTTTATCGAGATTTGATGAGTATATTATCTTCAGAGATGGCGATAAAATAAAAATTCGAACTTGGTGCTGAAAATGACAAGCGCGTAATTTAAAGTCATTTTTAGGGTTCCGTAGCCGAATGGCGAAAAACGGAACCCTTATAAATTCGTCATGTCTGTCTGTCCGTATGTCACAGCCACTTTATTCCGAAACTATTACGACTACATATTTGAAACTTGGTAGGTAGGTGTATTCTGTGAACCGCTTTACGATTTTTGTACAAGAATAATAAAAACAAAATATTAAGGGGGTTATTATTTATACATGAAATTGAAACTAAAAAAAATTTTATACGTGCGGGGTGTCTATAGATATGTCTTTAAAATTGACATTGAGGTACCTAAAACCATTTTTCTCAAAGTCAATAATTTGAAAGATAGGCACGTCAAAAATAGTAAAATGTGTTCCTCCCCCCCTCTAACTTTTAAAGTATGGGAGTGAAAAATGTAATATAAATATATGCTATAGAACTCCATAAAAACTTACAACGAAAATTAGTTTGAACGAGATACAGTCAGCAGTTTTTGAGACATGGGTACCGCAAAGATAACTTTGTTTTGCATACTAACTCTATGAAAAACAAAGTTAAAATTTTGGTGGCGAAAAATTAAAGTTATAAAATACACTAACGTTACGGAACCCTACGAGTGCGAGTCCGACTTGCACTTGGCCAGTTTCTATTTAGTTTTGTAAACTGTGTAGCGCGGCTTCGCTCGCGTTTAAAAGGGTCCTATAGCCTAATTCATAGTACTGGCTATCCCTGTTCAAAATGTCAGCTAAATCGGCCCAGTCGTTTGATGGTCGTGAATATGTCCCAAACAAACAAATTTGCAAACTGACTTTCACATTCATTCTTAAATATTAGTGTTGATTGTGTTGGATTCTTGTAGGTTGGATTATAACAACATTAGGAGCCATGTATAACTTAAAATATAACATAATAACCCCCCCCCCTCCCCCCCCCCCCCCTCCAATAAATAAATAGTTTTATCCCACAAATGGTGTGCGACATATTGTCCACTGCTATATGTCCAGAAACAGTTGTTCGCAAGTATTAAAGGGAGAAGAAAAGTAAGACTACAAGGATATAAAGCTATCTTGTGAACTACACTGGTCCAGGGGTGGAAGTCAGAATGTAGACATTAATACCGATGCGTCCTGTCATCGCAAACGTCTAATAAACAGATGCAGCTAGACAGTTGATATTTGCATCTCTTTTCTAAACGGTGATCATCGCTCGAAATGCGTCGCTATGCATGTCACTTAACCAGTAGTCACTGGACATAGCTAGTTATCGACGCTTTATGTCATCGCAAACACCTATATCAGAGAGAAGTATAGCTATATATAAGTATATATAATATATAGCTGCTGTATCTCCTTTTATTCGGCGATTTTATATGCTACGAATAAATAGTTATTCGTTGGAGATAGGCAAGCGTTTAACCACTATTTCACCTAATGTTTAGTGACGATACGATCGATGCACAATATTCACTCGCGATTGGAAGACCCCCGGATATCACCGTGCCCCGGGTTGTAGTTACCGGGAAACAGACGCCGGCAAGATATTCCTTTCCTTGGCCTCCGCCGTTTGATACCATTACGACATTCAACATTGAGGACATTTTCAGCTGGTTTATAGCAGATCTACTTCCTTCCTTAAAAACATAAAATCACATAGTAGAAGCAAAACATGAACTTGCAAATCAAGTCATTTAAGGCCAACGTGTTGAAGTAAATGTGAAAAAACGTAATTATAGCTACTAAGCTATATTAAGTTTTTTTAAAGGCCGAGTATTTTAGAGGAGGTTGGTTATCAACACCTGAATCGTATTTCCTTGCAAAAACCTGTAGTATGTATGTCGTATTTGTTCATTATGTTCTTCAAAAAGGTATAAAATTAAATCTTTTGAGAAACTATCGATCCATCCCACTCATAGTCATGCCTATTTGCTGTTTTCGAGTGTCATGAATCGTCTAGCGCTTAGGCTCGACGAGTTTCAGCCCCCTGAACAGGCTGGGTTTCGAGTAAGATATGACAACATAGACCACATACACACAGTGCGATAGGTTATACAGAAAACCGAGGAGTATAACCAGCCCCTGGTTCTAGCGTTTGTGGACAATGAGAAAACCTTTGACTACGTTAAAAATTGGTCTGTTCTGGAGTCCCTGCAACGGTGCCGAGTTGATTGGCGATACGTCCAAGTGGTGAGACGTCTGTATGACGCCGCGACTATGACCGTCAAAATCCAAAATCAGCAGACTGACCATATCCTATTACACCAAGGAATTAATTTTCCCAAATTGTTCACAAACGCTCTAGATGATATGTTCAAGATGCTGCTGGCTGGAGGTGGGTGAAAACAAAGAGCTAAAGATCGAACTCAGGGGCTTACTATAGGAGACCTATATCCAACAGTGGTCGAACATAAGCTGTTAATGATGATGGTGAATGGTATGTGGAATTAAAAATAAACGACGTAATGTAAAATACTTTTTTATTCTATTCTATCAACAAGGATAATGAATTAAATGACTAACAACAGGTGTAGACGTCATCTCAATCAATTATGATAAATTAAATAATATGTTTTATCACGAACATTTTTGTCCATTTATTTACTAAGAATCTATCGCTATTAATTGAGTTTAGGATTTATAAAAGTTGTGTGAGTTGAAGGCTAAAATAAAACTAGGCAAGTGTGTGTCGGACACGCACTGAATGCAATGCGTCTGACAAATACTGATATAATTATTTTTTAACCGACTTCACAAAAAAGGAGGAGGTTCTCAATTCGTCTGTATGTTTTTTTTTTTTTTTTTTTTGTGTGTATGTTACGCGATTTCTCCGTCAATAGTGAACGGATCCAAATGATTCTTTTTTTAATAGGTAGGATACGTTTCCGAGGTGGTCCCATTTTAATTTTATCGAGATCTCATAAGTATCTCCAGAGATATGGAGATAAATACCTCAAACATAGGAGAATGTACTGGTTTTAGTAGAAGAGTCCCAAGAAGATTATACACAATGGAGTTTGCTATTGGATATACTTTTGAAGACTAAAAAATATGACTGAATAATGTTTTTACATCTTTCTTCTCGTTGATTTTGGTTTTTGACAGATATTCTTACGGTAACTGTGAGCGAGATAGAAATAAAGGTGGGGATATTTTTTTTGTTTTAATATCTTATAGGCTAGCGTTTGACCACTATCTCACCTGTTGCTAAGTGATGATGCGGTCGAAGATAGAGAAGTGGACTAGAATGGGAACTGGCTCGCAAGGATAGCTGCCTGAACACATAAGATGTTTGGCGACAGATTTTCTAACTTGAGGGTGGTAGCTGGCCAGGCGGACACTAGATATGTCCTACCACCATGCGGGGGTTCTTGGTTTCTGAACGATGTTTTCCTTCACCGGAGGGCAACTGTGAGAAGCGCACATATATTTTTCGATCGAAAAATTCATTGGTGCACGGCGGTTTGAACTCGGTACCACGGCATCAAAGCCGACTGTTCTCCCAATTACGCCACCGGGCCCTCAATAAATAATTATATATTAATAATTATAATAAAAAATTATATATAAATATAAATAATTTGTCTTCACAGGAATGTTCTACCTGGCAAAGTCTTGTTAGGGTGCAAACTTTTTTAAACATACCTAAGATTTTTTGACATAACATGACGTTTTCCGAAGATGGCGGCCATTTCAGTCCCGCGACACTGCATACATTATTAAATAACTCAGAATTATGAACGTACTTTGTACCAACCAACACCGCAAAAAAAATGTATAAGCATAATACCACAGATTATATAATAGTTACTACGTAAATAATACTTTCCGTTGTTAGGTTGGCTACACAGTGCTCTCATAATTCGGGTTTCAACAATATAGGGAAGTGCCTCTTATAACGTAGTAGAGTGATTCAGTACTCTGTTGGCCATATGGCGGCAAGTAATGTTAATAATCGCAAATAATACTTTTTTATATTCATTTTGGAATACAACTAGTCCGTGTTATAAAAGTATTTGGAATTATTGTAATAAAATAGACAATTAATTATCGTGTGTGTCAGATGCTTTAATTGCACAGGGCCATTTTGGACATTGTCCTTTGATACCTTGATGACATAATTATTACTAGTGAATATTATCACTTTAGCAAGGCATTTAAAGTCAATTTTTTAGGGTTCCGAACCCAAAGGGTACCAAATGAACACTTTCTGAGACTTTGTTGTCCGTTCGTCCGTCCGTCCGTCCGTCCGTCCGTGTGTCCATACATATGTGCGCACTTTACAGATCTGTATCTTCTTAACCGTTATAGGTACATACTTGAAATTTTCAAAAAGTATATATCCGTCAGTGTATAACGGCCCAGACACCAAATGTAATAGATGCATGTAATTTAATTAAAACTTGTTATGCACTAAAAAGGGTAAAATAAGTTATTTTTCATAAAAAATAAAACCGACTTCATAATCACAAACAGGCACTCAAAAGCGAAAAATAAATTACTTAAAATTATTATAAGCGCTACCCACTTATCTATTTGAAGTCGGTGCCAGCCAAGTCTATTGGATAGTAGATAGATACTATGTATGTAGTAGTAGTAAGTAGGTACATGTAGGTTAGTAAGTAGGTAGATACATGTAGGTATTATCTATCTACTACCTATTAGACTTGGCTGGCACCGACTTCAAATAGATAAGTGGGTAGCGCTTATAATAATTTTAAGTAATTTATTTTTCGCTTTTGAGTGCCTGTTTGTGATTATGAAGTCGGTTTTATTTTTTATGAAAAATAACTTATACTAATGCATGTACTTACATAATACACGCAACCTATAATAATAATGTTTAAATGGGCAGTGACTGGAAACAAAGAGCCGAAGATCGGGCTCAGTGGCGTGACTTGGGAGAGGCCTATGTCCAGCAGTGGACTGATACCGGCTGATTATGATGATGATGAAATTTCTTGAATGAATAAATTGAATGATTGTATTTTCAGGCACCCCTGCCTCCACCATCATGGAGCGGCATCTTCGACGCGCTGGACGAGAACACGTGGTGTCCGCAGCGAGCGCTCGTCGGCACCATCGGGGAGCCGGACTGTCTCAAGCTGAACGTGTACACCCCCGTCCACGCCACCTCCACCTCTCTGCTGCCTGTCATGGTCTACATCCACGGCGGCTGCTTCTTCGGCGGTACCGGATCTCCCTTCCTATACGGTGGCGACTACTTCGCGGAAAACGACGTAGTCTTCGTAGGAATCAATTATAGGCTCACCGTCGAAGGGTTCCTCTGTCTCGGCACTAAGGAAGCGCCGGGAAACGCCGGCCTCAAAGACCAGATAGCCGCCCTCAGATGGATCAGAGATAACATCCGAGGATTCGGAGGCAACCCGGACGACGTCACTCTGTTCGGAGAGAGCGCCGGAGCCGTCTCTACCTCCTTCATGATCCTATCGCCTGCCGCCAGGGGACTGTTCCACAAGGCGATACTACAGAGCGGGTCATCTCTCGCCCCCTGGGCCTTACAACACGACCCGATCAGAACGGCTAGCAATTTAGTTAAAAATTTAGGCTACGATACCAAAGATCCTAACGAAATTTACAGTATTTTATCTAATAGGACCGCCAAAGAACTGATCACGGCTTTGAGAGAAAACGAAAACAGATATTGCGTAGCCGACGATAATATATTCGTGCCATGCATCGAGAAGGATATCGAGGGCGTAGAGCCGGTCGTCACGGAGTACCCCGCCGATATCATCATGTCGGGCAATTATACTAAAGTGCCGATGATCATCGGTTACACGGACAGTGAAGGGATATACTTCGTATCCGCAGATTACGGGAATAGTTTAAAGAACAATTCGGACAACATCGACCCACTGACGGCTATCAAGACAGATTTAGAATTTCCGAGCGAGAACGAAAAGAATTGCACGGCAGAGAGGATCAAGAGGCATTACTTTTCGTCGCATGAGGACGAGATGATAATGAACATGGTGAATCTGTACTCCGACCTGCACTTTAAGTTCCCGTTGATCCTGGAGTCCGAGATGTACGCGAGGACTACGAACCAGTCGATCTACTACTATCTGTTCAGATATAACGGCTTGATAAATATGCCGAAGTTCGTGTCAGGGTTTGGGCTGAACGACGGCGCGTCTCACGCCGACGATCTCTTCTACTTGTTCAAGCCTCACGCGTTCCCTCTGCCTCAGAGATTCCTGGAAGAAGGAATGATCCAGAACATGGTGATGCTGTGGACCAATTTTGCAAAATACGGGTACGTATCTATTAACATTCTTTAGTTCCTAACAATCTTTATTTTATGAAATACGAATCAAACAATAAATGAGTTGCAGGTATTGGGTACTATGATGTTGTAACAATTTATTAGTTAGATGAATGAAATCAGTTTATAAACTTATAGGTTTATTTTAAAACAGTCATGCAACGCGCAATCTGCGTGATCGACCTTGCTACTTGAAAGTCTCATTTATTAATACTCGTTCGAGTACTAGTGGTCTTCGGTTTTATGTTTGCAGTACTAATGGTAAGCAAATATTTCACGTAGACCTGGCTCAATATGATTGCACCATTTCCTGTACTTTAAAGTGCAGTTAGTGTAGTGCGACGTTGGGTCTTTGTCCTTGCCTTTGTAATTTGGTTAGTATTTGATATGTTGTAATGCGCCCTTTGTAAATCATCATTATACTTGTAGTGACCTCGCTCGGATCGCGGAGTACCTAAAGGTTCCAATATAGAAGAGGCGAGGCCCTCTGGTTACAAATTGCGGGGCTATAAATAATTCTTGTTTATTACATTTGATGCTTGTGTGATCTGATCAAGGTTCAGTGAACTAATCGCAGGCTTAAACTAGTTAGTAGCAGGTTTAGACTTCTTTTTGGATGATCTTTATATTTATAGGATTTTTAGATCTATATATGTAACTACGCTTAAAGTTGAATTATTAAGGTATTTACTTGATTCCTGTTTTTTTATTGATCAGAAAACATAAGATTATGAAGAAATTTAAAAGGGTGCCAAAGTGAATTTAAAGTTCTTCCTGTTCCACCACAAGCTATTTAGTGTATGTTATACTATTTGTAGACAAGGGTAGAGCATATTTTAATAATCTTAAATAAAGCTATCGTTTAGTAAATATAATTGTATCGCAAATTGATAGAAAGTAAACATTTCGAAAAAGCGACACACAATAATAATCATCATCAATTAATAACATTATATATTTATTTAACGTCAACTTTAATTAACATTATTTAACGTCAACTTTAATTAACATTATTTAACGTTAACGTAATTTTTTATTCATAGCGATAATAATTATGTCATAAAATTATTTTATACCAAGAATAAGATCATCATCGAGACAAGATCATGCCGACTTGGCGAGATCTTGGAAAATTTGGGGTAGTGTACTGAGGAAGCTATTTACCTGTTTAATGCTAACTCAATAGTATCTCAGGAGACCCCGATGTATTATCCATAAATTATTAGAATGATGATATGTGTATCTGTAGTTTATTATAACCAGTATAATGGTCGTGACAGCATCGGCCGACCTCGTCCCACTAACATTGGACCAGAATGTTCGTCGAATCGGCTTATGGACATTTTATTATAACAAGTTCACATTGTTATCATAATCACTATGGAAATGAAGTAATCGGAAAGTAGGTCTCACTGATAACTTTATAATTTTAGCGATGGGTCGCCAGGGTAGGTACCCTAGTTAAATTAGAGGGTAAAAACCATTTTCAAGAGTAGCTAGGCTTTGCGTGCTCGATTATCTGTGGTATTAAAGGAACAGATTATACTTATTAACCGACTTCACAAAAAAGGAGGAGGTTCTCAATTCGTCTGTATGTTTTTTTTTTTTTTTTTTGTGTGTATGTTACGCGATTTCTCCATCAATTGTGAACGGATTCAAATGATTCTTTTTTTAATTGGTAGGATACGTTTCCGAGGTGGTCCCATTTTAATTTTATCGAGATCTGATTAGTATCACCAGAGATATGGAGATAAATACCCCAAACATAGGAGATTGTACTAGTTTTAGTAGAAGAGTCCCAAGAAGATTATACACAATGGAGGTTGCTATTGCATATAAGATATTCTTACGGTAACTGTGAGCGAGATAGAAATAAAGGTGGGGAAATTTTTTTTGTAATATCTTATAGGCAAGCGTTTGACCACTATCTCACCTGTTGCTAAGTGATGATGCGGTCGAAGATAGAGAAGTGGACTAGAATAGGAAATGGCTCTCAAGGATAGCTGCCGGAACACATTAGATGTTTGGCGACAGATTTTCTGACATGAGGGTGGTAGCTGGCCAGGCGGACACTAGATATGTTCTACCACCATGCGGGGGTTATTGGTTTCTTAACGATGTTTTCCTTCACCGGAGGGCCACTGTGAGAAGCGCACATATATATTTTTCGATAGAAAAATTCATTGGTGCACGGCGGTTTGAACTCGGTACCACGGCATCAAAGCCGACTGTTCTCCCAATTACGCCACCGGGCCCTCAATAAATAATTATATATTAATAATTATAATAAATAATTATGTATAAATATAAATAATTTGTCTTCACAGGAATGTTCTACCGGGCAAAGTCTTGTTAGAGTACAAACTTTTTTAAACATACCTAATATTTTTTGACATGACATGACATTTGGCGAAGATGGCGGCCATTTCAGTCCCGCGACACTGCATACATAATTAAATAACTCAGAATCATGAACGTACTTTGTACCAATCAACACAGCAAAAAAAAATTATAAGCATAAAACCACATATTATATAATAGTTACTACGTAAATAATACTTTCCGTTGTTAGGTTGGCTACACAGTGCTTACATAATTCGGGTATCCACAATATAGGGAAGTGCCTCTTATAACGTAGTAGAGTGATTCAGTACCCTGTTGGCCATATGGCGGCAATTAATGTTAATAATCGCAAATAATACTTTTTTATATTCATTTTGGAATACAACTAGTCCGTGTTATAAAAGTATTTGGAATTATTGTAATAAAATAGACAATTAATTATCGTGTGTCAGATGCTTTTATTGCACAGGGCCATTTTGGACATTGTCCTATGAGACCTTGATGACATCATTATTACTAGTGAATATTTTCACTTTAGCACGGCATTTAAAGTCAATTTTTTTAGGGTTCCGAACCAAAAGGCTACCAAATGAACACTTTCTGAGACTTTGTTGTCTGTTCGTCCGTCCGTCCGTCCGTCCGTCCGTGTGTCTATATGTGCGCACTTTACAGATCTGTATCTTCTTAACCGTTATAGGTACACACTTGAAATTTTCAAAAAGTATATATCCGTCAGTGTATAACGGCCCAGACACGAAATTTAATAGATGCATGTAATTTCATTAAAACTTTTTTTGCACTAAAAAGGGTAAAATAAGTTATTTTTCAAAAAAAATAAAACCGACTTCATAACCACAAAAAGGCACTCAAAAACGAAAAATAATTTACTTAAAATTATTATAAGCGTTACCCACGTCTCTATTTGAAGTCGGTGCCAGCCAAGTCTATTGGATATTAGATAGATGCTATGTATGTAGTAGTAGTAAGTAGGTACATGTAGGTTAGTAAGTAGGTAGATACATGTACTCGTAGGTATTATCTATCTACTACCTATTAGACTTGGCTGGCACCGACTTCAAATAGAGACGTGGGTAACGCTTATAATAATTTTAAGTAAATTATTTTTCGTTTTTGAGTGCCTTTTTGTGGTTATGAAGTCGGTTTTATTTTTTTTGAAAAATAACTTATCTTTACATAGTATAAAACAAGGTCGCTCCGCTGTCTGTACGCTTACATCTTCTCAACTACATAACGGATGTTAATGCGGTGTTCAACAATAAATAGAGTAATTCAAGAGGAAGGAACCAGGATTAAATGCGGGTAAAGCCGCGGGGTGCAGCTAGTCTCAATATTATTATAGAGAACTTTGTGTAGGCAAAGTAGGTAGGGTAGCAGGTCTCTGATAGAATTCTCAAGAAATACCCATAGAAAATATTTGCACTATAGTTGAAAGAAAAACAAAATGTTCTCGTTCTATCCTCAGGTAAGTTTTATCAGCAGCCCCTAATCTATAAGGGCCTGTTTCACCGGTTCCTGATAGCCCTATTAGGGACTTATCTATCAGATTTATGACAACTTTTATATGACGTTATATATCAGGTATATCTGAAGCTTAATCAGAAACTGATAAAATTGAACCTTTATAATGTTGTATTTATGTCTGTCCGAACAAACTTTACCCTAGTAATCGACGTAAAGATTATCAAAATAGAGGTTTAAATAGGCACTCTTAATAATGATCCACAATCACAAGTATATTTCACAATCCGTTAAAACGAAGTTTCGTTCGACCTTGATAATATCAATTTTCTATAAGTTAAAGTTATAACCCATGGTCATACGTCACAGCCACGTAACTCCAGTGCTGCTTCTGCTCTCCGCGACCGGTTTAGATGTTTGGCAATACAACATATAACTGGTAGGTACAGACGACCGTGACATGCTAACATTGAATATACCGATATCTGTGTGCAGTGATCTGTGTCAAGTGGATCACAGGAATTCGGATGCTGAGGATATTGGTTCAATATACTGTTTATGTAGATATTTATAGCCTTCGCGAGTACCTATTTTAACCGACTTCAAAAAAGGAGGAGGTTTCTCAATTCGACCGTATATGGTTTTTTTTATCATTATGTTTGTTCGTGGATAACTTCGTCGTTTATGAGCCGATTTTGATTATTCTTTTTTTGTTGGAAAGGAGATATCTCAAGTGTGGTACCATGGTAATGTTATCGAGGTCTGATAAGTATCTCCAGAGATATGGAGATAAACAACTCAAAATTGGTACTGAAAATTAATAGCGCGGCATTGAAGCCGGTTCTTTTTAGTTTTTAAACGATATTATATTGTTGGGACTCTTATTTCGCTATAACACTACCAGAAATCATGCAATGTCATGTTTTCTTTATTGATGGTTGCCTAGCTTATCCGGTTGATCATTTCATGTTTCTAGTTAGTAACTCATGCCATCGCTCCTAGATGCGACAAAAATACTTGTGATGAATATACTTAAAATAGACATTTGATAAAAATCTTAGACAGTTGTGGTATCTAGTATATATGAATAAGTTCATATCTCCTAAATCTTACCATATAATTTGACATGATACTAGGTTTACTCCGGCTCAGCTGTACTTTAATTTTTTATAAGGACAATTTTTTCGAAATTCAAATCTCACCGCTTGCGAGATGCGTAAACTAGCT
Source organism: Cabera pusaria (assembly GCA_954871355.1). Classification (NCBI taxonomy): domain Eukaryota; kingdom Metazoa; phylum Arthropoda; class Insecta; order Lepidoptera; family Geometridae; genus Cabera; species Cabera pusaria. Next base: position 24,818,665 of record OX940902.1, read on the forward strand.
TACAGAATAGCCCTACTTATTTTCAATCGTTTCCTGATCGCCGTAGATCGCGTTTGGTGTGTACCAGTCGGTACAAATACTACTCCGAAATCGATGGCGCTATCTGATCGCCGCCGAGATCGCGCACGACGGACGCTGCGGTGTGGCCGTACCTTTACAGAGTCAAAGGAGAAACAATTTTTGAATCCGAATTTCTTCGTATGATAATGTAAATCTAAGCTGAACCGTTCTTACGTTATAATTAACTATTTAAATTTGTGACATTCCAGTGACCCCACACCGAAGTTAACCCGTGGAGTGCCCATCCGCTGGCGTGCCAGCCGGGAGTGGAACCCGCAGGCGCTGGTGATCGACCGCCGGCTGTCCACCGCCAAGCTGTGGGACGAGCACTCCGTCCACTTCTGGAACGACACCTACAATCGTTACAGGAGACGACACTACGGGTTCAAGGAGACTAGATATCAGTTTGATACGGTCACCTGATAGCTGCTAGTTTTTACAATATTTCATCAAAAAAGCACCATCATTTTAATGGTTTGAAATAGTTATCGATTACTTATAGTATAGACATGGCATAAAGGCACGGTTATGTTATCTATCATTACCGTGATAAAGGTACCTACAGATGTGAACGAACGCAGCGTGCACTTTTCCATTTAAATGTATTCCCCCGTTTCTTACTAGGAAAATGCTTCTAGAGAAAAAATTGTTTCTACAAAAAATCAAGCTCTGCTGTAACTACGCCCCTATCATTTTCTTTTTTTGACCAACCAATTACAAATAGAAATATGAGCCTTCAAAAATTACAGCTACAGCAGACCTTGATTTTTTGTAAAAACAAATTTTGCTCTATAAGCATTTTCCAGGGAGAAAACTGGGGAATACCTACATTTGTAAAGAAAAGTGCAACCCGCGTTCCCTCTTAAAAGAGTATCAATTTCGGACGACTGTTATCGATTGAAATTTGTAATCAATTATGCGTTTATTGCGTCTTTTATTAGCCTCGGCCTATGCGTTGTAATTGATTACAAATTTTACTCAATTTTTAGGGTTCCGAACCCAAAGGGTACCAATGGAACCCTATTACTGAGACTCCGCTGTCCGTCTGTCTGTCTGTCTGTCTGTCTGTCTGTCCGTCTGTCACCAGGCTGTATCTCATGAACCGTGATAGTTAGACGGTTGAAATTTTCACAGATGATGTATTTCTGTTGCCGCTATAACAACAAATACTAAGAACCAAAACAAAGTTAAAAATTAAAGGGTTTAAAACAAAAAACGTGTTTTTTACGATACGATACGATACGAAATTAATTCACCTCGACGCAGCTAGATGGCAGCACAGGAAAAATTAGCACGCGCAAGCGTTTCATTTGTTAAATTTGTGGGCCTCGGTCGATTTGTTTGCACATATGTCGTGTGCAGTAGTTACAGAGAGTAGCAAGAAGTACTTAAAGAGCTTCAATTAACTAGAATCAGTAGAAAGTTAGTCGTACGAACACTAGGTCTTCCGGATATTTAATTATATTCATTACCTTAGTGTTCATATTTACTTAGTTGGTGTTAGAAGTTCGTGGCGTTCGGACTGCGGAAATTCGGGACCCTCCGTGTGCGGGACAAAAGTCTGACTCGCACTTGGCCAGTTTTTTGTTAAATCACATGTGTCTACCGTCAAACAATTTTGGGAATCTATAGGCCACCATAAGACGTGAAATCGCCGTTTTCATGACCACTATCTAAGCTGTTGATTAGAGATATGCGGTCGAAGAAAATCGTTATTACCGTTCATAACTTAAAAAGGCTAAATTCGACCACTGTCTATCGTTGAGCAGCATTGCAAATACCCCCACTATTAAAAATATTGTACCAGCTACGTCTTCCATAGTTTCATATAGGAGCTAGAAAAATAGTCGTAGTAGGGGAAATTGGCATTAATTTTGATGTTCTCTACTTTAGAGTAAATATAGTTGTTTACTACTACCTACCCATAAAATATTTTTTGACTCTTGAAATCTATGACGTTATAAAAGTTATCAAAATGTTTATCATTGTCTGTGGATTCTAACAATATTCTTAAAATATCTGATATTTTAGGTGTTGACCATTCAATTCCGTTTAGTAATTCGTAACGCACGATAAAATGTATTGTGTTATTTATTTATTATAATTTAAGTATTTTATTTGTAAAGCGTGCAATACATTTGTATTATATCAACTATGTTAATTAACATCTAGTGTGTGTTATCTATGGTCCAATAATTTGTTAGATATAATGTTAAAATTTTGTTTTAAATATATGGTGATAGTTTTTCTAGTCTTATAACAATTGTATTTTTGTAGACATTACTGGGGCGCGTTAATATTAAATTACATGATTGTCTGATGTCCATCAAAATTCTACGTGGAAATATATAAATTTAATAATACTTTTATTTTTTATTGCTAAGCGAAACTATGAGTTATATTGTTATTTAATACCTAATTGTTGCTTTACCATGACGAAAATCAGTCAAATGCAGACCATACAATACAAAATAGCAATAAGTACTTATTTTGTGCATCTCAATTTTTACAATTTTATTGTTTAATAACAAAGTAGTATATGTTGCTATTAACTAATGCCTGAGAACTCCAAATCAAACTATTACTCTACCTTTAAATAGGTATAATAGGTACCAAGGTCCTTACAACCAATCCATATACCGTCCTGATTCAATAAACTAGCCCCTCAAGAACCTGCGACTACTAACATCAAATCAGACTAATACTGTCCTTCCCATATCGTTAAATTTTATCCTCGAATTCAAATGTCTGTATCACAGCCTAATGAAAAGCAAATATTACAAAAATATGGAATCGCATATCGTAAAATAAAGGGTCGCGACCCTCCCCGTTGTTTGGTTAGGTCGTCTCAGCCCGATGACGTAATTGAGTGGGACCCAAACTCTAATGCGATTTGATTTGATGCCTTAATTAGCTCGTGCATTCTGTTTTCATTACAGCCGATTTGATTTTATCGACTTTTATAATGAAACAAACCTTAATTTAATATTGATTATAAAAAGATAGCTCAAATATTTGTTTATAACCTATCCGCATTCAAAGCAGCCTAGTACATCAAATACCTTCCTCAGAACTTAGAGAAAACGGTACCAGAACAAGGCACTATAACTTAATTTTATGAATGCCATATCAAGTAAAACTGTGAGAGTACAATAATACAAGTAATAATATGAAAAACCGCGAGCGCCTCGCGACCACTTACAGAGATAAGCGTGTACCGTGGTGTGGTGGCAACTAACAACTGACATAAATATAACGCTGAAAGAACCGGGAACTTTACAGCACCGCTCCGGGAGACGTTGGATAACCTGGTTACTAGTAGAATTCCTGTTTCCTGCACTATGTATGTAACATTCAGAAATACGTCGACATGTTGGTTAAAGAGGTTACGTTTGGACGCATCGCTTGAAAATAATTGAGATTGAAATTCTTAAATAAATAATAGTTATTTGGAGGTGGTAAATGACAGAGAAACAGCCTCTCTGTTTCCCTGTCATTTACCACTTCTAAAGGTACTACCACAGCGCGGCGTCTAGCGTCCGCGTGTGCGTTCGTGATCTGATTTTCAATCGTTTTTTGATCGCCGCAGATTGCATTTGGTGTGAACCAGTCGGTACAAATACTACTGCGCTATCTGATCACCGGTGTGGAGTACGCCGCGGTGTGGTCGTACCTTAAATAACCATGAATCCATATAACCTGTTCACATCGGTCGTGTGTCGGATCCGACTTTTAATCTGATGTTCCAAAGGCAGAACATTTTATATGACGCTATTCACACTTGTCGGCCCGATTTTGTCGTTTGTTTTGACAAGCCGATTATAAATCGGATCCGACACACGACAGATGTGAACAGGCGGTAAGACCGTGCCATTACTATTAACACCAGGTGAGGTTGTGGCAGGACAAGCAAACTATGCTTCATCGACAGACGGTTGTTTTCCAGTGCACCTCTTCAACGACGTACGTGACCTATCGATTCCTAAAAATATTCGAAAAACTCAACGTGCAAATTCTAACAGCTCTTCGCCAAACTTTTTACCAGTAAATGTATCTCTTCCTAACTTAATAGAATTTCCAACAGTCTGTCCGTCATGTATGTTAACAGAGAGTGGACGCACTGTGACTGCCGAAGCCCTAGGGCTCCCACAACGGCGCCCGGCGACTATTGGGACGCTGATATTACTGGAATTAATTTTTCAGATACAATTCTAACTTTCAACTTACAAGATTGCTGGCTGTTGAGGGGTTTTAGTAAGTTAAACTATAAATGGTATAGTTTTTTGGATTGTTTGTTTTCGCTCTAGGAGTAAACTGAAGTTGTTGTGTTACAAAACAAACTTTGTGGTCACTTGTGAGACGCAGTGATGTATGTCAAAACTTTGAGATTGCTCTATTTCTTATGTAAATAATGAGCACATTGTAGAGATAAGACGATAACAGAGTTTTTGGACAGATTTTTTTTTGAAAAAAAACTTAAACTTTGGTAAATCAAATAAATATAATTTCATTTCAGAGTCAAATTAGAGATAAACCCAACACCTGGTCCTGGACAGACGAATGTTATTGCTTTATTTCAGTTATTCTGATCATAATTTTACCTCACAAACACCTGCTCAAAAACATATACCAACATCAGATGCGCACAGCAACGTGACAAACTTAGCTAACTAAGAAAATTATATCAGGCGTCCTCATAACGATATAAAGTTGTCATGCGTTGTAGTAGTTCCGCGGTGTAGTTAGCCACTTTACCTAGTCTGCGTAACTTGTTGAGTTCTGAAACTGCGTCGGCAGTGTCACCAGCGTCGCTAGTTAGCCGGGCCCGGGGCCCCGGAGACGTCTTGTAATAGTTGTTGAACACCACACGTCGCTCGTAACTCCGCACGACGAGCTAAACTTGCCAAGTTAAATTAAAAATATGTGGAGTGTTCCCCGGGACCGAATGAGGTTCGTGTCACGAAGTTTCAGCCTTCGGAACGACTTCTTTAATGCTGAATTGTTCGGCTCATATTTTTGTAGGGGCTTTTGGTCCATTTAAACATAAGTCCATGTATGTGTTTCCTACCCATTGAACACTATCTCACATGTTACGTGACGATGTGGTGCAAGATGTTGCACGTTTGCCCAGAAGATACCAATTCACTCGCGACTTGAAGACCCCCAGATAGTAATTATCGATATACACAGACTCAGGCAAGGAATTCCATTATAAGCATCGAATTAGTTCGATGATTATAAGTAAATTACTTGTTTGTAGCACATGTTTTACGCCTTTTGCTGGAAATTATTTTGGCAGAATGGTATCTAAACACGTTTGTGCCATGTTTCTTCTGTTAGTGTTATGTTCACAGCATAGTCACATAGTATAGTCTTAAGTATAGCCGTGGACTTCTGTGAGTGTACAGCTGAATGCCTCAAGAAGCTTAATGAAATACACGACTTAGCCCAATACTCACCCTGGTGGAAAGTGATTAGTTCCGTTCAGTTTTTTGATGTCTACATAACTATATGAAAATAAATAAAAGAAAGCAATGCCCCAACGCTCTCAACAGAAGAACCCTCAATTCCGCTGCGGAATGCGGCTCCAATCTCGATCTTGGACAAAGAGACAACCTAATCTCTCGACATTTCAATTCGCATAGTTGCTCGGCGAGTTCCACGCATTCCGTCCTCGGAAACAACCGACAAAAACTATTTCTCCCTCGTATCAAAACAAACGCAGTAACGTTGACGACGACTCATTTTATGGAGGCAATTAAGCGCAAGTCGGCATCAAGTGGCGGAGTTCCGGGGAGAGCCGGCGACCGGCTGCCCGGACGCCCGCCCGACGGACTTGTTAATCCGGGTAATAAAGAAAAATACCCGGGAAGCGGCGGCTAATTGTTATAAACTGGGCAAACATGCAAATTGGACGAGCGACGGACTTCCTCCGGTTTTAATTCTGAACTTATCTCGTAAAGGGGACGGACACACGGAAGGATAATCGCGGACAAGTATCTGCGTATCTCCCGCGGACCGAGCCACTCGGCGATACAGCCTGCTGGCCCGATTGCTGCGTAAATGCTCACTTTATATTCCGTGGATTGGACGCACCTTAAATACAATAAAAGCTTCAGGTCAGAAGCTTATACTAAGTAATTTTTATTTGTGTTACTTAACATTAATAGGATTAAGCAAATTTCCATATTATTTTTGCCAGATTTAAAAATTTTACCACATACGAATACGTTTCATATATCTTCACATTCTAAAATATCATACAAAAACATGACACACCTTGCAATGTCGTAAATGAGCACAATCATAATTGTACCGTGGCTTATGAATAAGTAAGAAAAGGTTTGTTGTTCGAGTTAAAATTTAAAAATATGTCAAGCAGGGAACTGCTCACTTCACTTCTCAGTGCGAGCGTTCAGTAATGCAATCTGCTAATTTAGTTTAATGTTAAATGCGGCTTAAAATATCTACTGCTTGTTTTCTTGCTAGCATCTTAGACCCAGACCTAAAGTTGAACACATAGGTGGATACTTGGATAGCTTACATTGTATTACCTTTAATGTAGTTGATATTTGGACGGACACACCACAGCGTCCTGCGTGCGCGATCTAGGCGACGATCAGATAGCGCAGTAGTATTTGTACCGATTGGTTCACACCAAACGCGATCAGAAAACAATTGAAAAGTACTGAGATCGCGCCCGCAGATCGCAGAACGCCGCGGTGCGTTCGTACCTTTACACACATTTATTTTACAGCCTATTATTATGAAACAAGTACTAGTTTTAATTGAAGATGAAAAAAAAAAAAAAAAAAAAGATAATACCTATATCAGAAATCGGATCTAAATTCGTCGTCTGATATAAAATGATGCAATATTGAATTATAATACAATGATAGCGCACAACACTGTGGCACAGCGCTCGCCAAAATGTTTCACCCACCTTTTTCTTGTGTTTTGTGGTTTTAGCTAATGTTGGTTGCAAAAAACCTGCCAACATAGAAAGCGTTGATATTTTCTTATAAACTCGACCTAGTCCACTTGCACACGACTGACATCGTACCAGAGTGGACACTTGACTCCCGCCATACGCCACTCTAGCACAAGTGCAAATCCCAGAGTTTTGCTAACTTGCTGAACGTTTGCGCAAGAGTCGCGAGTCTCGGCTACTGGTTCAACGGAGTCCTTTCAACATCAGTCGTCTCGTGGATTTCTGAGAGAATGTATCTCTTTACGTGCGATTGAATTGACGGCAACTAATATTGTTAATGTCGGGTTGTGTAAGAGCATTAGTGGAAGTACGAGTCACATAGACTCACCGAGTTGCAAAGTGATATGTGTAATACATAGTCAGAAAACGAATAACTGACAGCTACAAAGTAATCTCTCATACTTTAAATGTAATAAGAAGTGTTACAGGATCGTTTTGTAATCAAATCGGTGAACAATTATTTTGTATCGCAATTGAATCACAAAAACCTATAAATTATGAACACAAGTGCTCGACACACTATAAACGATGAAGTTGGCAAAAGAAGCCTCCTTTATATGGTTGTTATGTATCATAAACAGCGCTTTTGGTATCTTCACACCGATAGTGAAAGTAAGACAAGGCAAAATTAGAGGACTTCGAAGTATATCTGGACAGAACCGATATTACGGCATACCTTATGCGACCAGCAAAAGATTCCAAGTAAGTTGAGTGGCTGTTACTCAGGATGCATATGTGTAGAGTCAATTTAATTCAAATATTTGCAACATTTTTACTTTAATTTCAGCCTCCGAAACCACATTCTAAATGGAAAGGAGTGTTCAATGCAGTGAACCGGTACGGTTCCTGTTCGCAGACAGTTTCCTTCCTCGAGGGAGGGTCCGAGGATTGTCTCCAGCTCGACGTGTCCTCCCCGGACACCGCGCGTCCTGGGGACCACCTCCCGGTGCTGGTGTTCATCCACGGAGGAGCGTATTACTACGGCAGTAAATGGCATTACGACCCCGAGTTTCTAGTCACTAAGAATGTAGTAGTTGTAATTGTCAACTATAGAGTGGGAGTGTTCGGCTTTCTCTGCCTCGATGGCATCTCCAACCTCGGGTTGAAGGATCAGGTGGCGGCCCTCAGGTGGATTCGGAAGAATATAGCCGCGTTCGGAGGAGATCCCGACAATGTAACGGTTTCAGGGCAGAGCGCGGGCGCGTCGGCAGCGGCCATGCACATGCTGTCCAAGTCCAGTGCGGGACTGTTTCATAAGGCCATTCTGTTGAGCGGAACTCCTTTAGCACCTTGGGCCTTTAATATGCAACCCAACGAACCTGCTTACGAAGATGCCACCAAAATTAGAGAATTAACAGACGATGAAACCCTGCTGGACGTATTTTCGACCGCGACCGTCGCCGAGCTCCTCGCCGCGACCAGAGACACGTCTATAAACCCGAGGTACTTCAAGTACTCTCCGTGCATAGACTCCAATTTTACGGCGGCATTTTTTCACGAGGCGCCTTACGAGGCGATAACTTCGGGGAACTTTAATAAAGTCCCGATAATATCGGGTTTCGCGAGCGCGGAGGGAATGCTGTTCTACGGGCTGCATGACGATAAAACTCTCCGAGAATGGGACGAGAAATTTGTTGAAAAACTACCCGCCGTTTTTTCCTGGTGTTCGGCGAACGGAGCGATGATAGCCGAGAAGCTGAGGTCGTATTACCTCGCCGGGGAAAGGATAAATAAGTCGGCCACGCGCGGGATAGTAAACTTTTACTCCGATTGGATGGCTTACGCGACAGCTGACGCGTTCTCGAATCTGATGACGCGGTATTCCGGCGAGCCCGTGTATAACTACATATTCTCGTACGAGGGAGAGCGGAACTTCGCGAAGGCGCTGCTCGGATGGAAGTCAGGCGTGCCGGGAGCTTCGCACTCCGACGATATATTCTACGTGTTCAAGCCGGCCGGGTTGCCACTGCCGCTGTCCGCTCCAGATAAGCTGTTTGTTGACCGGCTGACCGCCATGTTGACCAACTTCATGAAATTCGGGTAAGTCGGTAACGGTAAACAAGATTACCCAAAGCTAACTTTAATCTCGATGGGTAGATTGGATGGCTTGCGTGCGGTTACTTAGGCTCCACAATAAATATCGATCCTGCGTTCGGGATCGCTAAGCGGTATGAGTTGACCCAACTTATAAGCGTTTCTTGAAAGGTTGTTGGCTAAATGCAGACTGAAGTTTTATTGTTGTGCCTACTTACTTGATTTGGAACATAGGCCACAGTTAAATTACGCCTTTATATTACTTTAAGTTCCTAAAGGTATTTTTATAACTTAAAAAACAAAAACTTAAAAAAGTACTTATTACCTACTTTAAAAAATAAAATAAGCACCTACCTAAATACTTTGTTCAGTATCTTGGGACATAGGCTGAGAGTGCCTAGTGCCACTTTATTTAGATTCCTTTACACGTTACTCGAGCACGTTAAAGTAAACGCAAATTTGTTTGGCAATTAAAAAGCGCCATCTAGTGTCTATAAAACATTACATACATAAATCTATACAAATCTGCGTATACTTCGAAATGATCGAGTGGATTGTTACACACAATCCAAAATGTCATCGTGCCGCCGGGACTAGAACCCGCAACCCCTCGGATAGCATGTCCAGGTGATCTGCCAGTTAAGTATCGGACGTGGCTTAATTGGCAGAGCACCTGGACATGCTATCCGGGGGGTGCGGGTTCTAGACCCGTCGGTACGATGAAATGTTGGATTGTGTGTAACAATTTACAAAAATATAAAGTGTGTACACTTAAAGAAACATAATATATGATCGAGTGGGTTAAAAAAATCTATAGAAAATCGCACTATGCACTCAGACGTTATAGTAATTGTACTATTATTTATATTTTTATTCTGTGGTATATTTTCTACATAACTATACATAAAATCACGCCTTTTTAGGGTTCCGTAGTCCTGACAAGGAACCCTTATAGTTTTGTCATGTCCGTCTGTCTGTCTGTCCGAGGTTTTTCTAAGAGCCCGTTAATACTAGAAAGCTGTAATTTTGTGTGGGTATGTATATAAATTACGACGACAAAGTGCTGAAATAAAATTGTGAAAAATATTTTTTTTTAGGGTAGCTCCCCTATATGAGAAGTGGGGATGATTTTTTTTTTCATAGTCTACCCCATCGTGTGGGGTATCGTTGAATAGGTCTTCTAAAATGACTTAAGGGTTGCTAATACCATTTTTCGATTGAATGCTCCATTTACGAAATATTAAACTTTAAAGTACAATACAAGCTAAAATGCTGGCTTGAAAAATCTGGAAAAAATCGTGATAATAGCGAATTTCATGAACTTAAAAGGAAAATTATAGCGGTTAAGATAACTTTATTAGTTTAGCAGTAATAGTCGTTGAACTTGGGTGTTGGATAATTTTGTACCAAATAGAAAAAACCGTAGAATAAATCCTTTAAAGTGACAAAGACGAAGTACCTAGTTGCTTGTGTATAACGGGTAAAGACTTGCATTGAATAACAAGCTACTACGGAACTGCGCGTGCCCGACACGCACTTGGCCGGTTATTATAATAATAAGTTTGTACCTACTTATAACGAATTGAAATTCAGGTCAAAGACAAATACACTTTGAAATATCTCCAAAAGTAAGCAGGTATTTAACAAGTGGACACGGTGATAGTACGACCGATATTGCTTAACATTATTGGCACAAATAGGTAGAATAGAAGGTACATTTGTGTACACATTATATCGGTGCCATTAGATTATGCAACACAGGTAGACACTAATATCACTGCATAGGATGAACTCGTCGATAGATAGGTCTATATTTACATAGAAAAAAAAACGGCACAGTGCTAATTGGACTCGTGTACCGAGGGTTCCGTACAATCTTGAAGACATTATGTGGTAATATAGCGGCAATAGCCCAATGGATAGGGTGTCGGACTGGCGATCGAGAGGTCGTGAGTTCGATCCCCATCCCACCCATTGCACTATTGACGTGAACCCACTCCAGAAAGCATATTTAGCTTAGTTGGAGGGGTTAACAAGACAAGAATACTAGTAAAGTGCAACCCACATTGCGAGTAGGTAATCTTAATAAAAAAAATATATATATATTATTTATTCTGTCCTATGATGCTCTAAGTCTATCAAAAGACGAACTAGGACATACTTAACTTCGCCGTTCGATTCCTAGACAAGGTTATTGCACCAACCGCAAATAATAAGGTAACAGTACAGTAACAGTACATTCGTTTTGTTTGTTATTATACCTACATATTTACGGTTTTCATATTTTTCCTTTATTAGTGCTGCAAGACCTAGTTTCTTGACAAATTTTGTGAAAACCCAAAATATGCGGCTTTAACGCGTTGCCTGATTAACCACGTAGCAAGAGTAGCAATTGCTACGGGCCCCGCGTATTTAAGCCCAGAATATTATAGCCCATAGATGGGAAATAAACGTATTGAGTATTGAAATGTTTTTTTTTTATCACTTTACCTATACTTAAGAACCCATAGTAGATCAATCAAGGGCTCTTTGAAAGAATTTGCTACGGGCCCCGCGCTTGCTTTTGAAATAATTTGCCCCGCGCTTACTTAATCCGGCATTGCATAAACGATCGTATCTTTTGTAAAACCTTGTAACCTCAGCGAGCGCCCCGCACTCAAGATCCTGAAGAAGGCCTCAGGATAAGGTCGAAACATATGTCGATCGCTATATCGACATCGCGTAAGTCATGTTAAATTCCCGTTTTTAAATCTATAACCTGGTAAGGTGTTACAACACTTATGTTTCAGAGACCCAACTCCTCGCAAGAGCCGGCTGCTACCCGTGAGATGGCCAGCCACCACCACCAACAGATCCCTGAGCATGCTCCTGGGTAACACGCTCTCGGTCATAGACACTCCTGACACCCACAAGGGAGGGTTCTTCCAGGAGCTGCTCTGTCAGTACGGGCACCCAGGGTACGTGCCTTGCGAGAGCCAGATGAAGTGTGGACATACCTGAATACGGGACTGCTAACTAGAAACTGTAGATACATTATTGGGACTATAAGTGCCATTTTCACTGGTGGATAATGTGTTAGATAGTTATCGGACACATGACGCTATATAAAAACTGTCAAAAATCTGCCAGATATCTTCCAAATAAAGCTATCTGGCCTTTGGGCCAGTTTCACCGGTGTCTGATAGCCCTGTAAACAACTCATCCGACAGATTCTTGACAACTTTTGTATGGCGTCATCTGTCAGATAACTATCTGACACTTTATCAGGGACCGGTGAAACTGGGGCATAGTCTACTTTATTATATCCAATCCAAAATTTCGCCATCCAGCGGGTGTCGAACCTGTGCCTCTCGCGTAACACTCATGCGCTTTATAATTTGTTGTATATTTTATATAAAAATGTACAAAAATATAAAACAATATTTGTAACTGTTTGTAGATGTTTTGGTTTTGTTTTGCTGTTAGACGTTCCTTGATCAGTAACTTTAATCCATGGTTGTAGTAAATACATAACCATTGATAGAAGACATAATATTACGCCCGGATGCTGCTGCGTTTCACTTAAACATATACTAAAGAATTTTTAAGCTTTTGCCTACAGAAAATTGGGTTGCAGTAAGGCTATAAGTACTGCAGCAAAATCTTTGTTATGTTGAGATTGAGAAGCTTCTCAGCTGATTCAAGATTTGATCAGCCAACCTATACGTACCTACTTACTAGAAACTGGGCGTGACATATTAACAACAAAATCTATAACAATATAATATTAATAAACGAACCGCATATTTAATTCAAACTACCTAAAAACACCACTCGTTAGGTTGCTGGCTGCAAATTATGCGGCGGTAAACAAAATTACCTACGTGAGGCTCGAACTCGTCCGCTGCAACGCTAGCGGGCACGTATCCGACCCCGTTTGATAACAAAATAATGCGCTATGCATCGAAACACACCCTCCAGCGAATACGAACCGTTCGGAAATTCCGCCCACAAACACATCCTCTAACAATATATCTCTGGAATATCTCCAGTCTCCCAGTCTCCACATGCAGTGTATATGTCTTAGCTATAGAGCTCTGGGTCGCAGAATGAAATAAACTATAAATCTACAAAGCTCGAGGGCAAGCACCGGATTTATAAATATGCAGATCAAATATTAAAAAGGAGCCACAAGATGATCCGGGAACGCAGAGTGCGGGCCCGGGAGCTGGGAACGTTTGATGCGGTAAGTATAACTTATTTAAAACCATCGATTCAAATGTTTCAGATTCAGCCACTTATGATTAATCTTTTGTATACTTTCAGAGACAAAAATGATTAGATTTCTTTTGTGGCAGTAGGACTAGCTGCTATTTCGCCTAATAGGAGTATTCTTTGACGTTTATATCAACTACCCAATCGTGAAGGCTGAAAGTTACGGAAGGCAACTTAAATTAGGTGAAGGTGAAGGTAGGAAGGTAACTTAAATTAATTGCTAATTAGTGATATTACGTAAGGTTAATTCATAAAGTAATAAAACTGTCAATGTGCCTCTCCTTCCAGTGAATCACCACCATCACCAATCATCACCATCAATAATTTCAATTCATTTCATTTATTTATAGAATTGAACATTTATAGAATCGATACTGTCAAAAAGTCAGTTTGTATGTTTGTTCCTTCACGGCAACGACGCAACTGATTTGGCTGAAATGTTATACAGAGAAAACCAGTCACATGATGCAATAGGACATGTAACGACACTTTCAAAATATGCTTGCCAGGCCGTGGATCGTATATGCTCGTAGGTAGGTCATCGTCTCATCAAGCAAACGTCTTCCTCGTTCCAAAAGGTATCGCCGATCCTGCAACTGTATATTCTCGTACGTAAGTTTGCAGATTGTAAGGAAAAAATGCTTGGTTTTCAACCGACTTCGAAAAAGGCGGAGGTTCTCAATTAGTCTATGTTTTTTTTTTTGTATGTATGTTACGTGATTACTCCGTCGATTCTGAACCTATTCAAATTATTCTTTTTTTAATTTCATCGAGATCTGATATCTCCAGAGATATGATGATAAACATCTCAAACATGCTACTGATACTGACTCGCGCGGCATGGAAGTCGGTTGTTTTAGTTTTTAAACTATATCATTGTATATGTATGTAAGTGAGCTCCACGGCATCACCCATCGCGGCCCAGGTCCGCGACGCCCGAGCGCTGCACTGGCAATACTGGCATCTCACTAAATAAATATTCAATGTTTTCATTCAATTTCTCGGCGGCGACCGCCGGACTGCGCTGACGGAACACCGATACCACTTGTTTGAAGAGTTCTATAAATGTACGCGAAACTGTTCTTCTGAATATTAAACAACGTTTGTAATGGAGTATCTGCAGTTTGCAGGGTTTATACTGACTCCAGGCTCGATATAGGATCTGATCAAACATCACTAGCTTCGTGGGTTTAGGTAGATCCCATGGAAATGATCGCCACTCACGGAAACAAATGTAGGTACCTATGTATGTCTAATGTCTATCTATGTAATCTTTTCCTTCCTACGTCAATAAGCTTATTGTACATCGTATGTCGTCGGTTGTTTGTCTAAACGCTTATTTTTTTATGATATAAGGTAACAGCACAAGCACGACGCTCGCCTGATAGTAAGCGATGACGTCCACCTAATACAGATACAGTGTCACTGCACTGCGTCTGTTACCTCGAGACGTAAACTGTAATTTTACTGGACACTTTTTCATTCAAACCGAAAAACATTCTTTTTCACGGCCGAATTCATTGGCAACACCAAATTCACTCTAAGTATAAGTCCAGTCTCTCAGTTTTTACTAGATGACTGATGGTAGACTTTGCCGTGGATTGAACAACCCATGGTTGCCTAAAGCCATGTCGCAAGTCAGCTGGTTGTAATTTACGGCCCAATGTATCATGATACCATACGGTATCAACCTGATGGAAGCCGAGTTCAGACAGTTACGCTGGTTAGGTTACAATGTGGTTAGGGTTGTCCAGCATCATATCTTACAGCCGTGTTCCACTTTAAAACAAGCAAGCTTCCATCTTAGATCGCATCGTCCCCACCTCGGAGGACAGTCACCACATCAGGCACAGAAAAGATAATAGTCCTCATCAGATGAGATGGTAGTAGTAATATTAAAATTTGTAATGTGTAGTTATAGTACAGTTTTTAACTCGCTACAGACTGGGCTGTAAAACGTGATAGACACTTGTCCGATTTTTTTTATAAAATCTTCACGTAGGCAGTGGTATAAGTCAACACTCAACTTGCTTGACAGATTATTTTGAGGAGTAGATAGGTGATCACACTAGGCGCTTAACAAATAACTTTATAAAATAAGTGACCACACTGCGTAGGACAGCTTACTGAATAGGTATCTATAACGAGATACGTGTCGCGTCGCACACCGCGCGTCACACGCTGATTGCGGAAGGGCCGGAATAGCGCGCAAAAAAATCCTAATTAAATCTACCCGCCCTCCGGATTTTTCCGATTTTATCAAAACCGATTCGCAACATAAATTAATGAAAATCATTGGAGTGCGCGGAGGGCGGCACATAAAGGACGTAAATCGCTCCCCTTTGCAATTTATTGAATTTGTTCCGCGATAATTTTTTTACAATTATCATAATTTTTCAATGATTCGTTATCTGGCGGTGCCATTAGAGACGCGATATTTCAAATAATTTTCCGATTTTCAAATGAGGCTGGCGTTGTTCGCCGATGGTGGATGGCAGGCAGGTATATATCATTGATTTCATGAATATGGTAATTTACTGATTCGAGTTAGGTATCATAAATAGTGTTGTAGGTACTTATCTACATTGTAAAACATTGAATTAATGTCCGTGGTCGTTGGACTAGTACCTATCTCTTCTGTGCTGCGCTCTGATGGCGGAGTACTTTGAGGGCATATTAATGCTATAGCACAGAATACTTAATAGTACTACATGCAATAGCATTTTTTGTTCAACCTTCTTCATTTACTTATTCAAGTAGATACCTAGTTATATATGTTATAGTTTAGGTTACCTATATTCCTACGTTAGCTAGAATAGGTAGTTATGCCACATAATAATGAATCTTACAACCTATGCTCTTTATGGGTAGGTTACTAAACGCATTTCGCAAGGATCCTAAGCTTATGTTAAGATTATTTTGCGTTTGAGATGCCTATTACCTACTTACTTCTATTAATAGGTAATGTGGCAAACCTAATAACAGCACATAAAACAGTAAGATGAAGAACCTTATTATAATGAAGAACCTAATGAGCTAAGTATGTCAGTGAATAATTTATTAGCGCCTTATAATAATAACCGATTATTAGGACACGGCGTAGTTTTAAAAAGACTTTCAATTTGAAACTCATTGTAGGCCTAGCGTGCTACCATCCTCGACCGCATCATCGCTTACGGACCTGCTAGGCTATTCTGTAAGCTATCTCGACAGCGAAATCCGCGGTGTTTCGAATTTCATAGTACGAAATTCAATCGTATCACGTTCGTAATACGGTTGAATTTCGTAGTACGAAATTCAAATCTCACCGCGGATTCCACTTCCGAGATAGCTTACAGAATAGCCTTACTGTGTCTAAGCTAGTTTACGCATCTCGCAAGTAGAATCCGCGGTGAGTCGTACTACGAAATTCAAATCGTAATACGATTGTAATACGGTTGAATTTCGTAATACGAAATCCAAATCTCACCGCTTGTGAGATGCGTAAACTGGCTTACAGAATAGCCTAGCTGTAAGATATTGGTCAAACGCTAGTCTAAACGGTATAAAAAAAACTAAAAACATTCATACCATAGAAAAAGCACATTTGACCTTATATTTTACCTACGACTAACTTCCTACTAAGGTAAGGTACCTACTACAGTAGCTATCTAAGTTATAGGTATAGGTAGGTACGTAACAATAATTATCATTCGTAATGTCAGATTGTTTTCTATTTATAACTTACTTATTTGCTGAAGAAACACCTATCATCGAGACAGGGTATCATAGTGGGGAGCCTATTGCTCACAGCGATACCATACATCTCTCATATTCGGTAAGTAGGTCCTTATTACCTCCAAATGGGGCTTGTAGGTAACCAATTAGCGCTCTAGGGTAATAATGTAGCTAGAAAAGCCCTAGGGCGGTAAGCACGGATTAGACAAACCTCCTTTATCTAATCCGTGGCGGTAAGTACTTAATTTAAAAAAAAAACTCTTCACTCTTTCAAAAAGTTCGCGTACATCTAACCATCATACTGGCAATAGACATTATGCATTCAGCCCAATGACAAAAGAGGTCGCTTCGCTATTCAGCCTTGTCTTCGTATGAGTATATAATAGTCATCAATTTTAAATATCGAACGGCGAAGCTCAATTTAGTTCTTGAAAAAAAAATTTAAAAAAAGGTGAAAAAAGGCGGGAATAGAAAACTTTTACTTTAAATATTGTTTGTTTTTGGGTTTTTTTTATAATTACGTGCTAATTAGGAAAACATGAGTTCTGCAAGTGATGAAGAAATAAGCTGCACTCCCGATTCAATGAAAATGGAAGCTGAAGCAGCAATTAACAATATTTTGCCTGAAAGTTCTAAAGAGAGATATTTGAAAACTTACGACGAGTTCGTCGAGTGAAGTGGCGAAAAGAAAAACGAGTTAAGTCTTTATCTGAGACTGTATTCTTAACATACTTTAGTGAGCTATCAAAAAAACTGCAGCCATCTAGTTTGTGGTGCATTTATTCAATGTTAAAAGCAACTATTTCACTATAAATTTAAACTAATACAATGTTTTATATGCCGGTTTTTTTCTACTTACCTCACAATCGAGATGTAAAGCAGAGTAGTTAGCTCGGGTGTAAGCATCAATTGCACCCTCGAACTATAGGCGCCCTCGCTGCGCTCGTGCGCCTAAATATCTCGGGCTGCAATTGATGCCTTACAGCCCTTGGCTACTAATCTACTATTATCATATATCAGCCTTAGATCTAAATTATTGTACCTCTAATACTTACCTAATACCGAGTTAATCTTAAGACTAAGTATTTGTATTATGTTCTATGTTGTCGTATCACATAACACTTTTTCCATCCAGAGAATGGCTAGAAGGGCTAGAAAACATCGCTATTAATATATAAAAGTATATGGTAACTTCATAGAAAGGTACCATGCTATGTCTATAATAGTATCTGTTATTTCAAGTTTAGACAGAATAGCCTGTTAACAGTGTAGGCACATGTTCAACCTGTAAGTAACTACGCAAACAATGTGTGTACGTAAGTAAAACCAACAAACACTTGTAATGGTTGCAGCTTTATGAAGTAGGACGCAAGGTTCATGTGCGTTTATGAACGACTATATTTTTTTTTTAGAATAAAGAATATTGCGAAGTTTAAGTGGGAAGTTGGTGCTATTGGTATACTCCATCTTCCCACAACTCAATAAGTTTTGTGTTTATAAGCAGTCTCAGATAAGATACTTTAGGTTTTAGTTTGTGAATGGGGTAGATTACTCTACTTAGAGTTAAGATATTAATATGATATTTTTATATATAATTATTTATTTATCATAGTATTTATTTTTCTTAAGCTTATTATTACATTTAATAATAAAACGTTTAATTTTTAATCGTATTTATATTAATTATTATATTTTATTATTGATTTATTAGTCTTTTTTTTATTTTTTTCTTATTCACGTTATTTATTTTCTTTCTTAGTTTTAGGTTTTTTTACAATAAAGATATCCAAACAAAAATAGAAAAAAATCATTACAAATAAACAATATTATAAAAAAACCTAAACCTAGAGTGCCGCCAGCAGCGGGGCAGGGCCCAAGCTACCGGTAGTTAGGGCTGCAGAGAGAGGAACCTCCTGACGATGCGTGCCGTGTCAAGAAGTACCGCCTTCTGTATCTGGCCCTTGATCCAGCCGTCTAGCGAGAGTCTCTTGAGATGTTGGTCGAGACTCTTTGCTATTAGGCCGTTCGCAGAAACGACTATTGAGACAATGCTAGTCGAATCAACATCCCACATGGCGGTAACCTCGTAAGACAAGTCAAGGTACTTGCTGATCTTGTCTTTTTCAGCCTTCACGAGGTTCTCGTCATGCGGGATGGTGATGTCAACTAACACTGCCCGCCGCTGGGACCGGTCGACTATCACGATATCAGGTTTATTGGCGACAATAGTCCTGTCCGTGATAACCGATCGGTCCCAATAGAGCAAAGCATGACCATTTTCAAGAACTGGCGCAGGTGCGTACTTATAGTACGGCACCTCAGACTCGACAAGGCCGTATTGAAGAGCAAGTTGCTGGTGGATGATCCTGGCTACGAGGTTATGTCTGTGCAAGTACTCGGAGTTAGCAAGATTTATTGTTATTATTAGTTTTTTTTTTAAAAATTATTATTATTAGTTTTTTTAATATTTTTTCATTATTATTATTAATATTTTAGTATTATATGTGTATGCATGTATATGTATATATGTAAATACATATGCATACGTACATACAAAATATTGTGTTTGCGTATTAATGGATTATTTACAACATGATTTTTTTTAGATTAAAGATAATGAATGATTTTCTTTTATAGCAGTTTTTGTTTGTCATTCATTAACCTAACCCACTTATCAATTACATTAATTAGTGGGTTAGATTAATGAAGCGTAAGAATATAGTACTAATAATTAAAATATTAGCAGCTATTAGGTGCAGGTAGTCAGATTCGAGTTAGGATCCTGTGTTAAATTCTTTAAGATGATTTATTGTGTATATGATGTGCGATTGATAAGTTTCTGCCGAGTCTTCTTTAGTTAAAATCTGAGTTATGTTGAATGGGTTAGGTAGAGACGAAGATGTAAGGGTATGGTTAAGTCTTGTAATAGCAAATCTAGGACACTCTTCAATCAGATGGTCGAGAGTTTGGGGTGTGTTGTTGTCACACGGACAATTTTAATCCCTGGTAATTTTGAACCTGTGAAGGTAAGTTTTGTGGTATCCATGACCTGATAAGAGCTGCGTGATGTGAAAGTTTAATTTAAATGTTTTGAGGCATCGGATGAGGTCTTTGTGGGTGGGTAGTAGACTTAATGTGTGTGGGCTTGAATCCTAGGTTCACTCTGGGTCCACTACTTTGCCAATTAATTTTAAGCCTTGAAATAGGAATGTTTTTCGCTTGAAATGGAAAGGTGTCCAGTGAAATTACAGGGCATGTGAGACTCAACATCTTTATGTCTCAAGGTAACAGGTGCAGTGCAGTGTCATGCTAAATTCTGGCAGTCTTGAATTTTGCATGCCGCTGTACCTATCTGTCATAGGTAGACGTCATCGCTTACCATCAGGCGAGCGTCGCGCTTATCCTGTTACCTTTTACTATAAAAAAAACCTAGGTAATCTAGATGAGGTTTCTAGACTTCTAGGCCCACACTCTAGAAGATTATGTATAGGTACCCATTAATCAATAGAGGTTGCATAAAGAACAAACACTTGAAGAATAGAAAATTGATGTTACCATAAATGACGTCTAGCATGCTTTTGCTCTGTTTTCACTACAGTGGCCAAGGTACAAATATTTGTTTTACGTTATAGTCTTCAGTGCCCGAAAATACTACACAGTAAGTATATCAGTTCTACACACGCACGTCAAACTTATAATATAACACCCCTTTTTGCGTCGAGGGCTAAAAATAGGAACTAATTATGGGGATGATTGTCACCACGAGAGGATGAGCACAGAGGTGTATCTTTTGCATTGTATTGTATAGAGTAACTTTTTTGAGGCTGACCTTATCGCGTCCGTAGACTTACACCATAACACTATATAACTACCTACACTTGATTCTTGATTGATATATATATACAGGGTGTGGCGTAAACAGTAGTCAAGCCGTCACCTGTGGGTGGAGGGCTTCAGGACTGACCAGAAAATCAAAATTTGTGTCTTATTAATAAAAATAAAATAAAACTGTCTCTTAATAATTTTTATTACCTGATAGGCTCGCTTGACCGTTTTCTTGGCTGATGGCAATTTTATTGTCACAATGTTTACATTTACTGTGCCATAAATCATTTTATTTGTCAATGTTATATTAAAAGTTGAATTTCTTTATTTGGAAAAATTTGCCCTTGGTCTCTTTAACAGCCATATTCTTTGGACTGAAAGCTGAAAATACCATGTATTATATTGTTTTCGAATCTCAATGAAATACGCAAATTTTTGGTAGCTTGGTCGCACGTTTTGATATTTTTTTTTTACACCACAGACGCTGAAACTTTCGATTTTCTTATACCTCTCAGTAAATTTTGAAATAAAATGTCAACAATACAAAATAACAATACAATACACTACAATACAAAAATTAAGGTTACGGTATAAAAATCACAGTTTACATTTGATAGCGCATTTATCTAAGAGTATTTCTCAGAAATCAGATTGAGAAAATATTATAATTTATGGTCGATTCGAAAAAGAGAAAAGAGTCACCAAGGGTGGAATTTTTATGAAATTTTGAAAATGGTTAATAAATCGAAAACCATGATACTTTTACTGAATACAAATTTTGATTTTCTGGTCAGTCCTGAAGCCCTTCGCCCACAGGTGACGGCTTGACTACTGTTTACGCCACACCCTGTATAACCTACATTTGATTCTCTTGCGTGATGCTAAATACGTGACTTCGGGTGGCAGGCTTCGACCGACTCTCGAACAACTCACCGACAAAGACCAACCAACCGTTTCGTGGTCATGTCGATAATGCCGTATGGATGCAGAGTTTCAGCATAGTGCTCGGAAGCAGTGACACTGGCATGTGATGTTAATTTGCAGTAGACAAAGGACAGGTAGGCACAAAAAAACACAAAATGGCCGTTTAAACACAATATATTATTAAAAAGAAAACAATACAATATAAGAACAATATTGTAGATCATTTACAGTACAGCAGGACGGTCGCGACACGACCCTCGGCAACGTGCGTAGATTGTTGACGGGTTTCCAAGGATTGTGCGGTTTGGGAGGACATAGTTTACATACTGCAGTTATTCTGAGTTCAGCATTGAAACTTCTCCATTTAAAAAGTTCTATATTGCTCAAATAATGAGTTGAAAAAAATAGTAATGACCGTATTACGAAGTTTTAGTGAACTTCAGTCAAACAGTTCTGTTAAAACTGAAGCTACTGTATATTACTGTATAGTACCATTACAAATTCAGAAATGTGTATAATTCTGCTACTGACATGTTAAACAATGCAGTATACGTTAACAGAGTGTTATTGCAAAACAAACTCAATGAAGTAGACGTGGCGGTGTAAGTTAGGTCCTCCCAAGCGACCGTCCTCTACTCGCCTATCCTTACACGGCTACATCACGATAGCTCACATTACGAGCGGCGACACTGTTGCAAGTCTTTTATCATATACATATTATACGCTCTTATTGTGAGATTGCACTTGTGTGCGCGACTGTACACAGTTATGTGGGCTACTGTACACAGTCATGTGCGCGACTGTACACAGTTATGTGCGCGAGTTTGCACGGTTATGTGCGCGACTGTACACAGTTATGTACGCGACTGTACATAATTATGTGCGCGACTGTACAAAGTTATGTGCGCGACTGTACACAGTTATGTACGCGACTGTACTCAGTTATGTGGGCTACTTTACACAGTAAGGTGCGCTGCTGTACACAGTTATGTGCGCGACTGTACACAGTTATGTGCGCGACTGTACACAATGTACACTGTACAAATGAATTCCGTTCATTTATTACATTATGTTTGAGAATAGTCCCAAAGTGGTTATTGGCAGTCGAATATAATTTAACTTCAAAAATAGTTGAAACTATTAGTTGTGCTGTCTAACATGCTGATACTTGATTAGAATTACATGGTTGTGTGCAGTCGAGCTACAACATTCATATTAATATACATACAAAATATTCAGCAAAGCATTATTATTTTCCCAATACGAAAAAATAAAAAAACACAATTCAAAAAGAAACGACCAAATATCACATCAGTCGTGTCGAGATACATACAAAAACACGCGTTATTAATTATACAAAATAATGACAATATAAACAACAGTGTCCCGCAGCCCCGTACCATATTATGTTTACAGTTAACTCTACCACGATATATCTATATATATATGCGACATATTCATACACAGTCCGTCACTTCACATCTCTATTACTACATTCGATTTAACTCATCACAACGTCCTTTCGTTGAGCTCGAACCGGAGCACACTATATTTTATATTGCCGCATCCACTGCTCGCGCACTTCGTGTACATATGGGAGCGCTCGGCGAGGGAGCCTCGATGGTCACCGAAATTATGCGACTTCGATACGATCGACTCGAAGCGTTATATGTCATCGAAATTTGAGCATTATACGAGAGATTATAAGACTTGAAATAGTTTAAATTGTAAGCCCCCTATGTTTGAGAGTTGACGCTCGCCCGCCGAGCGGTATCTCCGTAAGCCAAGCGTCAAAGGGCCAAGCTATTAAAACGTCTATATTACAATATGGCGCCGGGATCACCCTCGGAAGGCATCTACTGTGCGTATGTTTCAGATCGCCGAACGAAATTGATCTATATTTACAAGGATCAACGATCTGTTTTTGCTCGCACGCCGCCGCCGTCTCAACCGAATAAATTTGAACGAATGGATAAATCGTGTGTGGTGTTTTGAGGTCTCTAGTTTGTATCTGGTGATATGTGTTTAAAATATATCACGCCGCCGGTACCATGACTATGATACATTGGAATTAGTGATGAATATGCCAGCGGGATTCTGATGTGAATTTGAATGACAAGTCACAGTCACACTATAGATAATAAATAAATCTGTAAGCGTACACCTTCGTCTTATTGCGTACAACAGACTCTCTCTCTCTCTCCGAGACATCCACGATGCGACTCCACTGCCGCCAGTGAGAGACATACATAAGTTGCATTCGACGGCCAACAGCGACAATTATATAAGAACCGACCGATGTTACAAATCGATAAGAGACCTCGTCGATTTCCGCTTATTTTTATCGATTTGATTTATTAAATGCATCTCGTGTATTCATCGCACAAAAGCGACGATTCACGCGCGATCGACACGTCCCCAGACAATCGTATGCACGATTCGGTGAATATGAATATGATATCGGTGTTCTACAGCGTTCCTGCCGAGACACGGCGTCACTATAATACTTCTCCATGGACATGTGACAGCAGGTGTCGTGTAGCAGAGCTGATATCCGGCGGGACTATAGAACACTACAGAACCTGCGTGCGTCATAGTCAGTGTTCGAGAGAGACTCAGTGGATCCAGCGGGACTATACAACACTACAGAACCTGCGTGCATCGTAGTCAGTGTTCGAGAGAGACTCAGTGGATCCAGCGGGACTATACAACACTACAGAACCTGCGTGCATCGTAGTCAGTGTTCGAGAGAGACTCAGTGGATCCAGCGGGACTATACAACACTACAGAACCTGCGTGCATCATAGTCAGTGTTCGAGAGAGACTCAGTGGATCCAGCGGGACTATACAACACTACGGAACCTGCGTGCATCATAGTCAGTGTTCGAGAGAGACTCAGTGGATCCAGCGGGACTATACAACACTACGGAACCTGCGTGCATCATAGTCAGTGTTCGAGAGAGACTCAGTGGATCCAGCGGGACTATACAACACTACAGAACCTGCGTGCATCGTAGTCAGTGTTCGAGAGAGACTCAGTGGATCCAGCGGGACTATACAACACTACAGAACCTGCGTGCATCATAGTCAGTGTTCGAGAGAGACTCAGTGGATCCAGCGGGACTATACAACACTACAGAACCTGCGTGCATCATAGTCAGTATTCGAGAGACTCAGTGGATCCAGCGGGACTATACAACACTACAGAACCTGCGTGCATCATAGTCAGTGTTCGAGAGAGACTCAGTGGATCCAGCGGGACTATACAACACTACAGAACCTGCGTGCATCATAGTCAGTGTTCGAGAGAGACTCAGTGGATCCAGCGGGACTATACAACACTACAGAACCTGCGTGCATCATAGTCAGTATTCGAGAGAGACTCAGTGGATCCAGCGGGACTATACAACACTACAGAACCTGCGTGCATCATAGTCAGTATTCGAGAGAGACTCAGTGGATCCAGCGGGACTATACAACACTACAGAACCTGCGTGCATCATAGTCAGTGTTCGAGAGAGACTCAGTGGATCCAGCGGGACTATACAACACTACAGAACCTGCGTGCATCGTAGTCAGTGTTCGAGAGAGACTCAGTTGATCCAGCGGGACTATACAACACTACAGAACCTGCGTGCATCATAGTCAGTGTTCGAGAGAGACTCAGTGGATCCAGCGGGACTATACAACACTACAGAACCTGCGTGCATCGTAGTCAGTGTTCGAGAGAGACTCAGTGGATCCGGCGGCGCATACGACACTCTAGAACGTAACGAGCTGATGAAGCGTTAGAGAGCAGGCTCAGTAGACCCGGCGGTTAGACGACAGCGCAGGTTGTTGCGGCGCGGCGTCTGGTGCGGGTCAGCGGCGCAGCAGTGCGGGCAGGTCCGCGGACGCGCACGAGCCCACCGACGCACGCAGCGTGCGACGTGTGCGGCGCGGCGCGGCGCCGGGTGCGGGTCAGCGGCGCAGCAGTGCGGGCAGGTCAGCGAAGGCGCACGAACCCACTGACGCGCGCGACATGCGCTGCAGCAGCGAACGCGAATGCGACACGCACGCCTCCAGCGGGGATATCCAGGGCCGGCCCATCGCGTCTGTGGATGAACGAGTACATTATAGTCTTCATGGAGCTATCCTATTATATCTGTGTATAAACGTATTCACCGAGTATAGCAGAGTTGAGCGCCTCGCAGACAGCCTCACGCCGCAACAGACTGTTCCACGTGTTGCTGTATCAATGTTGTGTCTGTATATAAACGTATTCACCGAGTATAGCAGAGTTGAGCGCCTCGCAGACAGCCTCACGCCGCAACGGACTGTTCCACGTGTTGCTGTATCAATGTTGTGTCTGTATATAAATGTATTCACCGAGTATAGCAGAGTTGAGCGCCTCGCAGACAGCCTCACGCCGCAACGGACTGTTCCACGTGTTGCTGTATCAATGTTGTGTCTGTATATAAATGTATTCACCGAGTATAGCAGAGTTGAGCGCCTCGCAGACAGCCTCACGCCGCAACGGACTGTTCCACGTGTTGCTGTATCAATGTTGTGTCTGTATATAAACGTATTCACCAAGTATAGCAGAGTTGAGCGCCTCACAGACAGCCTCACGCCGCAACGGACTGTTCCACGTGTTGCTGTATCAATGTTGTGTCTGTATATAAATGTATTCACCGAGTATAGCAGAGTTGAGCGCCTCGCAGACAGCCTCACGCCGCAACGGACTGTTCCACGTGTTGCTGTATCAATGTTGTGTCTGTATATAAACGTATTCACCGAGTATAGCAGAGTTGAGCGCCTCGCAGACAGCCTCACGCCGCAACGGACTGTTCCACGTGTTGCTGTATCAATGTTGTGTCTGTATATAAATGTATTCACCGAGTATAGCAGAGTTGAGAGCCTCGCAGACAGCCTCACGCCGCAACGGACTGTTCCACGTGTTGCTGTATCAATGTTGTGTCTGAATATAAATGTATTCACCGAGTATAGCAGAGTTGAGCGCCTCGCAGACAGCCTCACGCCGCAACGGACTGTTCCACGTGTTGCTGTATCAATGTTGTGTCTGTATATAAATGTATTCACCGAGTATAGCAGAGTTGAGCGCCTCGCAGACAGCCTCACGCCGCAACGGACTGTTCCACGTGTTGCTGTATCAATGTTGTGTCTGTATATAAACGTATTCACCGAGTATAGCAGAGTTGAGCGCCTCGCAGACAGCCTCACGCCGCAACGGACTGTTCCACATGTTGCTGTATCAATGTTGTGTCTGTATATAAATGTATTCACCGAGTATAGCAGAGTTGAGCGCCTCGCAGACAGCCTCACGCCGCAACGGACTGTTCCACGTGTTGCTGTATCAATGTTGTGTCTGTATATAAATGTATTCACCGAGTATAGCAGAGTTGAGCGCCTCGCAGACAGCCTCACGCCGCACTGGCTCCAGCTGCCATCCGACCGGGCTGTCCCACGGGTTGCTGTATGCCAGCAGGCTGAATGCGTTCTGTAATACAACAGTAGTTACACGTCAAGGTGTATATACTAGAGCCGGGTTTCAGCGGAGATGTGTACTAAGCGGAGATTTGTCTAAACAACCAGTAGGCCTTTATCGCTTCACTCCACTTTGGTAGGATCAGGGCTTAACGCACAAATTCGTCCATAATTATGAGATTCTTTTGTTTCTTAATAGATTTAAGAAACAAAAGTTGTTATTTACAATCTAACCTATCATAAAACTTTTTTTTTCATAGTGAATCACATTTGAAATGAAATATCAACACAGTCTAATCATAATCTTACCTCTAACATCTCATACGAGGTCTTGCCGTAGCAGAACTCCTGTTGCAGCTTCTGACTGAGAGCGTAGAGTTCGCGCCCGAACGCGAGCATTCGTTCGACGGACGTTCGCGAACCGCAACCGTCCTCTGTCGCATACAACACACGTTATAACAAGTGGTACAACATAGGGGGCGCTTATGAAGGGTGTAAACGTCGATAAAGGTTAACACACAGTTATTTATTATGTGTCCTGATTTAGTTACGATTTATCACATTGATAGTTTCACGAGATAATAACTTATTCAATGCAACGTTACATCTCAAGTTATATTGTAACGGTATGGTTTTGTAACGCTTCAATACACACGTCTAATTGAAACGGAAAACAAACAAAATTGATTGTATCACTAGATAGGACCTTTTAGTAACCTTGACCGATTTCTACAGAAATATTCAGATGATTATAATATTAAACCCTGATTATTGTCCGAGGATAATAGCAGATTTGACGATAGGTGTTCACAAAACATCGGTGCATAAACGAAAACGTGTCGGACAAACTCCGGGAAAACAATATCACTGAGCACATGCTGTGAGACTCACCCACAAATTTACATAATTAACTTTATAATAAATGTAAGTATGATAAGGGTCGATAAGTACATATATATCGAGCAGAATATTTCTTACGTTTGATAAAAAGCGGACTCACAATATAATAGATACCAGATACATGCTTAGATATGTTGTACCTCGTACCATCCCGACTCCCCAGAATAATATCAAGTACACACCACACAGATACCATGCGTGTCGACTATACAAACAAAAGAATCACAATTGCACCAGCATGCAAAGAAAATGCACGTTTTCAACTTAATCAGTGTTAAATACGTTGAAGATTCGTCGAAAAACTCTTTAACTTGAAAAATGTAGTAAATATCACACAAAAATTAATTACTGTATGTTTGATGATCCTACAGACTGCGCCAATGAAAACAAATTTGAAAAAAAAAAAGACAGCTTTTAACTTTAACAATATAGCTGAATTATGGTTAAATCTGGCTTCTGGAATAGAAAATTAAGTTGAAAAACGTTCAACTACCACGTCAAATACTTACTCCTTTAACTGCATAACATCACCGAAGTATAAGTTACGTGCTTACAATTATTTTATTAGTTTAATCAAGGTGCATAAGTTAGGCTTAGAATGTGTGGTTACCTGGTTAGTATCTATGAAAGCGGGAAACGAAAAAATGCAACTGCATCGAAACTGCAACTTTAATGTTTATTAAGTGACTTTACTGATTTCTACACAGTTGCATTCATTGTATTCATCGCTGTATACATACTTTTTGGATCAAAAGAAAAATTATCTCGACACGGGATGAGGATATGAATTCTTAGCTTAAAATAAAACATTACAATCTAACTACTAGAAACCGCGAATCAAGTTAAAGCGCTTGCATTTCTTTTTACTGATATTTTTTTCATCTTCTACGTCCACGCTTCACACTCGACCGCTTAACGTACTTAGAGCACAACAGATCGTACAACATAGAACCTATTTATTGTGTACCGATACAAACGCGTGCTTCTAATGTAATCGCGAACATAACACGTAAAAAAATCTGACGACCGAACAACGTAACGTTGATACTTATCATACGTGAACGTGAATTACTGAATAAAACCACCATGTTTTTAAATCAATGAAAATAGATTTTAAAACTAAAAATTAAATCGACTTGTTATTCGCATTTTACAGCTTATGAATTATTTTTTTATAGTAGACCAATAGAAGCGCCACGTGCGCCTCTCTGTAACATCAACTACCCGTGGTATCTGTTATAACAGATACCACGGGTAGTAGGTTAGGTTTTTTAACCTAATGCCATCTGAATCGTAAACACATGAGCACACACTCTCATAATCATATCACACGGTGTCAATATAAGCCTATCCAATCGTATCCCTACATCGAGTATCGGCTCCCCGCACGTATCGCGAGTACATTACAAGCACGCGTCGTAGTGTACTGTACCCACCCTCTCGGTAGGCGGGCATGAGCGCGGCGACGTTCGCTGTAACTCCCGGCATCCCCTTCACGAGCGGCAACCACACGCCATCTATAACCACGCCACCACGTGGACCCTATACTATACCCAGCTGTCGCAGCGATATCTCCACTAAACATGCCAGATAGGACGGAAGAGAACGGCAAACAGTCACACTTTACTCGAGCTTTGGAAGAAACGACATAAATGAAGGTTGCCTAGCGGGACAAAAGCCGTCCACAGTTTATTGTTATAGCTTATAGGAGCCGACTTTCAAGGACAGTTGCCAGAACACATTAGATGTTTAGCAAGAGATCGTCCATGGTGAGGGTGGTAGCCGGCCAGGCGAACACTACACTAGTGCTCTACTACCATGCTAACCTATGCCTTCTTCAGTTGTCTTTTGCCAAGTGGATTGCACAAAGAACGAAGCTAAATTCAACGGCCTGTGTCCCCGCGAAACGTGTAAGACTCGTTACGGTATTGTTAGAAACAATGTATGTTCTCAAACAAGCACAGTAGCGGCAATAAAAATTCTGAAGTTTCGATTGTCGAAGGTAATTGCAGCTAGAGCCTGCTATAGGTTTAGATTAATTCTATAAATAGGAGTTTTATACGGCAAAAACTGTTAGAAATAGTCTCAAAAAGAGATATTGATCAATGTTTATAGCAGTCGATTATGAGATCCCAAGCTTTACTCGATCAAGTGTCCACTGGTTGTTACCATCCTTTGAACATGTTTGCTCGACCCGATCGCTGCGACAGCTTTACCTTAGCAATACCGCAGTTGAGATGCAAGCCACACTCATCTGTTTGCAAAATAACACCCTGTTGTCATAAAGACCGTTGCCAAAGCTCCCGTGAAAGCGACCATTCTTTCAGTCTTTTTATGGATTGAATTAAAAGTGGAGCGAACTCAAGTCAGTCTAAAGAGTACTATTATTGCATAGGTGCATACAAGTCTTTTTATTTTAGTATAGAGTAAACAGCACGTTTGCGGGTACTTTTGTTAAATTATATCATTGAAATCAAAATGAGGTCGTCGCAATCGCGAGCCAAACAGACGTCTCTTAAAATTGGCAACATAATCTGCATGTACCACTGAACCGTAGGCGACTTGCATCTCAAAATACTTCCATGCGTAAGCGATGTCTCGCCAACTAAATACAAATAAAATAAAATATAAATGTGTGCCGGGTGCCGACTAATGCGATGTACATGAGCGGGTGGTAAGAAGCCTCGATCGCATGCATCATTTGTTATTAAAACTACAATCAAATCCACCGAAGCAGAGCTTCTTATTGGTTGGTTTCTATTTGACGTTTGAAAACGTCATCTTTCAAACAATCAGAGATAATCAACTGACGCCATTGTTATTAAATCGTTAGACGTCTTAATTTTAATCGTTCTGTGTAAGTAATTTTCACAAAACAAAAAAAGTTAGTCTATAAATGTTATTGTTAAAATATTTTCAGTAACTTTTATTCAGTAACTTGATTTGTACTATTACACAACCCTGCTTCAGCGATTGCATGCCTTATGTTATGTGATGTTATGATGTAAGTTTAGCCCAAGGTATAGTTTTGCCTTCTCCTTCTCTTCTTCTTTCTTTTTAACCAACATCCAAAAAGGAGAGGTTTGCAATTAATCTGTATGTTTTTTTTTTGTATGTTCGTTATGTTATTACTCTGCTAATTGTAAACCGATTCGAATGATTTTTTTTTCATTGATAGGGTTTATCTCCACGGTAGTTCCATTATACAATTAATTGAGATCTCCAGAGATATGGAAATACATTTGAAACTTTTACACAAATCAGTGAAAATTAACCAATTTAAATGATTCTTTAGTAGGTCCTACATTTTATCACGATTTGATAATCAGCCTTAAGAAAAATGGCGATAAAAATCTCTAGCTGCTGAAACTGACTCGCACGGCATGTGAAGTCGGTTTTTTTAATTTTTAAAGATATCTTGATTATCATTTTATAAAATCCAATACAGGCTTTGAAGCAAACCTTTTGCCACTTTAATAATCAATCAAATAAAATCTACTACGGTTTGCGACTACCGTGTAAGGTTGCCAAGCTCTTCAACATTCTTCATACCATATCAGGTTTCACTAAAAACTACTATTAAAGCATTAAAGCATAAAAGCATTGTATATGCTTTAATTAACGTGTACTGTGGCATTGCAACAAGATTGTGACGATATCTGGGGTGGGATGGTTATATCAGTTTTATAAGATATCTATAATAATAGCATAATTGTATGTGTTATGATGACATTTTACCATATTATTCAATAACATAAATGTTAAACTGTTATGTACGGACATCATGCAAACTGAACCAACCAGCAAAATAATTATAAAATGATATATATGTACGAGTATCTAAATAAATAATAAATTATTATATGAATCATGGCGTGCAAATAATACAAATAAAACAGTATAAATAAAAACAATATAAACAAAAACAATGTATAATAAATGTATACAGAAATGTTTTCCTGAACTGTAAAACATAAAGCTGAAAATACATGTATAATATTTAATACGCCAATTGTCAAAATCATATTCCTTTTTAAATAGAAAAAAATATTTGATATTCAGAATGCACTCAACGACGATTTTTCGTTGATATATATTTCTATCAGATCACAAAAACAGATTCCGATATGTTTTATTTCAGGCCATGTTAGAAATCATTATTTTTACACGTCCCAATCATAAACAGAAAGTATCTTACCATAATCCTAAGAAATCCCATCGCTGTATCGTATATCGGCCACACAATATTGTGTGTAACCTACACAACACACTAACACAGGCCTCTTCAATAAACCAAACTGTCTCGAAATATTATATTTAAATAACTACACCACAGACAAGATGATGTTATCATACAGAGTTATATTTAAAAACCTTAAAAGGTATTTAAGAGTAATGTCTAGATTCACTGCTTCCTGGCAATTTTAGAACGCCAGTAAATTTGTCAAAAATCGTAACAGGCTTCACAGGAACCGCTGTCACTGGCATTATCATTATTATCCATCCTGTGTTAGCCCATTTCTGGACATAGGCCTCTCCAAATACTAGCCACTGAGTTCGATCTGCGCAGGGAAGCTGCCGGTCATTGGACGCGAAGATCGGAACTGGCATAGTAAAAAAAACTTTTGTTCTTTTAAATGTATATCGCGCAATTAAATCTATGTACGAGAAAAGCTTATTAATAAAAATGGTATAACCAAAATTGCTACTGAAAGGTTGCAACAACCAGGTGTAAACAACAGAACCATGTAAACTTCACACGGTTGGTTTCCGACTCAGCAACACTGAAATAACCAGTGTTAAGAGTAATTCTTGATGGACGCATATCCATACTTATATTATAATAAACGTCTGTAACTCTGTCACTCTGTCTGTCTGTTACCTAATCACGCCTAAACAGAAGAACCGATCTCACTGAAATTCAACAAGTAGATACCTTACAGCATGAGGATGAACATAGGCTACAACATTCTTGGTGTACGTGAACGGAGTCGCGGGTATCAGCTAGTATCAAAATAAATGCTTTGTACTATTTGTCTATTTTTCTCTCGTCAAAGTAAAACTTATTCGATGATACAAGTTGTATCTATCCTCAGATAAAGCGAACCTTTTAAGGTCGTAGCACACTTTACAACACCGCTCCCACCCGGCAAAAAAGTACATTAAAATGTAAGCCTTAAGGTCAGCTCACAACCCGACACGACGCGACGAAACGCCACGCGACGCGACGTGACGATGCTTCTAGTTTCACGCGGCGCAGCAGGAGGCCACGTGATAAGATATTGAACTTTATTAACTACACAATAAGACACACATTTCATCTTCAACATTGTCTGGCGGTGATGTGTAAGTGGAAGGTTTACAGTGGGGAGTGGTGGCAGTGTGAGTGAGTGGAAGGCTCAGCTTACCTGCCGGGGGGTGCGTGCCGTTAGCGGCCGTCATCTCCACGTCGGTGTCGCGAGCTCTGCCTTCCTCCATGGTCTCTGGTTGACTCACACCTGCACATTGTTATACTGCGTTACCTCTCTAGCGCGGTGGTAGGACCACACAGTACTGAATGTAGAGTGTACTACGTTATAAGAGTTGGCACTTCCCTACATTGTTGATACCCGAATTATGAAAGCACTGTGTAGCCAACCTAACAACGGAAAGTATTATTTACTTAGTAACTATTATATCTGTGGTATTACGCTCATAGTTTTCTTTGCATTTTTGGTTGGCACAAAGTACGTTCATAATTCTGAGTTATTTAATTATGTATGCAGTGTCGCGGGACTGGGTAGGACACTATCTAGTGTCCGCCTGCCCAGCTTTCACCCTTAACTTACAAAATCTGTCGCCGAACATCTAATGTGTTCCGGCAGCTATCATTGAGAGTCAGAGTATTCTAGGCCTGTATTCACCATGATGGACCACATCATCGCTTACCGCCAACTGAGATAGTGGTAAACGCTAGCATATAAGTTGAAAAATACGTTACAGTTAAAAAAAATACGTCTAGTTTGGGACTCAATGTATTTCCAATATCTGTAGGTGGTCCCATTGTAATTTCATCAAGATCTAATAAGTATCTTCAGAGATACGACGATGAACGTCTCAAACTTGCTACTGAAATTGACTAGCGGGGTATTGAAGTCCGTTGTTTTAGTTTTTAAACTATCTTAAATGTTATGAAGAGAGATAGGCGTGAATTGTGATGGTCGAGACATATCGACCAACTACACGTGGATTAAGCACTGAGACCAGGGCCAATAGTTCGCATAAGACTTTAGGGAATTAAATATCTGGAAATGTTGAGAATTCAGGATAAAACAATAAGATCGTTTAAAAAACTAAAAAGGAACCGACTTCAATGCCGCGCTATTAATTTTCAGTACTAATTTTGAGGTATTTCCTCCTCCATACCTCCATATCTCTGGAGATACTTATCAGACCTCGATAAAAGTATCGTGGTACCACACTGGGGATATCTCCTTTCCAACAAAAAAAGAATAATCAAAATTGGTTCATAAACGACCAAGTTATCCGCGAACAAACATAAAAACATATATAAATAACACAGCAATGCTAGGCAACCACCGCAGTTACTCCACAAGAAACAAGGACCGACTCGCTCATCCTAAATGTAGACTTGCCAAGACATCAAAAAGTTTCATATGTAATAGCATACGATATTACAACTCATTTAGGAAGAGTATCTGTAAGATTAACAACGATGACAAGGCTGCGCCGCTATCTTATAAATTGCAATTGAAAAAAAAATTAATTGATTTGGAATTGTATTCATTGAAGGACATCTGATTACGAATTTAATAATAATGTTTTTCTATCGGATACATTTCGGACAACCAGACGTACCGATGTGCGCCACCGCTTCATGGTGGACGTTCCATCTACACGCACGAAGCGTTTTGCTTCGTCCTACATAATACGATCCGCCAGAGAATGGAACTCCTTGCCGGTGTCTGTGTTTCCCGACAGCTACAACCCGGGGGTCTTCAAATCGCGAGTGAACAGGTATCTACTAGGTAAGCGTGCTACATCGTCGACCGCATCGTCACTTAACATCAGGTGAGATAGTGGTCAAACGCTTGCTTATACAGCATTAAAAAAAAAATGTACTAGATAAGACTAATTGTAATTTTTATTTTTTTATTTATGTTATTTTGTGATTAAGTATGTCACTTTGACAACATATATTTATTATTTTAATTATTTTGTGCTTTGATGCATTGAAATGTATAACAATACTTTGTATCATATTTTATACTATAAAATGTATTAAGATTGTTTATAGACATAGCGACATAATGTTTGACGTATCTGAGTGTGTGTAAAACGCCTATAGACAAATAAATACAATACAATACAAATATATATACGGTCGAATTGAGAAACCTCCTCCTTTTTTTGAAGTCGGTTAAAAATAGAAACAGATTCGATGTCTTTTATAGAAATATAGAAAACAAAACGTCCCACGAGACAACTAGTTACAAAATACATGTGTTAGGTTAGGGATGCCTACATGTTACCAGTTAGGTTTGGTAGTCATTGGACTTGACTTGTTTGTTATATCATATAGGCTAGCGGTCGACCACTATCTCACCTGTAGGTAAGTGATGATGCGGTCGAGGATGGTAGCACGCTAGGCCTACAATGGGAACTGGCTCTCAATGATAGCTGCCGGTTAATTATAAAATGCATGTGTGCTTGTACTGCTTGTTTATATTTTATAGACGCCTGTATGTTACCATTTTATTATAAAAACTCACGTTCAT
Source organism: Cabera pusaria (assembly GCA_954871355.1). Taxonomy (NCBI): domain Eukaryota; kingdom Metazoa; phylum Arthropoda; class Insecta; order Lepidoptera; family Geometridae; genus Cabera; species Cabera pusaria. Next base: position 24,854,635 of record OX940902.1, read on the forward strand.
TTTAAACTTATAGATTTAAAAACGGGAATTTAACGTGACTTACGCGATGTCGATATAACGATATGTCGATGTAACTTCAACAGAGACAGAGGGTGATACCTGTCACATACGTGGAAAACCGTTCTTCATGGAAAGCACGTCACCAGTGGCAACAGTGAGGAGGACACCTTGAGTTCCGTCTGCCGGTTGGATGAGGTTTCGTCTGAAGTAAACAGCAGTGATGAAGACGAAGCCCTCCAACCTAATCCCGCGCCTCCACTATGTACACCGCATCATCACCCCCCACCAACACCACCACCGCCGCCGCCGCCGCCCGCTCCGTCCGCCCGCGCTGCACGAGCAGCGGCCCGCAGTGCGAGGTGCGACGCGTCGACGAGCGCCCCGCACTCAAGATCCTGAAGAAGGCCTCCGGATGAGGCCGAAACATATGTCGATCGTTATATCGACATCGCGTAAGTCACGTTAAATTCCCGTTTTTAAATCTATAAGTTTATATGTTACCAATTAGGTCGACAGTGACTGGACTTGAGTTGGGATGTATATCTGATGCCGGGTACACACCAAGACGCATTTTTTATGATTTGGGGTGTTACCTCAAATCATGTCCAATTGTCCTGTTAAGGACAAGCCCGAGGCTCGCCTGATGGTAAGCGATGACGTCTACCTATTACAGACACAGCAGCATGAAACATTCCGGACTGCCAGAACCTTGCATGTCACTGACTACGCCTGTTACCTTGAGACACAAAGATATGAAGGGCCAGTTTCACCGGTTCCTAATTATGCGTTAGATAAATATCTGACACATGACTCCATATAAAAACTGTCGATAATCTGTCAGATTTCTTCATATTAGCGCTATCTGGAACCGGTGAAACTAGTCCCGAGTCTCACATGCCCTGTAATTTCACTGGACACCTTGCCATTTCAACCGAAAAACATTCCTATTTCACGACTGAAAATTAATAGGCAGTGGGGGACTAGAAGAAGTCCTACCACTACAAAAACCGTCTGTACAGGTGTATAGCGCCGTCACTCTCTATTCAGCGATCATTCGGGCCGGTGTGTATCCCGCAAACAAGACACCGTCATCTAACACCACGATCAGTCTCTACGTGCATGCATAGCGATGAATTTCGAGTGATGATTATTGCTTAGAAAAGAGATGCAAATATACAACTGTGTAGCTGCATCTCCCTCTACTATACGTTTGAGATGACAGGACGCATCGATATCAACGTAGAAACTTCCACCCCAGCCCCTGATTCTCTTTTCAATCGGATACATTCAAATTTGGAAGCGTATTTTGAATTTCGAATATCGCGAAAAAAATCCGATTAGAACCACGGATTTTTTCGATTTTATAAGTCAAAAGTTACGGATAAGAGAATAGCAAAGATCTCGAGTCGAAGGAAAGGCAGTTTCCGAATCTGAATGATTGAGAATGAGCCCCCGGGTAGATGTCGGGTCCAGTGGTGAGGGGACGGTGGTTACCGTTGGTGCGGTCGCAGTCCCCGTTGTGCAGCGGCGCGCGGCTCGTGTGCGATATGACGGAGGTGGCCACGCCGTTAGCGCCCGGCTTCTCCCCGCACCCCTGGGAACATAGCACAGAACAATGTTTACACACTAGCTCTCCCCGCGGCATCACTCGCTTATAAAGTATCCTATAGCTCAGTGTTTTTCAATGTGTGGGATCTACCCTATGGGGGATCGCGAAGTCTCAAGGTTGAAAAACACTGCTAAAGTCTAATCAATTACACTGGCTATCCCTGTGCAACATTTCAGCTAGCTAGTCGAGCAGTATGACCGTGAGGCGTGAAGAAGTCCGAAACAAACAAATATATAAACTGATTTTCGCATTTATAATATTAGTGGTGATGACACCGCTTTCATAAACTATGACACATTTGTATTATTGTTAGTGAAGTCCCTGCACAGGTGAGAGAAGCGTAGCGAGCCAGTGATTGTTAATGTAGTGTGTAATGAGGTACCTATGAACCTGTCGTGAATATAATTGCACGGAGCGACAATATCCCAATGGCTAAGACGACGTTTGGTTCCCACTTCCGTACCAATTTCTTAAACTAGGTTTAAGGACAAACTGAACTTATAAGTTCGAGCCCTAAGTCGATGTTTAGACACTGTTCATGCACCAACCGCAAATAATAAATCGTAAATTGTTTTTATTTTGTCTTAAAACTACATATTTACTGTTTTCAGATTGTTTCCCATATAAGTGCTTCAATACCTTGTTTCTTGCCAAATTTCATGATTCTAATTTAACGGGAAGTACCCTATAGGTTTGGATTCCCTTGCTTTTACAAGAGAATCACAAAATATGCGACATAAACGGTCATATATTTGATCGCGTTGACTTACAAGTTTGATTTTTCACAGCTAAAACATACCGTTGACCCGAGTATTTGATACGAACGCGTCCCTGAGAAAAAGAGTATTGACAGACGGAAAACAAAGTGATCCTATAAGGGTTCCTTCCTTTTATCTTTTAAGGTACAGAACCCTAAAATAAGAAATATAACATTTACACGAGGCAATGCCGAGCACGAGTGCTCTCGGCGAGCGCCACACTCGCACTGAAGAATAAGCGCGGTCGCCGCGGTCCGCACGTCGACCTCGTCACGTGAGTCATACCGGCTGCACAGTGCACAGTGTAGGTACCTGTTTACAATCAGATCCGTTGACCATCTCCACGAACTGGCGACACTTGAGCAGGAACAGCAGCTCCTGGTCGCGCTCCAGCAGGCCGGGCCACGTGCGCCGCGTCACCTCGATGGCGGCGCCGATGCGACCGGACAGGACCAGCTTTGATACTTCTGCAAATTTATGTACGGACGATTAGTACGATACACCTCCAGCTAGGTGAGCGGTGGTATACGTAAGCTGGCTGCCAGCGGTTGGAAACAGAGAGCTCAAGACAGAGCTCAGTGGCGTGCCATAGGCCTATGCCCAGCATTTTTAATGGAAGCTATATCCTCCTGTATGGGCTGCCCCCTGGCGCGCGAGAACGTGCAGTATGATGACTGCAGATGTACTAACTTTGTCTATTTTTAATGGAAGCTATATCCTCCTGTATGGGCTGCCCCGTGGCGCGCGAGAAGGCCTGCGCGGAGCCGCAGTACCCGTGGTGCACCAGGTACGACGATATCATCCTGGAACATGCATACACGTACTGTTCAACATTATCCTAGCTAACTTGTTACACACCATCCTACATTTCGTACCGATTCAACCCCGCACCTCCTCTAGGAAACATGCTCAGGTGGTCTGACCAGCTAAGCCACAGTACGATCCTATCAAACACAACATGTTTGCCGGGAAATGTGGGTACGAATCCCGTCGGTACGATGAAGTTTAGGGTTGTGTGTAACAATGTAGGTACAAAAAAAAAAAAAAGTAACACTTAGAGCAGCAATATTCTAGTTAAATCATTGTCTAGCCGGACCGCGGGTTTCTTTCGAGAAATCACACGTGGTAGGTACATATTATATCGATGCTCAGCCTGACTTGCTACCAAAAAGTTCCTAACCACCATCAAAGAGAAAAACTACCACCATAACCTTACGGTATTCCGGCAGCACACAACCTTTGAGAGTAACGAGTATGTTAGGCCCAGCGTGTTCACCATCTTCAACCAAATCATCACCTACCACCAGGCGTGGTAACCTACTTTTTAATAATGATTTCACAAAGAAGGAGGTCCTCGATTCGACTCTATTTTTTTATTTTTGATTTCTCAGAACTCCCGTCATTTATTAACCGTATATACTTCCCGTTGGGTCTCATTGTAATTTTATCGAGATCTGATGACTATCTCCAACCAGAGACTTGGAGATAAACACCTCTAAATTGCTACTAAAAAATACTACAGCATTTCAAGTCGGTTTTGTGGTTTTGAAAACGATCTTTATATTTAGTGTTAACAATTTGTAAACTTATTCCACTGTCTGTGACTGCACGAAGAAAGAATTATGAGATAGCAAGAATCGTCACACTAGCATTATAGTCAGTAGGCTCCCATCCACTCTATGTAGCTCGTTGCAACCAAACTATGGGCCAGAGCTATGCTGTCAGCCAGACCTGCGTGCCTAGCGCAAGTTTTATACATTGATTTACTTACTAAACGCAGATTTGTATGGAATTAAAAAGCACCAACTAGTGTGCATAAAAGGTAACATTATTATTTCCATACAAATCTGCGTTTACTTTAACAGGAGCGATTGAGTAAATAAATCTAAAGAAACTAGCACTAGGCACTCAGGAGAGAGAGAGAGAGGTTTTATGTCCTGGACCTCTCTGTCGACTTTGTGACCTAGATTGGAAGTCTTGTGGAAGTAGGATCTCTGTAACGTCTGCGGGCACTGTCATCCAATACAAAGTAAAAGAAAGTAATGTTTACGAGCTAGAGTGAGTGAACCGACCTGTGCAACATCTGCTGCCACTGGCCCTGCTCGTCCGGCAGCGGGAACTCGTCGATGGCGAGCCGGGTGCGCGCTCGCAGCTCGCGCAGCATGTCCTCGATGTCGAACACGAACGGCTGCTGGCCGAAGTTGGCGTCCACCACCTCGCCCGGAGTCTGCAGCCCCACTGTCGGGTACAGGTTCGGCTGCAACGTTGGACACCTCCGGTGTTACCATGCTGTCCTTTACAACAGGGATAGCGAACCTACCACGCGACACTATTCTTTGGGCACGGATCACAAAATTTATTATACACTGAGAAAAAAAAATGTGAAGTAGGTATTATTTTGGCGAGCGACCGCGAGTGATTCTACGCTACGGAGTGTTCCGGTGCGGTGCGGGGAATGGCGACAAAATTATTTGATGGCACGTATATGGCCTCATTATACATTTTTTGTGCCGTGTGTGCCAGCTTTACAATATTCAAGTTATTCGCAGTTTGTATCTTACATGGATATGTTAACATCAAATTCTTGATCACTGGCAGCGCCTCGCGGTTTCACCCGCGCAGTTCCCGTTCCCATGAGAATACGGGGATAAATTATAGCTTATGTTACTCGCTGATAATGTAGCTTTCCATTAAGTAAAAGATTTTTTTAAATCGGTCAGTAGTTTTTGAGTTTAATCGTAATAAACAAACAAAAAATCTATTCTTCTATTAAATATTGAGTACATCTTTGGAGCTACCAAATACATTCTTATTTTAGTTGCACTATGCCGAAGAGGACAGAAAAACAGTATTGATATATTTAAAATAAAAAATATCTTCAATACTAGGCGATGATGAAGGGATCCAGCGTAGATAGATAGATGAATACTTTATTGCATACCAAATTTAAATAAAAAATCTTAGAACAAATACAATTTCTAGAATGGTTTGTCAATGGACGGTCTTATCGCTTAGAGCGACCTCTACCAGACAACCTTTGGATGACCTGGAGCTAGTTAGGTAAATGCGGTCGGTGGCATACAATACCTGCAAAAACATGTACGGATTGAATAAAAATAAATATATATGTCTAATTAACAAAAGTATTATAAACTTACATTCAAATACTACTAGCCCTCCAGCTAGGTGGAGCGATGATATACGCAAGCTGGCTGGCAGCGGTTGGAAACAAATAGCTGAAGATCGAGCCCAGTGGCGTGCCATAGGAGAGGCCTATGTCCAGCAGTGGACGAATACAGGCTGTTAATGATTAAAATACTACGATAAAATAGTAAAGTTCTGGATCCTTTCATCATTTGTCTTTACGGATTCCTAACAGTGTAAATGGAAGTGAAGTGATGACTCACTGGTAGTCCTCTGAAAGCGATGCCGAGATGGTGTCCGTTCTTAGTGTAGAAGCAAGTGTTGTCGACGAGGTTGACGCCGCAGCCGATGACGTCGCCGGTGGTGAAGGTGGGCCCGTACGGCTGGCCCGTGCCCGACGAGCAGAACGAGTGCCCGTCGTCGCCGTGGTACCCGTACGAGTGCTTGTCCCAGCCTGCACATAACGAGCCGGTTCAACACCGCTGCGGGCTGCCGTGTCGGTGTGACACTTTGCTACGGGTGCCAGGATTGTGTACCGAACTACACACTCATGTGTCAAGGTTTGAGCTTATAGTTCTAGGGTTATGCGAAGGCACCGATTACCATCGAGATACATGTACATGTTACATATAGGTACATCGCTGCCGACTACCGAGTTAAATGCCTATGTTAAAAAGGCTAGACTAAAGGTGACAGATAAATTACTATTATGCGGCTGATAGTCGGACAATCAGTTCCATTCGGAACATGATTTGTACTGCAATTAGTCTGCGTTTTATTTATCTATTATGTTTCATTATTTCACAATTTTTTGGATAAAAATTGTCTGAAGTACTGAAACATGCACTGGGTTGCGGGTGCACGTAATGGTACGGTTGGCAACCCTACATTAATAAGGGGAATTAAACATGTGTTTTAAGTGTGACGTTCGACGTCTAGATGAAAGCTGAATGGCTCAATACCTTTGTTTTTTTTTTGTAAATTCAAAGCGTTATGTTTCTGTTATATCTATATTTTTTGTTGAATATGATCTATTTAATGTTATTTGACGTGTGTAAGTGCAAATTTTTAATTTGCCCATATACTGAATAAATGCTTTGACTTTGACTTTGACTAAACTTCAGTTAATACAGTTACGCTTATATAAAGCACGAGATAGACGTAAAAAGATCCAAAACCTGCACTTCTTTCGATTAACGGTGTAAGGTTATTACACCTCACTGAATCAGGTTCCCCTAACTCCTTAATTAGGGAGGTGTAATAAGAGCAAGGCAGTAAGGGTCCCTAATGAGAGAGCAAGAGAGGACCCGGTCCGCCTATATATGTGCAGTGTAATAACACAGGGAGTTACGGCGCCTAATTAGGGCCACGGCCACCTTAATAAGGGACCTTGATCCAGTTTGGTGTAATACCCCTTTTAATTTGATTTGTAATTCTATGTTAGTAAAGAACATTCACTATGCTTACCTGCAGCACACAGTTGAATCGCTGACAGTCCACCACTCTTATCCACAGACAGATAAGCCACACCTCCAGTTATTACCACACTCACCGGACCAGTAGATTGAGACCTCACCGTCACCGGAGACTAGTACGTACTTAGTCTAGTTAGTAAAAGATGTAATATCTACCATGCTTACCAGGCAGTCGGTTCATGTTGACGCCGTGGGCTGAGAGGCCGATGCCCATGTAACCGTCTCTGCCCTTCGACACGATGCGGACCTCGAAGTAGTACAACCCACACGCCGCCGGGATCGGGTGTGTGGCGCGCACGCTCGCCGCGTCCTTGTGAGTCTTCCCATGACCTGCAAATTATGAACACTGCTTGTTAACACAAATCACACAAGAGAGCAGCTGTGTTCAAAAAGCAAATGATGGTGAGGTTGCAATGTAAGGAAAAGGTGAAATAGTTAGCTAATGAAGAAGCAAAATAAAGCTGTTTGATATTTCTATGCGAGATTTGGTAGTTTCAGCTAGAATAGAGAACCATCTACATATACAAATAATATGGCATGGCTGTTAATGGATTAGAATAAAGTACCTACGATTAGTTAATGTATTAACAAATTAGTGTACGATTAGTTAATTAATGTATTAACAAATCGTAGTCTTCTGAAGTTTGTCGCATTATTACTGCAAAAAAGCTTTGCTGTACATGATGCAATTATGATTTGGCCGGGTGTCCAAGAAAAAGTGAAAAGGTAGATTAGAGGTCGTACAAATATAGACCAAAGTGTAGTGTGTTATCGAAGTTTCTGGAACTTCGATAACATCGCCCACTTTAGCCACAATCTACCGTAAAATCAGAAATGTTTCTACTTGGAATATTCGACGCGTGTTATTGTTAAATATGAACACAAAGGAAGGCATAAGTCCACGTGTTTATGAGAGAGTAAACAAACGATCAGCCCTGCATAATAAAAAAATAAGAACACGATAATTTAGAAACATGTTTTCAATTTTCATCTTAGCGGTGAAAATAACACATTTTACAAACTTCAACGAACTACTTCTGCAGTCATTGAACATTTTATTTGGAATTATTTTATAATATTGAAGTGGTGCGGTTATTTCAGTTTACTCATTGGAATGTATTTAAAATATTTGGCATGTATTTAGCCCAGAGACAGCATCTCCATTCAACGGGGGAATACAGCCAGCATTTTGGGAACTTTACCTACTGCTAGTGGTACGGTAGACTGAACTTTAGCTTTCAACCGACTTACAAAAACAACGGCGGTTCTCAATTCGTCCGTTTTTTTACATTTTTTTTTGTGTGTATGTTACGCGATCACTCCGTCAATTCTGAACCGATTCGAATGATTATTTTTGTTATCGGTAGGGTACGTTTCCGAGGTGATCCCATTGTAATTTCATCGAGATCTGATAAGTATCTCTAGAGATATGACGATAAACGTCTCAAACTTGCTACTGAAATTGACTCGCGGGGCATTGAAGTCGGTTGTTTTAGTTTTTAAACTATCTTAATTATTATTGTTTTTGTTTATTTTTTTGTACAAAGTTAGTTTTAATGTATATTGATGTTTATAAGACACGATACATCAATTCATTCTAAATGTTAAAGATAGTTAGTAGGCATATTTGCCTATAGACACTTCATCCAGGAAAATATTATGTTTCATTATTTCACAATTTTTGGATAAAAATTGTCTGAAGTACTGAAACATGCACTGGGTTGCGGGTGCACGTGATAGTACGGTTGGCAACCCTACATTAATCAGGGGAATTAAACATGTGTTTTAAGTGTGACGTTCGACGTCTAGATGAAAGCTGAATGGCTCAATACCTTTTTTTTGTAAATTCAAAGCAATAAGTTATGTTTCTGCTATATCTATAATAATTTTTATTGAATATGATCTATTTAATGTAATTTAACGTGTGTAAGTGCAAATTTTTAATTTGCCCATATACTGAATAAATGCTTTGACTTTGACTTTGACTTTGAAAATAATGAATTAAAAGAATACACACAATACGACATCACATAGAATCAGATCTGATCACACCTTGAATCGAAAATCCCAAATAATCACAAGAGCTTCTCGCCACTCGTTGCAGAATATGAAACCTTCCATTGAATATGATGTACTCATCATTAACCAACAAATAAGGGGTTAATAAGAATACTTGTAATGTGCAACCCACATTGCGAGTAATCTTTTTTTATAAAAAAAAAAATCATATTACACATATACACGATGCAAGCTACATGGACACGTCAGCTAAAATAGCCCTAATTTAAAATAAGGCATGTTTACATTGAGCGTGACGATGAAGGATCTAGGAATAACATCCTGAAACGCCACCAAATACGAACACGTAAATCGGAGATACGACTCTCACTGACTCTGACACCGCGTTGGCCTATGGATTCATGTATGGAAGGTAGAACAAATAGAAACCCCCTTCTTAAAAACTTTTTAAACAAAAGAATACAAAACTGAAAGACCTAATTTAAAAACAATAGAGACGACATTAATACATAAATCTTTCTTTCTAGCGACAATGGTCGAGACAGTTAAAGTTCCTGTAATGAAAAATGTTTAGCAGGTATTCTCAAATTCAATCTGCAATGCGGCAATGTTTTAGAGTACATTAATCTGCTGGTATCGATTGAGCATGTTGATATTTTTATATTACCTGGATAGGAAATCTCGATGGATACATGGATAATAATTAATAGGTAACGACAGTAAGTAGGTAACTTTATCTTATGTCACACATCGAGGCTGTAATGTAATGTAACCTTAACATGACGACAAGTAAAGTGATACAGTACTGCCATCAATAAATACAAGCACATAAGTAAAAAGATTTAATACGCAGTAAAACATGGAACTCCTGAATGGCATTCTGATAACATTGAACAAAACAAAACCATTTACGAAAGAAAACGAACCGTAGCAACCAGATGATAAAGTTGAATTTGAACTATTCGCGTGGGTGGAAACTGTTAGTCTATCACAAGGTCAGAAACACAAATCTACGCTACATTTTATTGGTGAAGCTATACAACAAGCGGTGGCGGGTGAACCATAATAACAACTTTTTAATGTATGTGAATGATAATGAGCTAAAGATGATTCAATCACTCTAACCATTATGTTGGTGGTAACGCCTAAATAATAACATTAATAACATACCAACATTTTATCACGGAATAATAATCATGAATCATACAAAAGGATAAATAAGTACATAAAAATATGACTTTAATATGAATTCATGGAGGCACGATATCAGACATTCTAGTCAAGAAATAGTGAATAGGAAAGCAAGCTCGACCTATCAATAAATCATTAGATGGAAACTGAGACAATAGACGGCGTGTCATCATAAAGCCACTCCATTTACCAAGAAAGCGCAGTTATCCCACAACGCAATAGCCGATCCAGAGGCGGACACACAGAATATCCAGTAATACAACAATCTATAAGCTGGTGACAGATCTAGTTCAGACAAGAGATAAAAAGTGCGTAAGGATGTAAGTACCGAAGCGATTATTTCAGAAACTTGTTTAGACTATGAATATAACAAAAGTCCTGACGTCTAGATGGTGAGCCGGAGGGTGGAAGGTGGGAAAGTCTCAATTTTCGAGTTTCCGCTCACTACATCCCGACAATGGTGCGTCACAGGGGGATCATTTTCCATCAATCAATAAAGGTTTATACAATATTCTATAAATTTTCCGAGTTCTTATCTATCGTTTCCGAGTGACATGCTCAGAAAAGTTAAAAAATTATCAAAACAATTATTTTATGTTGGGTACAAGAGAGCAAAGAAAGCGCGAAACTACAAGAACAGATAAAAATAAATAAATACAATATAGGCAGAAACCCCAACAATTCGTCATTGTCTCTCGGGCTCACTTGCAGTACATCTATAATCGAAAAACGACTAAATATGATCTACTGTTGATATCCCACTGCGTCGAAGTTCTCACACACACATGTAAACACGCGCGTACAGACACCATCTCCAACACAACACAGGTTAACGAACCTGCACGTGTTTACACAACAAATGTAGTAGGTATAAGCTTGTGTGGGATGAGCTCTCCATGATTTTGTCATTTTCTAATTGCACGTTCTATCCGTCATGGTTTATGAGAGCTTTGGCAAACATGACAATATCTACATTGGAGATGGCAGTGACAGTATTGAAGCAGATCGCGGAAGTCATCATGGGTATGCAGAGACTATTTATTATTGGATATGTTAGCCAAGTTATAACTGAATTTTCGTATGAAGATTAGCAGATCAAATATTAATTTTTCTTTAAAAGTGGTGTTATGAATGCAATATTCAATCGAGTATAAAGCTACCTTTAATTATAAACTACTTACTAAAACTACCTGTAGCCAAAAATCATATATAATTGAATTTTAATTCATTGGCAACAAAAGACGAAAACCGACATCAAAGAAACTATGTTATCGATATTGCGGTCACGATACCTTAAAATTGATAACAGTGAATTGTGTGCGCATAAGACATACCTAATGTAAACACGGAATCAGCACCAAAATGCGACGTTATAACAGATAATGAATTCAGAAACGGTAACGCCAATAACAGTAAAAATATAAAAGACGCAGAGTTTCACAACAGCTATAAATAAAACCATTCACAACCTAAATGGCAATTCAAGAATAGGAATGATATGGAAGACACGGCTATAAGAAGAGTTTATGTGTTGATTATCTGTTCGACAAAGACAGTAGAAATTATAACGTTACCTGTTATCTACAAGCAACGTTAATTAAGATAATATATAACAGTACCACGAGCACGAGTTTTCTCCCTGGGATGTGAGAGTGCATCGTTCTACGTTTGCGGCCAACCTTCGATAACTCGGAGAGGATTGCCTGCCTATCAGTCACCCGGCCAGACCCGCAGTTTATACCCGGTATTGCGCACTAAACAGTCATTATACCGTGCGCCTTGTGCGCCACTTGTTTACTGATTTAAAATATATGAAAATTGACGTTCCGATACGTAAGCACGAAAAAATACTAAAAATTGTGATGGAAATCATGTATTAAAGTGGAAAACAAGAGCAATCACAAGCCTTTAGAGACAAACATAGATGATAAGTTGATAATACAGAACATGCAGAACTAAATATTTTTGAATACGATGATGGAGCAAGAACTTATAAATATAGCCATGTATATAATAAGGCTAAATAAAACCTACTTATAAATAAAACAGTCAGTCCTTTTATAGAACGACACTCGCACTTCTCGCGCACGAAATGAGAACACGAGTTCTACATTAGTGTGGACGAGCAGGCGGACCGACGATAACAATCATGGCGCTATCTTCAAACTATCTTGCCTTGCAAACAACGAATAAAGTTCGTATCGAACGGGAAACAGGCAAAATTCGGCAAACCTAAGTTTTATACGTCAAGTCATTTTATGTTGGACAAACTCAAGGCGCACTCGAGGTCGACACACCCGCACCTCTGAACAAAGATCCGAACATGAGTAACCCAGGCTCGTTTTCAAACAATCGAGTGGAAATTAATTTAAACGGAAAGCATTAATCAATACAAAGTACGATACGGCCGGCCCTCACCTCGATTTTCTTTGATATAATAAGACACTAGACATCAAATGATGCCTGTGACTACGAGAAACGATTTTCATTGCAATAACCAAATAGCATATTGGCAGCAGCTGTGTGTAGGTAAAAGTGACTCACGCACGTCTCGAAGAAATATCTAATAAACATGAGTACGGTGGAAAGGTCTCACAGAAGAAAATAGTAATTCGCCTTGATAACAAAGAACCCGAGCTGACACAAAACTCTTTATACTATTGTATGGAAAAAGAGCAACTCTAAACAAAATATTTACTGAACGAACGAAAGGAAACCCTGGAGCTATTATCATATGGCATTTTTCACTGGATTTTAAAAAAATCGCTTTATTTGTATAAATAATATAAATAAACTTTGCCTACACCAGACTCGAAGATTGACTGCTTTATTTCGTTTGTTTTAAGCAGTCGATCTTCGATATTATAACGCTATTGCTCTCCAACCTAGATGATCTAATTAATTATTTGGGTCATGCATGATAACGGCCGAACCCAATGAGACGTCGCGATCGTTTGCGTTAAACAGCAAGACTCCACGCGTGCGTAAACGTTACGCTGCGATGAATTGATGCAAAATGAATAATAGTAAACTATATAGATGGAAAACTAGCGGAATTCAACGTAGCAATGCATGGACAGAATTAGACGCAATCATTGTTGGATCACTGCTCGCGCAGCGCTCGCAGCGCAGGGCTGGGAACGTAAGTCCGAGCGTAAAACTTGCAAAATGTATTACTGAAAGAATTATAGAGCTGCTGTTACATGTTCTACGTGTTACATTACCGATGACAGGCATCTTGCAGTTGAGTAAGGTCGATAAGAACATACACACGGTAATAGCGACTATCAAATATCCACGTTAATCAAACAAACCCAATTTTTTTCTCAATTATTGATACCTATATCAGATTTGCACAGCTGCGTGACAAGATCTATTTATAGTTTCGGCAGCCCTAGTCGTAAAGCGGCGGATTCCGAATTCCGAAGTTATTCTCGAAGTTTATCTGCTTTATTCAAATGCGGTCTTTTCATAAGAATGTTTTGGAAACCCTGCTGGAGTTATATTCGCCAGGAAATATAATATAGATCCTTACTTCTGACTCACTCCTTTACAGTCAGATAACGCTCTAATGTAGTTCTCGGAAACAGTTCATCGGCAGCTTGCAGTGGATTTATAAGAGTGCCTATATCAAATTACTCCAGATGGAGACAAAGTCAGACAAAATCAATTAGATTAGACAGCACGTCTTATTTTCCTAAAATGCTTTGAAATGAATAGCATTTTCAAGAATGTAAGTACTTATATTATAATTTATAAGCCTAGGTTAGTCAATAGCAGCACGTGTTATAAATACACACACTGTATTATAACAATAACAACATGAAAAATATATATCCAGTCAACGACGCAATTGTTAAGAATTAGTTAATTACTAGAGATTACATGCAATATCAGCCAATGTGTCGTGCAACAGAAACTAAGTTTTATCCTGTTTCAAAATATACTAACAACCCAAAGCAACTTAGTAATGTTCTTCAAAAAAATTAGAAGAGTACTAATTGTTGATTATTTATCAAATACTATTAGCTATTGTTACAACATGAACTTGAGAAAAACGCAATGACATTAAATATTCTATTCATAAATAAATCAATACCGACGATAACATTTAACTACGTATGTATGCTTATTAATTATATCGTAGAGTCGTAGATGCAGTGTAATGTAAAGAATACATTGCTTTTATACACATATTTACATATAAACGAAATGAAAAGGGAGTTACTGTAAAAGGCAAACAATTTAAATTGAAGATGGAAGAGATAATGCGGAAGACCAGTTAAGCCAAAGCTTACAAAACGCTTATACTAAAAGAGGTGGAGTGGAGATAAAGGGAAGTCAAACAGAATGAAAACGTTCCGAGACGATTCGGGTATACCATTTTTTTTGCGCACGTTTACACACCCGTCAGCAAACACGCTGAGTGCCCTCGAGATGCTGGTAAATATTATGTAGAGGCTTTGTGGTCTATTGACAAGCTTCTACAAACTGTCAGTATAAAAATAATTTGATAAGTACTTTTGTATAAGAAAGACAGTAATTGCCAAACGATAGTTTTCAGGTTTTCACAAATTGAAACGTATAATTTCAGTGAAAATTGAGGGTTCAATACTCTTGAGCACATCTGTAGAAGTGGTATAATCATGGACCAATAATTATAACATCTCGATGTCCGACGCAATAATAAACTCAATACAATACCGATTCACGATTAACAAATGGCTAAAACAAACAGGTATTAATGCGTCAACAATGTTGGCCAACGGGGTCACGTGTGCGTGTGATTATAATGTAGTGTTGGTAACGTACGATACATCCAGAGGCGTAAGTGGAGGTATGGCAGGTGGGGTCGGCGGCCCGGGCCCTGCGTCCCACCTTACAACAAGAGAAAACGTCCATCCATTAAAACATCTACAGTCGAGCCCCATACACACCACTTACGCGTCCGGCTGCTCGGAGGTGTCCACATCCGTGGCACAGTACACGCAAAATATGGACTACTTCTACATCAGAAAGCAATGTTTCACGTAAACTTAGTTCCGCGGCGTCACATGCAAACAAAGCAAACAGATACTGCTGACTTTAACGTTGTCGGCGAACCCAACGAGATCTCACATACAACGCAAGCGTCGGCCAAATCTAACAAGAAACACGAATGTCCATAGTTTATGCATACCGTGCCCTCTACCAATGATTCGGTAGCACCTAATCATGGGAATAAACTTCTGCAGATTAAAAATAATACTGAGTGAAATCTCGCCATGACATGCAACTCCTGAACACGAGCGGTAGAAGCAAAGTGGTGCAATGGAGCCGATACAAACTATACTAATAATATTACATGTACTTAAGCTACTTGTCGACAAAACTTACTTAAGCCAAAGTAAAATTATAAAACTTTTCATTGAGCTCTCAAGGACAGAATTATGGCCTGATGAATATTTTATACACAAGATTGATATTGATTCAAGGTCTCCTTCAATGTGTTTTTTTCTTTTTATTTGTTTATTTTATTTTGAATTTAAGCAAACCATAACAAATATTAGGTTTACCTAAGCGTGGGGTTCTTTAAATACATGGAACCTATCCAGGTCGTTGAATAAATGACACTATTGATGGCTCAGACTTCAGGTAAAACAAGTTTTCGAGAAAATAAAATAAATATATTAGCATGCCCATAAGAAACGTCAGTACTGAGTACAGGTATTGTAATACGTTCAGCATTCTAATTTGAAGTATACTAATACCAGGCACAGTTGCATACATCACATATTTTTTACTATAGGGTTCCCATTTTTCGATTGAACGATATAATTACAGGTATGTTAAACGGTATGAGTCTTCAAATCCAAATTAAAGTTTTCGTCGTTGTTCTAGCTAAATGTTCGGCATGGGTTCCGTTAGTAACAAAGCAGCTAGAATACACAATCGTGGCGGTGCGCGTCGAGGTTGATGTGTTGCGTGCTGGCAACAGCCACAATCGACGCGCGACGTAGCGGTTACCTGGCGGCCTTGCTTCCTCACATCCGCACGATTATTTCAAATTGAATTAACTCCATTACTCGTTTCGACATAAATCCCTAGCACATTGCCGGCAGCGCGCCCGCAATCGGTTATTGAAATATTGATTACCATCTGAGATTTATTTACGCAGATGATTTTAACAAAAACGTTAGATTTACTTTTCAAACACGAATTAAGTTTATAAGCGTTAATTGGGGAATGATTTTGAGCTGATATTTATCATAGCATAGACACCAGTAAGTTATGCAAGCTACTTGAATAACATAAGAAATTGTGATGAGTAAATGTAAGGAAACCCCGGTTAAGACAAGATACAGTACTAGAAAGTTGAGACTCCTCAGAGAATACATCGAATTGGTTCTCAAATGACGAAGCGAGAATCGTTCAATAGGAGTATCACAGCCACAGCCACTACGCTAATTAAAACATTTTTTTTTTTACAGAAATATCATAATTGGCGATTTCTACGATTCGATGATACGTTCTAACTGATTACGTTCATCATCTCATGACGTATTATCATCAGACAGAGACCTGTTTTACCTGTACTGTGTACATGTTTTAACCTTTTGTTTGATATTATGTTGTAGGTAATTGTTATCAATTCAACTTTTTGGGACACTTACAATTTTATATAGAATGCCAAAGATTTTGTGAAAATTCTGTTTTTACGTGTTAATGTGCCTTCAACGTAAGTGTATGGATAGAGGCGCGCTGTTGGAACACTTGTAGCTTTATGATATGACATAATGCGGACCCGAGTCAAGGACAGTCCCTGAATTTCTGGCCGTTTGGTTCTATTTTATTTGCCTCACTAAAATAACTTCTTCTAAAGGTGCCGTCTTCTACCGAGTGTCGGTTATCAATTAATGTTTTAACAGAATCTAATAATCTTCCTGCACCAAGTTAGGAGATTTCCCAGTTATTCTAGAATCTCAATAAATCATAAAAAGTTGTTTGTAAGCAATTTTACGATCTATAAAATTAAGGTGTACATAATAATTGTAATTGCATCTAGAATCGAATACATGACCACTATTATTGATAGATACGCCTACCATTTTAACATCTACGACGAAGGGACTCGAATCGTTGAATAAGTTGTTAAATTATTTGCAAGATCTATCGTCAAAAGAACTATAAAACAAACATCCATTCGTTCCAGAACTAAGAGTTCAAAAAACAATATTCAATCAATGAAATGTTTTAAGTAACAAAACAAGGTAGCAACTCGTAAATCTATCAATTTACATAATGACTCTCATAAAGGAGTGAGCGTGCACTGTGCAGCTATCGATTGATATCCGAGCGGGCAGCGCCGCGAACCAATGATTCTGTATGATCTAGATTACAATTTGTATGACTAGCCTAACGTTTGGCAGCTGTTGCTAGCGGGAAGTTCATCTACAAATTCTCGACTGTTTAATTTATTTCAATTAAGTTATTTTGACTCAGTACTTCAATATAGTCATATATTGAAGTACTGATTTCAGTACAAATCTCATCTTTTTCTTCTTTATATATAAAAATTAATCCCAATTTCCCTTGGTCACGGCATCACGCATGAATACCTGGACCGATGTCGCTAATTCATTTTTTGTTGTATTTTTTATCGTCAGGAGATGGTTATTATAAAAAAAATTAAATAAATGAAAGTTGTTTTTAACACAGGCGAAGCCGCGGGGCACAGCTAGTCTTTAATAACTAAGGCATAGAAAAGATAATAATACTACGTAACCGTCGTAGTAACAGACAAGAATTCTTAAAAAAAACTAGAGAATAAGACAAAATAATACTATGAGAAGACGAACTAGATTAGGTAAGTACATGCAAATGATGCAAAATGCGAGACGGTGATGTTATGTTATTACATATCAGGATAAACAAACGGCTGAGGCTCATTGAAAGGCATTCAATTACAAATAACAATGGAATATACGAATATCATGTTGTTTTGTCACCCGATACCCAAATTACAGAGTAACTATTATATAATCTGTGCCCAAACGGAGAAATTATGCTAAATGATCTTGACCTCTTCTATCTTGAGAGGCCTTCGCTGAACGGTAGTCGTTAATTTGGCACCAATAATGTAGATAGACACTTTCCGTTCTCTTTTCCTAATAAGAAATTCAAATAACGCACTTATGCCTACCATTGACATATTGTATTTACTAGGAACAATAACAAACCATTGTCAATAAATCTACTGCCAGCTTTACAATCCATAAAAATTGTGCTACTATATTGAAAAGCTAAATTTCGAACCCAGGAACCAATAAACTATGTAGCGCTTTGTAAGTTTTGTAACCGTCCTCACTTTTATTGAACCGCGAGGTCAGCATCTAAGGGGTTCCCGGCTCTATGACATTTTGGCCCATTAAATTCCCCATTTACATGGAAAATAGATGGAGCTTTCAGTAACGGTGGTAAATCATAAAGTCGGTCACAGTGGAGCTCGCTTTCACTATCACCTCGCAGCCTTCTCTGTTGCATAATTGAATACAGCTCGCTCTGTCGTGTCCTCATTTTGTAAGCTACCTTTACCGACAACAATACTAACACCGATTGCTTCTTAAAACTTTGAAAAAATTGGTTAAAACTGTTTTATTGAGTTTGCGCTCCGAGAATTACTTGGCATTTGAAAAGTAAGCCTCTTTTCCTTCTCATTTATATGCTTGTCGGTTCGAGTTACATTATTGATATTGCCAAATGTATCCTGAAATAATCTCAACATTATTGATTTTCTGTGCACGGCTGATGTTTAGTAAATAATTTTAATTTTATAAGTAATTTTGTTGTTATCTAATAGAGGTTTTACGTATCTTGATAATATAAAATAAGATACGACGGATACGTAATTAAACAACGCAATACTTTGTGCGTTGTAAATGTTTACATCAGAGATCAGGAGACAAAGACCTATTTCCTAAGCATTTAATTTAAAATTCAAACAGCTTACTACCACAGAAGCTATACAGCCTAAGACTCATCATTACGGACAAACCTTTGTTTTAATCACTATTGCTGAACAAAATCAGACTGTAACAACTGGTGACAAGGTTGACAACTGCACATCGAAGGAACGATATTCGTAACCACCTATTGACAAGGCCATAGTGTGGGTTTTTGCAAAGAAATACAGACTCTAACACACGGCACGAAGGCTTAATTGAATTCGTTTAAGGGCAAGAGGAGGGGGCGTGAGGTGGGGGGCAGCACGTGGCAGGCGACCCGAAGCGAGCTTGACCCAGTTAGTAGATGCACCATTTCGGTCCCGTTTTGAAAGCAAGGGCGGCCCTTTAGCGTCGACTGTTTGGGACCTTGGGGTTTATTGTCTTTGTTCCCGTTCCTTCAAGGATTAGACTTCTACATAACGTCAGATATACCCGAAGAAGGAACATATCACGGAGGTATCATTTGAGAGAACCATGCCAACATCATCTGCCGGATCTGGGATAATGGCGAATAAGATGAATGGTGTTTGTTAAAATATCGAACACTTGGCTTGGTGCCGTAAATGTTGAATGTCGTGCAATTCCAATATTTTTATTAAAATAAAGTAAACTTATTTCTCGGTTCACTATACACCGAGGCACAGAATAAATAACAGTACAATAGTAACAGAGGCGACCGTTGATCATCCGAGTACAACAAATAGTGTTATGATAAGTTAAGCAAACTTCGTCGAATGAATTGTAGCACGCCAATAAATAAAAAGCCGTAATTAAATCACTGATAATGAAGTTGTTTTCGAGTATTTGATACAAATAGGACATATCAAAGGAGAATAGGCGACCCGTGCGGAACCCCACATACATCTCTAGAGTATAGAGCAAGAGCATATTTGCCGTTTCAAAATCGGTTCAAAAAATAATATATTATAGTAATAAGCAAGTAATGGAAACAATCGAAGCAGAACAAAGCGCTGTGAACAATGCACACGGTGGCATTACTCGCTGATAGCCGGGCGGAGCCGTATCACGTAGCTATGGTTCATCGGCTGCAGAACAATGGACTAGATACCTGATAAACTGACGGGAGATGTCTTGCAGATTACATACTTGAAGGTTTGCATGCAAGGAATTTGTATTCTTACTACACAATATTATGTACAATACGTGTGATTTAACGTTTTCGATACACATCCAATTGGATTAAGAACAACTAAGATTGAATAGTGAACTCCTGGGAAGCCATTTTGAATATTTCGACCGATTCAATATTATTGACCTGCATTAAATTTACAGAATAAGGATGTGATAGATAGAATGCATAGTTTTCACATGCGTTCCCTTTCACGCGGTGACCTCATTAGGCTTATGTATGTCCCCTCAGTCCCTTGGGTCTCGGCGATCTACATAAAGTACTTGGCATAGAAGGGCGTTCATAACACACAACTAGCTCTGTAGCTAGATCGCATTGTGGAGGAGGTTCAGTTAACGAGTCATTATCAGGTTAAACGCCGGAAAGATGTGCTCTACGAGATACGTGTTCAACAAATGGCAAAATTATGGTTCCGATCAAAATCGCAAAGATCACGCAATTAAATTATTGCAGGCACGATTGTTATCGTACAGCTATCGACTAACTATCTGATATCAAATCCAAAAAATGTTAAAAATCAAACATACATACTCGTATTTTCGTGGGTGTCATTAGATCAACTTCTAAGGGAAATTAGGGAAATATAAGACCCTGTAAATAAAACCCAGCTCCAATGTCCTTTAGTCACACGAATATGGTGGGTAAAATATCACAAGAATGGTAGCGATAATCGCGCCACAGATGAACATATTTGCCAAGATCTACGCAACATAAATAGTTCCTCAAGTTATTTGGGACGCAACAGTAGGAAAAATATCTACGTGCAATAAATGGGCCAAGGAGACAAAGGGACGCTTAAATAAGACCCCGTCCCGTTGCCCCTGGAAACGATCGACGCCATATTATTATATACCGACATAAACATACTACCTACACAATCTAATTGTAACGTCGCACCCACATGCATTCATCCTATTGAAAACTGTGAGAGAGGGGTGGAGGGATCCCATTCATAAACTATGACCCTTGTGTCAGTCAATGCCCTGGACGAGAGGACGGCGCGAATAAGACATTCTGATCCCATGGCAACGTCGCTCTCGAGCCTGGCTTTGTCTTCGAGACTTGCAAGAAACAAAGACCAGGTGGATCATGTGACTCACTGTGTTACAAACGCTTCTACTGCGGACATAATAGATATACATATACAACTAGGCTCATAAGTGGATTGAAAGCGGCAATTAGTCTCTGTGATCTGTGATAGACGTCATTGCTAAAATGGGTATATCATTATTAGAGATGTAGGTAATTATAATTACTTAGAGAATAATTAAACATATTGTATGATTCAGATTGGATGAGAAGATTAAAATACTAAAGGTAATTTTAAATGGCACACAGATACAGCATAACTTGTTAATACCAACTAAGTAAACCAGGAAATTCTGATATACGAAATGTATTGGGCAGTGTTGAACACTATAAGGATCTCAAAAAAAAAAAGTTGTTTAAACAGCTTAGAATATTATCTTTGTGTTGTTTGTATATTTATGACGTGTGTGTATTTGTTAAGACCCATCGAATCTACTTTATGGACAAGCCTGAGCCCCACAGTCAAAGATTACGTGAACGCTTTAAGTTTAAAATTGAAAATCCTACGTTTAGATTAGCTAGTAGCACAAAAAGTATTTTCACAATGTCAGTTAAGATATTTAACCACCTGCCGCCAGAGCTAGCACAGCTACAGTTACCAAAATTAAGAAAATCTTTATATAAGTGGCTGTTAGACAAATGTTTTTATGACTTAAAGGAATTTTTTATTTAATGCAATGATATTTTATTCTTTCTTTTTTGACATTATGATGAATTAGTTAAGTATATTTATTATTGATGAATGAAGCGCCACCTTTAGCATAGTACATAGTATATTTTTTAAATTCTTATGACATTAGACAATATAAGCATGTGACCTAACTATGTAATATAATTTGCTTGAAATGATTTATTGATAATATTTTTTGTGAATTTGTAAATGAAATATGTTTGTTATTTTAATTATTTGTTTATATTAACTTTTTAAATTCATATTTATTAAAATGTAAATGTCATCATCATGATTATTACATAATAGTAAGTTTAGCTATACACTCGTAGGAGTAAATTGTGCCGGGTCTGTTTGCATAGTTATAAGATCTCATGTACCCACAATTAATAGCAATAAATGGTTTCAATGGTTCAAAAAGTGGGAGGAAAAATAATTGGATACGAAAACCGTCAGAGGGAGAAATTGCAATGTAAGTAGAGAAGTAATCAATATCAATACCCGGAATAGAAGCGAGGGAAATAAATAAAATTTCATCGTACCGACGGGACTTGAACCCGCAAAATGAAATGAAATTTTGGATTGTGTTTAACAATTTACAAAAATATAAGTGTGAAACACTTCAAAGAAACATAATATATAATTTATCATTCACAAAATTACTCGAGTTAGTTAGATTAGTTTTCCAACTTTTTTTCGTATTTCTGGCAAATAAATCTCAGTCGTAGCCTTGAGAGTAAATAACGATTATAGTTTTCAGATCCAAGTACAACACGGGACCTTTCGTGATTAATTGTTATGCTTTTAAACATCTTTTCAATTATATATGCCAGTGAAATATCTACTTCAGTATTTATCTTTGTAGAGGTAGTACTTTCGCTGTCCGCCTGGAGCAGTACCACCACTTTGTCAGTTACTTTGTCACTTTGCCCGGTGGCGTAATCGGGAGAACGGTCGGCTTTGATGCCGTGGTACCGAGTTCAAACCGCCGTGCACCAATGGATTTTTCTATCGAAAAATGTATGTGCGCTTCTCACAGTGGCCCTCCGGTGAAGGAAAACATCGTTAAGAAACCAACAACCCCCGCATGGTGGTAGGACACTATCTAGTGTCCGCCTGGCCAGCTACCACCCTCAAGTTAGAAAATCTTTCGCCAAAACATCTAATGTGTTCCGGCAGCTATCCTTGAGAGTCAGTTCCATTTCATTCCATTTATTCTAGGCCTGGCGTGCTTACCAACTTAGACCGCATCATCACTTACCAACAGGTGAGATAGTGGTGAAACGCTAGCATATAAGATATTTAAAAAAAAAAAAAATTTGCTGTGAAATAGGAATGTTTTTCGTTTCAAATAACAAAGTGTCCAGTGAAATTACAGGTCATCTGTGACTTAACATCTTTTTGAACAGGCGCAGTGCAGTATTACTGCACGTTAAACGTGCAAAAGTCTGCTAGCGTCGTGTTTATCCTGTTACCTTATGTCATAAAGAATCTACTGAAGTCTACTAAATATGTTCGTTACAAATCTTTTCAGATAATGAAGAAAACTTTTAGATCTACGGCTTAGGGTATGCGTACAGTCAGGCACACCACTATCCGGCATGTATCAGGGGAGATCAGGGGGAACTTAGCTAGATTGTATTTAATACAAAACTAAGGAGTAACAACAGGTCAACACATATGAAATACTTTCTGCCTCCTGCAAAAGACTAAACTTGCGTTGTCGTCACACTGGTCATCTGTGCTTTTAAGGACATAACTAACAGCATAATAGTGTACACTTAGTTTATAATCATGCAATTACACAGAAATGTTATAAACTGCCTTAATAACAAAAGTGATTATCATAATTATAAGGGTTTCCCCCATTAACGCGTTAGCATAAACTTTAATGAGCTCTAATTGCTGATTCTCGGCCAACTTTTAAAAATAATTAGCCTCTACAAAAAGTCCTTACTTTTTAACCGACTTCCAAAAAGGAGAAGCTGCTCAATTCCTCAGTATGTTGTTTTTGTGTGTAAGTTACGCGATTATTCCGTCAATTGTGAACCGAATCGAATTATTATTTTTAATTAGTAGGGTATATTTCTAAAGTGGTCCCATTATAATTTCCTCTAGATCTGATAAGAGATATGACAATAAACGTCTCAGACTTGCTACTGAAACTGACTTGCGCGGCATGGAAGTCGGTTGTTTTAGTTTTTAAACTATCTGAATTATTAAAAGGAAGATATGATAGATAATGTAGTTTCTAGTCGTGTGTAGATTGTATTGGACGAGGAATACATGTTTGCTTAATAAATAGGCTATATACATATTATAAACAAGGCGGCAATAGCCCAATGTATAGGGTGTCGGACTGGCGGTCGAGAGGTCGTGAGTTCGGTCCCCACCCCACCCATTGTACTATTGACGCGAACCCACTCGACACAAGCATATTTAGCTTAGTTGAAGGTAACAAAGGAGAGAGCTATGCTCGGTGTTTCTCTGCGGGATCGAATCCGGAACGAAGTAATTCGCCAGAGAACTAAAGTGATCGACATAGCTCAGCGGATTAGCAAACTGAAGTGGCAGTGGGCTGGTCATATCTGCCGTAGGACCGATAACCGTTGGGGTAGACCGGTTCTAGAGTGGAGACCGCGAATCGGTAAACGTAGCTTAGGACGCCCTGTGACCAGGTGGAGCGACGACATTCGCAAAGCGGTAGGCAGTGACTGGAAACAAAAAGCCGAAGATCGGGCTCAGTGGCATGACTTGGGAGAGGCCTATGTCCAGCAGTGGACTGATACCGGCTGATTATGATGATGATGAAGGTAACAAGAATACTAGTAATGTGCAACCCACATTGCGATTAAGCTTTTAAAAAAACTTTAGCCTCTCTCTCTAATATAACACAAAAAGTGCAGTTATATAATAATCAGTGTCAATGTCCCGATCCATTTGCGCATGTAAGACTCTTACATTAAAGTTATTGATTTTATTGAATTCCGCGTACTGTAGCATGTCAAACGATGTGAGCCATTACTGCGAGGAACCGGCAGACAACCGCTTCTATTATGTTTAACATTAAGAGCTCAAGGGAATAACCAATTAAGTGACATGCCATAAAAGTTACAATATTAATGTCTTAAGAAATAGTAGACGTTGAAGTTAAGACAAAGAACCTTACCAATGAAATAATCTAATAAGACCCTGAATTATTGTAACAGAATTATATAAATAAATGTTATTAGAATAATTGCATCCTAGTCTACACGACAAGATAGGAACCTACTGCAGTACCAGTCATAATACATGTTTCAAGTTAATCTAATCTTTTTGTAATAGCATGCCAAGAACGAACGAGCTTATGTGTGGGAAGACAATGTCCCTGACTCAACTTGACAAGATCAGATAATATGACTTGAATATGTATGAGAGTTACAAACATACATTGTTTTTATAAATAAGATAGAATGTTTCAGATGACCTGATGAAGTGAAAATGTAATAATTTATGATCGTACAAAACGAAAAAACCGACTTCACATGCCGCGATAGTCAAAATAGCCACTAGCCATAATTATGTCAACAAGGTATAGGTACTTTGTTTATATTGTTTATCTCCATATCTCCGGAGATTTTTATCGGATCTCGATAAAATCTCAATGGGACCAAACGGGAGGCATAATCTCTCAAACAAAAAAAAATATTTTTTCAAATCGGTTAAGATTTGACGGAGTTCTGAGGTAATAAACATTGGTGAAGTCGGTTAAAAAGTAGGATCGAACAAGGCAGAAACTAACGAAACCGTGTTTGTTTTTGTTTCCGCTCATACAAGCGTAGTAATAAGAAAAATATGTGCGTATACGAACAGTGCCACAGATTCTTCGCATGAAAAACCCCTTTGAAAATGAGTACATCATTATACTTGTGTTTGTAACATTGGCTAATATTATAAAGACAGCAAATAACGACAGAATATAACGTGGTATTCACAGAATGTCAGAGACGCCGCTTTGCGTTGGTTTCTTTTTAAAGGCGCTTTAATAATTTCAGCGAATTGAAGAGTACCTGCAGAAATAGTTAAAGCACTCGCAGAGCTCAGAGTTCGACGGCACGCAATCCAGTTTACAGCAGAAGATATTATGAGTAATCCCGGTACTCGCATCACAAAAGCGGGTTTGCGACTTTTCACCCATGGTTCTCGCCATTGTCACGTTTTGAATCATTTTAATTACATGTCGAAGTGGCATCGAAGCCCAATGTAGCTTTGATCGACCGAGAGAGTAACAGGTTTTTTAGGTCGTTAGCCTCACATACAGCCTGCCCATGGATTCAAACAATTTAGATATTGCTCTTCTTTTTATAAAAGTAAGCCATGTTCAGGAAATACTCCGTGTTCAAGCGATGGGCGACCTAACGTAATGCGATGTAAAGCCGGAATAGGTTCACTTCAGGCGAGGTTGTAAGACTTCAGCTAAAGAACATTGTATGCGTCTACTAATGGGATTCAATCAGTTTCTCCGATATACTCAGCAAGGTTGTCTCAGGAGTCAAAAGGTACGAAAATAGAGCTCCGTACAAACTTTTTGTGGGATAAAGGTGTATCCGTAAGTGTATCCAACGGAATGTTTGATCCTCTGGCGTAAGTAAAAGTGCTCTACGAATCCCGTCAGTTTACGAAGCCGCAACCTATTGACCCCCAACCCTCAGAATAAAAGAAAACCATTTCGGGCACGCAGCGGATACCGAAAATAATAAATTGGCCGGGTTCAATCCGCCCAGGCAGACGAAACACCTTCAAGTACCCTCCAATTTGTTTGAACAGCTATTTAATCAAATCTTCGTGAAGGTTCAATAAAAGAGGCTTTTGCAAATGACAAGAGATAAATGATGATTAATAAGCATATGCCCTTAACGCTTTGTTTTTAAGAGCTGACCTTAAAGATTGTAAAGAGCACTTCATTTTCAGTAAAAGAAAATACTTTTTGGGATAATTCAAGCAAGTCCTGTTTCAGAAACGTCCAATTGTCCACGACACATTGGTTTCGTTTTCAGTCATGATCGCAATTAACTGTAAGGTCAGTATGCATTACATCGTAATGAAAAGCAGGAGAACGGTACGTATGAATACCGGTATTAATATAGGAACCGTCTAGCCGGCTCTATCAGACGACAAAGGGTGAATAGGATGCATTTCATTTTCAATTCGCCACCCCAGGTCCTTAACCCGAGGGCTGACTAGACGCGGAATTAGGCGAAATGCATCGCGGAGCCCCGGTCAACAACCGTCGAGTCTGCAGACACGGTCGATAGCTCGAAGTAGGTACTATACTACACTCCTGTAGGACCTTTTCCTTGCAATTCTAATAATTATAAGCACAGAACGATTGCTTCAGACCCTTCGTGGAAAATTAAACAAGACGATGTCGCTGTAGCATGTTCATTACATGACAAAATTACGTGGTGTTTTCTGCTAGTGACATTTTGATTTACAGGATGGCAAAGCCGGAAAATTACTTCGTAATAACGTAATAAGACAAGCAGTCGAGGCCTATCAACACCAATATTATAAATTTGAAAGTCAGTTTGTATATTTGTTTTTTGGACTTTGGACGCTTAAAGTGCAGATTATACGTAAAAAAAATAAGATTTGTCGCCATTGGCTTGCACCTTTTAGTGACGGTGCAGCGTTTTTCAGAAATGTTTTCAAATCTTTTAGAACTGCTGAATACAATACAAGCGGTACTTTGCATCACAGTTTATTAATGTGCAGAATATAATTGTTTGGATTCCTAGATTTATTTATTATTACATAGTCTCCAAGTTCCCCTGCCGCATCAGTCTAGGCTTTAATGTTCTACGCACTCAAAAACATTATTTGGACATATATGAGACTTTGAATTTAGCCTATACCATCGCATGTCTATGGCCTATACCTACATTTCGACTTTCAATATTTGATTCTAATAGGAGGACTTCTAAAGGCTACAACTACCACTTTTTAGTGACTCAATTTTAAAACACAAATTATTTTCGGGTTGGAGGGCAGTGCCAGATAAATAACAGGCATGTGCTGCAACATCTAGATGTCTAATGTAAAAGTAGCAGTGCTCTAACACGAAATATTCTACCCAACCAAAGTTATGTGTATGACAGTATCTGTTATCAGGTAAGTGGCTTGTTCGCCTGATACATTATAGAGATTGTTGAGCAGTCAGGCAGACCAGGGCAATCAGGCACAAAAATTGCCATAAACATTAAACAGGTTGGAAGAAATGGAAGGGACTTGGAGGGGAAGTACATTAAACATTAAAATATCAAATTTCACTAAAAAGACACATACCTCGTATTTTTAAATACGAATAATTGCATTAATGTTTTTGAAAAAATCTTTTAAAGTTAGTTTTTTAGTGTAGCAATCTATAGTTTCAAATAAATATTGTCCCTTAAAGTTACAGAACAACACCTAACCGAAGAACGACTTAGCAAATCATGTAGCAGAACACTCTGAAATTTAGCAAATCATACATATCAGATTTACCTCAATAATATGTACAAAGGTAATTGTACTATTATATATCGTGACATAGGGTTAGATTGTTACAAAAATCTTTAAATGCAGTTATTCCCTTTTTTTTAGGGTTCCGTAGTCCTGACAAGGAAGCCTTATAGTTTCGTCATGTCCGTCTGTTTGTCTGTCTGTCCGAGGTTTTGCTAAGAGACCGTTAATACTAGAAAGCTGTAAATTTGTGGGGGTATGTAAATAAATGACGCCAACAAAGTGCTGAAATAAAATTTTGAAAAATATTTTTTTTTAGGTTATTTCCCCTATATGAGAAGTGGGGATGATTTTTTTTTTTCATCGTCTACCCCATCCTGTGGGGAATCATTGAATAGGTCTTTTAAAATGACTTAAAATCGAAAACTCGATTGAATGCCATTTACGAAATAATACACTTTAAAGTGCAAATTTTTGTTAAAGACTTGCATTGAATAACAGGCTACTACGGAACCCTACACTGCGCGTGGCCCGACACGCACTTGCCCGTTTATTACAAAATAAGAGTATCTTTCCTGTCAGTGAAATATGGTATGTTTATATTTAATGTTCTTGTCACAGGTTTTTTTCTTTCTACCGTATAATAAAACATTGATAACTGACATTGCCAGTCCAGTACTCCAACCTCGGTAGGTATCTATTTTATTGCTGACTTTTTATATTTCAAATCTATGAATATGCAGCTCAAACTCTTCTCAAAAATATTAACTATCTCCATTGATATACTACAACAGTAGATCAATGACTGTCCTAGAAATGTTTCACTGAAACTACAAAAGAAAAGTAGCCTGCACTCCCATCTTAAACATTTATTCGGATTCTGACTCTTGATGAAAACTTGTCTATAGCCCTCACCACAGTTACCACACTCAAGATTTTTGTATGAGACATGTGTGAGGAAGTCATGTAACATGTATTAGAATGTTAATATGGTTAAGTTATAGTTAAACTTCATACACATTTTGTGGTTATTTTGGTTTACTTAGAATTAAGCTAAATAAAACTTGCAAATAAATAATAATGAAATTAATTTACTGGATTTTTGGTATAATGCATTGATTTTTAAAATAAATAGAATATGTAATGTGTCAACATAATATTTTACGATATTAAACACTACAAGAATTATGCAATCTTGTTCAGAAACTAAGCAACAAAAAAACTAATGATTTGCAAATCTTACAAATATTGGTCCCCTTGCGGGGATCAAACCTGCGACCCCTCGCTCGCAGCCTTCTACTCACCCGCTACGCCGCGGAGGTCGTCAGCAAATATGCAAAGAAAAAATTGCCTGTTATGGGAGGGTGTCAGTCATGATTTATATACAGGAAAGTTAAACAAGCCGGTAGGATGGTATGGTGCTCAGCAAGGCTGTACCAGCAAACCAAGCCTACACGCTACCATACTAGACTACACAGTCAACTGAACAAGATATATATCTCCATCTCTGTATCTCCAGCTTACTCGTTTTTGACAGCTCCTACAAGGTTGACAATATAACAAATATATATCTCTGTACTACTGTCTAACATAATATAACTATAGACGATCCTATTACGTACTTATTTGACAGTTTTTTGATAACTTTTATATGCCGTCAAGTGTCAGATAACTATCTGAAACTATATCAGGTACCAGTGAAACTGGCCCTTATATGTTACCTCTTGACCAGGTTGTATTAAGCATTGATGTATAAGCATTATAAAGAGTTAATGCTACTTTCATGAGATATAATTTGCTAATCTATTAAGTAAGTCGTCTATTATGTATGTGCTATCATTAAACAAATACATATAATGATAGTTATAGTATAGATGTTATAGACTGTCTACTTCAAACGTAGACCATGGGCATGAAGAAAAATAGTAATTTAATTTATGTCTTTTATTTATGGTTATCATTATCAAGCAACAGAGCAAAACAATAGGTAATTAAATGAAAACAGTAGAAAATATTTATCTTTTGGAAGTACACTTTTCATCCTCAGACTAACATCAGCAGGATATAGTGATAGTTAGAAGATTTATAACATTTATTGGTATCTTGCGTATATTTAGAACAACTATGATACTATTGAATTAATTTGCACTTCACCTAGTACTTAAAAACAGAGCTAAATGCTTAATGTTTGGTGATTTATATGCTGATCATTATATCACCACAAAAGATGTGATCAAATCCAGCAACAACATCAACATTGAAACATTTGTTTGATATTCACATGATATAAGTGTTATGTAATCTGTGGCTACAATCGAAACAAGAGATAAGAGCTATGCAAATAATAATAAGATATAATACTGATGAGTTCCAGACAACTTTTACCCGAAGATTTTGTTATGTGATGATCACTACGCATTCTTAACATACATATAATATAGTAGAACCTGGTAGATGCTCATTTTACCTTGTATTTGAAAAGAAGTCGTAAAACTCAGAGGATAAGATTTCTTTAGAATCTTTGTCTGCCATTTTATTGAAGGAGACCTTGTCAAATATGTAACAGAATGATAAAACTAAAGGTATAAAATTAACGTCTGGCGTCGATTGCGTCTTGCTCCGAGACAAACAAACTCAGTCACAATTTATTTTTGCTCGAATCCAAAATATTACGTACGATCAGCTGATTTCTTTGTTTGACTCGAAGTGACGAGTCGAACGCCTCTGCGATGAAACGTCGCGGGTCAGCGACACGTCGCCTAACTTACTGGCTACATACACAGCTTGGACTTATCGCCAATTACGTACAAATCACTTCAAAGTGCAACGACGGAGATTTTTCTAAATAACTAATCCATAAACAAACCTTGAAAGTTCTTACCTTTGTAATGGACTCGTAGATTATTTTGTGATAGCCCGATATAGCTGAACTTGTCTTTGGTGCTCCAAGAACGGGGCAAAGGAGTCTCTTCTTCGTTAACATTTGGATAGAGTAATTTTAAACGATCTACGGCATCACTTTGCACTTGATTTTGGGAATCCATCGTTCCCCGTCCACTACCTACCGCAGCCATTTCTAAATTCCGTAATTTCTTGTCATGAACGTCAGTGAAGTGACGTCACATTGTGATTTGATACGTCTTGTCGTTCTTCCAAACAAATGCTAGATGGCAGCACAGTGTCAAAGCGAAGCTAAAAAAATATTATCCATAGAGAACCGTAAATTTCCGCAAAAAAATGTTCTGTACATAGTCGTGTGTCGTAGCCACAACACAAATCCACACTAACATTATTTTGACGTTTATGAGTTTTGGCGGGAACGTGAAAAAATGTGCATGAGCATACATTCTATTTTTTTCGGTTGAAATTTAGAATCGTTTGGCACGAAAAAGGGGGAATGGAGGGGTGGAGGGGGAAGGTGAGGGTCCCCCTTTTACTACCCCACCACTCTCATTACAAGGTAATGCATAGTTTTTGAGTTATGATTTTTTTTGCAAAATCATAACCTCACTTGATAAAAATTTAGAATCGTTTGGGACGAAAAAGGGAGGGTGAGGTGATGGGGGGGGTAAGGGAGGGTCCCCCTTTCCTTTTCCCACCACTTTAATTACAAGCTAATGCACAGTTTTAGAGTTAGAACGTATTTTTGTAAAATCATAACCTCACTTTTTTGTAACACTGCTGATCAATATCACTGTTTTGTTGGATGTTTATCAGACTTTTTGCGCTTCGCCAGCCGCTGCCGCGGCACGCTCGCTTCGCTCGCTCGGCTCGCGCGTTGTGTTGTCGCAGTTTCAACCTAACCTAACCTAGTTTTTTTTCTAGTGGGGTGTTCTTATTAATTTAGTGGTGGTAAATAATATTATTAACATTTTTACTAAGTTATCTAGCCCTTGTAATTATTATTTGCGCTTTGTTTTTATGGTTTAGTATATTTTTAGGTTAGATTTTGTTTTATATCGTTTTCTTGTAAAATATGCATTACCTTGTCATAAGAATGGTATTGTTACAATCAGGGACCTAACCTCTACCCAGCCCCATAACATTTTATATCAAATTCATGCCAAACAATTCTAAATTCAACCAAAAATCCAAAATCAAACGCAACAAAAATAGGCATAACTCAAAAACTATGCATTACCTTGTAATGGGAGTGGTAGGGTAATGAAGGGGGACCCTCCCCTTCCCATTCCACCCCTCTACCCCCCTTTTTTGTGCCAAACGATTCTAAACCCTTTTTTTCTAAAACTTGATTTTTTTTCCAGTTAATCTATACTAATATTATAAAGAGAGAACATTTGTATTTATGTATGTTTGTAATGATTTGGCTCAAAAACTACTGAACCGATTTAAAAAATTCTTTCACTAATATATGGAATGGACTTTCGGAATGAAAATAGGCTATATATTATCCCGTTTAAATTAAAGGTACATTCGTGGAGACCTAATTTGCAGCCTAAGTCGACAAAAAAAAGATCGAAAATACACGTTTCTTACGAACGCTGCTCAATTGAAAATAGATAGAAGAATATGTTCTATGGAAGAGTTGTAGAACTTAATAAGACCTACAAAAAAATCCGCAACAGCCTATGTCTATCTCTTAAGGTTGACTCACAGTAACCATTTTAATATTAAAATTTTTGTTAAAAAATATTACAAAACTTCCAAGGCTATTTTCAAGTATATAGTATTAATCCTTATCCAAATAATTAAGTTAATTAGCTTGGCCACATATTATAGATTAAAATTGTCCTTTACAGTATATAATTCAAATGAAAACTCTAGAAGATATCACGGATTTCACATACACGCATCGCAAAGTTAATAAAATAATTGCAGTTAAACCACAGATTAGGTCATTACGAAAATATTATTATAAGCGTACCTATGCTGTAGATCCCCACCGATCACAATCAATTTGAATTCAATATAGTATAATAATATGATCTATTATATAAAATAATAATGATCTATATATAATAATATAATATTTTAAACCACCCCGACTGATCTATGTATAATCTTTTCATTAAAAGCATTCCAATGACTCTAAACACGACATTTAAAATCTGAGCTGGAAGTTAGTGAGGATTTGAGTATTCTGTAGAGTCCAGGAGATGTCCCAGCATCAGGTCAATGCTTCCATGTTCTTACAATATCGTTGAAGAAGAAGATTTTCGAATTGATCAGACCTATGAAAGTTGATTTCATAGCGCAATCAACTAGAAAACAGCTCATAGTTTTATAACGATTGAACGAATTTTCAAAGCTAAGAACACTCTCTATGAAAACATCTATCAAACAAAAAAATACTATCTATAATAAAATCAAAATCGGTTCATCCGGTTGGGTGCTAAGATGCTACAGACAGACAGACAGATACACACGTTAAACGTATAATACCCCTACTTTTTGTGTCGGGGAACGCCGTAAGGTTATAGCGGCAGATGTTCTCCTTGGTGGTAAGCTACTTTTTAGGGTTCCGTAGCCGAATGGCAAAAAACGGAACCCTTATAGATTCGTCATGTCTGTCTGTCTGTCTGTCCGTCCGTAGGTCACATTTGTGTGCCCCCCTCTCTAACTATTAAAGTAACGGAGTGAAAAATCTAGAAAAATATATTCTGTAGATCTCAATAAAAACTTAAAACAAACTATGAAACACAAAGTTAATTTTTTGGTGGCGAAAAATTAAAGTTATAAAACCCTAAGAGTGCGAGTCCGACTTGCACTTGGCCAGTTTTGGTAGACTTAATGTTCCCACTACCTCTGTACAAAAACCCATGATTCATGAATGTACATAAAACTTTCATTGGTAGGTATATAGCTAGGATTAGAACCAACGACCGTTGGGTCAGAATCAGAATCCTTTACGCCAAAGGGCTGTCCAATATCACTACGTAAGTATTATAAAACAAAGGCCATCACTGCCTCTGTCTGTCTGTTCGCAATAATCTCAATAGCTACTGAGCGGATTATCATGCGGTTTTCACCAATAGCCAGAGTGTTTATGAGGAAGGTTTAGGTGCATAATTCGTTAAGGTTTTTGTGTAAATTGGTTGAAATATGACGATGATTGTTAAATATGTTAATATTTTATATTCGATGCAACAAACTGATGCAAATTTTGTATGCATAAATGTTCCACCCGTGCGAAGCCGGGGCGGGCTGCTAGTTTAATATATAATTAAATTTTATAAAGGTTATCTGCTCATTACGCAATGATGTTCACAGAGTGACTTATATAGACTTATATAGACTCCGGACTCTACAGAATACTCAAATCCTCACCAACTTACAGCTCAGATTTTAAATGTCGTGTTTAGGGTCATTGGAATGCTTTTAATTAAAAGATTAGGTATACATAGATCAGTCGGGGTGGTTTAAAATATTATATTATTATATATATAGATGAATATTATTTTACACAATAGATCATATTATTATACTATATTGACTTCAAATTGATTTTGATCGGTGGGGATCTACAGCATAGCTAAGCTTTTAATAATATTTTCGTAGTAACTATGACCTAATCTGTGGTTTCACTGCAAATATTTTATTAATTTTGCGATGCATGTATGTGTAATTCGTGATATCTTCTAGTTTTCATTTGAATTATATACTGTAAAGGACAATTTTAATCTATAATATGTGGCCAAGCTAATTAACGTCATTATTTGGATAAGGATTAATACTATATACTTGAAAATAGCCTTGGAAGTTATGTAATATTTTTTAACAAACATATTAAGATTAAAATGAGATAGACATATGCTGTCGCGGACTTTTGTGTAGGTCTTACTAAGTTGTACAACTCTTGCATAGAAAATATTCTTCTATCTATTTTCAATTAAGCAGCGTTCGTAAGAAACGTGTTTTTTCGACCGTTTTTTTGCCGACTTAGGTTGCAAATTAGGTCTCCACGAATGTACCTTTGATTTAAACGGGATAATATATAGCCTATTTTCATTCCGAAAGTCCATTCTATGTATTAGTGAAAGAATTTTTTAAATCGGTTCAGTAGTTTTTGAGCCAAATCATTACAAAAATACAAAAATACAAAATACAAAAATACAAAAATACAAAAATACAAATGTTCTCTCTTTATAATATTAGCATAGATAAAGCCATCTTGTGTCGTTCTTATCTGCAAAAATGCTAGCTTACATGGGCTAGAAGGGAAGAGCGACCGGATTTATGTATTGGTTTTTGGTTGAAATTATGTTTGGACACGGTTTCTGTATTCTGAGAACTATTGCTATATATTACCCTTATTAGATAGATAGATAAAAACACTTTATTATCAATACCTTAAATAACAAATTCAAACATTTTCAATTATAGTGCAGCAATAGGTGGTCTTATCGCTTCAAGCAATCTATCTTTTCTCTCTTCATGTATGTACTTTGGTAGTATGTACTTTAAGTAGGTACTTTGGTAAGTAATGTTTTATAATTGAGAGAAATCTCTTTAACAAATTACTAAGTCAAATAGGTACATATGAACAACATTTTTATTATTATTTCCTCTCTACCATATGCTAGAATGTAATTTAGTTCAAGAATTTTAATAACAAGCGTTTGTTGTTGATCGTCCGTTTCACTCTCGAGTGAACTAACTCAAGTGCTTAATTTTAATTTAATTTAATTTAATTTATTCAATGGTTTTCGTGATACTGGGCTGTCTACCACTTAACAACGTAAGTTTGTAAGCCAGCCTTTAAACGATAGCCTGAAGCTTTGAGTATTCACCTACTGAATACTCAAAGGCCTGAAGTAATTAATATATGAGAATGATAATCACCACAGCGACAGCGGACGTCAATAAAAGATAGGAAGGCATACAATATTGCCCTAGATAGAAATGTAAACTGCACTTAGTTACTACTTTCAATTATTTGAACAATGTCTGTGCCGAAACATCTAAAGGAAATTGAAAGTAAGCTTATCGAGAAATTAAAGTTTGTAAAGAAGCCTAATAATGACCTTTACGTAACGCAACAATTACATTTTGATGAGATACTTGAGGTATAGTTCTTTTGATAGTGTTACTGGAATGTTTCTTTGAATAATTTCATTCATTTGTTTAACTTTTTTAAATACGTTTTAATTTCTTATAT
Organism: Cabera pusaria; assembly: GCA_954871355.1. Classification (NCBI taxonomy): domain Eukaryota; kingdom Metazoa; phylum Arthropoda; class Insecta; order Lepidoptera; family Geometridae; genus Cabera; species Cabera pusaria. The sequence continues at coordinate 24,891,326 of OX940902.1, forward strand.
AAGGAAGTAACATGATGTATGATATTACCATCCGTTAGATATACCAGGAAGGATTCACAGAATTAATTGACAGTACAATTACGTATGCAAATATCCTGAGGAACGTGAAAACTGCGTACGATAATGCTATACAGATCAGGGATAAAAGAATATCGCAATATATTACTCAAGATGTAAGTACCTACGTACAAGCTTCGGCCACAAATTACACTTGAAGTATCCGTACCATCCCATCCAAATAAATATTAATGAATAACATCATGATCATCATCATTGGCATCATCAGCCTATATAATTATTAGTAGTCTCTTCTTAGTGTATTTTATCCTTAACTTGTATACTTACGCAGTAAATGTGGATCAAGAACACGTAAGTTTTAAGGCTAGACCGCACTAAGCGACACTTCACTGCAGCGGCGCGACGCGACACATAGCGACAAAATATTCTTTGTAAGAAATTGTATGAGGTATATCGCACTACGCTGCAGCGGAACTACACGCCGCGACACTGCGCGACAAAGTTGACCAACTCATCAAATCTGACGCGCCGTGTCGCATCGTGCAGTTCCGCTGCCGTTAGTGCGGTATAGCAAGCGACGCGACACTTCATTTTATTCAAGTGTTTGGTTCGTATTACGAGAAGTTAGGCAGCCCGTACACACTCAATCTCGATCGCAATCACAGAGTTCTGATCGCGAGCACGGATCACGGGATCACGCGTCAACATTACACGTTCAATCTTGATTTCTTCAGTCCGTGAATCGTAACCGCCCCGACAACACCTATAACCATCCTACAACAAAGTACTTTTTAATATGTAAAAACTGGCCAAGTGCGAGTCGGACTCGCACACGTAGGGTTCCTATTGAACAAAATTTGCCGGAAAAATTAAGTACATGTAGTTTTAACATCGATATATATGAATACCGTGTCAATACAAAATATGCTTATTTACTACAACGCCATCTAACGAATATTTAACGAACTTCAAACACCAACTAAGTGAACGTTAACACAAAGATGTTAGGGTAGGTAATAATAAGGTAAACCAGTGTCTTTATACTTTTTTATATTGCATATATACTACAACTATAAAGAAATAATATAATACATTTGGGGAATCCTCAAGTAGCCCAAATGGCCTATTCTTATATTTCTAGGTAGCCTAAATGGCTACTGGTAACCGATTGGATTTTTTGGTCGCCATTTGACCCCTTAAGTTAGCCTAAATGGCGATAATTCGCCTTATCTGGCACCCATGCACCACAGAGTACTTTTTACATATTAACAAAAACCGGCCAAGTCAAGTTGAACTCGCCCACCGAGGCTTCCGTACCAACGTTGGTATGTACCAATTAAGCTAGACCTCTAAATTGTATCAGCGCTCATATAACTCAGAGGTCTACCTTAATTAATTACCTAAATTACTATGTATGTATGGGGGCACCCTTTAATTTTCAACTTTTCTTATTTTTTTCCTTAATTTGTGCTGTAAGACCGTGCTTCTTGCCAAATTTCATGATTCTAGGTCAACGGGAAGTACCCTTTAGGTTTTCGACCCAAAACCTACAGGGTACTTCCGGTTAACCTAGAATGTCAATTTTGGTCAAAAGCAAGGTCTTACAGCACAAGTAAAGGAAAAATTCCGAAAAATACACAAAATTTGAAAATTAAGGTACATTTTGGTACTAACAAGTTTTCGCGAAAATCTAAATTGGACCATATCTTTTTATTGTGTTGAATCAAAACCTTGGTTTTAAGACACCCAATAAGGCCTATAGACTTCAGTATCAGGTATAAATTTCAACTTGCTAGGTCCACCCGTTCCTGAGAAAATCAGTGGTGACACACGGACAGACAGACGGACAGACAGACGGACAGACAGACGGACAGACAGACGGACAGACAGACGGACAGACAGACGGATAGACAGACAGACATACGGACAAGAAAGTGATCTTATAAGGGTTCCTTTTTTACTTTTTGAGGTACGGAACCCTAAAAAGTACTAAGTTATAGGTGTTGTCGCGGCGGTTACGATACACGGACTGAAGAAATCAAGATTGAACGTGTAATGTTGTGGCGTGATCCGTGATCTATATTTCGCGATCAGAACTCTGTGATCGCGATCGAGATTGAGTGTGTACAGCCTTAAGTTTAAAATGGCTTTCGACGAAGATAAATTAATTGTATTAGTCTGTATAACGTTGTATATACGTTCATTATTTCGTTACGTTAATTTACGTACATTATAATAACGTTCAAATCAGTTTCTTCCATCTTCATCAGAAATTGCCGAACGACTGACAGACAACATTTGCTGCAAACCACGGACAAAGAGAATATAATAATACGTTAACCACGGATAATGACAGATAGAGTCTAATCTCCGTGCTGCAAACTGTCGCGGCACTGCAGTTCAAGTGCGGTATACCTAAAAGTGTCGCTACGTGTCGCTACGTGTCGCGTCGCGCCGCTGCTGTGAAGTGTCGCTTAGTGCGGTTTAACCTTTAGGGATACACTGAGAAAACAAAGAGTTTTTTACATGCCCGCCAAAACTATATAGGAATTCATTGGTGGCGTTTACTCTTTTATTATAAACCGTGGATGGAGTATGAAATGGATTTGGCATTTAAAAAACAATAATAATATGAGAAGGATAAAACTATACATTCACTAGTATGAGAGAGCGAGATGAACAACATTTTTTTATCCTTCTCTGCGTATGCGATTTAACAAACTGGCTCCAGCACTGGCACCAAGTTCTAGTGCACCCATTGGCTCTCATCCGCTGTCATGTATGACCCGAACAAATTACGTTGTTCATTTTATCTTACAACTGGCATATGTATCACGTGTTCATCATTTTTTTCGGGTTATATCTCTATAGCTATTTCATTCGCATACGCTAATGTTCCCTATATATATATATATATATATATATATATATATATATTTATTAATTAAAGCATTTAAATAACAATAATCAGGGCGAGCGAAGCGAGCCCTAGCACTATCCCACAGCCTGAGCACTTTTGTGGTGCACTTTACTGAAAAACTATCACGCCTATTGATTTGTGCTTTGACATAGTAATTTAAATTCACATGTAGATGTGTTATCAGTAGAAAAAATATCATTTTATTACCATTAAAAATAAACTGGCCAAGTGCGAGTCGGACGCGTGAATACTAAGTGTGTCTGACGTACGTATCTACGTACGTACGTAGTCTGACACACATATATATCGCATATACTATATATACTCGCATATACTATAGGTATTGGGTTGGTGTTGGTACTTCCCGTTGATCTAGAATTATGAAATTTGGCAAGAAGCAATTACAGCACAAATAAAGGAAAAATTCCAAAAAATAAAATAAAGTTGAAAATTAAAGGGTGTGCCCATACATACATAGTTTCGCCAATTAAGATAGGCCTCTGAGTTATATGAGCGCTCATACAATTTAGAGGTCTCAGTGGGCGAGTCCAACTCGACATAGTCGGTTTTTTTAATGGGGTCCCCATTTCCTTTAATGTTTAATTTTGTTCTGTTTTTAGTATTTGTTGTTATAGCGGCAACAGAAATACATCATCTGTGAAAATTTCAACCGTCTAACTATCACAGTTCATGAGATACAGCCTGGAGACAGACGGATGGACAGACAGACAGACGGACAGACAGACGGACAGCGGATTCTCAGTAATAGGGATCCGTTTGTACCCTTTGGGTTCGTAACCCTAAAAATGAAGATTAACAATTATTTTTCTAGGATAGAATATTATTGTACTAGTAACGCCATCTGTTAGAAGAACAACGAATTAACTTCGCTGCCAACATAATGTTTGGTTACTAAAGCTACCTGTTTGGGAATCTAAAGAATTTACATCTGTCATCCAAATGACGTCTGGTATCAGTGTGCCATATGTGGCAGATTTCTGCCATTTAGGCAGATTTGGGACCTACATTTTAACTCTGTGATTCCATAATTAAGATAGTTTAAAAACTAAAACAACCGACTTCAATGCCCCGCGAGTCAATTTCAGTAGCAAGTTTGTGACGTTTATCGTCATATCTCAGGAGATACTTATCAGATCTCGATGAAATTACAATGGGACTACTTTGGAAACGTACTCTACCGATTACAAAAGAATCATACGAATCGGTTCACAATTAACGGAGTAATCGCGTAATAACATACACACAAAAAAAAAAGAAAAAAAAACAGACGAATTGAGAACCTCCTTCTTTTTGGAAGTCGGTTGAAAAAGTGGCAGATTTCAAGGATCTTTATAAATTTTTTAATATAAATAGAATTTTGACAATTATCTGTTTCTATTTAAAGTATAACATTTTTATTGTGCATTTATTTGGTTGGAAATTTGTAATAGTTGAAATGAGAAGGTAAACTTTATTTTTATGCCTTATTTTATGCCATAATTCAATAATTTGATGGCAAATTTTATGCATTTATTGGAGTGGTTGGTGGTTTGGCAGATTTTTTGCCATGTCAGGGAGATTCGCCATTAAATATTTAAAAAAAAACTGCCTTAAAAATTATTACCAGGCAGAAAAACTACGCGAGCCCTCACAAAGCTCGGCTTTTAGCTAGTTATATAAGAAGGATAAAACTGTACAATCACTAGTATGAGAGAGCGAGGTGAACACCATTTTTTATATCCTTCTCTGCGTATGCGATTAAACTGGTTCCAGCACTGTATGGAACCAAGTTCTAGTGCACCAATTGGCTCTCACCCGCTGTCATGTATAACCCGACAAAATTACTTTGTTCATTTTATCTTATAGTTGGCATATGTATCACGTGTTCATCATTTTAGTCGGGTTATATCTCTATAGCTATTTCATTCGCAGACGCTAATGTTCTCTCTTTCTACATATTATATATTTTCTCTATGGTTTGTTTACATTTTTTTCTTTTGTAACTGAAACAAAAATAAAGTTAAACTTTTATGTATGTCAACGTACTGGTTATATTCTCTTTGTGTATGTCATTATTGTTAGAACGAAAGGATTGTTTTATATTTCACTGAGTTATTACTACTACTTACTTTCAAACTCAGTTTATTCTTCATAAGTGTAATTCTTTCTTGGAGATCGAGGCATAAAGTAGGTACTGCGAAAAGTGCGAAATAAGAAGGAACCTAGCGACGTAATGCGTTGAGCTATTACGTCGCTGATCTGTTCGACATCACAACAAACAGTACCTCTAGACAAGTAAGTTATAACGTAGTGTTAAATTATCTTTGCTGTAAGTGTCCAACATGTTAGCTTCAATGGCTGGAAAACCTGTGTTTGTTTTGTCTGGAAGTTTTTCGTCGCAGCTATCGCGGCGCACGAACGTCACCGCCGATGGCCACCCGCTGTGGAGCGCCAGGTTCACCCAGACCCACCCGGAGGACGTGTATAAGACACACCTCGACTTCCTGCGGGCGGGAGCCGACGTTATCACCACCAATACTTATCAGGCTTCAGTCCCGGGCTTCGTGAAGCATCTCGGTCTCACGCCTGAAGAAGGTTTCGTTTTGATACAAAGTGCCGTGGCACTGGCCAAGCGAGCGCGAGATACGTACCTGAAAGAGGTATGCTCGTATGAAGTGCCTAACTCTAGCCCTCTAGTCGGTGGCTCAGTGGGACCTTATGGAGCCTTTCTACACGACGGCTCCGAGTACAGCGGCTCCTACGCCGACAAAACTCCCGAGCATGTTATGAAGGAATGGCACGCACCTCGCATTGATGCTCTAGTAAAAGCAGGTGTGGATTTACTGGCGATTGAAACTATTCCGTGTCAAAAGGAAGCTGAAGTATTGGTACAGCTTCTCAAAGAGTATCCTAACACAAAAGCTTGGCTTTCTTTGAGCTGCAAGGATGAGACTTCTCTAGCTAATGGAGACAACTTCAAAACTGCAGCCAACAAATGCTACGACATGAACCCGGAACAGCTTTTAGCTGTTGGGATGAACTGCTGTTCTCCGACAATCGTTGAGAAGTTATTGAAGAGTGTCAACGAAGACAGGTCTGTTCCTATACCTTTAGTATCATACCCCAACTCTGGGGAGAAGTATGTCTCAGGAGTAGGGTGGACGGACAAGGACAAGTGTATAGGTCTGTGTAACTATGTGCCGCGCTGGCTAGGCACGAGTGTCAGGTTTGTAGGAGGATGCTGCCGGACTTACCCTGAAGACATTGCCGACATTCGTAAGGCAGTCGATGTCTGCCTGGAGAAGAAAACACTGTGCTCAGAAAGATGTTGAAACTCATTAGAATATAGATAAATAGGAATTCACAAGACATTGTTACCTCAAGAATAAATCTATGTTAAAGAGCTTAACATATTTTCTACTTCTTTTGTATTGGCATCCATTGATTTGACAAAAGAACTAGAGTCCGACTGAAACTGGTTTTCCGGCCGAAACCAAAACCGAATATTCGGCCATGGCTTCGGTTTCGGTTTCGGCCGAAACTCACGTGGTCAAGTATAACATTTCTTAAAATACTGAAATTTGGTGCATTTTACCCATTATACTGTGTTCATTATGAACATGAATCCTGAGTCCTGCTCAAACATTAATAATTTGTCATCGCGCCGTCTTACTCTTGTAATTATTATTATTTTTGCACCATATCTATAATAATACTCCCATCTATAGTGGCTACAAAGCTATCCGACGGCGCACAACATTTCCCGAACAGGGCCGCCAGCGTCCGCCAAAGCGTTGCCTCTAGAAACGAAGTTAGGCGTGTGTACGACTACTACTCTTTTCACTGGAACAGAAGCATGGTTCTGTTCTGTTTTTCAAAAAAAGAGACAAAACCCTATTGAAAAACTACTGCCCGATTTCGCTTCTGAGCCATGTCTACAAGCTGTTTTCAAGGGTCATCACGAACCGTCTTGCGTGAAGACAAGTTTCAACCTCCGGAACAGGCCGGGTTTCGAAGCGGTTACGGCACCATAGACCATAGACCACATCCACACGGTGCGGCAGATTGTACAGAAGACCGAAGAGTGCAATCGGTCCCTGTGCTTAGCATTTGTGGACTATGAGAAGGCCTTTGATTCAATCGAAACCTGGTCTGTTCTCGAGTACTTGCGCGTTGCCAAGTCGACTGGCGATATATCGAAGTGATGAGATGTCTGTATAATGTCCGCAACGATGACTGTACAAGTATAGAACCAGCGAACTAAACATGTCCACCTAAGTCGAGGAGTGAAACGGGGAAACGTCATATCCCCGAAACTGTTCACTAACGCCTTGGAGGATATGTTTAAGACGCTGGCCTGAAAATATTGTGGCATTGACATCAACATCAAGTACATCTCTCACTTACAATTTGCAGATGACATCGTCATTATGGCAGAGACGTGGCAGGACCTACAAAGGATGTTGAATGGACTAGCTGATTCTTCTCGTCGCATCAGTCTCCAGATGAATTTGGATAAAACCAAAGTCTTGTATAACGAGCATGTTGTTCCGGAACCGATTGCCGTAGATGGAGTCTCACTCGAAGTTATCACTAAGTATGTTTACCTAGGGCAGACGCTCCAACTAGGCTAACACAACTTCAAGAAGGAAATCCAGAGAAGATTTCAGCCGGGCTGGGCAGCATTCGGAAAACTCCGTCGAGTCTTTTCTGCGCCTATACCGTAGTGTCAAAAGACAAAAGTCTTTAACGTGTTTCTCTGCGTCCTACCTGTAATGATATACGGAGCCGAGACGTGCACACTCACTGTTCGACTGGTCCACCAGTTTAAAGTCACTCAGCGAGCTATGGAGAGCGCTATGCTCGGTAATTCTCTGCAGGATCGAATCCGGAACGAAGTAATACGCCAGAGAACTAAAGTTATCGACATAGTTCAATGGATTAGCAAGCTGAAGTGGCAGTGGGCTAGTCATATCTGCCGCAGGACTGATAACCGTTGGGGAAGACTTGTCCTAGAGTGGAGACCGCGAATCGGCAATCGTAGCGTAGGACGTCCTGTGACCAGATGGAGCGACGACATACGCAAAGCGGTGGGCAGTGACTGGAAGAAAAGAGCTGAAGATTGGGCCCAGGGGCGCATCTTGGGTGAGGCCTACGTCCAGCTGTGGACTGACACTGGATGATGATGATGTACGACAACTTCCGAAATTAGTTTCGGTTTCGGCAAAAGTTTCGGCCAATTTTGGCTGAAACGGAAACTATCGCCGGAACTTGATTTTTGGCCGAAACAGAAACTTTCAGTCGGACACTAAAAAGAACCGTGACATTATTCTTTCCATTTATTATAATTTTATGAGTAGGTTATTGAAAATAGTGTACTTGGAAGTCAATTGTGCCTTTGACAGTCTGTAATGTTGTATTTCTAGATATTAACTGATCAAGTTATCAGTTAAAAGTTAACTACTGACTGACCTCTTAAATGTAATTGACCCAAAACGGTACAAAATAATAATAAGACACAAGATTAGAATTATCTTTATGTACCAACAATCCAACACTTATGATCATTTCGAATTTTAGATGGATATAATAGCACATTACGATATTAGTGCGTTATGATGGTTATAACATGCGAGGCGGAATTTCAGCCCGAGCCGAAGGCGAGGGCGTAATTGAGCCGAGCATGTTATAACCAATACGCACGTATATCGTACGTCGTTTTTTAACACATTTGCGAGGAAACAGAAAAAAAAACATTTTATATTTTGTTCATTTCTAATTATTGAAACAGTTAGTGAAATTACAATTATTAACATGATACGTAGTTGTAGTTGGTTTTTTAATTATGTTTTCATACGTGGTTATGTATCTGTCTTTAGATATTGACGGCAGCAAGCTGTCGCATGCGGTTCGCGCTTCTGTTAGTATATCCGGTGGAGTTGAAGTAATATATGGCTCTTCTTCGTTATTGAAAGTTGTCATATTTAAATTTTCACAATACAAGTACAAAGAAAAGAAAATTTGAGAAAAATGGCGCGAGGATTATTTTCTGCCGTAGCTGCGTGAAAATGTTGGCAAAGACGTTAGAGCATGCAGCCAAGTTTTTAAATTACCGAATAAACTGATTTTTTTTATTTTAAATAAACTGAATCTGTGAATGCACACTGTTGCTTTCCCGCCATTTTAACAGCGCGCTAGCGCTGCCTACTGACTGGCGCCGCGCGGCGATTAGTTCGAAATTTGAATAGCAACAGCGCGCGAAATGGCAAATAATACTGTTATGGAATTTGTATGGACTATAACTTAACTATTTGATTTGGTAACACACGCGTTTTTTATGACCCGCTTTACATATTTAAAACCGGTGGAATTACATCGCTTTACGAGCAACGGTGTTAAAAAGTATATAACACTTGCAGAAAGTATTTGGAATTTCTGTCCGAAAGAAGCAGAGAGATGATAAAATAAAGAACTTGGTGAAAGAGACTGAAGATCTGAAAGAGCAGAATTTAAAATTAACATTTGAAATTACGAAACTTAAAAAGGATATGGGGAAGGTTAGAAACAATAATAATTTCATCAATGTTTTGTGAAAGTTAAATTAATTTATGTATTCCTTAAATGTTGTTTTGTTTTGTAAACCAGTGGGGGCGATACGTAGTATTGATATCTTTTCTATGGCGATACGTCCTGCACTGATGTCCCGCTTGGGGTGTATTGTGCGTGTTGTAAACCAGTATGTCACTTACTATGTGGTAACCCATCTCGCACTGAAAAAACTGAAAATGCACACTACCTATTAAAATTGTCTGAGTTCACTTTTAAACACCACGTTTATTAATTTTATATCTAGCTTTACCTCATTTTATTTTATGTAAAATATATGTGGTATACCATAAGCATATGGTGTATGAGTTGTCGTTGCATAAGGGGTTATATTGTCCCGTTTAGTTTGTTAAGGCCCTACCTTACCTATTCGGATATGTAAATAAAAGAGGTAGGGTAAACTTAACGGTGAACAGTTTAATGATGCCACAGGGCACAGTAGCTCAGTTGGTGGGGATATAGATGGATTAGAGCCTATACAGCAACGTGGTTCTTTTTTCTTTGCTCTGGACTTGCACTTCCCTGACGTCACACGCCGCTGGTGCAGGTGGGCGCTCAAGTAGTGATGGCCAGGCTCAGGTCGGAGTCGTCAATGGCGGTTAATGAAAAGAGCTCCAGCAGCTTCCTTAGCTGGACCTTGGACCCCAGATCTGGGGTTAAATTCTCCTGTTGAAAATAACAACAGTATGTGATATTTCCAAAGGGGAACGTTAGGGACGCCTCTGACCACGATCACGCGAATAAATACAAATTCGCGTGTTAAAGACCGCGGCGCAGGGAGGCGTGCGTTCCGCCTGGAATCGATCTCGTTCTGAAGACGGTGGCCAGCGCAAGCGCAGCGGGAGCGGCCGCGTCGAAAGAACAATAGGACTGGTTTTGTGGGCACCTAGTATGCTGCTGATTTAATACAAGCGTGTTGATAAAATGTAGCCGTCCATAATAATAGTTTTTTATTTATTTATATATTGGTTAATTTATAATCTATATTAAATATTTTTAATAAATTTATATATTTAAAAAAAACATGTAACGCATAACGTTACATTACCCCGCTCGTCTCAGAAAGGGTTTTGTTCTTAAATAAAACCCGCCTACAGTTTACTACTAGCACTACACATTCATACAATCTCTTACAAAATCCTTCCATACAATGAACATACAGCCTGATAAACTAACAATAACAGAAATTAAAGTACTGTTAACGTGTCCTTACAAAAATAGATCAGCTGTGATAATTTGCACAGAAGACCAATGCTAGTCGTAAGGTGTTAAAGAGCTGAGATGTTATTAGAGTAAGTATTTGCATTAAAAAAACCAAACAAAAATAAACTGTAATTATTAATAAAAAAAATAATAATAATTAATTTTTCAATATCTAGTGTTTTTCAAATCTTTAATATGCCATACACCAATATTTTTTCCTGACATATCTTCCAAAACATAAACAAGAGGAGATCGTTTTTCAACAATGCGACACTTTAGAAATTTCGGTGCCAGCTTTTTGCTAAAATACTTATCCTTATCGCTTAACACGAATGCGCGCTTATAGACTGTGTCGCCTACATTAAATTCAGCTGCCTTTCTACGCAAGTTATAGTGCGCAGCATTCTTTGCATGGGCCTGCCACAGTGAGGCTTGCACATCATTGAATACTGAACGAAGACAACCTCTATTTTCTGCGTACAAATCACGTGGAAGGAACAGTATTTCGTCGCCTAGGTCATTATCGGTATAGTGCGATCCGCATAAAACTAATTCTCTACCGTAAACTAGGAATGACGGCGTATAACCGGTAGATTCGTTGACAGAGTTGTTGATCGCAAACTGTATTTTAGGTACATAAGTGTCCCATGACCTGTGATCGTTACCCACAAATGTAGACAAACTAGTTACAATGGTTTTATTGTACCGTTCTACGGTATTCACCTGTGGTGTATACTTCGGTGTGAAAAATATATTGGGTATGTTATATTTTTGAAATAGAGCATCGGTAGCAGAGCTTATAAATTGAGCACCGTTATCTAAGAATATTGTTTGAGGGACTCCGTGAACTAAAAATATTGAATCTTCTAGGCTCTTAATGACAGCATCTGAAGTTGCACGACGTAGTGGAAAAATATTGCAATATTTGGAAAAGCAACATGTGACTACGAGCATGTAACTATTTTGTTTACGTGTAGTTGGAAGGGGACCTAAAAAATCTATCGAGATCATTTGGTAAGGTCTCGAGCATTGTTTCGGTCGTCCCATTTCACCCAATGTTGTGTGATTTTGCGCCTTATAAGATAAGCAGACAGAACAGGAACCTACAAATTTTACGACATCTTGGTGCATACCTGGCCAGTAGTAATTTAGAGACAACCGCCGGTAAGTTTTAAAAATGCCAAGATGTCCAGATGTTGGGCTTGAATGGTTTTCTGCTATAATGTCTTCGCGGAATTCGCTTGGCACAACTTCCTTCCAGTCAAATTCAGAAGATAATTGAGAGTTAGAGTTTTTAGTTAGACGAAATAACGAGTTATTTTTTTTTTATAAAGTTAGGAAACTGGTTGGGAGTGTTTAGACAACCGTTCATAATCTTTTTATACCAGGCATCATCTGTATTGGCATTAGCAAGAGAAATCGCTGAAACAGGAAAAACTCTTGACAGGGCATCAGGGATCACATTATCAACACCACGACGGTGCTTGATAACGAAGTTGAATGATGATAAGCGAACTCCCCATCTTGCTAATCGTCCTGTAGGATTGTTTAATGATAAAAACCATTTCAAAGCAGAGTGGTCAGTATACACCGTAAATGTTTGGCCATTTTCAAGATAACACCGCCAGTGTTCGAGAGCAGTTAAGACAGCAAGAGTCTCCCGTTCGGTGATGCTGTAGTTTTTCTCGGGGCTGGTGAAAGATTTACTCATATAGGCGATTGGGTGTTCTTTACCATCTACAGTCTGCGTTAACATCGCGCCTATTCCATAACTACTCGCGTCGGTGTGGACTTCAAAAGATTTTGTGTAGTCCGGGCAAGAAAGGACTGGAGCGGAAACTAGGCATTCTTTTAAGGCATTAAAGGCTGCATCAGCTTCTGCTGACCACTGGAAAGAAGGAGCCTTTTTTCCGTTAGCAGTGAGCTTATTGAGTGGACCAGCCACTGTGCTAAAATTCGGGACAAAACGTCGATACCAAGTTGCGGTTCCGAGAAAACGTTTCAACTCTTTCCTGGTAGTGGGGGTTGGGAAATTGAGAATAGCCTCAACTTTATCAGGGTCTGTGCGTAGACCATGAGAATCGACAACATAACCAAGGTATTTGAGTTCACTTCGAAAGAACTTGCACTTTTCGAAGTTAACTGTCAAATTTGCCAGCTTTAATTTGTCCAAAACGCGCAACAACCGTGACACGTGATCTTCGTAACACGTGCTGACGATGATAATGTCATCTAAGTAAGCGAAGGTCTTAGACTCCATGTCACTAATCAGCAAATCAACAAGGCGTTGTTGCGTAGCGGGGGCATTCGTCAAACCAAAAGGTGTGGTTTTGAAACGAAAAGTGCCACGGCCCGGAACATAAAAAGCGGTTTTATCGCGGTCTTCTGGCGCTATTGGCAATTGCCAGAAGCTCTTAGATAAGTCGATGCTAGTGAGGTACTTTGCATCGCGAAGATTGTCTAAGATCTCCGAGACATACGGCAAATTATAAGCATCGCGTTTGGTTATTGCATTTAACTTCCGGCTATCTAAACAAAACCTAGGCTGTCCGTTCTTTTTATTTACAATGAGCACGGGAGAAGACCAGGCACTCTCGCAAGGTTCAATAACGTCAAGAGACAACATTTCATCTACCTGTTCAACCAAAATTCGTTGCTTTTCGGGAGACATCCTGTAATAGCGTTGTTTTATAGGTTGCGCGTTACCAGTGTCTATGCGATGGCTTATTAGATTTGTCCTACCCAAACCTTTCGCTTCAGTTGAAATAGACTTAAATTGAGCGATTATATTGTCAGCTATACCTTTTTGTGATTCCATCAAATTTTCATATGAGCAAATAAAAGGCTCGTCGATATTTACTTTAATTTCTGCCAGCGAGGCATTAGACATTTGAACACTACCTAAATATTTAGGGCAAATTTGGAAAGCACGCCAAAAATTTACACCTAATATAACGGAAGTTTCAACTTCAGGCACTACGAATGCTTTAATGATGTGAAATTGACCTTCGAAAGTCACAGGTAGGTTCATGTAACCAATACTCTTCAAAGGTTGTCCACCAGCAGCAACCATGTTAATGAGTTCGTCCTGGTGCAATGTACAGTCAACTAAGTGTAAATGGGAGTTATTTCCAATTATTGAGACTGCAGCTCCAGAGTCTAACAACCCACAAGCATCTGCGTTGTTAATTTTAATATTTACGTATGGCCTAGTATCATTTATTGGTTTCGATTGCAGAATTGTAGAAACCTTATAAGTTGAGGAAAATGTTCTAATAAAAGCAAGCCACGTTTGCCAGTCGTACTCGTCAAAATTGGTACAATTCTGCGTATCTAGTTTTTTTTGATTATTTTTATTTTGATTACAATTAGGGCAATCAGGCGTTTTGATATCTTTCTTGCCACACTTAAAACAAACTATGTCTCGCGGAGCCTGACATTGACGGATGTGATGGGTGTTATTACGACACCTAGGGCAATAAGGTTGCGTCTTGTTTACTTCTACAGCGTGTACATAAGATTGATTGTTATTGGCTTTGTTATTATTGTAGTTATTATTTTTGTATTGATTATTTGCACTATAATATTTGCGTTGATAATAACTTGTGCTAGCTTTATTTGCAGTTTTATTGGCATCCTTAGTATAAGCAAATTCTGGTGCTAGTGTGTCTAATGTAACTTTTGGTGGTTCTTGAAAATGAGACAGACGAGATTGAATGATCTCGTAATTACGACACAACGAACTCAGGGTATCTATTGTCGATATTTGAGGAGCCGCTGCTAATGTGCTGGCATAGCATGGTCTAATATTATGGAGTAGAATCTCCAGTTGATCCGCTTCAGAAAGAGGCTTAGATAGACGCGAAAACATCCCGTTCATAATAGAGAGATAAATAGTAATGTTTTCGCGTTCCCCCTGAGTGCGAGCACGGATTTCAGAAATAAGTCTGTAATCGTAGTCTGGTTTACTAAAATCTTCTTTTAGTAAAACTGCCAACTCATGCCAAGAACTGACCTTGTCCTTTACAGCACGAAACCAGTGAAGGGCGTCGTCTTGAAAAATTTCAGATGCAAAACTCATAATTTTATGCGATGGAATATTTCGTGCCTGCATAAATTCATCAACACGCTGTATAAATGAGCGAACGCATGTATTTCCAGAAAACTTCAGCTTACCTAAATCAGCTGTGGTACGGTCACATGTCACAGAAATTACGTTCTGCAGTTCCGGCACAGAAGTTACATCTTTGGACGTACTCGTGCCATAAGAAGTACTAGGAGGTTTTTTAGCTAAAAGAGTAGAAAGCCTTTGAGATAAACTTTTATATGCACTTAAAATATCGTCATATTCTTTTTTAATGTGTTCGCTACGCGTTATACGCTCAATACGATTATGTAAATGATGCAACATATTTTGTGTTCTCATAAGTGAAGCAACGCTCGGGTCAGATACGTCAAGGTTCAATTGTATTTTAGTAAGAACTTCTACACAACCCTTAAGATCCTGCTTTACTTCAAGTGGAGACTCTAAAATGTATTCATCAGGAAATTCAGGTGATAATTTAACAATTTGCTTGCGTAACTCTTCAACTGAAGTAGCGGGAGTAGCACCTCTAATACGCACTTCGTACTCTAACTCCGACTTTTGTAACGACAAAAACTTAATTGGCAACATGTTTAGTGAATGACCAGAGAATAATGTTCCAGTATATGGATAAGTGGTGCAGTCGAAAACGAAAAAAAATCAACACGTTCTCCGTTCTGTTACAATAATATTAACCGAACGTCTGGTTTTTTTTTATGAGGTGACAATATGATATGAAAAATGAAGTTTTATGATATTCAGGCAAAATCTTGAAAAAACAAATTAATAAATGAAATGTGCTACTAATGTGTACAACCAATAACAAGAATTATCAAAACAGTATTCTTTGTTTATAATAAAATAAACAACTCAACACAAAAAAATTTTTGAACAAAATTCATAAAAGTGGCATTTTAGGTGCCCAGGTAAAATTTTTACAATGAATTATTTTTACTATATGTACTACAAAATGATTCTAAATGGATGATAAATGTTATTTCAATGAGTATAATGTAATAAAATATAATGTAGGTAGGTACTTACATTTGTGTCGGTACAATAGGTACACTTTAGTAGCAGTAAAACCAATAAAATAAGACGTTTTACATCACACAACCACCGACACACAAACCACATCCAAGAGAATAGGAAAAAGAACCAGCTGTATATCCACCACGATGAAGGGCGCCAGTGTCCCGTTTAGTTTGTTAAGGCCCTACCTTACCTATTCGGATATGTAAATAAAAGAGGTAGGGTAAACTTAACGGTGAACAGTTTAATGATGCCACAGGGCACAGTAGCTCAGTTGGTGGGGATATAGATGGATTAGAGCCTATACAGCAACGTGGTTCTTTTTTCTTTGCTCTGGACTTGCACTTCCCTGACGTCACACGCCGCTGGTGCAGGTGGGCGCTCAAGTAGTGATGGCCAGGCTCAGGTCGGAGTCGTCAATGGCGGTTAATGAAAAGAGCTCCAGCAGCTTCCTTAGCTGGACCTTGGACCCCAGATCTGGGGTTAAATTCTCCTGTTGAAAATAACAACAGTATGTGATATTTCCAAAGGGGAACGTTAGGGACGCCTCTGACCACGATCACGCGAATAAATACAAATTCGCGTGTTAAAGACCGCGGCGCAGGGAGGCGTGCGTTCCGCCTGGAATCGATCTCGTTCTGAAGACGGTGGCCAGCGCAAGCGCAGCGGGAGCGGCCGCGTCGAAAGAACAATAGGACTGGTTTTGTGGGCACCTAGTATGCTGCTGATTTAATACAAGCGTGTTGATAAAATGTAGCCGTCCATAATAATAGTTTTTTATTTATTTATATATTGGTTAATTTATAATCTATATTAAATATTTTTAATAAATTTATATATTTAAAAAAAACATGTAACGCATAACGTTACAATATCCACTTGCGAGGCAGAAAAAACGTTTTTTTTTGTGATTTTTTTCCAAAGAGGCATTTTATTTTATACATTAATGGAAAAAATGTACTTAAACAGAATTTAATGTACTTTAACAATCAGCGGTTTATTTAAAAAAATATTGGATCCTCTAGCTCCTGTTCTGCGGAGAGACCTCAAAAAAAAAGTGCTTGGCGGTGAGCAAGATATCTCTGGTCCTAATTATCTGAAAACCAAAAACCAAAAATATGTAGTTCTGTAATAAATAAATACAGGTAATGATCGAAGGTCTAGTCAAAATTTTGATTTTTGACAAAATGGCGGCTGTTCAAAAAAAAAATTCAGTTTTTCATGAAAATTTTTCAATTCAAAGTGGCTTAAAAAATCGAAATTATTGTCCAAAACCTTATTCCTTCAATCATTACCTGAAAAATATATCTGAGTAAGTCGTGTGAAAATTTCAAACCGATCGGTTTAGCGGTTTCGGAGAAATTTTCCTGACCGACTCTGAAAACACGGTTTTGAGATGAACGCGTTTTTCCTGAACGATTTACACTAAATAAATTTTTTTTTTTTTACTTACATCTAGTTATCTATTCCAGCACCATAAGAGGAACCCTCTGCTTCGTCGTTTGCCTCCAAAATGTTTAGTTGTTGTTGTCTACGAGCCATTCTCCCCTCGCGCGTCGACCCTTGCGCTCTTGCGTCCGAAATTGAGATGCGCTCTGCGTCCTCTTTACTCACGTAGGAATGAGCATTGGGTCCAAGTGATAATCCCATAGCACTCATATAATAAAGAAGATATGTTTTACCTTCATTAAAGACCCCGGCTGCAATGTTTGCAGCTATTTACACAATTTTAGAGCCAGCTGGAATAATTTTTGGAGTTATTTTCCATATCAGCTGATTATAACTTTCATTATTGTTTTGGGTAAAACCACCAACGCATCGTTCCAATAATTTTTTGTTACTTAGATCTTCGTAAATTGGAAAAATAGCTGTTGCAACATCAGGTGGTAAGGCCTCATAATCATGTTTATAGCTGGGCAAAGTTCCCAAGGCTCGGCTGGCTTTTTGCCACGAACATCACGAGTTTTCTCCTATAGGAAAATTATCATGCTGAGGGTTTTTATCTGTAGAGCTGTTATGGAAATAATATGCCCAAATGGCTTTATACATAGTGTCAACAGAATCACAGTGTCACCTAATCGCTAAACCATAGTAAACAGTTAATTTATCAATTTCCCTTTGCCACCAAGTAACTTTTTTTTATTTTCTATTATTATCTTTCATTTCTTCTACTGTATTATTTACTATACTATAAGTCTATATATACTATTATATAAGTCGAGAACAAAAGTATAGCGGCTACCAGAAACAGCTGCTACTCCGGCTCGTGCTCCGCCTACTTTCGAACGCTCGGAGACGTTCTTACTAATACGCTCATATCTCCGAAACTAATTGTCGGATCGATTTGAAATTTTTAAAAGAGAAAAAAAAAAATTAGAAAAAAAAAATCGATTTTTTGAAAATCACAAGTGGATATAACCCCATAAGTACTGTAAATACTCTGAGTTTGGCAGTCATGCAAATGTATGAGTTTTACAGATGCACTCAATATTTGTTTATTTGTATTGTAAGTCATTCATAACATATTAAAAATGTATGCAGATTGTGTATATTCCAGCTCTATAGAACACTTGGTATGTCAATTATCCATACTAATTATATAAAGAGAAAAAATAATGTTTAATGTTTGTTTCTAATGTATAAACTGAAAACTACACCAATTTCAAAAATACTTTCACCTATGAAAACTACATAACCAGCTAGTTACAAGGAGCATATTCACAGGCGAGGCAGCGAGGGGGGTTTGCTAGTGTTGTCATAATAAATAAAGAAGAAGTAGCTTAGGGCGTATATGTAATCCATTAGGACAGGTCAACAAGAAAGTCTGATATCGACAAAAATAATCCAAAGGAACCATGACTGAGTTAAGAAAACCCACTTTTCGTAGTAAGTACCTATTTCGCTTATTTGCTGAGCCTAGGGTCAGGCTATCAATCTGGGCGTTAAACTCAAGTAGTTTTCTTTTCAATGGAATCTATCGAAGTTCCTATTAAATGTATGATATAATGTAAGTGTGTCTGTATGTACCTACAATCTGTGTTCCTTATAAAGTGTCTGAACTATGTATATAAGGTGGAATATTTACATTATCTACTGTGTATGTAGTAATTGTATTCTCTTTGTACTGTGTTGTAATTGTTTGTAAATATATCTGTTACATAAAATTTTATTAATTGGTGTTCTGGTATTTATCATAATTTCATTATTACCCCTCCCATCCCAATGAATGATGTACTGTACTTACAAGACATATAAAACTTGTCAAATAAAATTGGTGGTGGCAATCAAAAGGTAAGTGAAATTCTTAAAATGTATAATATTCATCCAATCGACAAGGCTCTGATAAACCGATAATTTCAGCTTCAAGACGACAAATTCCTGGATTATCTGACACTGATGAGAGAGCGAGACGCAAGATACACGCTGTACTTCGAGAACCTGGGACTTCAGATGAAACTGAAGGAGCTGGATGGAAGCTCCTACCGGGTCGATGAGGCTTATGGAGATCCTGTGGTGCTTAGAATAGCGCTCGATAGATGTCGGTAAGAAAACTGCTTATAAAACTAGTAACCATGCTTCTTTTGAAAATATTTCAGTAGGTATATAAACTGCATTTACTTCGACTTGGATCTTTGCAATTCACAATGCTTCGATCGGTTTTTTGATCGACTTTTGATATAGCAATTCGAAAAAATCAGTGATTCTAATTGGAAAGGTTTCAGCGACAAAATAGCTCACGGATTTATCAATATACAAAAATGCAAAAGTAAATATGAAGCTTCCGAATCCGAAAAGGTTTTCGAATGATTGAAAATCAGGGGGCTGCAGGCGTTGTATGTTAACCGCATGGCTTTACAAATGGAAGACCTCATCTCTTCCAGAGAGCAGCTATCGACGACACAGACGGAACTGAAGACGAAGACAGAAGAATACGCCGACACAGTACCGCGGCGAGAGTTCGACACCATGGAGGCGCGCTGTGCACACCTCGAGACCTCCTTGGATGGTGTGAGGGCAGAGCTAGCGGACTTACAAGCTACCTACAATAAGCTTTTAGGTAAGAATTCGTATTCGTATTTTTGTGCATTTTTTTAATGAAGCTATTATGTACAAACGTTTATTATGTTCGCTAGGTGGCTAGCAAGATTTGGATGAGATTAGCCGAGGATTTGGCTCAGTGGTGTGCAATTAGAGATGGCTATGTCCAGCAGTGGACTAGTATAGGCTAATCTATAACATATGTCACATAGCATCAGGTGAGATAAAGGTCGTCGTCCAATTACACGACCCTGCTCCAACACCGCTCTCGCGCAACATCGCCTTAAACGGAGGTGACTACTCGATGTCCACGCGCGGACAGCTAGCAGGCCACCAGCTGTCCACGCGCTTACAGCTGTCAGTCTACAAAAAGTAACGTGCTTCAACTTCAAGCGAAACAGAGTGCGGGCGGTCGTCGCGCGGGCAGCTCGCTTTCGAGTGTCGCCGCGCGGTCGCCGCGACAACGAGTAGTATGATGGCGGTAAACTCGGCTACAGTGACAAAACAAATTAGCAGACAACTGTCTGCTAATTTGTGTTGTCAATGTAAAGTCTGTCTACAAAGGACGTCTTTAGGCTCACATTTTAATGAACATAATTTTGCCGGGCGGGAGCGGGCTGGTGTATATAGGCTCTGACCTATAGCGATCAAGCGCTACTTTCGCATAATAAAATCATATCAGATCATAAATAATATACTCAATAGGCAAGCTATTGACGACTATCTCACCTGATGTCAAGTGACGATGTGGTCCAAGACTTAGCACGCTTGCCTAGAAGATACCTATTCACTCGCGACTTGAAGACCCCCAGGTGGTAGTTATCGGGAAACACATACCTGAGTATGTGTTTCCCGATTAAGGACTGCCTGATTATGTGCCTGAGCACATAATCAGGCAGTCCTTCTTTCGTATACCTATTTAAAAAAAAGTATTTACAAACAATTTGATGCAAGTTGTCTAGTTACTATACTTACTAATACTTTGGCGATAGCAACGAACTTGTGCTAGCCCCACAGGACCTCACCTGTGGGGCTAGCACAAGTTCGGTGTAGGCTTGTCCATCCACGTAATAAAAAACTGCAAACGTTCGTCTGCCATGCATGACATATATGTCGATTTACTTTACCCTACGCAGACATAGATGATGGATCTCTTATCAAGTAAATCGTAACCAGGTAAAAAGAAGAGCATAGAAGAAGAGTTATTTGAGGTAAAAGAGAGATGTCATGACCTGGAGCGCGCTGGCACTCCGCGCCCGCACTGGGAGATGTGTGCTGACTTCATCGGCGGCGGACGGGGCAGGTAGGGCATTTTACTTACACGCATGTTGAGGCTGGGATAGACACTTTACACGAACAGTGAGTCAGTGACGCTAGTAAAGCAATTTTCACACGCATGTTTAGGCTAAGGAAGACACTTCAATTTACACGCACGTGAAGGGTAGGATAGGCACTAGACCCGCACGTTGGTGGTAGGATGGGCACTTTAGACGCACGTTGAGGTTAGAATAACCACTTTACATGATCTTTGAGGCTGGGATAGGCACTTCCTTTAATTATATTATATGTATGCCTCTACGTATTGAAAATTGAGTCTGAAAGTGAACGTGGTAGTGAGGATTCCTTGGTGTCCAGATGGAGTCAGCTAACCCAGGGGTTGTGTTCACGTGACATGCTGCGAGTGCTGCTCAAGGAACTAGGTCCGGCCGCCGAGAGCGAAAATCTTGAACACTTTGATGGATTGGTTAGTTACTTTACTTACTTCAGCTACTCCTTCTTTTATAGCGATTATTAAAGTTACACTTTTAATACATTGGATCAAACTTTTTCGGCCATCTATCGCATGTCGTATGCTTGTCGCATTACAGCCGGTACTGATTGGTGGATATGATGTATGACAGTCAAGACAAGTCTAGCTGTGATTGGCGGACGCTTCCGCAGCCGTATTTGTATACATGCTAATGTGTCATGTCAACTGCTGTCATAGTAGCTAGTTACGTCTGCCGACTCTACAGATAACACGCGTCAGCGTTCTATATTCTGAGTAACGTAATCAGACACCAGACGCTGAATGGACAAACAACAGATAAGAGCATCCGTCCCACGGTGGTCTGATATCGAAGCTCTAGATTTAATTTATATTTAAGTTAGTCTTAGACGAGCTCTTGTAGAGAATAAACGTCTTGAATTAATAAAGTTTTATTTTTTAAAAGCTCCTTCGGCTCGCTCAGCTCTTGACTGGCGCAGCCGGTAGGATTTCCGCGTCGCGAATAACTTCACTTTAGTAACGCGCTACGTACGTTTTCACGCGTTTTACGGAAATCCACGAACCAAATAAATACGTCGAGAGCACCGTTGGTGCTATTGCTGCGTTCCGGAGGACAACGTTTAAGGCTCAACGAGGGACATGGACAGTCTGTAAGTAGACCCAAATCGCTATTTCCAGTCTTATTCCAATCCTATTCACTGTTTTAGTTATATGTGTCTAGAAATCAGAACGTTATTTCCAAACATTGAAGTGTGTTTTGTGATTTCTTTTAAATGTGTTTAGTGTTTTATAATAAATAAAGTGTTAATCGTAATAAATAAATAAATTAATAAGTATATTAATTAAAAATAATTAATTAATTAAATTAGTTAATATAAAAAATTAAAGATGGAAAATATAGTGCAAGTACCCCGCGACTTTGCTAAAGTCATCCCCAAATTCGACGGTGACGAAAAATTACTTAGTTTATTTATTAGGAAATGCGAGTACTTGATTAGCTGCTGTAGAATAGAGGGAAATCCACAGCAGGACCTGTACGTTTACCATCTCATAACATCCAGACTTACTGGTAGAGCAGCCTCTCTCATAAGCGAACGACAAGATTTAGATACCTGGCCTGATTTAAAACGGGCATTTGAACAGCATTTTGGTGATCCCCGTTCGGAAGAATGCATTTCAATAGAGTTAGAAACTTTAAAAATGAACAATGGCGAGTCATATCTGGATTTTTGCAACAGAATTCAACACGTTAAAAGCACACTGATTGCCAAAGTCAATTTAATTGAGGACGTAAATCTACGTCGTAGTAAGATAACGATATATGACAACATGTCAATGAATGTGTTTTTATATAACCTGCCGGAAGAATTGCTTCGCATTGTGCGTCTTAAGGGTTCCGTTTCACTAGAAAATGCCTTAAGCATAGTGCTCGAAGAAGTAAACTTTATGTATCAATATAATGCGAAAAATAAAATGCTTAGATCACAGAATCAATTACAGCTTAAGGCTCAAACTACATATCAAAATCCTTTTATGGATAAATTTGGAATGAAGCCTTTCTTCACTTCAAATCAACAACCTCAGCAAAACTTTAAATTTGGAATTCCCCAAAACAATGCTGGTACTTCAAGTCCTCACACACCACAAACAAACTTTAAATTTGGTGTACCACACGCTAAACAAATATCTCACTTACCTTTTTCACAACCCCAACAAGCTGTATATAGACCACAGCTTCCCCAACAATTGGGCTATCGACCACAGTTCAACCAAGGACAACAGCAGTTTGGTTATAAGCCTTCATTTAACCAAAGTCCACCCCAATTTGGCTACCGACCTCAACTCAACCAAAATCCACCCCAATTTGGCTATCGACCTCAATTTAACCAAGGACCACAGCAGTTTGGCTATCGTCCACCTTTTGCCCAAGGCCAACAACAATTCGGTTACCGCCCCCTACAAAGATTAGCGCCTCAGCTATCTACTGATGTGAGCATGCGTACAGCTCCCCCACTGAAACCTCAAGGTTTTAGAATGAACGAACTGTACAGCCTAAATGAACCTGAAAGTGATGACCTTACTTTTATGCCTGAAAATCCTGAAACTGACTGTTACATTGACTACAATGATAACTCCCCGACTGACAACGTCGACACTTACGAGACTAACGCTGGACAAGATGACCAAGCCTCAGCTGTTCACAGCATTGAAAATTTTCACATCAATGCCTCCAACAAGCCCCTGAAATAATACAACTTCATTATAATACATTGAAATTACCACACGTAATAATACCCGAAATCAATTCTAAATTTATGATTGATACCGGAAGTTCGAGATCATTCATTTCACCAAAAATGGCTAGTGAGTATTTTAACGATTTCAAACACTACGAGCCGTTTGAAGTTATAAGCACCCACGCATCTAGCCAACATAACGAAGTTGTAGTAATTCCGTTATTCCCAACATTTAACAGCACTGAAACGCATAAGTTTTATATTTATGATGTTGATGGCTGTTACGATGGACTCATTGGCAGTGACCTTCTGAAACAATTGAACGCAAAAATTGACATGCAAAACCAAATTCTCTATACCCAATCATCGGCTATTCCTATTATATACAATCCTAATAATGAAATAAGAATAAGCCCACGTTGCGAACAAAGAGTGAAATTACCGACAGACCTACAAAACGGCGATGCTATATTAAACTACAAACTATTTTGTGAAGGTGTTAGAATGCCTACCGCTTTAGTTAAGTGCGAAGACGGCTATGCAACAACGATCATACAAAATACTTTGGATACTGAAATGACTCTAACAGTTACACGACCTTTTGAAGTAACTAAACATGACGGCGAAAAATGCAATTTTCACAAATTAGATGACCGAAATAACATAGAGATTGATCAGATATTGACAGAAAATGTTAGCAACTTGCGTTTAGACCATATGAATTCAGAAGAAAGAGACTCAATTAAGAAGCTTTGCCTTGAATACAAAGACATCTTTTATACCGAAAAATTACCGTTGACATTTACTAACGAAGTTAAACACCATATCCGCACGCGAAACGAAGACCCAATATACATCAGACCCTATAGGCAACCTCAAGTAATAAATGATGAAATAAATAAACAAGTTACTAAAATGTTGGAAAATAATATTGTAAAAGAGTCGTATTCTCCCTGGAGTGCCCCTGTGCACCTAGTGCCAAAGAAGTTAGACGCGAGTAACGAAAAGAAATATAGACTTGTTATTGACTACCGAAAACTAAACGAAATTACAATAGACGACAAATACCCCCTACCAAATATTACAGAACTATTTGACAAACTAGGACGAAGCTGTTACTTTACTACCCTTGACCTAGCCAGTGGCTATCACCAGATAGAAGTCGCTGAAGAAGACAGACAGAAAACCGCATTTAGTATAAACGCAGGACATTATGAATTTTCCCGTATGCCGTTTGGATTAAAAACGGCACCGGCAACTTTTCAAAGAACGATTGACAATGTGCTACGTGGCTTGCAAGGAATACACTGTCTTGTGTACTTGGATGACATAATTATTTATTCGTCCAGCTTGCAAGAACACATAGTAAAACTACGGACCGTTTTTGACAGATTACGACAAACCAATTTAAAAATTCAGCTAGATAAGTCCGAATTTCTTAGAAAGGAGGTCTTATACTTAGGTCACACAATAACTAGTGACGGCTTAAAACCTAACAATGACAAAATTAAAGCCATCCTAGAATATCCCTTACCCCGAAGTACAACCGAAATTAAAAGTTTCTTAGGACTTATTGGGTACTACCGTAAGTTCATTAAGGACTTCGCTAAAATCACCCAACCAATGACAGCACGACTAAAACAAAAGCGCTCAATGCCTATCGATGATGACAAATACATAGCAGCCTTTGAAAAATGCAAAGAACTTCTTGTAAATGCCCCAATTTTACAATACCCTGATCCTGACAGGCCTTACATACTGACAACGGATGCTTCAGAATTCGCTCTTGGAGCAGTCCTTTCACAAGGTCCTATCGGTCAGGATAAGCCCGTAGCGTATGCCAGCCGAACACTAAACGATGCGGAAACGCGTTATAGTGTTACGGAGAAAGAACTGCTCGCAATAGTCTGGGCAGTAAAACACTTTCGCCCTTACCTCTACGGTAAGAAATTCACCATAGTAACAGATCATAAGCCGCTAGCCTGGCTTAACTCTCTAAAAGACACAAATAGTAGATTGACACGCTGGCGATTACGATTGTCTGAATACGACTTTGAAATAGTTCATAAAAAGGGCACACTTAACGGTAATGCCGACGCATTATCGCGTATTCGAATAAACGCATTAGGTAACGATGACAATATATCCACACAAGTGAATATTGACTCAGACGAAAATAAAAACCGCGAAATAAGACGACTGACAAAAGAAATAGAAGCATTAGGAAAATTACGAAAGAAAACCTTAGCACAACCAGATAACATAATATCTCTAATATCTGACGACGAAAATGAATCGGCTATATCAGATTCAGAAGAAACGGTTAGATGCCGTTCCCCCTACTCGATACAATGCCCTTCGAGTTCAACTTTGACAGCTTCTGAAAATTCTTCTAGTACTGAAACCGCTCATTCAGGACAAGATACCGAATCTAAAGGTATCCCAATCCTGCAGGAAGCTATAGACACCAAGCCCAACCAAATTTTGGTTCATTCTTGGTCTATTGATAAATTAGCAGTTAAAAGTATATCCCGCGAAAAACAGAAAATTCTTGAAGTACACTTACCTTTGAACCGAACTGACCTTGTCAAACAATTTCTAAAGGAGTATATAAGAAACAATACCAAATACTTCATTTACTTTGAGCAAGAACAGCATAGACAACAATTCGCACAAATGGTAATATATTTGTTTAAAAGAGAATCTGTACAATTTTTCGAGTGTACCAAAAGAGTAGTATTTGTAGAGGATGAATTAGAACAGAAAGAAATTGTTGCCAAATACCATACTGGTAAAACATGCCACCGTGGTATTAAAGAGACCTTACTGCACATTAAGCGCACCTACTTTTGGCATAATATGGAACAAACCATTTCAAGTTTTATAAACTCATGCGAAACATGCAAACGCATGAAATACGACCGGAAACCGATTAAGCCTAAGTTACAACTAACACACACCCAGTCAAAACCTTTAGAGGAAATTTTCATTGACCTATTTACAATTGAAGGACGCTATTATTTGACTGTAGTTGATGCCTTTTCTAAAATCGGTCAAGCTCTCGAAATACCTAATAGATCAACACCGGAGGTTGTAAGAGCCCTCATTAAATATTTCTCCTTGTATGGCGTACCCCACAAAATCAGTTCAGATGCTGGTTCTGAATTTAATAATGCTCTCTTGAAAGAACTTTTAGCTCTTTACAAGGTAGATCTCCACATAGGAACCCCTAACAACCCGAATTCTATGGGCGTCATAGAAAGATTTCATTCTACTATCATTGAAATCTACAGGTTGGCTAAGTACGAGCATAAGTACACCGATGCCGCTACCGTAATGACATACTCTATCATGGCGTATAACCACTCTATACACTCAACCACTGGTTTTACCCCATTCGAAGTTTTATTAGGACACACTGATTCTAGAAATGTATTTAATTTAAATTTCGAGAAACAGTACATGCAGCAACTGATCAAAGAACATGCTAAAATAACTAAGTTTCTATATGATCATTTATCAGAACAAGCCATTAAACAAAAGGAGAAAATAATAGAGAAAAGAGGAGGAGAAACAGTAGTCGAAATAAAACCCGGTGATGTAGTATTCACTAAAGAAGTTAATAAAAGGAGTAGCAAAGACAAACCACGTTTCCAAAAGGCTATTGTTGCTGATGAGATTAGTAGAAACGTAGTTCCGATTCAATTTAAAAATCGAAACACTAAAGTTCCATTAAAGAATGTTAAACGCCCTTCACAGGCACCTCCGCATCCTCCTGGTAGTAGCCATGGTGACGCAACTGCAGGCCCTTCAACTTCAGGCACTAGATAGAAACCCTGGAATCCTGTTTACGAAAACTGGCGTTGCAGTAATTAGTAGTGACAAGTGGACTATCGCAAAAGTATTAGACATTAAACCCCTTGAAGAAGATTTAAGGTTTAACGTTCAACTACTTTCTGAGTTAGATAAGTTAATTAAGATTTATTTTAATAAGAACTTTACGGATAATTTTGTAGATGTTAGAAGTCAAGTAGCATACATCTAATACTATAAGAATCTTTGTCCTGACATACTGACTGACTCACTGACTCACTGACTCACTGACTCACTGACAGACAACGCACAGCCTAAACCGCTGGTCGTAGAGACTTGAAATTTGGAGGGTATATTTGTCTTAGTACGTAAGGGTGTACTAAGAAAGGATTTTCCAAAATTCACCCCTTAAGGGGATGAAATGGGGGTTCAAAGTTTGTATGGAGAAACAAGATTAGATCGTCTTTTCTATCCGAAACTTCACATAAGTGCTTCAATAAAAAAATAAGTAAAGACGTGTTTCAGGTTTTTTTGGAATTCCACCCCTAAGAGGGTGAAATGGGGTAATAAAGTGTAAAATCAATATTGTTTCGGATTGCGCTGAAATTTGGCATGCAGATAGTTATTACGACGTTAGTTCCCTCTGAGAAAGGATTTTCCAAAATTGACCCTCGAAGGGGATGAAACGGGGGTTCAAAGTTTGTATGGAGAAACAAGATTAGATAGTCTTTTCTATCCGAAACTCCACACAAGTGCTTCAGTAAAAAAATAAGTAAACACGTGTATCAGGTTTTTTTGAAATGCCACCCTTATGAGGGTGAAATGGGGTAATAAAGTGTAAAATCAATATTGTTTCGGATTACGCTGAAATTTGGCATGCAGATAGTTATTGCGACGTTAATTCCCTCTAAGAAAGGATTTTCCAAAATTAACCCTCTAAGGGGATGAAACGGGGGTTCAAAGTTTATATGGAGAAACAAGATTAGATAGTCTTTTCTATCCGAAACTTCACACAAGTGCTTCAGTAAAAAAATAAGTAAACACGTGTTTCAGGTTTTTTTGTAATTCCACCCCTAAGAGGGTGAAATGGGGTAATAAAGTGTAAAATCAATATTGTTTCAGATTGCGCTGAAACTTGGCATGCAGATAGTTATTACAACGTTAGATCCCTCTTTGAAAGGATTTCCCAAAATTAACCCTCGAAGGGGATGAAACGGGGGTTGAAAGTTTGTATGGAGAAACAAGATTAGATCGTCTTTTCTATCCGAAACTTCACATAAGTGCTTCAGTAAAAAAATAAGTAAAGATGTGTTTCAGGTTTTTTTGTAATTCCACCCCTAAGAGGGTGAAATGGGGTAATAAAGTGTAAAAATCAATATTGTTTCGGATTGCGCTGAAATTTGGCATGCAGATAGTTATTAATTACGACGTTAGTTCCCTCTGAGAAAGGTTTTCCAAAATTCATCCCTGAAGAGGATGAAGCGAGGGTTCAAAGTTTGTATGGAGAAACAAGAATTGATTGTCTCTTATATTCGAAACTTCACACAAGTAGTTTAGTAAATAAATGAGTAAATACGTGTTTCAGGCTTTTTGAAATTCTATTCCTAAAAGGGTGAAGTGGAGTAACAATGTCTGAAATCAATATTGTTTCGGATTGCGCTGATATTTTGCATCCAGATAGAAATTTTGACGTAGGTATCCGCTGAGAAAGGATTTTTCAAAATTCACTCTTCAAGGGATGAAGCGGGGGCTCAAATTTTGGATAGTCATTTTATTCGACATTTCACACAAGTACTTCTGTAAATAAATAAGTAAATACGAGTTTCAGACTTTTTCAAAATTCCACCCTAAAAGAGTGAACTGGGGTAAAAAAGTCTGAAAATCAATATAGTTTCGGATTGCGCTTTATTGGGTTTTCGGGTTTTAAAAATATGAATCCTGATTTGTCTTAGTCACGCGATAACATGAAAACAGGTGAACCAATTTGGCTAATTTTTATTTGATGTCTTTAATGATAGAATCGTTTTTACAAAAGAAAAGTTTTAAGTAAATAAAAGGAGTTTTTAACGCGGGCGTAGCCGCGGGGGACTTCTAGTTAAAAATATAACTCTAAACAAATTTACCCAAATCTTTCCGAACATTCGAATCAAACGAGGTCTAATTAACCCACTAGGTTCACTTATAAAAATGATAACCGGAAATCTAGATAATGACGATGCCATTCAATACGATAAATTAATTAATGAAATGAAAACGCAACAAAATCAAAATAACAGAAAACTAACGGTGATTACCGAAATGGTGCAACTTTTGACAAATTCCACTATTATATTAAATAATAATCTTGCTCAA
This sequence comes from Cabera pusaria, assembly GCA_954871355.1. NCBI lineage: Eukaryota > Metazoa > Arthropoda > Insecta > Lepidoptera > Geometridae > Cabera > Cabera pusaria. The sequence continues at coordinate 24,921,397 of OX940902.1, forward strand.
ATAAATAATAAAATTGAAATGATAGCGCAAAATCTAATGGAGTCAGAATATTTAGGAATACAGTTCATTAATACATATAATCTACTAATCCATAATTTTCAAGTTATTTACACCTATTTGGATGAAATAGAAACTAGTTTATCGTTCAGTAGGTTAGGAGTTTTACATCAGTCTATAATAGAATCAAATAAGTTGTTACAGCTACTTGAAAATATTAATAATAAAGAAAAATTAGTTTTTACGCCTAGCTTAGAAAACTTAGTTAAGATAGAGCAAGTTATAACACTTAAAGCCTATTTGAAGGAAAATCAAATTACTTACCTTTTGGAAATACCGCTGATTGAAAAAGATACATATATCTATTATAAATTGATTCCTTTACCTGTATTATCCTTTAACTCCACCGTCGTCATAATACCCAAGTATCCTTACCTCTTGGCGAAAGGGTTGAAGACCAGACTGTTCACTCATCCATGCCAAGAAGTCGACGAGTTCAGATTCCTCTGCACTGATGACGGAATGCTTCAATATATTCAAGACCCATGCATCACCGACCTGATGACGTATGCTGAAAACGTAACGTCATGCATCCAAATTCCCATAACCATTGAGAAGATCAGAATCCAGTTCCTGCAAACAAATAGATGGATCCTGTACAGTAGAGATGAAGAGCTGCTTACAAAGACATGCGATGGTGAACTGCTTCATCATAAGATCAAAGGCACCTATATAATGACCTTAGATGATCCCTGCGAGGTGAAAATTCAAGACATCATATTGAAAAAGCGGCAAATGTACATTGAAAATATAACATATTATCCAGAGCTACCGATCCTGAACTTACCTACACTCTTCTTACCTGACGAAAGGAAACCCGCTCCACCTGTAAACCTGGAAGGCTTGGACCTGATGGACCTGAAACTATTGTCGTTAGCTTTAAAGAAAAGTGATACTGAAAATAGTGAAAGTGTAAAGGCAATTATTGAAGTGCGTAGTATAAGCGTTTGGACTCTCGGACTCTATATTTTAATTTGTATAATGCTTTGTTACCTGGTCTATAAATATCATCCAAAATTATTGTTAAAAACATGTTCTCGAAGTTCTCCCAAAAAAGATAACTTCGAACTTAAGGAGGGAGGAGTTACGTCTGCCGACTCTACAGATAACACGCGTCAGCGTTCTATATTCTGAGTAACGTAATCAGACACCAGACGCTGAATGGACAAACAACAGATAAGAGCATCCGTCCCACGGTGGTCTGATATCGAAGCTCTAGATTTAATTTATATTTAAGTTAGTCTTAGACGAGCTCTTGTAGAGAATAAACGTCTTGAATTAATAAAGTTTTATTTTTTAAAAGCTCCTTCGGCTCGCTCAGCTCTTGACTAGCTAGCTACCATAGCTACACATAAACAAAAAGTTTCACTTGCATCGTGGTTTCATAAAACCACACGACACTTATTTTGTGATGATTATCATGACAATAATTGTGCCCCGCGGCTTTGCCCATGTTAAAAAGAAAACTGTAATGATTTCTTCCGAATAATTAACTTTCGAAATAAGTAGTCATAGATGGCGCCACCAATGCATAATTGGGTTAAAAATGCAATCCACTAATTTCGTCGTATCGATAGTATCGGACCGTGGCTTAATTGGCAGAGCACCTGGACATGTTATCCAGGAGGTTGCGGGTTCAAGTCCCGTCGGTACGATGACATTTTGGATTGTGTTTAACAATTAAAATAATATATAAAGTGTGTAACACTTCAAAGAAACAAAATATAATATATTACTTAGACACTCACAAACTATCGCCTTAATAATATAAGTTGGAAGTAGTTAGTGTAACCAATGAATGCATCCCCGCAGTTAGTGTAACCAATGAATGCATCCCCGCAGTTAGTGTAACCAATGAATGCATCCCCGCAGTTAGTGTAACCAATGAATGCATCCCCGCAGTTAGTGTAACCAATGAATGCATCCCCGCAGTTAGTGTAACCAATGAATGCATCCCCGCAGTTAGTGTAACCAATGAATGCATCCCCGCAGGGCACCGACCCCGTGATCCCAGCGTTCCTGCGCTACTCGGGCCGCGTGCGCAACCTGCGACTGTGCCGCCGCGAGCTGTGTGTGCTGGTGGCGGACATCTGGGCCGGCGCCGCGCTGCATGCTGGCGTACCGCTGCAGGACTACGTGGCGCACTACTTCGAGGACAGGTACCGCCTGCGGCTGTGCCGGCGCGACCTGCACCACCACATTTCATTTCAATTCAAGACGTCTTGGATGACCTACTAGGTCCTAGATGTTACAGAGACCTAGGTTCCTAGTTTCAGGTCTTCAACGACAAGACATGAATTCAGTCACACGAAACTTATGCCTTATATATAGCAAATAATAATACCCATTGTAAAACGAATCAGATGTTAGTTAAAGTAAGAAAGAAAGAAAATACATTCGTTCGACACCATACTCAAAAATAAGGAACACTTAAAATCTAAACTAAATAAAACCCTAAGTGATAGTGTTGAAGTGGTCGCAACTTAGTATTATGCTAGATGATTCACCCACCACGCTGTAATCTATACTAATATTATAAAGAGAGAACATTTGTATTTTTGTATGTTTGTAATGATTTGGCTCAAAAACTACTGGACGGATTTACAAAATTCTTTCACTAATATATAGAATGGACTTTCGAAATGAAAATAGGCTATATATTATCCCGTTTAAATCAAAGGTACATTCGTGGAGACCTAATTTGCAACCTAAGTCGACTAAAAAACGGTCGAAGAAAACACGTTTCTTACGAACGCTGCTCAATTGAAAACAGATGGAAGAATGAAACTTAATAAGACCTACAAAAGAGTCCGCGACAGAATATGTCTATCTCTTAAGGTTGACTCACAGTAACCATTTTAATCTTTAATTTTTTGTTAAAAAATATTATATAACTTCCAGGGCTATTTTTAAGTATATAGTATTAATCCTTATCCAAATAATTAAGTTAATTAGCTTGGCCACATATTATAGATTAAAATTGTCCTTTACAGTATATAATTCAAATGAAAACTCTAGAAGATATCACGGATTTCACATACACGCATCGCAAAATTAATAAAATATCTGCAGTGTAACCACAGATTAGGTCATAGTTACTACGAAAATATTATTATAAGCTTAGCTATGCTGTAGATCCCCACCGATCACAATCAATTTGTAGTCAATATAGTATAATAATATGATCTATTGTATAAAATAAGAATGATCTATATATATAATATAATAATTTAAGCCAACCCGACTGATGTGTGTATAATCTTTTTATTAAAAGCATTCCAATGACTCTAAACACGACTTTTAAAATCTGAGCTGTAAGTTGGTGAGGATTTGAGTATTCTGTAGAGTCCAGGAGATGTCCCAGCATCACGTCAATGCTTGTTGAAGAAGAAGATTTTCGAATTGATTAGACCTATGAAAGTTGATTAAAGCTCATAGTTTTATACCGATTGAACGATTTTCATGAATCAAAGCTAAGAACACTCTCGATGAAGTCATCTATAAAAAAAAACTATCAATAATAAAATGTAAAAATATAAATGTAGTCCAAAAAGATCTGAACCAGCTTCAGGTGTCCAATTGGCAAAAGGTCGCGCGATCCAGGGAGAAATGGCGTCTCTTAATGTCGGAGGCCAAGACCCACTTTGGTGTCAGCGCGCCAGTGCAGTAAGTAAGAAATAATAAAATCAAAATCGGTTCATCCGGTTGGGTGCTAAGATGCTACAGACAGAGACACAGATACACACGTTAAACGTCGGGGAACGCCGTAAGGTTACGGCGGCAGATGTTCTCCTTAGTTTAAAGCTACTTTTCAACCGACTTCCAAAAAGAAGGAAGTTCTCAATTCGTCTGTATGTTTCTTTTTTCTTTCTTTTTTGTGTGTGTATGTTACGCGATTACTCCGTCAATTGTGAACCGATTCAAATGATTATTTTTGTAATCGGCAGGGCACGTTTCCGAGGTGGTCCCATTGTAATTTCATTGAGATGTGATAAGTATCTTCAGAGATATGACGATAAACGTCTCAAACTTGCTACTGAAATTGACTCGCGGGGCATTGAAGTCGGTTGTTTTAGTTTTTAAACTATCTTAATTATTGGTAGATTTAATGATCCCACGAAAACCCATGATTCAAGAATGCACATAAAACTTTCATTGGTAGGTATATAGCTAGGATTAGAACCAACGACCCTCGGGTCAGAATCAGGGTAACTATCCTTTATGCCAAAGGACCGTCCAATATCACTACGTAAGTATTATAAAACAATGTCCATCACTGCGTCTGTCTGTCTGTTCGCAATAATCTCAATAGCTTCTTAACGGATTATCATGCGGTTTTCACCAATAGCCAGAGTGTTTATAAGGAAGGTTTAGGTCTTAGGTGCATAATTCGTTAAGGTTTTGTGTAAATTGGTAGAAATATGACGATGATTGTTAAATATGTTAATATTTTATAATCGATGCAACAAACTGATGCAAATTTTGTAAGCATACATGTTCTACCCGTGCGAAGCCGGGGCGGGCTGCTAGTGTCAAGTATAAATAAGGCAAGCGCGTCATAGCTTTTCCTACTGTTTAGGAACTACGCCATCCGAATCAAGTGAATAGAAATGTCTTGTAAAGCTATAAAAACATACTAATAATATATTGTCCCAGATACCAGCAACCGTCCGTGCGCGCGCAGTGGGCGTACAACCTGTGCGCGGGCGCCGAGCAGATGTTGGACGAGCCTCAGATCAAGCTGTTCTGGGGAGTGTTACACGGTCACCTCAGTGAGGACATCTACTGGGGGCTGCGCGAACAGTGGCGCGCTCTGAGGGAGCACCTCTACACGCAGGCCAAGGATAACGAGGTGAGAGGTGACGTCACACAGAGACATCTACTGGGGGCTGCGCGAACAGTGGCGCGCTCTGAGGGAGCACCTCTACACGCAGGCCAAGGATAACGAGGTGAGAGGTGACGTCACACAGAGACATCTACTGGGGGCTGCGCGAACAGTGGCGCGCTCTGAGGGAGCACCTCTACACGCAGGCCAAGGATAACGAGGTGAGAGGTGACGTCACACAGAGACATCTACTGGGGGCTGCGCGAACAGTGGCGCGCTCTGAGGGAGCACCTCTACACGCAGGCCAAGGATAACGAGGTGAGAGGTGACGTCACACAGAGACATCTACTGGGGGCTGCGCGAACAGTGGCGCGCTCTGAGGGAGCACCTCTACACGCAGGCCAAGGATAACGAGGTGAGAGGTGACGTCACACAGAGACATCTACTGGGGGCTGCGCGAACAGTGGCGCGCTCTGAGGGAGCACCTCTACACGCAGGCCAAGGATAACGAGGTGAGAGGTGACGTCACACAGAGACATCTACTGGGGGCTGCGCGGACAGTGGCGCGCTCTGAGGGAGCACCTCTACACGCAGGCTAAGGATAACGAGGTGAGAGGTGACGTCACACAGAGACATCTACTGGGGGCTGCGCGGACAGTGGCGCGCTCTGAGGGAGCACCTCTACACGCAGGCTAAGGATAACGAGGTGAGAGGTGACGTCACACAGAGACATCTACTGGGGGCTGCGCGGACAGTGGCGCGCTCTGAGGGAGCACCTCTACACGCAGGCTAAGGATAACGAGGTGAGAGGTGACGTCACACAGAGACATCTACTGGGGGCTGCGCGAACAGTGGCGCGCTCTGAGGGAGCACCTCTACACGCAGGCCAAGGATAACGAGGTGAGAGGTGACGTCACACAGAGACATCTACTGGGGGCTGCGCGGACAGTGGCGCGCTCTGAGGGAGCACCTCTACACGCAGGCTAAGGATAACGAGGTGAGAGGTGACGTCACACAGAGACATAACCGATAACCTTTGGGGTAAACTGGTTCTAGAGTGGAGACCGCGAGTCGGTAAACGTAGCGTAGGACGCCCTGTGACCAGGTGGAGCGACGACATTCGCAAAGTGGTGAGCAGTGACTGGAAACAAAGAGCCGAAGATCGGGCTCAGGTGGCATGTCTTGGGAGAGGCCTATGTCCAGAAATGGACTGATACCGGCTGATAATGATGATCCCACTCCAGTCTGCGACACCGATGACCGGAAACACTGTACCCATACTAATATTACAAAACGTTTATAACTCTGTCACTCTGTCTGTTTGTTACCTAATCACGCCTAAACGGACGATCCGATCTTACTGAAATTCAACACGGAGATACTTTATAGTATGAGGATGAACATAGGCTACTAAATTCTTGGTGTACGTGAACGAAGTCGCGGGTATCAGCTAGTGATAATAACATAATACGTTTTAGTATGCCTGCGCGGCGTCCGTTTAAACAGCTTAAAGAACGATTATAAATTACCGACTATTGTACTCACTAATAATATAATAATATAATCTTGATTCAAACTCACGATAACTATAAAGCTTAAAGGAAGATACATGCTAGAGCGTAGAGAGTATTTCCAGACGGTGTCCATGGAAGAGTTCGAGAAGGTGTGCAGAGCTACATTCCCCCTGAAGAGCGAGGTGGACGTGCGCAGCCTGGCGGCGGTGGCGCGGAGACAGCTCAAGCTCAAGCTTAACGTGAACGACCTCAACCTGGATAAACTGTTTGAAGAGGTATCCTATAGCCAGCGTGTGACCACTACCTCACCTGTTGGTGAGTGATGCGGCCGAGGATGGTGGCACGCTAGGCCTACAATGAGAACTGGAGTATAGTAGTCTCGAGGATAGTAGCCGGAACACATTAGATGTTTGGCGACAGATATTCTAACTTGAGGGTGTTATCTGGCCAGGCGGACACTAGATAGTGTCCTACCACCATGCTTAAAAGTAAACATGATGACCGGTTCCATTGTAGAGCTGGCTACCATTCTCGATTATCGTCACCGACAGCTGAGATAGTGGTCAGCTGCTTTTAATTTATTTTTATTTTATTTATTTTTTGTTAAAGGTAACACGACAAGCACGACGCTTGCCTTATAGTAAGCGATGACGTCTACCTATTACAGATACAGTGGCATGCAAAATTTTGGCTTTTGCATCTTAATAATTGTTTCTCTTTCTCTATCTATTGCTTCTATCTATTCTATATCACTTTTTTAACCGACTTCAAAAGGAGGAGGTTGTCATTCGACTGTATTTTTTGTTTGTTACCTTATAACTTTGTGATGTACAAAATTGTTGTTTTGTTTGAGTGGGTACCTATACTTGCTTCCCGCTTGGTCCTGTTGTGAATTCATCGATAAAAGATGAAATGTACACCTCAAACTTGCTACTTAAAATGACTAGTTTGGCATCTTAAGCGATCTTAAATTATGTTACATAATTTATTATTTACTTGAGATTTCAATTTTTTCCACTATACCACATTTTGAGCCGAGTTTACCCAAACGAGCATTGACATGAACTCGGTATAACCCGAGTTTACCCGAGCCTGAGCCGACTTAATAGACGTGTGTAACTCAGGAGTGATTAACTAAAAAGAGTTATATCTCCTTAAACCAAAGATTATATCCGTATATCTTACATTTCACCACCATCTCTTTAACTCTTTTATATCTTCAACGCAACAACTCATTTCGCGGAGTTAGAGAAAGCGGGATGTAACCATATAACATACCATGCGTTAAAAAGAGAGGGTAAAGGATTTAGAGTAAGCGAGATGCATATAACTCTACATGCGTTAAAAAGAGAGAGTCACGGAGTTAGAATAAGGGAGATGTAAACATATAACAATCTATGTGATGGAAAGGGAGCGTAGCGTCACAGAGTTATTAGGGATATAGAGATATAAAAGATATATATATATATATATATATATATGTATATATATATCTTTTGTTTAAAATGATACGTGCACTATGACTATGACTAATGGCTACGACTGCATCACTACTGTCACAATGTCTACACTGTCTCATTCACTACACACAAAACCAAGTGAAGGCGCGCCAAAGAACGCTTCAAACATTTTAACCTAATAATTAAGAGCGAACGAGGGGTGCACTTTTCCTTTCCCCCGTTTCCTCACTGCAGGGCTATCATGGCAAGGGGGCAAGGGAATTTTGTCTTTCCACCTATCCGTGTTTTGTTTGGTGGAGAAGGCAAATTTTAAGTAAAGTTTTTCGAAAATTATAAACGCCGTCTGAATTTTAATCAATTCTTTTTTTAATCTTTTTAATACGAAACAAAATAAAAACTCGGGGTTAAACTTCATTAAGCGTTTAAATTGTCGTGTTGATCTCCTGGCAGTTGGAAATAATTGTGTCTTTCCCCCGGGCATAAGGCCATGCTAGCCCTGCTGGAAAATGATGCTAGAGCCTAATTTGTTTCTACAAAAAATCAAGGTCTGCTGTAGCTACGCTCCCATCATTTGCTTTTTTTGACCAACCAATTGCAAAAAGAGCATTCTAATCTCCTCTTTAAGATTTTTGAAGGGTCATGTTTCTATCTATTATATTCTATTATTTCTATTTCTATTATATTTTTATCGAGATCTGATAAGTATCTCCAGAGATTTGGATATAAACACCTTCAAACTAAGTTCTGAAAATGACTAGGGCGGCATGTGAATTCTGTTTTTTTTTTGTTAAATGAATGTAAGTTAGTTGATATAAGTGTTCATTGATTGTACTAATCCAGAACGAGGAAGGGTTCGACCGCGTGGAGCTAGCTCGAGAGTTGTACCGACAGAGACAGCGCGAGCAGGACAAGTACATCCGCGAGGTGGTCGCTCAGCTGGGGGGCAAGCAGGCGCCCGGCAAGATGGTCAGCGTAGATGACTTGAAACGAGCCATAGCTATCGTGGACCCGGCTATAGGTAACGTTTACTTTTTACAAGCTATGCCCTGGGTTTTACCCGCGTAGACATTGTTCTGATGAGAACTGATGTTTATGCATTTTATTACTCCTCAGGTCAGTTCACACCGCGACGCGACGCCCTTACGCCTTACGCGACTTTGGTGCCCGTATTTACTCTGCCTACGTTTCCCCTTACTCTCTTCTACATATTTTACTTTTCTGTCATTTAAATAGCAGGCCTTGCATGAAAAAAATATGTTACTAAAATAAAGTTGACTGGTTCAGCTTTGATGTTCGAATGAACAGTTTAACACCATAGGCCGGCTAACGAAATAAATGAGGATGAAAGCAGATTGATAGTTTCTACGGCGGCAGTATTATTCCAGTGAATAAGTCTCTACCAGTCGCTACTGAAAACCCCGCCGAAAACTTTTTTATTTTCATTATGACTCCACACGATAAGTGTATTTAGCCAGTGTCAAAGTATTAATTTTTTTCAATTTTTTATTATATTCAAGTCGCAGACACACTGTTTGACGTTCCCACCCAAACCCCCCGAAAACCTTAATTATAGAAGGAATTTTTGGTCGGTTTATCGGCTGACACACGGCAACTGCGGACGGCAGTGTCGCTGCTGCCTGCTGTCGGAGTCACATTGAAGTTTGAAAGCGACTGCAAAGTGGAATTACAAATCATCGACATTACCCTCTGACAGCTAAGTGTTGATGCTGTACTCTGCGGTCCTTACATCTAAAAAAAGATGGCGCAAGAGACCGCATTTGCAGACCGCAATGTCTATCATCTGCATGATTCGTTAGGAGGAAAGACCGCAACAACAGTGGCGAACGACAGTGCCGCGGCCGTTGTAGTAAAATAAATGTAGGCAGGGTCCTATGAACAGAAGATAGTTTAATTTTGTAAGAACTGTAGGGCGAATCGTATCACGTTCGTAATACGGTCACTAAATCTCACCGCGGATTCCGCTTCCGAGATAGCTTACAGAAAAGCCTAGCTGAGTTTTATCTTCGAAAATGTAATAAATGTAACTTTCGTTAAATGCTATAGAAAAATATGTAAACCCTAAGATGTACGTTCAGTCATCATCGTCGTGCGTGTTCGGCCACGACGTATCAGTACAACTCGGCGACGGCGAGCGAGCCGGGCCGGGGGCTAGCGCTAGTTGCGCCGTCTTTATCTCGTAGTTCGAAACCAGGATGCCGATGTCTTTCTTCGCCTCGGCTTTGTAAACAGGCGGCAAGTTCCTCAACACCTCAGCGATGTGACGGCAGAATAGTTCTACGTCGTCGTCCTTCGACGCCTTCCTTTTAACCGTCGGTCTTAACAAAGCTTGTCGGTTTTCGTCCGTATGTTTCCAGTATTCGAGTTCGTCGTTCTCGCGTTGTATACGTTTGTTATTCGGCCTTTGTTCTGCAATATGATATTCTGTAGTATTGTTGTCTCTCAATTCGAAGTGGCCGCTTGTTCTTCTCTCCCGTCCGTCTTTGTCTGATTCCTCTATATTTTTATAGTACGGCGGAGTCGTCGGGGACTGGCCAGGCGGCGAATCTGGAATGTTAGCGCCGCTAGATCTAGTGTACTGCGGTATATCTTCGAGAAACCATAACTGCCGATGTCTTTTGTCCTTGGAGTTCTTTGGTGCAAACGCATCGTTCAACGTATGTTTCTTCTTAAATCGTTGGTAGCTATCTCATATGAATTTCCACTTTTTTTGCAATCTTCGCCTGAAAATTATAAATGAGGTACTTAATCAAATTATCCTGACAAATTTGATTGGGTCGTTTAGACCCACGCAATAACCAAAGGATATTATTTTCACTATGTCTATGTTACATTATGTTTAAATATGTGTAGGAGTTAAGTAACTGCTGTTGCTTCTTTTGTTGCAAAATAAATGATTTTTCTTTCTTTTCTTAGTAGGTAATTAGTACTATACTTACCTAAAATAAAACAACCGTAAAATAGAGATAAAAACTTACCACTTTTATTAAGTTCCAATGCTACATTCCTCCAAACATTTTCTTTCTCAAAAGTATTACGGTATTCCTCGTGATTTGGGTCGTAAAGTATAGGATGTTTCGCGACGCACTTTATTTTATTTTTTTTCTTCTACCTCTGAAAAGCTCATCAGTTCTCAGGAATTATAATAATTGACAATCAAATTAATCTCGTTCGGTACTATACAACCCACTAACGATATTATTAATGAGCTTAGGTCCATGACATAGTACTAATTTTCTTTCTTGACGGCTCAATGCTCATTGTTTGTTGTTGCGGTTGACGGCAACAGCTGGTCGGGAACGGTTATGCGGTCTATGGCCGCGACAGACTGCGACGACATATGGCAATGAAGCCATGTTTCAAACTTTCAAATTACAATTTTATAGATTTTTGTCTGCAGTCTGCCGTCGCTTATACTACCATATGTTTTAGATAACTTTACCGTGCTTATACGAAATTGTTTATTGTAGTTTGTGTTACGATTCATAACATCGTCATCGTCAGTTCAATCTCTTTTAGAAAGCAGAATTTTCTAACAGCGTCTTGCTTTTCGTGTGAAGACTGTCAAGTGTATGCTGAATCAAAAGACCTAAAAAGCGAGCAAATTTAAATGTGTAATTGTTCTCAGACCACATCAGAATGGAGCGCTACGTGCGCTGGGCGTTCTCAACGCCGAACGCGGAGTTGAGCTCGGTGGCGCCTCTGCCGCTGCGGTCGGTCGCGGCGCGGCTCGCCGCCGGTGACATCGCGCGCGCTGGACCGCGGTACCGAGCGAGGCGCACCCGACATCGTCTGTAGGAACCACTTAATATTATTTAGTTATACTTATATATATCGGTTGTTTTAGGCATTGGTTTATCTATTGTTAGTCGTATCTTATATAATTAATACATTCGTTAAAGTTATTAAATAGTTAAGTGTGTGTTAATTTCATTAAAATAAACTATATAAATGTTTTTTTGATTGTTTTATTAATTGTCGTTATTAACAAAGTTCAAATACATTAATTAGTATTACACTTTAATAAAGTATCAACGTTCATTGTACAAAATATGTCAAAGTTATTTTCATTAAAATTTCTTTATAATGTTGGTCTGCCATAATTTATAAAAGACTGTGTGTCAGGATAGTAGCATGTGGAAAGAAGTAGTCTCTGCCTGGAACCCCAACTGGAAAAAGGCGTGATTTTATATATTTAAGATTTGTCACCGCGATTTTTAGGGAGTAAGATTATAATCTATTTTATAAAATAAACTGGCCAAGTGCAAATTGGACTCGCACTCGTAGGGTTCCGTACCACACTACAGTATTTTATAGTATCGAGCAAAAAATACCACTATCATTTTTCGCCAGCAAAAAATAATAATTATAATCCATAAAATATATGATGATTCAAACAATGCGTATAAAGAGTTTATTGATCTATACACTTTATTATATAACTTAAGCATACCCCAAGAAACCATAAGAATAACATATTTAAAAAAAATAATTGGAAGACGAAAGGGATTAAAATTGCAAGCCAAAATAAGCGAAAAATGTACATAAAATATCAGAAGAGCAACAACAAACAAACAAAAACTACCTACAAACTGTATTGTAAGACATTGAAAAAAGTCATACGTTTATCCCGGAAAATATCTAATGTCAAGTATATAAATAGAAGTACAAATAAAAATAAAGCCACATGGGGATTGATTAAAGAATATACAAATCAAACTAATCAAATTAAAACATCAATCGAAAGCATTTATATAAACGAAACTGAAGTTCATGATCCCGCAAAAATAGCAAAATATCTGAATGAGTATTTTGTTAATAGGAATCAAACTCATTCATATCAAGATTCTCGTGTAGATAAAAATCAAAAAATAATATGTAATACCATATTTATCAATCCAGTCACCGTTAATGAAATAATATCAATTGTTAAAGATTTGAAAAATAAAAAAAGCTTAGGACATGACGGCATTTCAATGCAAGTAATAAAAAATACTATAGAATTTATAGCAGAACCACTAGTATATATTATTAATCTAACAATAGAAACAGGATATTTTCCTGATGATCTCAAAAAAGCTGTTATCAAACCCGTTCACAAAAAGGGATCAAGAGTTGAAATGTCACACTATAGACCCATAGCGTTATTACCGAGTATTTCTAAAATATTTGAAAGAGTCATTTATAATAGGTTAATTTCATTTTTAGATTTAAACAATGTTCTCAACTTAAATCAGTATGGCTTTCGCAGAGGTAAGAACACATCTCTTGCCATTTTTAAGATGCTAAAGCAGGTATGGGATGAGGTCAATAACAAAAAAACAGGTGTTGCCCTGTTTCTAGATATGTCTATGGCATTTGATTGTGTCATACATAAAATATTACTGCATAAATTAGAAATGGTTGGCATAAGGGGAACAGCACTAAATTTAATTAAAACGTATCTAAGTAACAGAAGGCAAACGACAGTTATTCAGTCATACAACCACTTAACTAAAACTGTTGAACAAATATATTCTCAATATGAAAGCATTACAATCGGAGTACCTCAAGGCAGTATTCTAGGCCCTCTGTTGTTCTTGATTTACATTAATAATTTGCCTTCTATTACAGAGCACCTATGTGTCATGTTTGCAGATGATGCCACTATTTTCATACCACAAAACAACCTAAACCCCATAGATTTCGAACAAGAAATCAATAATACTTTACACACTGTAGTAAACTGGCTAAAAAACATTAATTTAACAGTAAACTTAAATAAAACGAACTTCATGCAATTTAAAAATCATAAGAGTAGTCCACTTAATATCAATAATAATGGCAATAAAGTCTCAGAAATAACAGAAACAACATTTTTAGGTGTAACAATAGATTGTTTTTTAAATTGGAAATCACATACACATAACATAAATAACAAAATTTCACAATATTGCTATATACTATCTCTACTGAGTAGTATAGCTTCCAAATCAGTTGCAATAACTGCATACTATGGTTATGTATACCCTCATTTAAAGTAAGGGATTCTGTTTTGGGGAAATTCTGTTAATGTACAATCCACATTCCTTCTACAAAAAAGATGTTTACGTAGTATTTTTAATATGCAAAGTACTGAATCTCTTCGAGACATATTCACTAAATATAACTTTTTAACATTAACTAGTATGTACATATTAGAACTAGCAGTGTTTGTGAAAGAGAATGAACACCTGTATTTCAGCCAACAATCAAGTCGCTTGGCAAACCTTAGAACCAATTACAGGTACAACATGTGTATTCCCCAAATTAACAACACGAAATACTACAAAAGCTCTTTCGTAAGCGCAATTAAAGTATACAATCATCTACCAACAGAACTAAAATCTTTGCATGGGTTTACATTTAAGAATAAATTGAAACAGTGGTTGCTTTCAAAAGCATATTATAACTTAAACGAGTACTTTGATATTAATTGACAATAAGTATAAAAATATAAATTGTAAAAGTTATATATCGAAAGTAAATATAGTTATAATTATTATTATTTATTAATGTCGAATTGTCATGTTGTAAATTGTATTTTATTTTAGATTTATGATTTTATCTCTAGCTAGAAAGTTATACATGTTAATAATTATAATAGATTTAGACTCGCTTAACAAAGTGTGGTAATAATTGTTTATTTTAGGATTCTGTCTTTCTATTAACATAATTTTAAGATTTTGTAACCTATTATTGTATGTTCGAAATGAACAAACTGTTGAGACATATTATGTATTTTAACACCTTTTGTACACAGTTTTCACAATAAATTTTTTTTTTTTTTTTTTTTTTTTTTAAATGGCAATCGTCTTTCTTTTGAGACATTTTTGCCAGTATCGCGTCAGTTCAGTAATGAAGTTAGTATTTGATATTAATAAAAAGGTAATGGTAAACGAGGTTAAGAGAAAGTAAAAGAAAAATAAGTTAGGGAACTCCACCCAAAAGAAAAGAAAAAATAAAAACAAATATTTACAATAATTGTTACGAGATATAAAAAGAATACACTAACAGTAAAATACATATAATAATTAAACTTTAATGTTATTATCGACAAGAAAATTACTTATGATTCTAAATATTTGCAAATTATTGGATGATAGAAGGGTAGGTATGGAAGTAGGAAGAGGAATAACAAGACTAAGAGAAAAATAAAATGCTGAATGATTAAGAAGCGGGCATGAAAAAAATATATGGTTGAGGTCTCCCTCGTCCAGACCACATTCGCATAGGGATGAATCCCTTATGTGCAATTTCTTTTTAAAAAAGGTGGGTACACAGCAGTGCCCCAAACGCATCCGGATGATAGAACTTGACAGCTGCTTGCTGAGATGCCATTTAGCAAACCAAGGTCTCCGCGGGATATCCGGTTGGAGAGCAGCATACGCTGAGCCCCTGGTCTTGCTAGAGGCAGCCCAGGAGCTTGCCCAAGATCTGAACAAAAGTACTTTCGGAATTGCAAAAAGATCATGCGGAAAAATGCAAAATGGAATTTTATCACCATGGGCCACTGCATCTCTTGCCACTCCGTCCACTTGCTCATTTCCCGAAATACCAGCGTGGCCGGGAATCCAAATAAAAACAACTTCAAGCCCTTTCGATTGACATATTGCTAAAGACTCTTTAATAAGAAAAATTACAGAAATAGAAGATTTAGTACAAAATGGATTTGAAAGAAGAGATTGAAGAGAACTCCGAGAGTCTGAAAAGATAAGAGAACGACGAAGATTAAAAATCAGAATATATCGAACCGCTTCCAGTATCGCCCAGCATTCACCCGAGAAGACTGAAGTTTCAGGTGGAAATTTAACTTTTTGAACGATATTGTATTGAGCATGGAAAATACCACACCCAACACAACCAAGAGGGGAAAGTTTCGAAGCATCAGTATAAATACAGTGCCAACCACGCCAATCTCTCCTCAAAAGGCCTTGGAGATATTCATCAGCATGTGGGTCAGCAGCACAGATGTCAAAGTCCAAAATTACAGTAGGCCGAGCGATGATGACTTCGTAACTAAAGGAGAAAAGGGGAAGAGAAGGAGAACGGATAAATGGATCTTTAAGTGACTTATAAATATCAAAACTCCGCAAAAGAGGAGGAGGTTTCTTGCTAAGCCAGAACCGAGATGTAAAAGAGAAACGCCGAAGAAGTTGAAGTTTAGGAATAAGAGGATGGGAGGAGTATTGTACACATCGGAAGAAGAATCGGTTAGCAAGAAACTGACGACGAAGGTGGAGCGGGGCATCAACACACTCTACCTGGAGTGCATTAATAGGAGACGATTTCATAGCACCCGATACAATACGAAGGGCTTTGGACTGGATAAGATCCAACTGCCTCATACTGCCCTTATTAGCAGGCTCCAGTAAAAAGGATCCATAATCCAAGAAACTACGAATAATGGCATTATAAAGCAATTTCAAAGTAAATGGATGCGCTCCCCACCAAACACCCGAAAGGCATCTTAAGATGTTCAGATTTTTTTCACATTTGTCTACTATGTAGGCACAATGTGACTTACCAGTTAATTTACTATCTAAAAGAAGTCCAAGAAATTTAACAGAATTTTCAACCGGAATTTTGGAACCATTACAGAAAATTTGCACATCAGGAGTATAGCGCTTACGGGAAAAAATAACTATGTTACTCTTTGAGGGGGAGAGATCTAAACCATTGACATGAAGCCAAGAGTTTAGACATTGAATTGAGCGCGAAACACAATTGCTAGCTAGATTAATTTTGTTATGTGATGAATATAAAAGTATATCATCAGCATACTGAAGGATACGGCAAAGACCGACAGACCTTTCCAAATCATAAGTATAAACATTGTAAAGAAGAGGGCTAAGAACTGACCCTTGGGGTAAACCACGCCAGATAGTTCTATGAGGAGAAATAGCGGGGTCACTACAACGAAGGTATATATTTCTTTCGGCAAGAAGGTTCAGAATAAAATTACATAATTTAGGGGGCACTTTTAACACTAAAAGTTTATTCTTAAGAAGAGGAAGTTGAACACTGTCATACGCTGAAGATATATCGAGAAATACACCGACAACAGAGTCGTTCCGGGTAAAGGCAAGCCTAATGTCAGTAGTGAAAATACTGAGACTGTCCATGGTGCTCCTGCCCTTCCTGAATCCATATTGAGACTTAGCCAGAAGATCGTTGCTTTCAAGGAACCACTCAAGTCGGTTCTTTACCAGACGTTCAGCAAGTTTAGACAGAACCGAGGAAAGAGCAATAGGGCGGTACGAATTATGATCTTGCGAATCTTTATTGGGTTTAAGGATTGGGATAATATACTGAGATTTCCAACTAACCGGAACAAAGCCAGTGTCAAAAATACAATTAACTAGGCGCAGATAATGAAAAAGTAAACAGTCACTCGCTTTCGAAAAAAAAGAATAAGGTAAGCCATCCATGCCGGGGGCCGAATCTCTGACCGATTTAAGAATGTTTTTCAATTCTATCATAGAAAATGGACAATCTAAAGGATCATTTGATAAAGGGACAGACAACGATGGTAATTCAGAAGGAAGAGGACAATATTGGGGGGCTAACTTGTCCATGAACGCTTCAGCCCACGACTGAGATGGATTACAGGGCCGAGAAAGGGGACACCACGAACGCCTGTACCTACGTATTTTCGTCCATATAACAAAAGCAGGGGTACTAGGGCTCAAACTTGTACAAAAACATTTCCAATGATCACGCTTTTTGGAATGAAAAAGTCGTTTGGATTTAGCAATACACTTATTCAAATTGGAAAAGTTTTCCTGTGTCATATCACAGCAAAAGGAATGTTCCGCTACCTCACGGGCCTTTATGGCATCATTGCACTCCCTATCCCACCAAGGAGGAGGGGACAACTTATTAGACGGAGGTTTTTTAATAGAAAAGGATTTATTTGCACACTCAAGGAGTGAGCGAACCAAAAAATCAGAAGAAGAAGAAATATTGTAAAAGTTTATAACAGGAAATTTTTTAGAAACTGAGACCGTGTGATCATGAAATTTTTGCCACCCAGAAAAATCATTATTATTCAAAATATATTTCAGAAGCGGGGGGTTGCCAGGGGGGATAGGACAGGAATTACGTTGAGGAAAATTTAAAAGAATAGGAAAATGATCACTACCATGTGTAGAAGGAAGGACACGCCAAGTCAGAAGAGTAGCAAGCTCCGGAGAACACAGTGAAAGATCAACAGCACTACGGAATTTATTTGGTCGAGTTCTCAAAGTAGGGGAACCGTCATTAAGAATACAGAGGTTTAGGGAATCAAGGGAATCTAATAAGAACTCCCCAAATTCGTCCGCCTTACCACAACCCCAAACAGGATGATGACAATTAAAATCACCAAGAACCAGAAGAGGCTTTGGGAGAGAGCTCAAAACTGAGACTACATTACGGAGGATAGCCTTAGAAGGGTCAGGAATGTATATCGATACCAAAGTGTATTCTTTAACTCGAACCGCAATTATTTGAAAACCACTATAAGAGGGGACATATATACGAGAAAAAGAAACGTTACTTTTAAAAAAAAAAGCAACGCCACCGTAGCCATCATGCCTGTCACTCCGGGCATCAACAAAGCCCGGGATCACATAATGAGAACCAGGCTTAAGCCACGACTCGGTAACAGACAAGACAGCTACGTTGAACTTATTTATTAAATAAACAAGCTCAGAGTATTTATTTGTCAGAGAATTACTATTCCATTGAAGCAGATTGAGATCCATTATGTAAGAGAGAAATTAGTGAATTTAGGTTAAAAGCAGCGTTGGACGGTGAAGAATGGGGTTGGGGAGAAGAGTTCAGGAGAGTGGATAAAAGGTTTAGAAGTTTTAGAAGATCGCTAATGATAGATTGAACAGTTGGGGTATCTAAAGGTTTTTCAGGGTTGTTAAGGGCACACCCATTAGGAGCAGATTCTGAAAAATCTCCCCTTATTATGTTTGAGTGGGCCAGGCGATCATAACCAACCGAAGAAGGTGCAAATGAACCAGCAGGCTTTGGTTTTTTTTTATAGTGAACATGAGCAGGCTCAACATTTACATTTTTAAAAGAGCCTGGAAACTGTGACGGGAGAGCAGGGGAAGTCATATCTACGGGAGAAGAAACAACCTCGGCGAACGACAGCTTAGATGGCGGATGAAGCTTCGCAGCCTCGGCGTATGAGGAGTAATTTTGAGTCATAGCAGCTTTGATAGCAACTTGCCGGGCCATTTCATGGCAAGCTTTGTTTGTGGCGAAATGTTTGCCACGACACCAAATACATTTAATGTTTTCGGTTTCAATATTGCATGTCTCTCCTGCATGGGCTTGACTACATTTGTAGCAAGCGGGTTTGGATCTGCATTGAATTTTTGTGTGACCATATCTACAACACTGGAAACACTGAATCGTTGGGAGTGTATATCGTTCTACTTGGAAGGCATTATAGCACAAATAAACTCTGGACGGAAAAACTTGGCCGTCAAAAGTAAGTACGCAAGTTTGAGATGGCTTCCAAGTTACCTTCCCATCCAACATCAACTTAAAATTAAGGCGCCTCACCTTAATGACGGGACCACAGTCTTGAGGAACACGAACCTCTTTTATGATATCCTCCGGGGACATATCAGTAGGAATGCCTCTAACCAAGCCTAATCGGGTAACATTGTATGAGGGCACAAAAGCCCTATATCCGTTGTTCGTTAAAGAACTTGACTCCATAAATGAGTTGGCGCTATTGACGGAGTGAAAGGTTAGAGCAATTCTATTTCGACCTATACTTTTTATTGAACCATCCACTATACCCTGGAATTCTCTTGCGCGCCCGAAAAGAAATCGTCCAAAAGTAACCGGGTGCAAAGTTGTGCCCGCAGAAGGAGACTGTTCAATTTTTTGGACATGTACCACAAAGGGACCGGCGTCTGAATTTACATACTTCTGACGAGCAACTGGCGTGGGGACAACCTTTTGTCCTGGGGGCAAACTGGAAGACGCAACTGAGTCAGCAGACTTCTGGCCAAGAGGCATAGATAGCGAAGCGGATGAGGACGGAGCAGAGGAGGGAAGAGACGCAGCAGACGGTATGGGTGTAGTTAGAATTTCATCGTCAGCAATCTTGAATTCGTCTCCCGAGGAGTCGTTCGGGGAACAAGCTCTAACATCACGCTTTAGTGCTCTACGTTTCGAGCGGTTATTAATTACTAGCTCAAAGGGTCTTTCATCGGACGTATGGACAGAAGTGAAAGCTGCTGGAGAAGGAGGAAGACTTTTATCCCCCCAAGCCCCGCCACCGGGGTCGGGGGGATCGCCATCCTCCATTAGGGGGAGAATAAAAAACTACACTGAAAATAAAAAAAAAACTAAGCTACACTACAGTAATAGTACAACAAACTAAGCTAACAAAAAGCTATTTTGGAGAAGAAAACCCTAAATTACTTATAAGAATTAATAAAATAAAACCAGAGAAATTTTTTGAAGTCTCGCGGTACCGACGTTCCACTGACATCCTTCACAATAAATATATTCTATTCTATTCTATTCTATAGCTTGATCTCTGTGACAGCTGTCAGAAAAATCACGCCTATGAAGTACTAAATTTCTTAATAGTACAGTCCGTACCTGTCAATGTCATACTTTATGGGCATGCCGATTAGTGATGGGCGACGAATGATCGCGACCAGAGTTTTAGATAGTTTTATTTAAAATATCAATAGTTTATACTAACGATATTTTAAATAAAACTTAATTTATACATTTTTATATATGTAATTAAATTAAACCCAATTGTATGTGTTACATTATTTGTTATTATTATATTATTATTATATTATTATTATATTATTAGTATTATTTGTGTTACGTTATTAGCATCGATAATAGTGAAAAACGTCGATAAATACTATCGTAACATTATTATAATTTATTTAATTAATATTATTTACATGTTTACATACTATATCTTAGATAGTAGTAATTGTAGGTGAGAAATTTGATTTTATTTACTTACGTAAAATCCAATTTCTCACCTACAACTAATTATTCGATTTCATTACAACATTGTTTGATAATCGATTTTTTCCACCACTATCCCAACTCTAAAAATGTCAATCTTCTATGTAAATGTCACTGTCGCAGAGATCAAGCTATTTTTTATGCAGTATAATAAACATTTTATTTCTTATAACGCCATCTAACAAAGGTGTTAGGGATCGATATTTCAATATAACGCCATCTATGGGACGTTTACCTAACTAAGCGTTCATAGATGGCGTGAAATGCCGAAAAAAACACGTTTTTTGTATGGGGACCCTCTATTATTTTTAACTTTATTCTGTTTTTAGTATTTGTTGTTATAGCGGCATCAGAAATACATCATCTGTAAAAATTTCAACTGTCTAACTATCACGGTTCATGAGATACAGCCTGGTGACAGACAGACAGACGGACAGCGGAGTCTTAGTAATAGGGTCCCGTTTTACCCTTTGGGTACGGAACCCTAAAAATTAAGACCATTAAAAACCGAAAAGATCGACATTGTTTATTGCAAAAAGAAGCAATAGTAGGTACAACACTAGTTACGTCACCAGTCAGGAAAATGCTATGTCAATGTCAGTTAGCTTAAGTTACCTCACAGACCTGCCTACATATTAAACTTGATCGCGTACACCGGCCCCCATGAGACCGATCTTGAACGGAGTTTGTCCCTTTCTTTTGTATGGACAACTTATATATATAGCCCGCCCCGGCTTCGCACGGGTAGAACACATATGCCTACAAAATTTGCATCAGTTTGTTGCATCGAATACAAAATATTGTTACGTGCGGGGTGGTATTAAAATGCCAATCTGATGAGATGAACGTTTATTTCCACTTGAACACTAGGTTACACAATATTTCACAGTAGTTGTCCAAATCGTCTTGCACAATGATCAAATGTCCGTTACACACACTGAGGTCGTCGGTAATTCACAATTCGCACTTCACTGTTCACAACACTAATTCACTGATAACACTTAACAATCACTTGGTCGCTATCCGCGCTGAGATCTTTACACTGTCGCTTCCAAAGAAAGACTGACTCAAGCCGCGGTTTCAACGTCTTATATAGGACGAGAATATTTCTACAGAACTTTCCAGTATTGACTCGAAATAATAGACAAAAGACGTTCAAAACAAAGCAATAAAAATCACAAACAAAAGGGGCGGCTTTCCTTTGAGCATCTGATGTAAACAACTTTACCTTACATGCTAATTTGATCTCTAACTACTTATGAATAAGGTTCATCTTAACTACAAAACTAGGTACATTGACTAGGGTCGGAATTCTCGGAAGGTTACTTTTATGACGGTCGGGTCGGGTGTTTATAGCCCCTAATTAGTCTATTCTTTCCAACGGTATTTTTGTTCGAGAAGCTTGGCGAAACATCGCGACTCGACGACGCGATGTAACAATATGAACATATTTAACAATCATCGTCATATTTCATCCAATTTACACAAAACCTTAACGAATTAAGGACCTAAACCTTCCTCATAAACACTCTGGCTATTGGTGAAAACCGCATGATAATCCGTTCAGTAGCTATTGAGATTATTGCGAACAGACAGACAGACGCAGTGATGAACTTTGTTTTATAATACTTACGTAGTGATTGGACGGCCCTTTGGCGTAAAGGATAGTTACCCTGATTCTGACCCGACGGTCGTTGGTTCTAATCCTGGCTATATACCTACCAATGAAAATTTTATGTGCATTCATGAATCATGAGTTTTCGTACAGTGGTTGTGGGATCATTAAATCTACCAAAAAGTAGCTTACCATCAAGGAGGACATCTGCCGCCGTAACCTTACACCGTTCCCCGACGCAAAATATAGGGGTAATATACGTTTAACGTGTGTATCTGTGTGTCTGTCTGTAGCATCTTAGCACCTAACCGGATGAACCGATTTTGTTTTTATTATTGATAGTTTTTTTTTGTTTGATAGATGTCTTCATCGAGAGTTTTCTTAGCTTTGATTCATGAAAATTCGTTCAATCGTTATAAAACTATGAGCTTTTTTCTAGTTAATTTCGCTATGAAATCAACTTTTATAGATCTGATCAATTCGAAAATCTTCTTCTTCAACGATATTGTCAGAACATGGAAGCATTGACCTGATGCTGGGACATCTCCTGGACTCTACAGAATACTCAAATCCTCACCAACTTACAGCTCAGATTTTAAATGTCGTGTTTAGAGTAATTGGAATGCTTTTAATGAAAAGATTATACATAGATCAGTCGGGGTGGTATAAAATATTATATTATTATATATATAGATGAATATTATTTTATACAATAGATCATATCATTATACTATATTGACTTTAAATTGATTGTGATCGGTGGGGATCTACAGCATCGCTAAGCTTATAATAATATTTTCGTAGTAACTATGACCTAATCTGTGGTTTCACTGCAGATATTTTATTAATTTTGCGGTGCGTGTATATGAAATTCGTGATATCTTCTAAAATTTTCTTTTGAATTATATACTGTAAAGGACAATTTTAATCTATAATATATGGCCAATCTAATTAACGTAATTATTTGGATAAGGATTAATACTATATACTTGAAAATAGCCTAGGAAGTTATGTAATATTTTTTAACAAAAATTTTAAGATTAAAATGGTTACTGTGAGTCAACCTTAAGAGATAGACATATGCTGTCGCGGACTTTTTTGTAGGTCTTATTAAGTTGTAC
The DNA here is from genome assembly GCA_954871355.1 of Cabera pusaria. NCBI lineage: Eukaryota > Metazoa > Arthropoda > Insecta > Lepidoptera > Geometridae > Cabera > Cabera pusaria. The sequence continues at coordinate 24,945,039 of OX940902.1, forward strand.
AACTCTTGCATAAAAAATATTCTTCTATCTATTTTCAATTAAGCAGCGTTCGTAAGAAACGTGTTTTTTGACCGTTTTTTTGCCGACTTAGGTTGCAAATTAGGTCTCCACGAATGTACCTTTGATTTAAACGGGATAATATATAGCCTTTTTTCATTCCGAGAGTCCATTCTATGTAATAGTGAAAGAATTTTTTTAATCGGTTCAGTAGTTTTTGAGCCAAATCATTACAAACATACAAAAATACAAATGTTCTCTCTTTATAATATTAGTATAGATGAATATTATTTTATACAATAGATCATATTATTATACTATATTGACTTCAAATTGATTGTGATCGGTGGGGATCTACAGAAAAGCTAAGCTATAATAATATGTTTGTGGTAACTATGACCTAATCTGTGGTTTCACTGCAACTATTTTATTAATTTTGCGATGCGTGTATGTGAAATCCGTGATATCTTCTAGAGTTTTCATTTGAATTATATACTGTAAAGGACAATTTTAATCTATAATATGTGGCCAAGCTAATTAACGTAATTATTTGGATAAGGATTAATACTATATACTTGAAAATAGCCTAGGAAGTTATGTAATATTTTTTAACAAAAATTTTAAGATTAAAATGGTTACTGTGAGTCAACCTTAAGAGATAGACATATGCTGTCGCGGACTTTTTTGTAGGTCTTATTAAGTTGTACAACTCTTGCATAGAAAATATTCTTCTATCTATTTTCAATTAAGCAGCGTTCGTAAGAAACGTGTTTTTTCGACCGTTTTTTTGCCGACTTAGGTTGCAAATTAGGTCTCCACGAATGTACCTTTGATTTAAACGAGATAATATATAGCCTATTTTCATTCCGAAAGTCCATTCTATGTATTAGTGAAAGAATTTTTTAAATCGGTTCAGTAGTTTTTGAGCCAAATCATTACAAACATACAAAAATACAAAAATACAAATGTTCTCTCTTTATAATATTATTAGTACATACATAGTATAGAACAAGGAATAGAATTAGACAAGAACACACTCCCACCCTGGTGTCTCTCATTTGGGCCGTTTTGTTCTACAAAGCAATTACAACCTTATTGTTAAAGCATACGGATTAAATTGAATTAGTCAAAACATCTGCAGTGCACCATCATTTTTAGGGTTCCGTAGCCGAATGGCAAAAAACGGAACCCTTATAGATTCGTCATGTCTGTCTCTCTGTCAGTCCGTCCGTATGTCACAGCCATTTTATTCCGAAACTGTTAGGACTACAGAAGTAAAAGTTGGTAGATAGATGTATTCTATGAACCGCTTTCCGATTTTCATACAAAAATTAAAAATATAAAAGTTTAAGAGGGCCATCCCATACATGAAACTAAAACAGACAAAAAATTCTTCAAACCTATACGTGTGGGGTGTCTATGGATAGGTCTTTAAAAATGACATTGAGGTTTAAAGTTAAACATTTGAAAGATCGATTGAAACAAGGCGCGTCTAAAGTGGTAAAAAAGTGTTCCCCCCCCCCCCCCCTCTAACTTTTAAAGTATGGGAATGAAAAATCTAAAAAAAATATATGCCGTAGATCTCAATAAAAACTAACAAGGAAAACTGGTTTGAACGAGATACAGTCAGCAGTTTTTCAGATATAGCGACCACAAAGATAACTTGAAAAAACGATGAAAAACAAAGTTAATTTTTTTAGTTGCAAAAAATCATAGTTATAGAATACTTTACTGTATTACGGAACCCTACGAGTGCGAGTCCGACTTGCTCTTGGCCAGTTTTTATAACGTCTATGAGTTACCTACCTATCTCTACGTAGCGTATCTCTGACTCATATAGTAATCTGTGGTAGCGTAGAGAGAGAAATCTACACGTGCGTGTGTCTGTTGGTTGAGTGTTTTGTCTCTGTGATGAAGTGTGATCGTTTGTTTTGTTTACATTTTTGAAATATATTATAATTACATTTATTTTTATAATTCTAAGTAAATAATCGCGGACGTGCCATACGTAAGTCAAATCGATTTAATCATAATGACTGAGGGTGATATATTTGACCCCGAAGAAGAGGACCGAGACATAGTTGGAGCCGAAGATTTAGAACAACACTTTAGTAAAAAATACAAGTTACTCACAGAAACAGCGGTTTCATTAAAGAAATCATATATAAATAAACTGCACGGGACCAAGTTAGTATTGCATAACCATACATTTAGTCATTTTAGTGAATATTTGAATCCAAATAAATTACTATTGACTTTAAGTATGAAATTACAAATTACAATAGAAACGCAAAACATCCAGCTTAGCGATGAGTAAACTATACATAATTAGTTGTATATGTTATACACATATGTGCAACACAGCTCTTATCATTCCAGATCACTAAAACTAGCAGTAAGTTTATCAGATAATAGCATAGAACTATATGAACTGAACAAGGCTTCTCTAAGCCGCGTGTGTCGACTCAGCGGACACAAGGAACCGTTGACTGAGGTAGTGTTCTGTCCCAAAGAAGAACATCTGATTTACTCATCGGGGCAGGATGGTCTCGTCAAGTTGTGGGACACCAGGAGCAGTGGAAGCTGTGTGCAGGAATATAAAGGTAACAAAAATGGTACTGATGTGCATTGAAGAGTTCAACTATGTTAAGAAACTAGCTCTTTGTGAGAACACGCTTGTATTTACAGATTTTTCTAGGTTTGAGTTTTGAATGCAATTTTTTAATTTATAGTGTATAGACTAAGTGGTAAGTGACAATATGGCTTAGTAATCTAAAGTATGATAGCACTCAATGGCCTAGAATGGGATATTCAACAAAAGCAATATTGATCAATGGTCACAAATAAATACTCATATTTGTATCCTATTCCAGATGAAGATGAGCAGCTAAAGAAGCAGTATGACTGCATGGATGTGTCGTGCAACGGGCGGGTGATATGTGCCGGCAGCCAGGTTGCGCAGGATGACGCATACTTGGTGTTCTGGGACCACAGGAATGTGAAGCCTCTCGGGGGATACTGGAACTCACACACTGATGATGTGACACAGGTACATGTTCAATATCTTGGATCTGTTCATTACTCTGTCATGTTGAGGGGGTCATTGGTACCCATGGGTGAGTCTGTAGGCTTAGACCTTAATCTGTATTAAATTTTTACTCAATCTACCTGCTCTTTATGGATTAGATTAAAAACAGCTGTACTGCACCTTTACATGGTTGCATATAATAGGCATTAGAAACTGCCGATTTAGTCATTATTGTCTAGTCACACATACACACTCTAGTCGCAGGGATAATAGAAGACCAATGATAGAACACACAGTCGCCATAATGAGAAAACTGAGATATAAAATCAATGTAATCGTAGGATCACCAGGTGCTAATAGTAACATATGTAACTAAAACTGCTTTCCATTCCAGGTAAAATTCCACAAAAGTAAGACAGAAGTGCTGGCGTCTGGTTCATTAGATGGCTTGCTGAACATCTACAACATCCTAGAACCTAACGAGGATGATGCCCTCACATACTCCCTCAATGTTGAGAACTCCGTAGAGAAGATATCTTGGCTTGACGAGAAGCTAGTAGCCAGCGTGACGCAGTCCAATGACCTGCAGCTCTGGGATATAGAGAGTGGGGATATGGTCAACAGCTTCAATAGAGACAAAGTTGCTAGGAGTATAAAGGTAAGTTAGATTTTATCTCGATACTCTGATAAATATTTACTACTATTCTAAAATTGAAAGTAGCTCCGTATCTTCGTCTGTTTGGTTAATTTTCTGGATTAAACGGCTGGGCTGATTATGCTAAAATTTTGTAAAGAGTTGGCCGCATACCGGCCATCTCTAGAATAGAATAAATAATACTTTATGATGTAGGTGAAGCCATGAGGTGCTCCTACAGGTATTATTTAATTAACTGATCCCCATTTTTCTATCGTACACCCAGGCATACTAATATGCGACACCGTTACATGTTGGGCATTCCATCAATATGTACGAAGCAATTTGCTTCTACATTCCTTATACCCACTGCCAAGGAATGGAATTCTTTGCTTGAGTCTGTGTTTCCCGATAACTACCACCTGGGGGTCTTCAAGTCCCGAGTGAATATGTCTCTATTAGGTAAGCGTGCTCTGGTGAGATAGTAGTCATTAGCTTGCCTATTTAGCATATATAGAAAAAATATACTTGAAGCTAGTCAATACAGTGAAAACTAGAAATTTTATGTCTAGTATTATGATTGTAACGCACATTTCAGAGATCAAAGGGAGATGACTGCTATCTAGTAGACATATTCCCAACAGAAGACTCTCCTGTGCTGCTGGCCGGCTCTCATGGAGGAAATGGGTAATTCATTGATAAAATTATTGATTTTTACTGAAAAAAATATTTGTTATAAATTGTGATATAAATTAAAATGATCCAACCTTGTTTAGATTGTCATAACTCATAATTTTGCAATGCATTCATTATTTAGGCAATATACACACTACCCCGCGCCACACTGCGGGGTGCGTGGCGGCGAAGCCACGCGTGCGGGTGCGCGAGTGCAGATCTGCATCATCATGCAGATTTTTGGTATTCATTTCTTGGACCCACCACGCGCGAGTGTACGTGTTTCTCCGCATGTAGGCGCGTGAATGTTTAGTGTGTTGCACTACGCGTGTTGTCTATACAAACATAGATACTTGCAAACAACGTAAGACCACGCACTCCCGCGCTACGCTGGGTCGATGACCGCGCTACGATGCGATGCAGTGTCAGAATCGCCGGCCACTTTGTCTATCAAAAATCAATAACTTACAACTGAGGCTCCTAAGCAAACTGTCAAAAACTCCTCGTGGCTTTACAATATTGAGCATCAACAACAAAATCATTTTAACTAAAAGTTGTTATACAAAGTTGTAGTGTATGTATATTTGTAGAAATAAGGGTATATTGTAAATGTTTCAGTGATGTTCTAAGATCGGTCGCAGTGACAGGCAAGAAATTACAACCCTACTCTGACTTCACGGGAAACAAACAGACAGTGCGCTGCTGCTGGTACTACAAACATGTGAGTATCACTATTGTGTATTATTATTTATTATTCACTATTTATATGTTTATATTTATGCTCAACTACAAGCAATACAATCCCAGACCATCTCAAAAAGTTACATAATTATGTGTATATCACATGTCCAATGACAAGAGTTAACTGTACTTAGTACTAGACTATACCGGAATAATTTACACTTTAACGGCCTTACTAATAAAAATGTGCCTATACATCTGTTAAACGGTTGTACAGTTGCACGATGAAAAAGCGCTAAACACGCGTCAATCCATTGTTTGACTAATAAACGTTGAATAGGCGGTGGGTATCTACATAGACGTTTAACACTTTTTTATTTTTCTTCTGGCAACTATTAGTCAATTCGTTTAGAAACTGTTGTCGTCTTAAATAGTTCCGTAAATGATTATTTCATAAAGTTTACAAATTATTAATATTAGTCATGAAATTTTGTTTTAGGAATGCAATATTAATCAAACTACGTTGTTTTTGGAACTTCTTATTGAAATTAGTTGACATAATGGAAAATATTTCTTTTTAGTAGGAGTGAAAGAATTAAAACAAATTTTAGAACGAAACACTCAAATTGACTGTTGTCCTCTGTCTACGCTGTTGACATTGTAGCCATGGAGACTAGCGGTCTCCATGGCTACAATATAAACATGATTGTAGCCATCTTTGAACAAATTGTCAATTTCCAAAGAGAATGTAATCACTGCGTTTAGTTTCTTCCGCATAGCTTTTCGTAAACCTGTAATTTGTATTTAAAATGCAAAATCTGAATTGTTCAAAAAAATGGATCTGCACGGTCTTCATAATGTTTTCGATTTTTTTATTTGCCTCTTCTATCTCCCAATGGTCAAATATGTCGAAATAATTTATGTTATCCATTTCAATGAGAACAAATCTAACACATACAAACGATCCTCAAATAACAGCATACTTTTTGAAGTTTGAAGAATCAAAACGTTTTTTTACAGAATACTAGACACAGATTCAATAATAGTTACTTTGTCTAGACATGATTTCAATCAGCTGATAATAGAGAAATCCGCCATTTTAATCATTAACACACTCGCTAAACTAGGGTCCCAGGCTGTTTAAGAAATAGACAGCCTCCTTTGATAATGGCACATATGTATACCAACTTTATCCAAGGCTTACGTCAAAAATATTTTTATTGGTCAGCTTTTGTGGTATACAACGTGTGTACAGAGTGAAAAAACTTTATTAGTAAGGCCGTTAATTTTTATAATAATAGCGACACGCTCTTGCCAACCGGTATGAGATAGAAACCATGCTTGCCTGAAAATGGACAACGCTAATGAGACAACGCGCCCTATATGGTTAACATAAGTTCTGGCGGGTGAAACCGCGAGGCGAAGTTAAATATTATGTAGTAGCTTGCTTAAATTTGTCGAGAAGCTCAGATATATAAAGAACACCAACTTATTTGTATGTATGTAACGTTTCAGAGAGACATTCTAGTGACGACCGGCGAGTCCGGGCTGATCAGTGTGTGGAGCGCGCGCGCGGGAGAGCAGGACGTGGCTGCCTCCACCAGACTGTCTCGCTCACTCAACAAGCTGCAAGTTAACAGACATAAACCTTACTGAAGTACAGGACTATCTGTGTACTCGCGTTTTATTCATAGAATATTCATCATCATCATAGTCAGCCGGTGTCAGTCCACTGCTGGATGTAGGCCCTCTCAAGACACGCCACTGAGCCCGATCTTCGGCTCTTCTTTTCCAGTCACTGCCCACCGCTTTACGTGGTTAATTCCCATCGTCCCCCACTAAAACGATCCCCAGTGGGGGACGTTAGGACAAATATCATCGCTCCACCTGGTCACAGGACGTCCTACGCTACGTTTGCCGATTCGCGGTCTGCACTCTAGAACCAGTCAGGCCTGTCGCACTCCGCGCTGTAGCTATGAAACTACAAGTACCTCCGCGCCACCCAGCTGGTTATAAGTTCAGTCAGTTAAGTGTCACGCGCGCTCTCGATCGGCCGCGCGCCTTACTTGTACCTTCCTCAATATTATATTCCTTGCTTACGATATTAACATAGTAGGTAACTGTATAGAGTAACTATTAAATATTTATCCAGTATGTCTAAACGGAAGGCTACAAGGTTTTGCGTAGCTTACGGGTGCTTAAACAACGACCGGTTGACGACTTTACATTCCATGCCATTCCTAAAAATCTAGAAGTAAGCCTGTCTGTCTCTTTCGAGATTTTAATAAACTTAGACATTAATAAACTTAGACATTAATAAATTTAATATTATTTATAAGTAACGTAAATCTAGGTAAGTAGGCTATCTAGGTACTTTTTGTTTAACGATCCGGTCGCTGCCTTCCAGTTTTCGACTTTTTTTTCGCGTAAAAGTCAATGACCTTAAAGATCGTTCAGTCAGGCCTGTCGCACTTCGCGCTGTGGCTATGAAACTACAAGTACCTCCGCGCACCCGCTCGGGTGCAAGTTCAGTCAGTTAAGTGTCACGCGCGCTCTCGATCGGCCGCGCGCCTTACTTGTACCTACCTCAATATTATATTCCTTGCTTACGATATTAACATACAAAAATATTATTCAGTACGTAGTATCATAGTAGTCTGTGTTCAGTATGTCTAAACGAAGGGCTACAAACCTTTGCGTAGCATACGGATGCTTAAACACCGACGGCAATGACGACATTACATTTCATACACTTCCTAAGAATCTCGAGAGGAAGACATTATTATTAATAAACGTAATATTATTTATAAGTAACGTAAATCTAGGTAGTGTGGCTATCTAGGTACTTTTTGTTAACGGACCCGTCGTTTAGTAGTAGTTATCAACTTTTTTCGCGTAAAAGTCAATGAGCTTAAAGATCGTTCACTGTAAGTAGACCTCCCGGGTACTAGTGGCCGCCTTCTAATGCAGGGTCAGTGTATACTAGTTAGTTCAATAATTATATCAATTGAACAATAAAAGAAGGGGATAGAAAATGACAACTTTTTTGCCTTTTGTTCATTTTATTTGTTAATTTTGTCGACGCGCTGCACATGTAGGTACTTATGTAAAAAGCAAAGAATGTCACACATAAAATGGTAGGTAGGTATAAGTCAGCTGAGTTTCATGTTTCAAGGGAATTCACGTTATGATCTTTAGAGAATTTCTATCGACATTACATCTTGCAAAATATTAATTGTAACCTACTTGAAATTGGTAGGCTAAAGGCTTCAATTAGTTTACTCATAACATTCAACCCTATAGGAGAGGCCGCGAGTTGACCGCGAGTTTATCGGCGGCGGGATGACGTCGCCCGGTGCCGATCCTGCTGTGGACAAGCTGCCATACATACATACATGCTCCGTACATGTACCGCTACTTCGGCGCCGGCATTTTTTTGCCGGTGAAGTCCCGGTGCCGTTGCTGTGGACAAACGCTCTTAGTTCCTTTGCACACGTACCGGTTGCCGGGTAGCCCGGCGCCGGATACCCGGTGTCAAATAAGCTGAATGCCGGATAAATTACGCCGGTACATGTGAAAGCTATGTACCATGCCCATACACTTCACCACCAGGTAACCGGCACCGGCTACCCGGAAACCGGTACGTGTGAAAAGAGCCTTACGGTGCGCAACACGCGGTTCATAGTTACTATTAGTGGATACTGTGACGCAAATTCAAGGTCGCACCCAAGGCGTGAAGCGCATTTTGAACGTTACCAGCTTTGTAACTAGGTTTATTCTCGCATTTTTGCTCTAAGGGACTGTATTTTCTGTACTTGTACTATTCATTATTCTGTGAACCAGTTTACCCCAACGGTTATCGTACTGCGGCAGATATGTCCAGCACACTGCCACTTCAGTTTACTAATCAGTTGAGCTATGTTGATCACTTTAGTGTTATACCAGGCCTCCCTCACTCGCCCATAGCTACTGCGATTTATACCTAAACTTTCGTCAACGCCGGCGGTACTATCTGCCAGTCGGTTGTCACTGCTCACGCGCGCGCAACGTATATTATTATTCAAATGACGGGATAACTGCGCATTCGTATTCTATATTAGAAAGGAATTAAGTTTTTCATAGTCATTTTGCGGGTTTGACAAAAACAAGCATAATATGTTTCATTTTTTTATGCTACCGATACTAAAATGAGAAAACGGCGTAAAATTCACTTTCTTGACTTCAAATTCGACTCCTAGTTAGGAATTTTGGTATTATTTTGTGAGGTAAATAAAAAGAATTCGTAAACTCTTTTTTTTTTATTTCATTGAGTCAACCCTTTACTGTATTAGGAGCGCGCCGGTACATCGCAGTAATAACAACGCTAGGTCGAGCGCCTTAGACACATTTTTGCTTATGTATTTTTTGTAGGGGAGTGAAGTATCTGTTACGTAGTAACTATTATATAATCTGTGGGTATACACTTAAAGATAGAATATTGTGTGATATTTCACAAACTATTTTTTTGCTGTCAGTCGAGCACTTGATTATCTTACACGATGTTTAGTGATTGTTTTCCAAGATGGAATAATTTTCATTCTCTGAACGGCCGAAGTATAAGCACAGAATAATGAATAGTACAAATAAGTAATTTATTTTTCACTTTTGAGTGCCTATTTGTGGTTGTGCAGTCGGTTTTATTTTTTTGTGTGTGTTTTTGTAAACGGTTCTTTAATTGACAAGTCATACCTAAATAAATAATAATCAGTGTACTCATAAATACTTGAAAATACCTTTCATACATAGATAAAATTGTGGCTGCTGTATTCTTTATCAAGAATTTGTTGGAGAATTGAAAACAAGAAATATATCACCACCGAAAGGTAAAATACGTTACGATCATTTAAAAAGGGCACTAACAAATTACTCAATTTAAAAATATTATTTTGGTTTAAATAGACCAATAGTATCTAATTATTTTCTTTGGTAACATAATAGGGAAGGTACGTATTTACGTTACAAGGTTTTAAAACCTGGTTTATGCTTGCAAGTACGCCAACCAGGGTCCGACCTTAAAGACTTGCAAGACTTAAAAGTATTTTATTCAACAACTCACTCGTTAACTTGGAAGTCTTTTTTATGTAACGCTATATTGCGCCTTATTGAATATTAATAATAAGAGTCAATTTTCTATGCGAGTATTTTCAATTCCTACGCTTGGAAGTATTTCATTTTTATACACACGATATTCGCCTCTATTCTCTTAAGCACATGGATCAAATTCCTATGCAAGTATTTCGGCTAGGCTCAGTCGCATCGGGCGCGCCCGTCTCATACGAAATACTTTAAAGGTTTTTGCAACTTGCAAGTCTTAAAAGTTTTTTTTATTGTGAACACTATATTGCGCCTTATACCGACAAGAATAAGGGTCAATTTTCTATGCAAGTAATTTGATTCCTACACTTGGAAGTATTTAATTTTTATACACACGATATTCGCCTCTATTATGTTAATACATGTATTAAATTCCTATGCAAGTATTTTAGCCGGGCTCGATAAATACTTGAAAGTATTTTGAACCCTGGTTTTCAGCCCTGGTAGTTGATGGTGGTCGTACTACGTAGCCCTGGTACTGGATTTATCAAGTACGACCCATCGCTATAACATAAATAAATAAACACCACAGACTGCATTAATATATCCAAAGAACAGAGTGAGTAGTCCACCCACAGACTAGAGAAGTCGCACTAAAGCGCCGGACACACTGCCACGGTCTGCGGTTGGCCAGCGGTCAAACCAACTGACATTCACGAAAAGTATATCAATAAATAACAATTTGTTCAAACGAACTTCTGGGTAATAAGCATTTTGGCCTAACCCACTTCCACTACATAATGACTACACGTTCACGCTCAAGACGTTTACTGCAAGAATGTAGTAGGCCAGAATGCAAAAATTAAGAACTCAATCCTAAATATTGCAAAAAAAGTATGAACATATAATTGAAACCATAAAAAAGGAGAATAGTGAGAAATATAAATTAATAAAAAAGTTAATGGAGGAATATGACGTCAATTCATTAGAATTTGAAAAAATGTGTATAGAAAATAACGGCCTCCGTATGAAACTGTCTGAGTGTGAGAATACAAAAGCAGACTTGCTATCCGATAGAAGTATAATGGAACAAAAATTGCTTGATCTCGTGAAAGAAAAAGATAAATATGAAATAGATTTATCCCTTATCATAAACCCTATGCAGGAAAAGTTGAACACAACTTCAAAAGAGTTAGACCAGCTTCAGCTGAAGTACAGCAAACTTCTAACTGACTCTAATTTGAGCAAACCATCCAAGAATTCAATGGCAACCTTAATGCCGGTAGTTTCAGGCAAGAAGAGGAAGACAATAAACTTTCTAACGAGAAATATAAAAAACCTTACTAAAAAAGCAATAAACTATGTGGAAAAAAATAGGACTGAAGAAAAAAATAGAGAAATAGAAAGGGAAGGCTGGGCTAAAGAAAATCAACTTTTATCCGACGAACTAGTAAAGCGGAATGAGACAATTAACAAACAACAAGAAGAAACAAATAAATTGATAGATTTAATTGATATGTATAGAGATAAACTGAAAAAAAATGAATACTCTATAAACACGTTAACATTTATAGAACAAAGAATAACTCAACTTCAGGACTTCTTAGATATAAATCACAAAGACAACGAACATGAAGAAAGGAACGTAATAGGCCACATGCTGCCTGATACTAATTTGAATACCAGCATTGCTTTAACAACTGAAGAAAACCTTTCCTGTTCCAACAGTAATGAGCATGCTTCCGAAAGAAACTACGACATCAATCTATATACAGATAGAACCGGACAGGGTCTCGCTAGCCTAATCGCCAATCATACCTTGAAGAGTGTTATCAACTACTGCAGTCCAGGCTCTTCGTTTAAAATATTAGTCCAGGAACTATGCAATGGCATTAATTCAAGCACATCATCGTCGACTTGGATTCTTGTTGTGGGCGAAACAACAAAAATTAACCGAAATGAGTTCAAAGATTGTTTACAAAAGTTAAAAGACATTAGTGGTGATAATTTATCCCAAAACATTTTAATATGTACATTGCCCTATGGAAAAGACTATAAATATAACAACCATACTTTTGTATTGGACATGGATATGTATAACGTGACATGCAGTAGTGATAACTTTGCAATTATTGACGATCTGTATCTGTATCGAATCTGTAAAATATAACCGAAATTTGACAAATAGGCATCGTTATACATTAAGTTATATAATTATATCAAATATTGACGCTCCTATTGGTAAAACAAAGACTGTTATAGAGGTCACTATAACGCCTAATACTTATAGTTCTAATAATACTCAAAGTCCTAGTAATGTCACTCAAGACACTCAAGTGTGTGATGTAATCAATATTTCTGGCGAAAGCGAATGTCAAGACCTCCACAGCTCAAATTCAATTTTTTTAAGACCGAGTCAGCCTTATCATGTATCAATATAGTGCATCAAAACATTCAGGGACTTTACAATAAAGAACTCGAAATAAGCTTATTTCTGCAACACAGCAGGGCTGATGTACTATGTATAACAGAAAGCTGGATAAAACAGCATGAGTTACTACAATTAAGCTTTACTAAACATATGGTTGGTAGCTGCTTCTGCAGAACTAGAACTTCGAGAGGTAACTCAATGATATTGCTTAGTAATAAATTAAAGTATAAACCAAGGGATGACATTATTGGGTTTTCGGTGGAACGTAATATAGAAATATCTTGTGTGGAGCTAAAAAGCCATTTAATAGTCTGTATATACAGACCACCATCAGGTACTTTTTAAGTGTTTGAATCAGTATTAGAAGAAATTCTACAAAAAATTAGTCAAAAAAATAAGCATATCATTGTAGCAGGTGATTTCAATGTGAATATGATTGAATCATCTCCGTTGAAAACGAGCCTAGCCAACTTATTTGAAAGTTTCAATCTCCTACCTCAATTTCTTGAGCCTACGAGAATCACCGCTACCTCAGCGACATAATCTTTCAAAAAATAAGCTCAGACCACACAGGCCAGATCATAACTATACTTGTCGATACTGATATTAAAAATAAGACTAAAATTTTGAAATCCAGAGTCATCACTAATAAGAAAATAGAGTTATTTAAAGCGACAATCAACGAGCAGCTATGTAACGTAAATAATGACAATACTAACAATGATAATCCGAATATTAGCTATAACAACCTTTTCAATATAGTAAGAGCTAACTTTGATGCAATCTTCCCGATCAAAAGTAACCTAAAAAAGGAAAAAATGTCCTTTAATGATTGGGCTACTAAAGGGATTTATAAAAGCCGAAAACGAATGTACGGACTATATATAGAAAAAAAAAATTTACAGAGATGAAACATTTGTCAACTTTGTTAAAAATATAGTCAAATATTTAAAAAAGTATGTAAAAAGGCCAAAGCATTATTCATCAACAGTAAAATCTCCAAATTTAAAAACAAAATCAATACTGTATGGTCTATCATAAATTCAGAAACTGGCCGATCAAAACGCCAAAAGTGTGAATTCGAAGTACTTTACAACAACAAAGTCATAACCGACAAGGAAAAGGTATCAAATATCTTTGCTGACTACTTTAGCAAAATACCTTATGACACAAAGAAAATGCTAGAACCATGCCGGAGGAAAGCAACTGAATTTCTACAAGAAAACTACCCAATCGTCGACAGTGAATTTAGTTTTCACCATGTCTCGACATGCTCTGTCATAAAAACTTTTAAATCTTTGCAGTCCAAGACTTCTGAGGACTTTTGGGGATTCTCAACTTCATTTCTAAATAAAATTATAAATATATTGGCTCCTTATTTAGCGCAAATATTTAATAATTGTGTAGATACAAATATATTTCCGGATGTTATGAAATGTGGCAAAATATTACCGATTTACAAGAGTGGGAATCACCGTGAACCCAACAACTTCAGACCCATCTCTATCCTACCAGCTTTTAGCAAGATCTTTGAAAAGATCCTGCTTACGCAATTAAGTGCCTTCTTCAACAACCATAAAATATTTTATTCAAACCAGTATGGGTTCACAAAGGGTTGTTCCACTTCTGATGCTGTCACAACTTTTGTGACCAAGATATACGAAGCATTGGAAAACTCTCAAGATGTAGTAGGTATCTTTTGCGATCTATCAAAGGCGTTTGATTGCGTCCACCACGGTATACTCCTAGAAAAGTTGTCACACTATGGGGTTAGAAATGGAGCACTTGAGCTTATCAAATCGTATCTCACTGATAGAGTAGTTAATGTATGTGTAGATGATGCAATGTCCAATAAATTGATTGTAAATATTGGCGTTCCCCAAGGATCAATTCTGGGACCATTTCTTTTCTTGGTATACGTAAACGATGCTGCCCTTTTTTGTAGAGAAATTCGCAAAGCCAGTTTTATTTGCAGACGATACGTCACTTTTGTTCAATATTAAAAGGAACATACAACTGAAAAGATAAAAACTGCACTAAGCGATCTACACAGCTGGTTTAGTGTCAATAATCTTGCACTTAATGCCAAGAAAACTTAAAGTGTTAAATTTTCCTTGACAAATGATGTAACGTTACCACCGATAGAAATAAATAATGACATATTAGACTTGACATTTAAAACAAAATTTTTAGGAATAACGGTAGATAGTAAATTACAATGGGGAGCACACATAGAAGACCTTTCACGAAAACTGAGCTCAGCTGCCTACGCAGTTAAAAAAATCAAGGAACTGTCAAACTTGCAGACAGCTAGAATAGTGTACTTTAGCTACTTTCACTCACTGATGACATATGGAATCCTCTTATGGGGTACGGCAGCTGACGCCAAATCAATGTTTGTTTTGTAAAAAAGGGCAATTCTTTTCCTATATGGCCCCCAGAGAATCTCTGAAGTAACACTTTAGTGAAATCAATGTCTTAACCATGCCTTGTCAATACATATTAGCCAACATAATGTACACCAGAAAAAATTTCGTTAATTTCAAGCAGCATAGTGACAATCACTCTTATGGCACGAGAAATAAAGACAAACTCGTTCAACCAACTACCAGGCTGTTGAAAGTTAGCAAGTCTTTCTTGGTCAACTGCATTCGTTTTTACAACATCCTGCCGGAATGGTTGACCCAGCTAAACGAAAGACTTTTTAAGGTAGGTAACAGTAAAACGAATGCTGTTAAGTAAAGCGTACTATTCTGTCCAGGAATTTGTTGACGATAAAAAGGCATGGAAAGACATTGACTGTTTGGAGAACATCGATGAGTTCATTCGCTAAGTTTCGTCTGAGTTATGCAATTTTAGCTTTTAAGCATAATGTTTTTGACACACACTTGAAATGGACTGGACAATTTACAACCTGACTTTAAAATTTTATGGATTATTCTATTTTTTTTTAAATATTGAAATGCCTACATGTCATCATTAATTTTTAAGCTTCATGTCGTCTGTTGCCATCTTAATGTATTGCTGTATCTGTCTACACCTAATTATTGTTGTTACAATAAGTGTCTACTTGACGTTCATAAGTGTACAATGTACCTATTTGAAGAAAATAAATGAATCTGAATCTGAAATGCTCTCGTGGAAGATGGCTGCGAGACGAGGCATGGTTATAGTACTGAATTTAGTCCAATGCATATAGAGCTTTCTCAGTCAGCCTGGTTTTATACTGAAAGTTAGTTGTTATTGCTTCGACACCATTTAGTCATTCCAACCTGCAACCACCACGCCTTCGTTATGTTTACCTATACTTTATGGGTGAGGCCTATGTCCAACAGTGGACAGAGATAGGCTGATGATGATATTATACACAATTGTCATGTTAACTAATATTTCTTACCCACCTCAAAGATCGCTCGATCATACTACTACACTAAAAACAAAACACAAGTTCAATAACGTAAATCTATTTATTAAAATTCCAAATTAATTTCTATAAATAAATTCAATAAAATAAACATACGGTGCTCCACCGTAAAAATAATTGATTTAAGTGTATAATATTAAACGGTTATAAATAATAATCGGTCGTATATTAAAATAAGTCTTATTTGTAAACGAACACACGTGAGCAGATCACACATCCAGTGTAAGGCGCGCCGCACACGGCCACCGCTACCTATCTACTAGATAACCTAACTTACTTTAATTTGGATAACTGTCGACACACACGCTGTGTCTGCTACTCGATTCACATCTTTATACATACTATAAAATAAAGTCTTTTTCTCCGTCTGTACGCTTACATCTTCTAAACTACGCAACGAAGCGGATTTCATCAATATATAGTGGTTCAAGGTGAAGGTTTAAACCAGGATTGAACGCGGGCAAAGCCGCGGGGAGCAGCTAGTATATAATAAAAGTGTAATAAGATCGCGGAACATGTCGCCCGGCACTGTGAGTGTGACCGATGCCGAGACCGTACCAGAATAGTGTCGCGCGGCACTGTGAGTGTGACCGATGCCGAGACCGTACCAGAATAATGTCGCGCGGCACTGTGAGTGTGACCGATGCCGAGACCGTACCAGAATAATACAGCTTGTTAACAACTACTTTTTTATTATTTAATTAGGTTGTGATATTGTTCTGAAGTCGAGCAGCAGTTTTTGTGTCCATAACACCGTTTGTCCACCGACGACGTCACCGGGACGTCAACGAGAACGAGATGACGGCGCCGAAGTAGCGGCACATATGTATAGTATGGCCGCTTGTCCACAGCATGTCCGTCACCGAGCGCCGCCGTCATCCCGGCCGCCGATATTTTGGCGCGACCCCTAGAACTCGACCCGAGATAGTGACGGGCCGATGTGCCGGCTGGCAATAAAAACACGTTTGATCTTGTCCACACATTGCCGTCGCACGGCGCAGTTCGATCGGTTATAGTTTTAGCCACGCTTTTGACAGCTAGAACAAACTGAACCACTGAGATCGGTCGCGGTGGACACACTATCGCCGTCACGTCTAAACTCGGACCGAACATATCTGGTTATCGGTGACGTCCCGGTGACGGGGGCGGTGGACAAACAGTGTAAGGGCCGAAACACATAACCGTATAAACACATATGGCCGTCACGACTTAATTAAAGGCTCTCAAATAAGACATCTACTAATATAAACACGTCAAATATGAAACAAGTACATCTACTCTGATAACATCCATAACAACATCAAATACATTTAAAAATTTCATCAAATTAATACTAGGAGAACCGAACGACACTATTAATTTTAAAACGATTACATAAAATTAGCATCTACACATTTTTGTACTCAAAACTGTGATGTTAAACATTTATTTACTAACAGACACAAATATATAAATAACTATGTACAGCGTTTTATAAATACCTCCTCCGTGATAAGTTCCTTTTTATAGATTTAAAATCGGGAAAATCACGATAAATTCCCGATTTTAAATCTATAAGTTTAAAATAAACGTGAGTTTTTATAAGTTCTTTTTTTTATTATTGTCCAAAACGTGTTCCAAGTGTTTCGAAGACTTGTATTTTGTTAAGTTTTAAAACACCGATCGGTGTAAATCTCAATGCCTACCATGAATATAACTCGCAACATATTTTACGTTACGTTATTTGTCAATGTATGGGAGCTTAATTTATTATGACTACTTATGTATGTGTAATGCTGGGACCTAATTGATGGCCCACTGATAGGAGATGACGACATTTTCTTGGCAATATATAAAAACAGAAGACATCATTTTCATCCACCTGTCATGCTAGGAAAATTTAGCCACAGAAATTCCACTTCACAAAATGGCATCTAAGTCTTAAATGGACTAATTCCACAAATGACAAACTCTCGCAATGACAAATTCTAAAAATGATTAATTCTCAGTGGCGAAATAAATTTAATTAGATTTAATTAATAAATAAATTAGATAGAATTTAATTTTACATTTACTACATTTTATAAAAAAATCCTAACTGAATTTATTTTGCGAATTTTAGAATTGTCCATTGTGAAAGTTCGGTATTTGTGGAATCAAATAAGTCCCTTTTCTAGACCTCTTTAAGAATGTGCCATTTTGAAAATTGGTCAAGTCATCCTGCGCCTAAACCGCTACAAAGGTAGTAGGTATAGGTACATCACAAGATCAAGCAGTCTATTACCTTCCTAGTAGACGCTGCCTGCTCTAATCTCATATAGCAGCGTCTCTTTCTCTCGGGCGGAGAAGGTGCGATACAAATATCAATGTTTCATACCTCGACGGGCCCTCATTCTGTGACGGTTTTTTACTCTCAATGTGTATAGATATAGTAGAGATAGCATCGATGCTGGCGACCAATAGCCTGCGTGTAGCAACGTCCCCGAGCATGTTCGCGAACTAATCTGCGAGCTTTTATCATTTCGATGACTGGAACATTATGAGTCTGAAAAGATTATACATTAATTTATAATATTAGTACACGCTGAACACGAGTGTCGTGCGAGCACAGAACAGACGGTAGTACAACATGCTACATATAAATACGCTCGATGAACATTATCTGCCAAATAACGTAAAAGTGAATAAACTAGTCTACTGAAATAAAACGTACGACCATTGATAAACATTATAATAAGCGTGACCACATCCTCACCTGATGAAAAATGATGTTGCGGTCGACGATTGTGAATTTTGTGCGAGACGTAATGTTTACAAAAACATCATTAGTCTGAAACAAACAAGCAAACGTTTCAATCAA
This sequence comes from Cabera pusaria, assembly GCA_954871355.1. Lineage (NCBI taxonomy): Eukaryota > Metazoa > Arthropoda > Insecta > Lepidoptera > Geometridae > Cabera > Cabera pusaria. Next base: position 24,963,821 of record OX940902.1, read on the forward strand.
ATCACCGACAGGAAGAAACATGTTCCTGATTGAACTTATCTGACATATTTTATATGACGTTATATTATTATGTCAGACTAGCTGTGCCCCGGAGCATCGCTCGCTTTAAACCACTTAAACAATATTTTAGAACGAATATTAAGTATCTTGAAATGTCACACACTTTATATTTTTGTACATTGTTATTATGCATAATTGGTTAAAAATGCAATTCATAATTTTTTTTATACTGGGTAGGCTAGCGTTTGATCACTATCTCACCTGATGTTAAGTGATGATGCGATCGAAGATGTAGCACGCTTACCTAGAAGATCCCTGTTCACTCGCGATCGTAATTTCGACGTATCGATAGGATCGTACCGTGGCTTAGTCAGAGCACCTGGGCATTTCCTAGGAGGCGCTGGCTCGAGTCACGTCGGTACGATTACATTTTATTGTGTGTAACAATATTTTAGAAGTTTCACTCTGAGGTCCGAACCCTTAGCCCGTCGGCTATACAACCCGATATAAACACTACTGTCTCTCACAAAGTGTAACAAAATATCGGGTTGGTAGAATGTGACTTCACAGGTTATAGAGACGTGTCTGGTCCAGTGGTAGATCGTGATCGTGATCGTCCCACCGTAACAATCAGCGGCTCACCTTGATACAAGCCTACAAGGTACAACCTGTACTATACATTCTGTGTGAGGCGCAACATGACCCGATACATCTAGGTATACCGACATGTCTGTATGTATATGGTAGGTCGATACCGGATGTATTAGTACGAGTCTTACACAGTCGCGTCTTGGTATACACTTCGAGAAGGAAGAGGTCCGTCTGTATATATAAAACGGTACGGAGCTCAATTATCTGACAGCCTTATAAAAATTGGCAAATATTTTACTGATAGGTTACCGGACTTTATCAGGAATTGTTGAAACTGAGCCTTTAAATGCTGATCCTATCGATAAATGTTATAATTGTTAAATTGTAAATGTTAAATGTTATAAATGTAAAGAAAAATATAGTTTTCTTTAATTTGAATATCCCCGCTTAGCAAGCGCCATCGTGGCAGTCGCCAACATAATATATCGATAGTGTTTGTAATTTTGTAATCTGTGGTCGATTTATAACCTTTGGAACATCGAATCAATCTAATCTGTCGTAGGCAACAATTTATTTACTAAATAATTTTGTTACAATTACAATAAAAAGACAATTACTAAAGTGTTTTTGGAATCGACATTGTGATTAATATTAAATGTCGTTTCTTTTATTACAGGTAAAGCTATATTACTTATTAGGTACTTACTTTTAGTTACCTTCTATGTGTAAATATTGTACTCATAGGAATAAATATCTTTTATTACAGAGAAACTCAATTGTGTTTTGAATTTTTGTTTTCAAATTTATTTTCAATTCAATTCAAAATTCAATATTTTATTGTCGTCATATTTACACAAAAACGGTACTTTAAATATAAAAATCAATTGCTGTTCGTTAGTCTCGCTAAAACTCGAGAACGGCTGGGCCGATTTAGCTGATTTTGGTTTTGAAATGTTTGTCGTAGTCCAGGGAATTTTTAAACGGTGAGAAAATTTGGAAAAATTGCGAGGAAGATAGTAAAAACAACAATTTCATTTTCCCATATAAACTGTTCTACCTACTTTCCTATCAAACATTTGACGTTCGTCCCTTCGGTACGGTAGGGTAGACTCTTTTGCACTCTCGAATAGAAAATTAAAGCACGTATTAAATTAAGGGTTTTGAATCGACAACATAATACCTTTGCCTATTATTCTTTGCCTATTTTTAAAAATATGGTAAAGAATTATTTTCTATCCACTGTCAAATGAAAGCTATCGATCTGTCTTATTTACCGTTTAGTAATACTATACCTATATATATTAGTATATTTGTATTATGCCTATATATGTATTAGAATCCGAATTAGATTGTAAGTAGGCATTAAGTAAAATATGTAGCAGATTTTTTTTTATTTTATTGTGCACCGCCGTCCATTCTTTAATTTTACTCCAGTCCATCCTAAGGTTGTCTGGAAGAGATCGCTCTTAGCGATAAGACCGCCGATTGTATTACCATAGTATAGTTGTATTACTTTAAGTTGTATTTTTTTTTCTGGTGATCAATAAAGAGTTATTGTATTGTTGTATTGTATTGTATAATATATCCACATTACTCGGATTATCGCGTGGGTATTTAAATTTTAATATTTTGACATTAGATGGTTGTCCCAGGTTGTCATTGTTAGTTCGTTCAGAATTTTTTGTCATTGTATTGACATACTTTGATGGTTGTCATTATAGCGCTTCCATACATGGGTATTCGCTATAACTGGATAAAAATCGATAAAAACAAATTCAAATTAAATAATAAAGGGGGTTCCCATACAAGAAACGTGTTTTTGAGGCTTTTTATGCTCGAACTTACAAAACTTATAAGATAAAGAATTAAAATGTACTCATGGTGTGTATTACAAGGGCTGCAAGACCAAATAATAAGAACTAAATTAAATTAATAATGAAAGGGGGTACATACAAGAAACGTATTTTTCCGGCAAATATTGTTCAATCGGAACCCTGCGTGTGCAGCAGGCCTGTCACGCACTTGGACAGTTTATTTATATACATTATATTTTAATTGTATTCGCGGTACGAAGCTCCCGGTCAGCTAGCAGATGATAAAGATAAAATGTATTAAACCGGAAGAGTATATGTGTATACAGTGTGTAGTGCCGGAAGTGTATGTATGTAAAGTATGTAGTACCGGAAGTGTATCGCCTTGTGCGAGAGCAGACGGTTGGTGTCGGCGCGGTCAGCCAGCGGCAGCGGCACGGGCGGGCAGTCGGCCGCCTCCTCGCGGTACGTGTGCGAGGAGACGCGCGCGCTCAGCCGCGCCTCGCCGTACGGCCCGCGCAGCGCCACCCACTGCAGCGCCAGCGGGGACACCGGCTTGCTCTTCAGGATCAGCTGCGGACCGGGACGTGCATCATTATCATAATACATGTATTGATACAACTCACTAAGTCATTTACATACGTAGGTGGTGTTGCAGATTGTGTACGTCGGTATACCCACATTTACATATGTAGGTGGTGTTGCAGATTGTGTACGTCGGTATACCCACATTTACATATGTAGGTGGTGTTGCAGATTGTGTACGTCGGTATACCCACATTTACATACGTAGATGGTGTTGCAGATTGTGTACGTCGGTATACCCACATTTACATACGTAGATGGTGTTGCAGATTGTGTACGTCGGTATACCCACATTTACATACGTAGGTGGTGTTGCAGATTGTGTACGTCGGTATACCCACATTTACATATGTAGGTGGTGTTGCAGATTGTGTACGTCGGTATACCCACATTTACATATGTAGGTGGTGTTGCAGATTGTGTACGTCGGTATACCCACATTTACATATGTAGGTGGTGTTGCAGATTGTGTACGTCGGTATACCCACATTTACATACGTAGGTGGTGTTGCAGATTGTGTACGTCGGTATACCCACATTTACATATGTAGGTGGTGTTGCAGATTGTGTACGTCGGTATACCCACATTTACATATGTAGGTGGTGTTGCAGATTGTGTACGTCGGTATACCCACATTTACATACGTAGGTGGTGTTGCAGATTGTGTACGTCGGTATACCCACATTTACATATGTAGGTGGTGTTGCAGATTGTGTACGTCGGTATACCCACATTTACATATGTAGGTGGTGTTGCAGATTGTGTACGTCGGTATACCCACATTTACATACGTAGGTGGTGTTGCAGATTGTGTACGTCGGTATACCCACATTTACATATTTACCTGCCTTTCGTTATTATAAGGCGTCGGTATATTGGCGGCTACATGGAGAGGTCCTATCTCTATACTGAGTGAGCTAGGGTGTTGGTAAAGTAAAGTCACTGAGCACTTTTAACTGTTTATTCCTTTTAATTACGAGTATGTAAGTTACACTGATATTATTTATCTATATAAACGTTGCGTATGCGACGTGCGCAACCGCGTGCGCTACCGCGGCGAGGGATAAGGGACGACTAAAGAGCTCGCCTCGCCGTACTCGCGGTAGGTGTTACCACGACCTAAACTGTGTCACCACACATACGTAGGTGGTGTTGCAGATTGTGTACGTCGGTATACCCACATTTACATACGTAGGTGGTGTTGCAGATTGTGTACGTCGGTATACCCACATTTACATACGTAGGTGGTGTTGCAGATTGTGTACGTCGGTATACCCTCATCGGGCATTCAATCTAATACAATTATACTTGTTATTATTATTTATCTCGATTAATAATTAATTACACAAACATTTAAGCAACAAAATACTAAGATAACAAAATGAAATGTAAATAGAATAAATAATATAATGTAATGTCAATTGTGCAATATTTTTATAATGATGAGCGAGCGATTGACCGCTACACACTGCCATAGAAAAGATAATAATACTACGTATAGAACGGACACACTGTTCCCCCCACCAATTCCGGGCTTCCTCACCCCGCCACCGCTCTGGAGCTGTCGAGGAGCTGCGCTGAGCAAGGACGCCACACGCGTACGACTATAGAACAATTACTGCTCACGGAGAGAAGAACATCAACTTCATACATTTATGTTGGGACCAGTAGACACTGGAGGTTCAAATTTACGTAGGTTCTTATTACGTAGGTATAAAATAAACACTTAATTATATTAGTATACCTACCTACATATTCGTATTTTAGAATTCATTTTCATAAATGAAACAACGATATATATACTCGTGCGTAAATAACGCTTAATTTGTAAAATATTTAAAAAAACTTTCACGTTTAAACATTTTTATAACACAGCAATTGGGAACTTGATGTAGGTACGTAGTATTTATATTCTCTTTACTTGATGTCGCTCTAACGTGCGAGCAAGACACACGACATTGTTTCGTACAGCTCTGGCTGGCCGCCCAACACAGAATAAAAAATAGTTACTGTGGTGCAGTTTGTTCTATGCAAGTCGACTGGACCTGGAGATGATGGTTTACGAAATAGCGACTAATATTTTTAGTGTTAAAAGCTTTTTGGGTAAGTGTACAGAAAATATTCATACGGTCAGTACGTAGTACGTATGTACGACGTAACTATTATATAATCTGTGATACGGTGATTACGGGCGACAACCTTAGACATCACGCACACAAATGCACGTATAGAAAAACGACCCGTGTGTAGAGTCTGTGTCGGTGTCACAGTGTCGGTCGTTAAAACGCTAGTTTGTATGGAGATTTAGCGAGTGTCCGGGGTGTGACACTGCTGACACATACAGGTACGTTTATGGTTGACAACTCTACTTTCATTTTTTTAATAGTCTGACGTCAACGATGACAGCTGAATAGCTCATTACTTTTGTTTTTTTAGGGTTCCGTACCCAAAGGGTAAAACGGGACCCTATTACTAAGACTCATCTCATGAACTGTGATAGTGAGACAGTTGAAATTTTCACAAATGATGCATTTCTGTTGCCGCTATAACAACAAATACTAAAAACAGAATAAAGTTAAAAACTATAGAGGGTCCCCATACAAGAAACGTGTTTTTTTCGGCATTTCGCGCTATCTATGAACGCTTAGTTAGGTAAACGGCCCATAGATGGCGTTATATTGAAATGTCGATCCCTAACACCTTCGTTAGACGTTAGATGGCGTTATAAGAAATAATATTTTTTTTTTTTGGTGGCGCAAAATTATAGTGGTATTTTTTACTCGATCTTATAAAATACTGTAGTGTGGTACAGAACCCTACGAGTGCGAGTACGAATTGCACTTGGCCAGTTTATTTTTAATTCAAAGCGTTAAATTATGCTTTTGCTATGTTTACTTGATACATAATTGATTATGATTTATTTTATGATTTTGACGTGTATATGTGCGTACATTAATACTGCCTACATACTGAATAAATGCTTTGATTTGATTTGATTCACCTGATATTAAGTGAAGATGTGATCGACGATGTAGCACGCTTGCCTAGAAGATACCTATTCACTCGCGATTTAAAGACCCTGAATTGTACTTCACAGGAAACACAGACTCTGGAGGGAATTCCATTTCTTCGCTGTGCGATTGATAAATGTGGATGCGAAGCGCTTTGTGCGACAAAATGGAATATCTCCCACATATGTGCACCTGGTAGTACTATAATTCGTGCAGATGAAAGTGTCATCCCCCGCCTCCGTAGCGGGATTCGACCGAGCCTCGTGCGAGTAACTCAATATTCAACAGTTAGAGATGCCATTTAGAAACGAGAAGTGTTTAGTATCCCGGTGTATTATATATACCTGGTAGGTGAGCTCCCGCTGCGAGCTCTGCGTGGGGTCGCGCTGGTGTTTGTTGATGAACGCCTTCACCACCCACTGGTGGCCGAAGGCGGAGAACCGGGACGACTCGTAGTACAACTTGTGGACAAACTCCTCCGTGCGGTACGGCTTCAGCTGCAAGTCTGGAAGGACGTTGTAACGTGTCAACATTATCTCAGCATTTCAATAAACCTACCGACCGCGCGAACTACAGTGTGCTTGCGCATTCTGAGCTACAATTTAGATTCCTAAAGATTATTTTCAACCGACTTCACAAAAAAGGAGGAGGTTCTCAATTCGCCGGATTTTCTTAAGTGAAAACTTCTTTAGCGGCGTTGTGAATTTTTTGGTATAGGTAAAAAATGTTAAACTCGCGTCAGGACACGTGACCTGATCGAAAATTCGTAAGACGGAGGGAGAGAAGACCAAATGCACAACGTTAATATTCAAGTTTTCACTTCTGCCAGGACTCCTGGAGTGCAACCTGTTGTTTTTTTTAATGTTTGTTACCTCAGAACTCCGTCAATTCAAAACCGATTTGAAATTTTTTTTTGGTTGTGAGACAGTATGCTTCCCGTTTGATCCCATTGTAATTTTATCAAGATCTGATCAGTATCTCGAGAGATATGTAGATAAACACCTCTAACTTAGTACTGAAAATGACTTGCACGGCATGTGAAGTCGGTGGTTTTCGTCTTGTAAACGATCTTAAATTATGTTTTTTTATGCTCAAGTAGTGCGAGCTATGGAGAGAGCTATGCTCGGTGTTTCTCTGCGGGATCGAATCCGGAACGAAGTAATTCGCCAGAGAACTAAAGTGATCGACATAGCTCAGCGGATTAGCAAACTGAAGTCATATCTGGGCTGGTCATATCTGCCGTAGGACCGAGAACCGTCGGGGTGCGGGTCGGAACACCTCCTCGTGGTGTACCCTGGGTATCGGCCGACAACTTTTCCCAGTTAACTGGGTTAAGTTGTCGACCGATAGCGAAGTTCCGACGTGAGGGGCTCCTCCGCGTGTCCCTCTGATATTTAGCAGAGGGCACAGCGTGACGGGGCAGGGCGGGCTCGGTGTTGGGAGCCGCCCGGTGGTGGGTCTGAACAGAATGCTCGGAATAAGTGGCGGGGCCGGTAAGGGCCGCATGAGGGCTTCTCGCATGCTTTTGTCATGCGAGCCAGACGGTGGACGATGTGCGAGTAGGGGTAGTTGCCCTTCGCACACCTGTCATTTGAGGAACAGAGGGTGTGGTGAGTTTGAGGAGAAGACGAGCCACACTCCTCTTAGGCTGTGGGTCCAACATGCTCGGGCCGAGTGGTGGGGCCGGCGACGGCCGAAGAGTGGGGTCTCGCATGCCACTGGCACTGGCATGCGAGTCGAACAGCGGACGGTGTGCGAGTAGGGGTATTTGCTCTCCGCACACATGTCATCAGAGGGACGGAGGATGTGAGGCCAGGTGCCACACTCCTCTATCATTGTGGGGTAACTGTTGGAGGGTCGGGGGACTCTCCAACGGCTTGCACTCCCCACATGACGGTTGAGGATTGACCTTGGTGAGCAGGGTCAGCCCTCCGCAGCGGCAGAGGCCCATTTGGGTCTGCCACCGGGGCAAGTTGGTGAATGCTAGTGCAACCCCATCTTGCCCCACCACGGTGGATGACGGCTCACCCCAGGTTTTTAGTGCGGTATCCTGCCCTTCAGGCAGTCCCACATAACTATTCGCTCCCCCAGGCGAGTGGTATCCATAAAGGATTATCCTGGGTCAAAAAAAAAGGACCGAGAACCATTGGGGCAGACTGGTTTTAGAGTGGAGACCGCGAATCGGCAAACGTAGAGTAGGACGCCCTGTAACTAGGTGGAGCGACGACATTCGCAAAGCGGTGCATGGGCAGACTGGAAGCAGAGCCGAAGACCGGGTTCAGTGGCGTGTCTCGGGGCAGGCCTATGTCCGGCAGTGGACTGATACCGGCTGATAATGATGATGATGCTCAAGTAGCTGTGCCCGCGGTTTTACCCGCGTACACATCGTTCCCGTGGAATATCGGAATAAAAAGATATTTTAGGATACCCAATGTATTATTCCAGGGTCTAGGCTATATACACACCAAATTTCAGCTGCATCGGTTCAGTAGTGTTAGCATGAAGAAGTAACAAACACACATACGAACTTTCGCCTTTATAATATTAGTAGGAAGTAGGATAGGCAAGCGATTGACCACTGTCTCCCCTGATGTTAAGTGACGATGTGGTTCAAGATGAAGCACGCTTGCCTAGAAGAGACCTATTCACTCGCGACTTGAAGACCCCCAGGTGGTAGTTATCGGGAAACACAGACTCAGGCAAGGAATTCCATTCTTTAGCAGTGTATAAGGACATTTCTCTACTCTGACTTGTATCGACGGAACTCAGAAGCAAAAAAGACTGAGTCAGTTATCTTAACTTAATAAAAACTGGCCAAGTGCAAGTCGGACTCGCACTAGTAGGGTTCCGTACCACACTACAGTATTTTATAAGATCGAGCAAAAAATACCACTATCATTTTTCGCCAGCAAAAAATAATAATTAATAAACATTTCTTATAACGCCATCTAACGTCTAACAAAGGTGTTAGAGATCGACATTTCAATAAAACGCCATCTGTGTGAAGTTTACCTAACTAAGCGTTCATAGATGGCGTTACATTGAAATGCCGAAAAAAACACGTTTCTTGTATGGGAACCATCTATTATTTTTAACTTTATTCTGTTTTTAGTATTTGTTGTTATAGCGGCAACAGAAATACATAATCTGTGAAAATGTCCACTGTCTAACTAAACCCTCTGGGTACGGAACCCTAAAAAAGAACCGCTGTCTCGATTCCAATCGTTGACCCGTCTCAGTTTACAACGATACGACAGTATTGTTCTTACATACATAGATAAGTGAAGAATGTCATAAACGCAGACATAGCTGATAATAAATAACCAAAACAAGCCATTATGTTATCGTTTACAAGTACCTAGGTATTGCGTAATGGCTGATGACTGACTGGCGATCAATGACTAGCATTTTGCTATTTTAGCAAAGTCAATGCAAGGTTATCATAATGCGTGAATATACAAAACAAATAAGTATCTAAGTACCTCTTTATTTACTCTTTATTTCTTTTTTAGGGTTCCGAACCCAAAGGGTACCAAAGGAACCCTATTACTGAGACTCCGCTGTCCGTCTGTCTGTCTGTCTGTCTGTCTGTCCGTCTGTCACCAAGCTGTATCTCATGAACCGTGATAGGTATACGGTTGAAATTTTCACAGATGATGTATTTCTGTTGCCGCTATAACAACAAATACTAAGAACAGAACAAAGTTAAAAATTAAAGGGTTATTTTTACGATGCGATACGATACGAAATTAATTTACCTCGACGCAGCTAGATGGCAGCACAGGAAAAATTAGGACGCGCAAGCGTTTCATTTGTTAAATTTGTGGGCCTCGGTCGATTTGTTTACATAGTTAAGGTTTATTTGCAGAAATGAAGTGTACTGAATAATATATCTTTAATTTTACTACTTAAAGATAAAGAGCTTCAATTAGCTAGATTTAGTAGAAAGTTAATCGTACGAACACTCGGGTCTTCCAGATATTTAATTAAATTAGTTACCTTTGTGTTAATATTCACTTAGTTGGTGTTAGAAGTTCGTGGCGTTCGGACTTCGGAAATCGGAAATTCGGAACCCTCCGTGTGCGGGACAAAAGTCTGACTCGCACTTGGCCAGTTTATTTACTCTTTATTTTGAAAGTAAAATTATTGCTTTAGGAGAATGATTGGAGTGACTCTGATGGATAAGGTGGAGAACAGCGTGATAAGGGAATTAAGGGAATGTTGTGGTGTGGTAGAAGATGTAGTGACAAAGATAGAGAAAGGGATGCTTAGATGGTTTGGACATCTAGAGAGGATGGATGAAGGAAGATTGACTAAGCAGATTCATAAGACGAGTGTGAATGGGCCAGCCGGTAGAGGCTGACGTAGGCGAATGTATCACGACCAAGACAAAATGTATGGAATGATATTTATGTTTCCGCAACAAAAATGTCATTCCCATACATTTTGAACTTGCGTTAGCGTGAAGGCAAACAGGAAATTGGATTTTGTCTAGGGGCCCAGATCGGGGACGTTTTAAAGAAAGGCCAAGTCAAGAGTACAACCTATAACCGGCGAGCATGTATGAAGGTGCTCATTGAAAGTGAAAGAAGCGAAGGAGGTATGTCAAGATCGTAGCATGTGGAAAGAAGCAGTCTCTGCCTACCATAACGGGAAAAATGCGTGATTTTATGTAATGTATGTATGTTATTTGCACACCAACATTACATACAGTAATATATTTAAGAAGTAATGCAAATGGCGGTCTAAACTCTTAAAGTGGTATCTTTCAGACAACCCTGTGTGTATGTAGAAAGTAGGTAATTCCTATGTATTAAGTGTTCACCATACTGAAAAGTGTTAAAGTTACATTGTCATTTGATACATGGTGTCATCGTCAGTTCTGGATTACATCTTAACATGATTGGTGCTCATCACTCACCAAACAAAGACATGTCGCGGATCGTCATGTTTCGTCACGATGTTCATAGCCCGTTGGAAGATGGGTTGGAAATCGGAATCGTTGCGCTCTATCGGTTAGACTATATACAATTCTCCAGCGCGTCAACCCACCACCGTCTTCTATTTCATTCCTTTTAAAGAAGCATCATTTATCTAAGACCGTATTGTCAGTTATGATATAGCTCCATCTGTTGAATTTTAACGAATACGTCTTCGTAGTTACACCGTTCTACAATAGAGGGCGTTTACAAATATTATAAATTAAAACATGACGCTTACGTCACTTCCGCTCCCTTCGAACCGTGACGCACGTCACACGTGCCGCTAATAAAGTTTAACTTCAACAACATAGGTGCAAGACTTACCATTGAAGGTGATCTTCTCGTAGGAGAGCAGGTCGACGACGAGCGAGTTGAGCTTCATGGCCTCCGCGGCTCGCGTCTCGCGCTCCAGCAGCGCGCACACCACGTCTGCGCCCGACTTGTGCGGGTGCGTGCACGCCGCCTCGTGCCCCGCCGCCTCGTGCGCCGGCCCGCGCCACGGACACCCGATCACCGCGTACCGGCACCCCGTCAGCCTGCACCCATCCAATTACGATACACTACTCTCAACGGATATATGGTTCTTTCTCTCTTATTGTGATGTCACGCTTGGTATGGTTTTCGGAGGGTCTACCACGATAAGTATCAACGTTGCTTCGTCAGACAGGATGACTATACGTCGCGGTACGGACGTAAAGCACTATCTTACTCTCTGCGATCGAATCCGTAGCAGTGTACTGAGTGCGCACCTAGATACCACTGTAGGTCGAGTGTCGACTCAGTAATTATAAAGTATTATTGGTTAATTTGGGGTTGAATTTAGAAGAAACATACATAATAAGTAATGGTAGTTCAATTTAACATTCCAACAACTTACCTACTTATTAAATGAACTAAACAAAAGGTATACAGTTTCATTATTTACTTAAATAATAAAGTAACTCGTTAGGGGTACGTACTCGTTATTGAACGATGTATTTTACTACTACTACAAATACAACATCATACATTAATGGTATTCACGGTCGATTACAAATATGTACCCGAATTTTTGGCAACGTATATGCCTCTCGTCGTAAAGGGCATCTAACGAATCTATTTAGGGTACCTACTATTATAACGGTGCAAGCGGAACATTAGTGAAGATAGATACAAGAAGAGCCATAGACGGTGATAAGATGATGATGATCAGTGATAAGAAGATGCAGGTTACAGTCGCATCTCCTTCTACTCACAGTTTCGTCAGTATCAACATGTCAAAGCAAAATGTCTAGGTTACAAGCTAATGAGGTGAGCGTAGGTTTGGTTCGCATTGCACCGGGTCACCAGCCAAGATACCAATGTTAGTACAAGCGTGAGATGAGGCAGAGAGGAGCTGATACCTGCGGTACCGCGCGCGGCGCGTGCCGGGCGCGCCGAGCGTGTCCGACACCAGGTAGGTGCGGCGGAGCGCCGACACCACCACGGAGTACCACTCGGTCACAATGCGAACCAAACCATACCACAGCGGTGCCTCGCCGCCACACACTACCAGCTGGCTGAACTTGTACTCCCTGAGGAAAACACCGGAACTCAGTGCTACTCTCACCGGACCTTTATACAGAGCGAGTCCCTCTCCTATTGCCGGCTCCCCACCGAGCCCACGAGACCGAACGAATGGTGAATAGAAGAAGAAGACGATAAATGCGTCTTCTATTCAGCGTTCATACGGCCTTGTATTGTGTACCTTGTATATTAGGAACTTCTCTGCCACATAGAATACACCTTTTAAATGGCGTTAACTACTAAATTACAATCTGAAACTTTTTATCAAGAACCGGCCAAACTGGATCTCCGTGTCGTTGAACTATTTCGATATATTCCATGTGCGTATCTTCTTAGCATTAGTCCTAACTTTCCATGCTGAATAATGATGCGTTGTCCTACAATCGGAATTACATTTACCCATCCTCACTGAGCCGACCATCGAACAACCCAAAAAAGTACCTACTCATAAAAAAATGATAATGTTCCACTTTAAAGAACTGTTATCGTAGTCTAACGGCTGGAAATAGAAGCTGACAGGTTATGTATGTGGCGACCTCGTTACCAAGTAGGCCGACTGTCACTGTTACTCTCGAGTCTCGAACCACTGACGCAGTTTTTGTTTATTTGGTGATCTTACTGTAGATGTACAAGCACTTGACCACCAGATGTTATGTAACGATGTGGTCGAACATGAAGCGTGCCTGGAAAAGAAGTTAGCCAGGACAGGTGGCGCTGGACAACTGATAGTTCAATCCACATTCCACACAAAACAAATTACCTATCACACCTTCCGCCCGTGCCCTACTCAATCTGGTACTTATTTTATGTCTAGCGTTTGAGCACTAGCTCGTCTCGTGGTGAGCGATGATGGTCTGAACACGCTAGGTCTAGAGGGTTTGCCTTACAAGGACATGTGCTGCCAGTTATATTTCCTTCTGACGCAACTACGAGAAATAATATTAATGAGGTCAAAGATTCGATACATATTTCTGGCACTGCATACTACTGTCTAAATACATAGTCCGAAACTTACATCGCGACTTTAAAACGATCTATTAAATATCGTCACATGTCATCGGTCGGCGCCATGTCGAACCATTATTAAGTTTTAGCTAAGTGAAGGTAAAACACCAAGTCGCTTTTATTGATTTTTGTAATACAGCCTAGGAAAACAAGACCGTCGCCAGCCCGTGGCCCAGGAGGGGCAACTTAATATTATGGAGGATGAGAAAAAAATGAATTGTAGGTACAGTCAAGAGCGTGAAGATTTACACTTGTAACCTGAGTGGTGCGGGTTTTATCGGCAAAGCAAGACAATAGCACGGCCTTAGGACTTTCGTTGCTTTGCAGTTGACTACATTTTTTTAATCTCTAGGGGGAGCCAGCTGCAACTCCCTGCCCCTCCCTTGGCGACGCCCTTGCTAAGAAATAGTGTAGAGAGGTAGACTCACCTCTCCTCACACAGCTTCTCCTCGTGATGTAGCAGAGAATGTCTGGGGAACACCTGGGTGCAGAACTTGCACTCCGACGGCAGCTCGGAGACCGTCTTCTCTACGGCAAGGTTCCTGGAGGCAGAGGTCTTGGAGATCTCCACGCGGCAGTTGGGGCAGGTGGCCGCCTCGTCGCGGAGCCTCGCGTCCGCCAGCAGGTGTGTGAAGCAAGCCGCACACATCAGGTGACCGTTCGTGCACTGTAATGGCAACCCGGTTAGCGTTCGGGAGCTCCCTTACTCCTGCCTCATTTTGCATCTACTATTTAGCCTTTGCTTAAAGAATTACTACTAGTGATTGAATTTAATGCACCTAGATCTATTTACATGAGATATATTTTGAAATATCATGTTTTACTAATAGCTGCAAATTATTTTAAATAAATAATAAAGTGGGGAGAAATTCAAAAATACTTTTGACAACTGGTAGAGATCAATTCAAAACCCTATGAAGAAAATCTAACTGGATTGTAGGCATTTAAAGTTTCTGTAAAATAAAACCTATACCCTAAATCTTTACTTCACATAGAATTATCAAATCTGATGCAACAATAATTAAGCTAGTTTAAAAACTAAAACAACCGACTTCCATGCCACGCAAGTCGTTTCAGTAGCAAGTTTGAGATGTTTATCGTCACATCTCTGGAGATACTTATCAGATCTCAATGAAATTACAATGGGACCACCTCGAAAATACCCTACCGATTAAAAAAAGAATCAGTTTACAATTGATGGAGTAATCACATTACATATATACAAAAAAAAAGAAATAAATGAAAACCGGCCAAGTCGAGTTGAACTCGCCCACCAAGGCTTCCGTACCAACGTTGGTATATACCAATTAAGCTAGACCTCTAAATTATATCAGCGCTCATATAACTCAGAGGTCTACCTTAATTGGCGTAAACTATTTATGTATGGGGGCACTCTTTAATTTTCATCTTTTTTTAATTATTAGATTTTTTCCTTAATTTGTGCTGTAAGACCTTGCTTCCTAAGACGGGAAGTATCCTATAGGTTTTCGACACAAAACCTATAGGGTACTTCCATTGACGTAGAATTGTCAATTTTGGTTAAAAGCAAGATCACAGCATAAGTAAAGGAAATATTCCGAAAAATAAAAAAAGTTGAAAATTAAGGTACATTTTTGTACTAAGAAGTTTTGCGAAAATCTAAATTTGCCCATATCTTTTTATTGTGTTGACTCAAGACCTTGATTTTTATACACCCAATAGGGACTATAAACTTCAGTATCAGGTATAAATTTCAACTTACTAGGTCCACCCGTTCCTGAGAAAATCAGTGGTGACACACGGACAGACAGACAGACAGACAAACGGACAAGAAAGTGATCTTATAAGGGTTCCTTTTTATACCTTTTGAGGTACGGAACCCTAAAAACATACAGACAAATTGAGAACCTCCTTCTTTTTGGAAGTCGGTCGATGAAATGAGGCAAGAAGATAAAATGAGATTATTTATTCTTCATTTAATAAGTTCAGTACCTGTGCGACCAGGCTTGCTCAGGTGTTTGTGTAAAATTATGTTTATACAACTATATAGGTAAACTAAAAAAGCAAAACCCTGTCTAAATAAAAAAATTTCAGTTTGAGCTGTTTCTGAGATATGCAATAAGATATATGTCACAGCCAACTAGCTTAATTAGCCGATTAATCAACAGCCTAGCCTCTTAACTTTCTACTAGCGGCTTGAATTATATTCAGGCGTAGCGTTTGCAACATTTAATAAACTGGCTTAGTCTGACAATAAGGCAACACACTAGAGAACAGTGACACAGCCGCGCATGACCAGATCCGATGCCATGGGGTGTAAATGAAGGCACAGAAGACCTTCAAATGGCTGAATATCATTCAGGCTGCTAGTTGAACGGCTGGCTCTGTTTAGTAAAGAGGCTAGGCTGTTGATTGAACGGCTAATTAAGCTAGTTGGCTGCGACATATATACATCAAGAATTGTAAGTTTAAATATGTAAGATTGTGTACCTAAATGAACACTATGATTTTGTGTGAAAATTTAATGCTATGTAAATTGTATTGCCCTATTAAAATCGTGAAAATATCTAGTTTATATAAATATAAACTACTATGCTAAAAATAAGATTTCATTGTTAATGTTTCTGAATTTTAATCTATAACTTGTAGCTTTGCAAAATGAAACCTATTCATTATTTAAATCTCAATTACCTAGAAATCTATACTTCTCTGTGAGTTATTATGAAATTATATTTGTACTACTCAATTAAATAAATTTGTAATCAGCTAATTGGTGCCTAATTAAAATAAAATAATTAACTGATCACTTCATTACAATACCTAGCTGCTACTTATCTGCTATGAAGCATACTAAGAAGATTAAATATGGTTTAGTGTGATGAAGTACTTAAATATCAAGTTAGTACCTATCCAGGATGGGGACACAGGCAGGGAATGAACTGAATAAACAAGATTGAGATCTCTGAAACATTTGTTTATTGCAGTGAAAGGTAACAAGAGTCAGAGCACACTAGTGCCTGGATACAAGTTGTACAATCTAATTATACAATACAGAGTACAGGTCACAAGTTTCCAATACACAATAAAATCTTATAAGCTAACCAGCCCTCAGACTAAAACAACATAGGATCCGAGCCATATTAAACAGCTAACAATACATTATAAAAAGATACAATTCTATTGACGCCGTAAAATCTACGTCTCAAAATGGAGACTGGACAAATGCGTCGCGTAGGCGTCGCCGCGACGCATCGTGCCACTCGTTAGGAAGAGCCCGGGCTCTTACGTAACGCGAGACGAGAGATGAATGCGATCGATAAAACAGCTGATCGTCCGCCGCGGACATCAGCTGTTTTAGAATACCTGGTACACGGCGGCTGGGGGGAGGTCCAGGCAGACCGCGCAGCACAGGATGCCCCCGAGCCGGTGCTCCAGCTTGTTGGCGTCCGCCTCCGACACCTTGCGCCTCTTGGCCAGGGGCTCGTCCTGCTCCTCGGGCTTAGCCTCGGGCGGCGCTTCCTCGGCCTCGCTCGACGAGGGCACGGGCTCGGCCTGCGGTGCCTCTGCCATTGCTGTCTATGTAAACGACACGGATGACGGAACCTCACTACGCGGACAGATACTGTGTCCTGCGTCTGATTGACGCGTATAAAAAATATCGAGCGACAAATAAACTCCGCAATAAACAATATGAACAAAGCTTTGTTGTTTTGTTTTTATAGCATCACCCTCCCGAGCCCCGCACCGCGTCCGTAGTGATGCGCCGATCCGATCCGATCTTTTCGAAGATCGGATCGAAGGCATACGATCCAATCCATTTTCGGATCGTATCGAAACCATGCGATCCGATCGCGGATCGATTCAACTCTATGGCGAATGCTGCACGCTCGATATTTATCGTAATATGTGGATCGTAATCCAGGATCACGATATTTATCGAGTGTGTAGTGAAGCGTATCACGATAAATTTTGACGAAAAATTTATTACTCGATAAATATGCATTGTAATTTGCAATGTATTTTAATTTGCACACAAAGTATATTATCAAAACTACGAATATTATTACATAATTCATTATTTCGTTGTGTGGTTTTTGTACCTCATAGACATACAAATGTACTCGTATATGTTAAATTATTGAAAGTTAATTTTAATAGGATTAAATTAGACATTAGTATATTCAGGTTTATGTAATCAGGGCGAGCGAAGCGAGCCCTAACACTATCCCACAACCTGTAGGGCTATTCTGTAAGCTAGTTTACGCATCTCGCAAGCGGAATCCGCGTCGAGAAGAGAATTTTGTATGCTGTAAACTCGGACGCGCTGGTGGCGCTGCACATCCGAGTGCGGATGTGAGGTGAACTGTTGTGAATGAGCTATTTTGACATTTATTGTATGAAAACGGCATTTTGTAAGGAAATGTACCATCTCGATCGTCGAATTTTTTTGCGTAGAACCAAGAATTCAGTTTTCTTAATTTTAATAGTCTTGAACATATTGAGATTGAAAAATCGGAGATTGATGTTCTATTTTTATGTTAAATTATAAGTTTCTAGCTCTAAAGAATAGCCCCAGGGCTATTCTTTAAGCTAGTTTATACCTCGCGAGAGCGGAATTCACGGTGAGATTTGAATTTCGTATCCTGTAAACCCGAACGTACAGGTGGCGCCGCACGTCCGAGTGCGTAGGTCAGAGTTGAACTTTTGTAAGCGAGCTATTTTGACATATAATGTCAGAATACTGTATTCTTTAAGTAAATTAACCACACGATTGTCGAGTTTCTTTGCGTTAAAACACGAATACAACTGTCATAATTTAAGTAGTCTTGAAGCTATCGAGATTAAAAAATCGATCGAAGTGATATTCAATTTTGAGGTTAAATTATAAGTTATTATGATACCTACGTTGTTTTGTACTAAAATAATTAACGTAGTTTGAAAACTATAAAAGCAATGTGAGCGCGTGTCAGTTTCAATAACAAGTTTGAGATGTTTATCTCCATATCTCTGGAGGTCCTACTCATCAGATCTTGATAAAATTTACTAAAGAACCACGCCTCCTTACGAATTGATTAAAATAAGTTGATTGACAAGTTTGATGTTTGAATCTCCATATTGCCCTATATATAATGTAATCTATGTCTCCATATGTATAGAGATACTCTACCCATAAAAAAAATAATCATTCTAATCGATTCACATTTTGGCAAGGTAATCGCGTAAAAAACAAAAAAAACCAGCAAGATGAATTGAAAACCTCTTCCTTTTGGAAATCGGTTGAAAAGTTAATGCTATTGACTTAAAATGTAAGTCTTCGGCTAAGTATCTATATTATTGACATACAATCATTTGATTGCTATCTCACCTGATGATAAGCAAAGATGCTGTCTAAGATGGTATCGTGCTAGTCTAGAATTGAAAGACAGCACCGTTTACTGACATGTCTTTATCCATTGGTCCATGGTGGTTTGAGCTACGGCCAAAGCCTACCACAAATGGTCAATACTACAAGTGATCCACATTTTTAATATTTTTAATCGGAATAAAAATATTAAATAGTAGTGCCATTGCTGAATGCTGTGGATAAAACACCAGCCAAGGCAATAAATAATAGTACAAGTTAATCTTGTTAGTCAAAGATTTGAATAATAGTTTATGACAGGCAAGGAATTTTAAATAAATTCAATTACATTTATTCATTAGATATATATTTTGTTTGACAAAAATATCAGTCCCTATGCTATGGCATTCAGGGCCCCATCGTTGCTCGATTTCTCTCCACCTGACGAGTCACGAACACCTCCATCACTTGAGAGTTGCGGCGAATAATATCTCTATTCTTTGCTCTTTCAAAACCAAGAACCATTGGTTAAGCTCATTAGCTTTTAATTCATTCATTTAAATCTGTTCAGTGATTCATTAATAATTAAGACTGACAAGACGAGACTGCCTTCTAAGTTTCTGGTGAAGTTGACACGAAGACGCTGAAATAAATATATGATACGAATATTAATACATATGTCAGAAAGGTAACCTAAATATGTAATACCCACTGTATAACCCAATATTTTTAAAATTATTTAATGAGATATTTCTTGTAACATATTAATTTCAGCAATCATTTTGTATTTTGTTTTTCTTTTTAAACAAATTACATTTTTAACTTTATTATTATTATTCTTTAATGTTACTCGCCTACAATTTTATGTGCATGCAGTCTTCGCCTGTAATTATAATAACATTTAGCATAATAGTACTAAGATTTTGATGTTTAAAGGTTTATAACGATGATTATTATGTTGGCGATCTATTAATAAATAATTAAATCATCATGATCAGCCTGTGTCAGTCCACTGCTGAACGTAAGCCTCTCCCAAGATCATCATCATCTCCCAAGATGCGCCACTGAGCCCGATCTTGGGCTCTTCTCTTCCAGTCACTACCCACCTCTTTGCGTATATCGTTGCTCCACCTAGTCACAGGAGGTCCTGCGCTACGTTTGCCGATTCGCAGTCTACACTCTAGGACAAGTCTACCCCAACTAAATAAATAAATAAATAAACATGCCAAATTACAGCTATCTACTACTTATTAGTTAAAGAGCTAAGCCACCGATTAACTGACGGACAGATAAAGAGGCTAAACTACTAACATAAAGGTTATAACAACCTTTATGACTATGGAACCATATAAAGCAATATTCCTACACATGTACTCTTACTAACCTCTCATATATGTTGGTTAAACATACATGTTATCTTGTTTCGTTTCTATGCTTTGTTATCTACATCAGAATGTTCAATTATTTGTTAATAAATGAAATAATTACTTGTATTGTGAAGTGGTCATGGATAATAAAGGTTCAGTCGACAGCGAGCCAAATAAGTGCCTTTTTCTGAAGGTGTTGCTGGATGTATCGGGCTTGTGGCTCACACTATTCATGGCGAGCAGGACACTGAGTCACTTTTTGATGGCTAAGGTTCACCTAAAACCATACATTTATATTAGCAATGTAAAGATTACTAACTAGAAACAAGAAATGTTATGTATTTTATCAAACATATATGTATACAGTATGTGCACAACACTATGTCTCACAGATGTTCCAGGATTCAGCTCAAGTACAGAGTTGTGTGAGAGAGTGAATAAACACAAACTATTGTCGTGCTATGGTAAAAACAATCTCCCATCTCACAGGTGGTGTTCAGGACATGGAAAACTGAAATATAACCAAGAAGCTGACTTAATTTTATATTGTATTGCTGTATTATTTACTATTATTAGGTAAATATGTTATTATGTACGTAGGTGATTAAATGATTTATTACTTCTGATACACTTGCAAGCTCGTAACTCGTTTTTTGTCAACCTAAAGTAAAGTTTAACCACTCAGGCGTGGACCGAAAATTAAAGTAAGTAAACATCACAGATAACTGTATATTAGTCCGAGAGTAAACATTAAACCGTAGACAGAGTATATTAAAATAGACCTGGCATTGAAATAACAATGATAACATGAGATGGATAAAATTACACAATCACTAGTATGAGAGAGCGAGATGAACAACATTTTTTTATTCTTCTCTACATATGAGATTTTATTGCTTGGAGCCAGTAGGGCTATTCTGTAAGCTAAACTCGGAAGCGAAATTCGCAGTGAGATTTGAATATTGTGTTACAAAATTCAACCGTATTACAATCGTGTTACGATTTGAATTTCGTAGTACGACTCACCGCGGATTCCGCTTGCGAGATGCGTAAACGAGCTTATGGAATAGCCTGGCTGCTCTGGCTCCCAGTTCTAGTGCGCCCATTAGTTTTCTCCCGCTGTCATGTATGACCCTGTATATTTATTTATTTATTATGTTTCATTATTTCACAATTTTTTGGATAAAAATTGTCTGAAGTACTGAAACATCCACTGGGTCTGGTTGGCAACCCTACATTAATCAGGGGCATTAAACATGTGTTTTAAGTGTGACGTTCGACGTCTAGATGAAAGCATAATGGCTCAATACCTTTTTTGTAAATTCGAAGCAATAAGTTATGTTTCTGTTATATCCTTCGAGCATTTACCAATGGAGATGTTAACGCAAGGCGTTCCCCTCTGCTGGCCATATAGCCTTTTTTGGCCATATGAGCGGGCGTAACTACGCTGTATTTTTAATACTGTGTGCGTGTTTCAAGCTAGTGTGCGGGATCGTTAAAGTGAGGGATTTGTGTGTGTGCAATGCGTGTTTACCTCGTCCCCCGTAAAGTATCGGCAGAAAAAAATGTTTGCGGATTACAACGTTAACATCTCCACCATTGGTAAATGCTCGAAGGTTAAATCTATAATATTTTTTATTGAATACTATCTGTGCCCCGCGGCTTCGCCTGACCTACGTAATAAGTGGAAACCTGTTCGGAGCATATCCGAAGTAAATACACGCGAACAAAAGCCGGTACGTTCACATTAAAATGAATAATTTTCGCGAAAACATTCAAACTTAAATTTTTAATTTTCCCATGTACTGAAGAAATGCTTTTATTATGATATTTATTATGAATATTCTGATTATGAATAAATACATTGACCCGACCAAATTACGCTATTCAATTTGTATATTCATTCATTTATAAATTCACAGTTTCAGCATAGACAATAACTATCGACATAGTTAAATCTCTTGATTCAATCCCTAGCAAAGTGAGCTTCGATGAATGTGTCACTTCTCTTCGATAGCTTTGACAGTAAATTACAGAATGATAGATTGCAATCCTAAATTATCGTTTGCGAAGCGAGGTTAGATCACTTAGGCGAGATCGGCAAGTTAAAAAGTTATGGCGCAACTATTCCAACCCATTTTCCGTATGGAATGGAATAGCCTGTATAGGCTGGCACCTAACATCATTCGGGAACTCGATGAACTAAGCCTCTTCATCTAATGTTCACACTGAAAATTCGCTTCATTCTTATGTGGCTAAATGCACAAATGTGCGATGCAAACTTCGAAGCAAAAAAAAAATTAACCTGTCCGTCAACTCGAAGTTTTTTTTCAATTTTATTATGGCTACACACGATAAGTGTATTTAGCCAGTGTCAAGTATAAAAATACTTTAAGTTTTTGAGAATTCTGATATGAAATATACCCTAACGTCCCCCACTGGGAGACGTTTTAGCGGTGGAAGTTGGGATTATACCAAGCCTACCACCCTTGGTCACTCATAAATGAATCTTTTGAATCGAAACAAAAATATTAATAGTGTCAGTGCTGAATGCTGTGGTTGAAACACCAGGGCCCCTAGACAAAATCCAATTTCCATTCAAGCTAACGCAAGTTCAAAATGTATGGAATGACATTTATGTTTCCGCAACAAAGATGTCATTCTCATACATTTTGAACTTGAATTAGCGTGAATGAAAGCAGGAAGTTGGATTTTATCTAGGGCCCAGGGCCCCTAGACATAATTAAGATAGTTTAAAAACTAAACTACCGACTTCCATGCCGCGCGAGTCACTTTCAGTAGCAAGTTCGAGAAGTTTATCGTCATATCTCTGGAGATACTTATCAGATCTCGATTAAAATTACAATGGGACCACCTCGGGATTATATCCTTTCAAACTAAAAAATATTTTTTAAATCGGTTCACAATTGGCAAAAATATCAATGCACACACATACAAAAAAAATACATACAGACGAGCACAGAACCTCCTCCTTTTTGGAAGTCGGTTATAATCCAATTTCTGTTTTCATTCACGCTAACGGAGTTTTAAAATGGGAATGACAACTTTGTTGCGGAAAAATAAATATCATTCCCATACATTTTGTACTTACGTAAGCGTGACTGGAAACAGATATTGGATTTTGTTTAGAGGGGCAGCCCAGGCAATAAATAATGGTACAATGACATGCAAGGAATTTTATTATAATAATAAATTCAATTCCATTTAGTCAATTTTATTTAGTCATTAAAATATATTTTTATTTTGTAATGCTAAGACAAAAATGTTAGTCCATCAGTGATGGCATTCAGGGCCCCATTACTGCTTGATTTCTCTCCACCTGTTGAATCACGAACACCTCCATCGCTTGAGAGTTGTGGCGATGAATATCTTTATTCTTTGCTCTTTTAAAACCAAGAACCATGGGTAAAGCTCATTAATTAATTAATTTAAATCTGTTTATTGATTCATTAATACTTGAGACTCATTGAGACCGAGGAGACTGCCTTCTACGTCTCTGGTGAAATCAACCCGAAAACGCTGAAACAAATATATAATACCAGAATCATACATTTATAATTATTAGGCAGTATGCACTAAAAAATCAACCTATTTCACTACTGTGAGGGCCAAGTTTATATTGAGCCTCACATTGTGTAGAGTTCCGTAGTTACCAAACCCGTCACAATATGAAACTAATATGTTGGTCTACTATTACGTGTGAACTAGTAAAGCCTACCTAGCTCTAATAATTTGCCATTTAAATTTGTTATTAAATACTACTATTGTGAATTTTTACATAATTCAAAACAATACTTCGCAGGCAGGTGGACACTTAACTCTAAAAAAAAATGCACTTTAAAGCTTATTAAGATATCAATGTTTATAAATGACCCATACACCATAGAATAAACAAGAAACAAAAATATATACCTCACTTTTATGGAGGAGGGAAAAGATCTTATAGATATAAAGATGTTATACCTACTGCACACTCATGCCTAATTACAGCTACTTATTAGTCTCTGAGCTAAGGCCATCGATACACTGACACAGATGGAGGGAGGGACATGGTGAAACTACTTACATAAAGGTTCTTTGTTGACTATGGAACCATAAAAAGAAATATTCCGACAAATGTATTAATTCTCATTTATATGTTAGTTCAAAATACATGTCATTTTGTTTCCGTTTGATGCTTTGTAATCTGTATCTGAATGCTCAATTATTTGTTAATTAATGAAATAATTACTTGTATGGTGATACGGTCGTAGAATAAAGGTTCAGTTGACAGCAAGTCCAATAAGTGCCTGTTTCTTTTCTGAAGGTGTAGCTGGCTGAATTAGGCATGCGACTCTCTCTTTTCATGGCAATCTAGAGACTGAACCACTTCTTGAGGGCTAACGTTCACCTAAAATCATAAATTTGTGTTAACAATGCAAAGATTACCTACTAACTAGAAACAATAAATGTTAACTAGCTTATCGAACAGTATCGTAGGTTATAATTCGATGTCGAACAGATATTTATGTACACACCATGTGTACAGCACTGGTCTTGGGTCTTGCAGATGCTTGGCATGTTCCAGGAACACAAGCCAAGTGCAGAGTTTGAGAATAAACATAAACTATAATCGTGCTATAGGTACTTAAAAAAATCTTCCATCTTAAAAAATATCAAATCAAAAGTCAGTAAGTACAGTTGTTCAGGACATTGAAAGGTAACCAAGAAGCTGACTTTATTTTGTATTGTATTGCTGAATTTTAACAAATTACTATTATTAAAAGTTAAAATGAACCAATTTATATAAATGCGATAATGTCATGTCATCAAATGCATAGATAACAATGAATACTTACTGCTTTAGCATTGCTTTTCTTCAACGTACGTACCTAATCCACTATTACACAACACGAAATTGATTGATACAAACAAAACAATAGTAATAATATTAATTTGAAGACTTTGTTGTGAAAATAAAAACAAAACAGTGTAGAAAAAGAAGTATAAACTACTAAATACTAATGATTACTAAACTAACTAGGGTGACCATATCAAAAATGGCGAATCTGCCCGACATTGGCAAAAAAACTACTAAAATCTGCCAAACCACCAACCACCCCAGAGAATATATTAAATTATTAAGTATACCATTATATTATTGCCTTATAGAGAGCTGGTTTTAATCAAACTTTTATAAATTTCCAACCAAAATCCAAATATATGCATATTAAAAATATTATACATTCAATACAAACAAAAAATTGACAAAATTCTATTTTTGTTTCAAAATTCATAAAAATCCTTGAAATCTGTCACTTTTTGGAATCGTCAGCGTTATCTGCCAGAGTTAAAATGTAGGTTCCAAATCTGCCTAAATGAGAGAAATCTGCCACAAATGGTCATACTAACTACTAAGGAGTACTAAACGCAAACCAGCCAATTTAGACTTGGGTAACTCCGGACATGGACATATCTATATCTTTGGATATATATCCCTAAGCGGATATATATCCTTCCCTCCCCTTGCCAAAACCTTCATATTATTATATTCCATATCCGGTATATCTTTATGAAACATAAAACTTTTTTGTGAACTCGGACTGACATGGATATCCTAGATATACGAAGCAGATATACTAATGTGTATGGAAGAAAATACGATGGTTTCCACTCCTCTGTCAGATAAAGTAAGCCCAAGCCTAGCTAGCTCATGACTGGTAGGCTTGGTTTATCGTATATCCTTCCATATAAGGGTGTATAATATCTAACATTATTAGGCCGTATCTGTTGTGTTTTGAACTTGCATTAATTATTAACTGTTGTGAGTGACGATGTGATCCAAAATAATGATAGCGATATAGCGGTTGCCTAGAAAATACCTATTCACTCACGACTTGACTTTTTGACCAACTTAACAAGAAATGTTGTTTCATCAAAATATACCGGATGCATGGAATATATTGAGGTTTTGGCAAGAGGAAGGAAGGATATATATCTGTTTAGGGATATATATCTGAAGATATAGATTAAATGTGTCCGGAGTTACCCAAGCCTAGCCAGCCAGAGACAAAACAAACTCTAGGGCTTCCAGCCACAGAGTTAAAATGAATTCTAATATTATCCATATTCTATCTTACATTACATGTAAAAAATATGTGTGTTATATAACACGCTATATTGAATATGAATACGTATTTTGTAATTTTTACTTGAAAGTTATCAATTGATTAATTTATTATTTCATAATTTTAGCATAGACAAAAACTATCGACATCGTTAAATATCTTCATTCAATCCTTAGCAAAGTGGGCCTCGATGAGTGTATCACTTTGCTTCGATAGTTTCAACATAGTAAATTACAGAGTGCTCAATTGCAATCCCGAACCGTCGTGTGCGAAGTGACGTTGATCACTCACGCAAGATCACAAAGCGAAATAGTTTTTTACAGAATAGCCCTACTGAGCACTTTTGTGGTGCACTTTACTAAAAACTATCACGCCTATTGATTTGTGCTTTAACATAGTAATTTAAATTCACAGGTAGATGTGTTATCAGTAAAAAAAATATCATTTTACTAACATTAAAAATAACCGGCCAAGTGCGTGTCGGGCCACGCGCAGTGTAGGGTTCCTTAGTAGCCTGTTATTCAATGCAAGTCTTTACCCGTTATAAACAAGCAACTAGGTACTTCGTTTTTGCACTTTTAAGGATTGATTCTAAGGATTATGTATTTGGTACAAAATTATCCAATACCCAAGTTCAACAACTATTACTGCTAAACTAAAAAAGTTATCTTAACCGCTATAGTTTTTCTTTAAAGTGCATGAATTGCACTATTGTCACGAATTTTTCCAGATTTTTCAAGCCAGCTGTTTAGCATTTAAAGGGGGGGGGGGGGCGTTATAAGATCAAAGTATTAACTTCGCTGCGAACATAATGTTTGGTTACTAACGCCATCTGTTGAAAATCTAAAGAATTTACATCTGTCATCCAAATGACATCTGGTATCAGTGTACCATTTATGGCAGATATTTGCCATTTAGGCAGATTTAGGACCTAAATTTTGCAGATTTTTTTTATATCGTATAGGCTAGCGTTTGACCACTATCTCACCTGTTGTTAAGTGATGATGCGGATAAAGCTCACGATTCCAAAAAGTGGCCGATTTCAAGGATCATTATGAATTTTGAAATATAAATAGAATTTTGACAATTTTGTTTCTATTTAAAGTATAACATTCTTATTATGCATTTATTTGGTTGGAAAGGCCCTAGGGGTATATGCTAAGTAAATCTGCCCCGAACGATATTTGATTGATATTTATACGATATGTAGGTACTAATAAAATATATATTTTCTGAATGTTCTGAATGTGTAGATCTCTAACTCAATAGGTGTTTTTTTTTTCTAAAACATAAAATGTAAAAAACAGAAAAAAAAATTTCAAGAGAGACTGCAGCACTTTAACCAATTTTTTTATATATCTTTAGGACTAATAATAGCTATTATAAAAAAAATTAGAGCTTTATAACATCATAGAAAAATAACAAAAAACATTTTTTTTCATACCTAAGAATATTTCCCTATAATAATGTAATATTTATTTTAAAAAAAAAGGGACGCCATAGTGAAAAAAAAAAAAACACTTTTTGGCCCCTACTATGCATTTACATATACATTACATGCTCGCTTTTAATTGCTTTTTT
Source organism: Cabera pusaria (assembly GCA_954871355.1). Classification (NCBI taxonomy): domain Eukaryota; kingdom Metazoa; phylum Arthropoda; class Insecta; order Lepidoptera; family Geometridae; genus Cabera; species Cabera pusaria. The sequence goes on from OX940902.1 coordinate 24,991,748, forward strand.
CTGCTATTTATGTACATTATATATATATCACATATACGTAATTTATTAAAAAATAATATTAATTTTCAAAATATCAACAATACCTTCTGTTGTGAAAGTAAATAAATAAAACATTCAAATATCAATTATCAATTTTATTATTCAATCTTAGTTAGCTATGTTTCAAGGAACAAAATATTATTATTATGACACTTCATTAGGGTTCCGTAGCCGAATGGCAAAAAACGGAAGACTTATACTCTCGTAGTGCTTTTATATTAAAATAGTTATATTTATATGTATGTTAGTCTGTAAGGTATTTATAATATGGGTCTTAGAATAACATGTACTGTTTTCTTAAGTTACCTGAATTAAAGATTTATTTATTATTTATTTATTTATAGATGTGTCATGTCTGTCTGTCTGTCCGTCCGTATATCACAGCCAATTTTTTCTAAAACTACTAATAATTTGGGAATAGTTAGTATAATAGTTTAGAATAGTTTCGAAATTCCTAAAAATACACAGTTGAAACTTGGTAGTCAGATGTATTCTATGAACCGCTTTACGATTTTGATACAAAAAAATAATAATTTAAGATTGTTTACAAAACGAAAAAAACCGACTTCACATGCCGCGATAGTAATTTTTAGTACTAAGTTTGAGATGTTTATCTCCATTCTCCATATCTCCGAAGATAATTATCAGATCTCGTTAAAATTTGAATAGGACCACACAGGAAGCATACTCTATCAAACTAAAAATAATTTTCCAAATCGGTTAAGATTTGACGGAGTTCTGAGGTAACCATTTTTTTTTAACTGTTGAATTGCGAACTTCCTCCTTTTTGTGAAGACGGTTAAAAATAAAAGATAAAAGTGAGTACATACATCTACTTAAAAAAAATCATCAAACCTATAGATACGTGTGGGGTATAACTTGGGTTACATACATTATGCAGGGTTATTGGTACTAAATATGTAGCATTTTAGCCCCCCATTATCTGCTCAAAGTAAGACGGGAAGGGAGACACACATTTTACTTCTTTAGAAGTGTCTATCTTTCAAACGATTGACTTTGAGAATAAATAGTTTTAATAGCCTCAATATAATTTTTAAAAACCTATCTATAGACATCCATAGGTTTGATGATCTTTTTTTTGTTTCCGTTCCATGTATGGGGGAGCACCCCCCTTAATCTTTTATTTTTTTTATTTTTGTATAAAAATCGTAAAGCGTTTCATAGAATTCATCTACCTACCAAGTTTCAACCGTGTATTCTTAGGAATTTCGAAACTATTCTAAATTATTTATTATACTAACTATTCCCAAATTATTAGTAGTTTCGGAATAAAGTGGCTGTGATATACGGAAGGACAGACAGACATGACATATCTATAAGAGTTCCGTTTTTTGCCATTCGGCTACGGAACCCTAATAAAGTGTCAAATTAATGTTTTGTTCCTTGAAACATAGCTAACTAAGATTGAATAATAAAATTGATAATTGATATTTGAATGTTTTATTTATTTACTTTCACAATAGGAGGTATTGTTGTTATTTTAAAAATTAATATTATTTATATAAATAATAACAAATTATGTATATGTGATGTATATACTCCTATATACAAAAATAGCAGAAAAAATCAATTAAAAGCGAGCATGTAATGTATTTATATTAATATATAATATATAATTAATTATATGTAAATTCATGGTTGGGGCCAAAAAGTGTTTTTTTTTTCACAACGGTGTACCTTTTTAGGGTTCCGTAGCCAAATGGCAAAAATCGGAACCCTTATAGATTCGTCATGTCTGTCTGTCTGTCCGTCCGTATGTCACAGCCATTTTAATCCGAAACTGTTAGTACTACAGAATTGAAACTTGGTAGATAGATGTATTCTGTAAACCGCTTTCTGATTTTTATACAAAAATAAAAAATATAAAAGTTTAAGGATCCCATACATGGAACTGAAACAATTTTTTTTCTTTAAACCTATACGTGTATGTCTATGGATAGGTCTGTAGAAATGACATTGAGGTCCCTAAAATATTTTTTTCTCAAAGTCAATCATTTGAAAGATAGGCGCGTCTAAAGTTTTACAAATTACAAAATGCTTTATTGTTAAAAGTTTTCAGGTACATTTTTAAGATTCAAAGCCCTGCCTTTTTGCTTTAGTTTGAAAAACTGTGTTGCAAAAAAGCAGTGTCTTCCCAAGTATGATGTTGTATACTTTTACAATAAATTAAAGATATAATAAATCTGATTATTAAATCAACTAGATATTAATTGCTATAGTTTTGTGTGTGTGTGTGTGTGTGTGTGTGTGTGTGTGTGTATAAGTGTGTGGTAAGTGTGGGTGTGTGTGTGTAGGTGTGTGTGTGTGTGTAGGTGTGTATGTGTGAGTGAGAGTGTGTGCATGCAGGCGCATGTGTGTGGTTTAATGTGAGTGTGTTTGTGTTTTATGGATATGATTAGATTTTAAAATCAATAGAATTAGTCACTGCTTGTTTATCTATTGTTAGAATATTTCCAACTACTTTTGAGGGCCCGGTGGCGTAATCGGGAGAACGTTCGGCTTTGATGCCGTGGTACCGAGTTCAAACCGCCGTGCACCAATGGATTTTTCTATCGAAAAATGTATGTGCGCTTCTCACAGTGGCCCTCCGGTGAAGGAAAAACATCGTTAAGAAACCAACAAAACCCCCGCATGGTGGTAGGACACTATCTAGTGTCCGCCTGGCCAGCTACCACCCTCAAGTTAGAAAATCTGTCACCAAACATCTAATGTGTTCCGGCAGCTATCCTTGAGAGCCAGTTCCCATTCTAGGCCTAGCGTGCTTACCATCTTCGACCGCATCATCACTTACCAACAGGTGAGTTAGTGGTCAAACGCTAGCCTATAACGTATAAAAAAAAAAAAACCCTCACGCTGTGACTGGGCTCGATAGTATAAAAACGGACAGCGAGCGGGTATCAGGTTTCAGTCTTCGTGTGGCCGTCGTACGGTTCGGACGTCGTGGTTATGTTGTTAGCTTAGACACCTTATGTAATTGTTATTATGTTGAGGTTCTGTGGCATTATATAGCTGGTGGTTATTGTGATAGTGTTTATTGTTATTATGTTGAGGTTTTGTGGTATTATATAGATGTGGGTATTGTGATACTGTTTATTTTTTTTCCTTTTTCACTTCTGGTCTCTAAGATCAGAAGTGGGATAGGTCCACGTGCACTTTACGCTTATAAGCCGTCTCTGACATTTACCTTGATCTATTCAAAGTAACAGTTTTGAATAAATTAAGGTGCAACAATGTTTTTGAATCGAAGTGATACTGAGATCTGGTTTTTGTGAATATTCGTCAGTTGAAGTGTAAATTAGACGTTTGTCTGGGTATTTTGGGGTATGTGATATTTCTTAAAGATAAAAATACTTCGAAAAAGTAATTTCGTTGATTTTTTTTGCAATAAAGGGTAGTTTGTTAGGGTTCTTATCTGGTAGTGTTTACCACCGCGTCCGAGTACGAAACGCCACGTGTAATTGCCGTTGCTCATAATGATTTGATTTCTCTGTAGTTGTAAGCTGTTTTGGTGTGCTACTACCGTGCAACATAGCTGATAATGCTTGTCGGCGGCTAAACGCGGCGGAAAGGATTATTCTATGGTTGGTGTAGATACAGGTATGATTAAAATGTTAATTTTATTTCGTCACTCGACTATGCGAGGAGGTTGATTGTGTTAAATAGTTGGGCAAGCCCAAAAGATTTACATGCGAGTAATTATTTACCTAAAAACGCAAAAGCGTAGTCAAATCATTGTGCGACAACCTATAATAGGTCGTGTTAACATTTGTATTTGCTGTTACACCCACAAGGCGACATTGTTATTACTTTGCAGTGATAGGTTTGTTTGCCGTGTTTAGTGCGATTAAGAATCGTTTTCAAATCTAACCAATGCTGGTTGATCATTAGCGTAATGGAATTTAGTTAAGTCGAGAGTGTTAACCGACGTCAGGGAAACTGATTAAAATCAAGACCATTCATGTTTGTCAGATCTAACTTATTAGTGTCCTTCCTGGTTAGTCCGACATATCTACCATGTAAGCTTGTTCTTACCGTGAAATTGCGGGTATAACAAAAAGGTTTTGTTTGAGTTAGATGTTTTCGTATTACGAAAAATAAAAAGCACAATAAGGTCAATATTAATTTATTTTGAATTCTTATATCTACTTCTTACATAAGATACAAAGTGAAGCCGAATATTAAGTAACTGTACTAGTTTCGGTGTATACTCGACCATAGTTTTGAATTTATTACCGTAGCATTGAGTAGTTAATGTTTGAGGGTTATATTGAACTATCCGTCTCACTCTTAACCCCTTAGTTATTCACGCGGTGCTCGCGAACGCATTAAGTCAGTCAAATTAAAAAGTTGACAGGCGCAGTGCAGTGATGTTCATAAGTTTTAAGCGCCACAGTATTTGCTATAGGGAGACTATCGTCATGCCGACAAACGAGCGCTGTACATGGGCTGTTAACTACATTCTATTAGTGTTATTTGTCAATACGTAGACAGTTATTATGGTACGATCCCAGTATAGACCGTGCAGTATTAATAGTAATAATAAGTTGAAATACTTAGTAAAAGTTTTGAGTAACATTTATTAGACACAAATTACAATAAATGTAAGGCGATTTTATTCATCCGCGTGTGTCTGTAACGTACTCGTAGTTGCTTAGTTATTGTGCTAGGTTATTGTGAAATATGCTAAGTTGCAAAAGTAAGTAAAGTGAGTAAGTGTTCCGTACAATTATTTTATCGTGACGAACGGACCTAGTCTATACCTACATGCCAGATGACAACGTACAGGGTTGGGTGTATGAAAAAAAAAAAAAAAAAAAAATTACTTCGAAATCTTGTGATATTGTTAGTTTTTGCGGTATTGTTGTGAGTATTTCGTGACACGAGCAGTTTAGTTCTGGCAGTAAACTGATGGCGTTGTTTCGATGGTCAGGTTGGGCCGAACGTAGGAAACTTGAATCTGGGGAAATATAAGACTTACAGCGGCAAGCTTAAGGTGAGGTGATTGAAACAGTAAGCAAGTTACTTACTACTTATGATGCAAACTGTTATTTTAGTTTGATTTTATTTCTATTACTTACGAAGCGTTGTTCAACACTGGTGAACCATTTTAATAGCCCCAACATTGCGGCTATTCTGTGCACCGACATTGTGGCAACTTGTTACTTTTCTTTACTAACTTGTTCGTTTATTTTGTATTTTGTATGGTGACTATTGAGTGTTTATTTTGAGTAGTTATTTTGTACCCCGACATTTTGGTACTCGTGCCTCGACATTTTGGTACTCGTGCCTCGACATTTTGGTACTCGTGCCTCGACATTTTGGTACTCGTGCCTCGACATTTTGGTACTGGTACCACGACATTGTGGTACTCGTACTCCGACTTTCTGGTGTTTGCAGACCTCCGAGCATCGCGGCATCTGTTGGCGATCGCGCGCTATGCTATGCGTGCTGGTGCTTGCGTGCCTTGCTTCATGCTGAGCTCCACGCAGAGCGGCGCGCTGAAGCGCGATGCTGTCGGCAGTTGTGCTACTGCGCGAGTGCGCGCCACGGTGGTGCGCGCTCCCCGCAGCGCGACTGCACGCCCTCCGAGGCGTGCTGGTGTGCGCTCCCCGCAGTGTGACTGCGCGCCCTCCGAGGCGTGCTGGTGTGCGCTCCCCGCAGCGTGACTGCGCGCCCTCCGAGGCGTGCTGGTGTGCGCTCCCCGCAGCGTGACTGCGCGCCCTCCGAGGCGTGCTGGTGCGCGCTCCCCGCAGCGTGACTGCGCGCCCTCCGAGGCGTGCTGGTGTGCGCTCCCCGCAGCGAGACAGCGCGTCGTGCGAGGTGTGCTGGTGTGCGCTCCCTGCAGCGCGACTGCGTGCCGTCCGAAGCGTTCTGGTGCGCGCTCTCCGCAGCGCGACTGCGCGCCGTCCGAGGCGTGCTGGTGCGCGCTTCCCGCAGCGCGACAACGCACCGTCCGAGGCGTGCTGGTGCGCGCTTCCCGCAGCGCGACAACGCACCGTCCGAGGCGTGCTGTGTGCGCTCCCTGCAGCGCGACTGCGCGCCGTCCGAGGCGTGCTGGTTGAGCAAATCAATGCAGGTGCTGGTGCTGGGAACCAGGTGGCTGACGAAGCGGTCGAGGACGTCCCGCTGTCAGGAGAGGCCGTGTTAGAAAATTTCCAACTACCCTCACGCTGCGACTGGGCTCGATAGTATAAAAGCGGACAGCGAGCGGGTATCAGGTTTCAGTCTTCGTGTGGCCGTCGTACGGTTCGGACGTCGTGGTTATGTTGTTAGCTTAGACACCTTATGTAATTGTTATTATGTTGAGGTTCTGTGGCATTATATAGCTGTGTTTCATGGCAGGTCTTATAATTTTGATTGAATATTAACTATATAATCACTTTATCACTGACTTCCTAATATAAAATATCAATAAATATAAAATTTAAACAAAGAGATATTGTTAAACTTGTTAATAACCCATTGTCTTACTAGTATCAATTATCAGTCACATATAAACTGTATTGGCTAGCTTGAAAGTAAAGTACTCCTTCCTGGTTTGCAGAGACAATATCAGCCACAATGACTACCCGTAGAATGGATATTGAGGCCAAATTGAAGGCGGCTCTCCTGGAACTGAAAACTTGCAAGGACTCCAAAAAAGATTTGCTGCAAGAACTTCAGGATCATGAATCTGACATGGCAAAGATGTTGGAGAAGAACGCAGACCTCAAACACCAATTGGCCGAGTATGACATTGCTCTGGAAGACCTGAGAGACCAGCGTGACAGGCTTCTAGAAACAGTGGACAAAACACAACATGCACAAAACCAAGAACTATTCGAACGTACACTGACCTATATCCGGGATTTGGAGCAAGAGCTTTCATTTACAAAAGATAAACTAGAAGAAATGACGACATCTCCTGTATTGCAAAATAATACTAATCAAGACAACACTTTGGATCTATATACAGAGTTCATCGGCTCAGGTTCTACTAATGTCTCTATGAAGGGTTCCAATAAGATTAAAAAGTACATTAAGTATTATAAAATCATTAGGAAAAATACGCATAAATTACAAAAAATTAACCATATCAAAAAAATAAATTTAAAGACTTGTAAGAAAAACATCGACTTAAGTAAAGAATTACAGCATTGCCTAGAGATGTTAGATCGCAGTAACAAAGAATTAATAGAATTTAAAGAAAAGGCTGAATTATTAAAACAAGAAATGTGCGTCTCAAAAGTTTTAATTGGGGTTCCTATCTGTGGTGTGCAGAGTGAATGCTACCAAGAGGATAGCAGCTCACCAAGTACAGCTAATACTGCAAGTTTACGTGCACAGACTGACTTGGTTAGGCAGGAAGTAGTGTCATCGTTACAGTGCACTGGTGCCTCCGAGGTGGACTCAGGCAGTCCTTTACAACTGCCGGAGCCTGCTAGAGAGACCATTGTGTTCAGCGATGAAATGGGAGTAGGTATGGGTAGCTTATTAGACAATAGATTGAACCAAAATGTTTATAACAATTGCTGCCCTAATTTATCAATTACAGATTTATGTAAAAAAATATGCAGCTTTCAGTATCACAAAAATTGTACTATTGTATTGCAGCTAGGTAATAGCACAAACGTTAAAAAAGCTGATATTAATATTCTAATTAAACTTTTGTCAGACATTGCCAGCAGAGGCATTAGTAAAATAATAGTTTGTTCATTCCCGTATCTTAAAACAAGTAGTTGCTCTTATAATGAGCATGCTCATAAATTGAACTTGGCACTGTACAATTTGACGTGTCGCTTCAGCGACTTTTTGTATTTTGAAACCAACAAATTTATTAGTAAAGTAATATTGACAAAGGATACTTTGTATCTCAATAAGACTAATAAGTCGACCATTGCTAAGTTATTAGCATACAATATTTATGACCCTGTTTTACATATTGTAACAGATCACAAAGACGAGCCCCAACGTAGTAGTGTTACTATGCAGGGTAATTGTAGCGTAGTAGACTTAGTTAGTTTAAACTAATGTCTAAGACAATGGGGAGGCCTGACTCAATCAACATTTTTCATCAGAATATACAAGGTCTCTCCAGCAAAGCCTTAGAGTTAGAATTATTTCTCAATTATTATAAAGTTGACATAATGTGTATTACTGAACACTGGTTTGTGAAAGGTACTTTGTTACCAATATTAAAAAATTATACAATTGCCAGCACATTCATTAGACAAAAGGCAATTCGTGGTGGCTCACTAATATATGTAACTGAAAATTGTAACTTTAAAGAGCGTAAAGACATAGTAGCTTTGTCTGTGGAACGATGTGTTGAATTATCTTGTATAGAGCTGGGGCAACATATAGTCATCTGTGTATACAGACCTCCATCGGCTGATTATAAAATGTTTGAAACAATTATGGAAGAAGTAATGAGCAAAGTCTTCAACACCTCTAAATCTTTAATAGTTTGTGGCGATTTCAATGTTAATTTAATTGAGCAGTCTCCGCTCAGCGACAAATTAAAAAAATTATTTCTAAGCTTCAATCTGAAGCATCTTTTTAATCAGCCAACAAGAATCACTAGCTCGTCAGCTACCTGCTTGGACAATGTGTTTTGCAACTGTGAACCCGAAAAAATTGCAATTTTTTATAAACTTGGCTCGGACCATCTGGGACAAAGTGTCACCTTTTCATGTAAATTATCCATCAAAGGCCAAGAACATTTTTACAGGCCCATTACCACCAAACGGGTTGAACAGTTTGTGGATATCATTGACAAGCAATTAATGAACCTAAGATTTTCTGAGGATCCTGATGACCTATGCAGTGCTTTATTTCAAATGTTAGATGCAGAGTTCAATGATATTTTTAAAATTAAAATGGTTAGAAAGGGTGCGAAGGTTCGTTTCGATGACTGGGCAACTCCTGGTATTTATAAAAGTAGAAACAATTTGTATAACTTGTACTCACAAAAAACCATTAATTTACATAATACTAAATTCATAAATCACTTAAAATTGTATTCAAAAACTTTTAAAGTTGTTTGTCAGACAGCAAAATCACTGCATCTAAGTAGAAAAATTAAGCATGCCGATGACAAAATAAAATCAACATGGAAAGTCATTAATACAGAAACTGGAAAAATTAAGCAGAGGGACGGTAAAATTATGTTAAATGTTAATAATAAATTAATCATAGATAATAATGATGTCGCTAACACATTTGTTGAGTACTTCTCACAAGTACCTATTATTACTACTCAGCCTTTAAACTCTTCCCCTAAGGATGCTTTTGTTTTACTATCGAAGTGTGTGAATGTATGTGACTCTATGTTTGAGTTCAGACACATAACTTCAATATCAATTATCAAAACTTTTAAAATGCTCAATCAAAAGAAAACCGAGGATCTGTGGGGTATGTCAACCAAAGTACTTAGTTATATTATTAATGCAATTAGCCCTCACTTAGCGTTTATTTTTAACAGATGCGTCGATGAAGGTGTCTTTCCTGATGTAATGAAAAAAAGTAAATTAATTCCCCTATACAAATCAGTGAACAAAAATGACCCTTCAAACTATAGACCAATCTCTATATTACCGGCGCTCAGTAAAGTTTTTGAAAAAGTTATATTAGACCAGCTTTTGGCACATTTTAATATTAATCATCTTTTAAATCACAAACAATATGGTTTCACTAAGGGGCGTTCTACTACTGATGCTGGAGTAGATCTTCTTAAACATATATTTGATGCCTGGGAGAAAGCACAAGATGCTATCGGCGTTTTCTGTGACTTATCTAAAGCGATTGATTGCGTCTGTCACAAAACGCTAATTTGCAAATTAAAACACTACGGCGTTAACGGAAAAGCACTTGATCTGGTCTCATCCTACCTCAGTAATAGAATACAGATGGTTGAGGTCAATGGCGTCAGGTCATCTGGATCCCTCATAAAAATGGGAGTTCCGCAGGGATCGATCTTAGGACCATTTTTATTTCTAGTTTATATTAATGACTTGCCTGGTCTACTAGCCTATTAATGTCTTTCGTGCAAAACTTATGTGACATTGTTTTGTTCGCGGATGATACATCCTTAATATTCAAAATAGATAGGATTGCGCCTGGATTTGACGATGTTAACAAATCAATCGCACAGGTTTTGAATTGGTTTACAACCAATAACTTATTACTGAACGCCAAAAAAACTAAATGTATTAAATTCTCGCTGCCAAATATAAGAAAGGGTGTCATTAATAGCAGGATATTAATAAACGATGTACCGATAGAATTTGTTGAATCCGCTACATTCTTGGGCATCACCCTGGATTCAAAACTACAATGGGGTTCTCAAATATCGGCTCTGGCAGGTAGATTGAGCTCCGCTGCATACGCAGTACGTAAAATCAGAAACTTGACTGACGAATCCACTGCTAGATTGGTTTACTTTAGCTACTTCCATAGTATAATGTCCTATGGCATTTTATTGTGGGGGAAAGCCGCCGAAATCCAATCTATATTTGTTTTACAAAAAAGAGCTATTCGGTCTATATATACCATGAAGTCGCGAGACTCACTTCGTGAAAAATTTAAGGAGATTAAAATTCTCACAGTGGCATGTCAATATATATATGAAAATATTATGTATGTACGCAAAAATTTGAATGAGTATGATAAGAGGTCCGATGTACATAATTTCAATACAAGACACAAAAATAGATTAATTCTACCTCAATTCAGGTTGTGGAAAGTTAGTGGTTCTTTTCTGGGGAACTGTATACGATTTTATAATAAACTTCCTAAAGATATTGATCAACTGTCTATAAGCAGATTTAAAACCTTTGTAAAATCCAATTTAATGAAGAAATCGTACTATACAATAAATGACTATATGAATGACAAAAATGCTTGGCCTGAATGCCCCAAGCTCCAAGATATAATATAAATTGTATGATAATAGAATTACTTATTGTACATTAAACATTTATTTAATATGAATTAAAAAAAATGAATTAAAATAAGTGACAAGCCCCATAGAGTTTCTTGGTGTTTCTTCTCTGATGGGAGTACTTCCGAAACACCAGTAGATTCAACAGTCAATCAGTTTTTATCTTTTGTTTGCAGATCTAGGGTTGCCTGTTACGACGGTATTATGCGGCTGATAGTCGGACAATCAGTTCCATTCGGAACATGATTTGTACTGCAATTAGTCTGCGTTTTATTTATCTATTATGTTTCATTATTTCACAATTTTTTGGATAAAAATTGTCTGAAGTACTGAAACATGCACTGGGTTGTGGGTGCACGTAATGGTACGGTTGGCAACCCTACATTAATAAGGGGAATTAAACATGTGTTTTAAGTGTGACGTTCGACGTCTAGATGAAAGCTGAATGGCTCAATACCTTTGTTTTTTTTTGTAAATTCAAAGCGTTATGTTTCTGTTATATCTATATTTTTTGTTGAATATGATCTATTTAATGTTATTTGACGTGTGTAAGTGCTAATTTTTAATTTGCCCATATACTGAATAAATGCTTTGACTTTGACTTTGACTTTGTGGGTATTGTGATAGTGTTTATTGTTATTATGTTGAGGTTCTGTGGTATTATATAGATGTGGGTATTGTGATACTGTTTATTTTTTTAGCCTTTTTCACTTCTGGTTTCTAAGACTATGTTATTTTTATCAGTAAATTTTCAATTTCATCATAATTTTGTTGTAGGAGCCAATCATTCATAATTAATTTTAGTTTATGTTTTGTAAGTTTTTAAATTTTAGATTTACATATATATTGTACAGAATTGGTGCAAGTGGTAAAATGTGTGTCTCCACCCCTCTAACTTTTAAAGTATAGGAGTGAAAAATCTAAAAAAAATATATGCTGTAGATCTCAATAAAAACTAACAACGAAAATTGGTTTGAACGAGATACAGTCAGCAGTTTTTTGAGATATAGCGATCGCAATGATAACTTTGTTTGTCATACATGTTTGTATGACAAACAAAGTTATCATTGAAAAACAAAGTTAATTTTAGTTGCGAAAAATCATAGTTATAGAATACTTTACTGTGTTACGGAACCCTACGAGTGCGAGTCCGACTTGCACTTGGCCAGTTTATTTAAAAACAAAATTAATATTATATTATTATAGGGAAATATTAAAGGTACGAAAACTTTTTTTTGTTATGGTGCCAAAATTGTATCATGGTAAAATATTAAATTTAACATTAATATTTTTTATTTTTCTATGATACTATGTTAAAAAGGTATTTTTTTTATAATAGCTAATATTAGTCTTAAAGATACTTAAAAATTTGGATTAATTGCTGCAATCTTGGAAAATTTTTTTTTCAGTTTTTTAAATTTTCTGCTTTAGAAAAAAAAAACAATTGAGTTAACTTTCAGAAAATAAATATTTTATTAGTACCTATATGTAGTATAAATATCAATAACATATCTTCCGGGGGCAAATTTTCTTAGCTTAGGGCCTTTGTAAAAGTTTGAATGAAAAGGTAAACTTTATTATTAGGGTTCCGTACCTCAAAAAGTAAAAAAGGAACCCTTATAAGATCACTTTCTTGTCCGTCTGTATGTCTGTCTGTCCGTGTGTCACCACCGATTTTCTCAGGAGTGGGTAAGATCTAGCAAGTTGAAATTTATACCAGATACTGAGATCTGTAGTCCCTATTAGGTGTGTAAAAATCAAGGTCCTGAGTGAACACGATAAAAAGATATGGGCAAATTTAGATTTTCGCGAAAACTTGTAAGTACCAAAATTAGCCTTATTTTAAACATTTGTTATTTTTCGGATTTTTTCCTTTACTTGTACTGTAAGACCTTACTTTTAACCAAAATTGACAATTCCAGGTCAACCGGAAGTACCCTATAGGTTTTGAGTCGAAAACCTATAGGGTACTTCCCTTTGACCTAGAATCATGAAATTTGGCAAGAAGCCAGGTCTCATAGCACAAATAGAGGAAAAATTCAAAAAAAATAAAAAAACTATAAAAAATGAAAGGGTTTCCCCATACATACATAGTTCGCTCCAATCAAGATAGGCCTCTGAGTTATATGAGCGCTCTTACAATTTAGAGGTCTAGCTTAATTGGTAACAACCAACCTTGGTACGGAAGTTTCGGTGGGCGAGTTCAACTCGACTAGGCCGGTTTTATTATGTCTTATTTTATGCCATAATTCAATAATGATGGCAAATTTTATGCATTTGTTGGAGTGATAGGTGTTTTAGCAAATTTTTTGCCAGTTTCGGGCAGATTCGCAATTTAATATAAAAAAAACGGCATTAAACATTATTACCAGGCAGAAAAACTACGCGAGCCGTCACAAAGCTCGGCTTTTAGCTAGTTTATGTTGCCTAATGCCTTGTTGAACCAAACAACCCTTTTCGGTTTGAAATAAATGTTGTATTTTCATGCGATTTTTTGGACGGATCTTTTGAAAATCGGATCAAATGCATGCGATCCGATCCGCGGATCGGATCGAGACGTTGCGATCCATTACGAACCATAATATCGGATCGAGCTTAAAAAAATCGCATCCCTACGCGTCGCACCCTTCCCTGCTGGGCTGCGTTCACGACCTACGCTCGGAATTCAACCAAACGCTCTAACCCCGGGCTTCGTTCACGTCCTCCGGAGAAAGATTTTTGTTTGTTTTGCAACTCGCTCGAAGGTCCGGAACGACCACGGGTGTTTTTCACTCAAATTGTGACTTTGACATTTTGCGCAGACTCGAATTTCGAGGTTATGTTCATTTATTTTTCTATTTCTAAATATTTTCCGTTAGTTTTTACGATAATGTATCGTCATGTCACGTCTTGGTCTTGACAATGCAAATTTCTTCCGATCCCCTTAATCTGTAAAATATTACGGCTTTTCCCGCCAAATTTACTGTCACAAACGTCAGAGCGTTTTTTAACCGTCGAATTTGATGGTTAAAAAGTTGCAACTTGAGTGAAACAATCGAGGTCGTGAACGACACAGTTGCGTTAACCGAGTGCGACGCTCTGAAGTCGTGTACGGGGTTAGAGCGATTGGTTGCACTCCGAGCGTAGGTCGTGAACGCAGCCCGTGAACGACATAGTTGCTACGCTCTGATGGCGCCTCTTCACAATCGGCGATGATCGACACGACACTCGTTGATCGTCTGTGATCGGCAAGGTAATCGTCACGATCATTGTGCAAGCATCCACACGATCGCCACAAGCACCACGCGCTTCCCAACTACAAGCGATTCCCTTTGATGCGTGCCCGAAAAACCGACAAGTGACCGATCGCCGCGATCATGACGACGAATAAGGTTGATGATGGCCGACTACAGGCGAGTAGCCTTTCTACACGATCGTGCTCGCGTTTGATCGTCTGCGGGCTTCGTAATGGCTTAATATGGGGATTAATCTGTCCCGACTGTTAAAGTCTCTATATTCCATATAACAATGTATAATTTATTTTATGAGTGTATCGACCGAGAAAGAATTTAAATGGTATAGTTTTTTGATATCCCTAAACAGTAGTCTAAACTACTAGACTTACTTGTTTTTTTCTTTTCTGTTCGTTTTTTAACACTTCACTTTTTGCGCAGTCGGGTTCTTTGATTTTTTATTTTACACTTATTAGTTAAGTAAAGGACGGCAAATTCCGTAATCTGAACAAAAAACCGAAATGCGTGAAATACCTAGATAGGGTATTGCTTTTTAAGCTTACTTACTTTACAGTTGTGCGAGTACTATTAAACGACTATACCAGAAGGAAGAGGTTGTTTGTTACCTCAGAACTCCATCAATTCTTAACCGATTTGGAAAATTATTTTTTTGTTTGAGTTAATATGATTTTCGTTTGGTCTCATTATAATTTTATTGAGATCTGATAAGTAACTTTAGAGATAAGCACCGCAAACTTGTTAACTGAAAGTGACTAACGCGGCATGTAAAATCGTTTTTTTTTTTCGATTCGTACGATCATAAATTATTTGTTATAAATATATTTTGAATATCCATTTTAAGACCTTTAATTCGATACCACACTCGATAGGTTTTGAAAAAAAAAATTTTTTTGAACCCCAAATATTGGCGTCTGAAATCCGCCATTTTGAATTTTTCAATTTTTTATGTTTTCGTTGACACTCGCGCTAGCATGGCGAATCTATTGACGTGCCAATTATCAAAATCGGCCCACGCGTTTGGTCTCTAGTGTGCCACAAAGGAACAAACATACATACATACATATATAGACTGATAAACACATTACCTCTCCTTTGCGTCGCGCAGTCGGGTAAAAATAAATACAATACAATACAATAACTCTTTATTTGCACACCAAGAAAATATAACAGATCGAAACACACACAAATTATAAGAATGAGTACAAATTGCGGTCTTATCGCTAAAAGCCATTTTTTCCAGACAACCGGTTATGGAGAGGAATAGAAAATAGATTTTCATAGGTAGGTGGTGTTGCAAAAATTTTAAATTAAAAATATTAGAAATAAAAAGAAAACAAAAAATAGTATGAAAATATAACAAAGTATTAAGCTATTATATAAGTTATACATATACATACACATATCATATACATATATACTCACATACACCCAAATATATATACACAGATACACAATATATATATCATACGATAATTATATCTTATATATATATACATACATACGAATATGATATATCTATTCAATATTTTTAACTGAAACCTGGTACAGCTGCGAAATGTAATAATTGTACAGTTTAGTTTTGAAGCTCAATAGTGACTGTGCTCCTCTGATTGAGCTGGGTAACCCATTCCATAAGCGAATAGACTGCACTATAAAAGACCTATCAAAGAAAATACTGCTGTGTGTTGGTACACTCAGCAATAATCCTTCAGCAGATCTAAGAGAGTAAGAACTCGAGTTACCGAGAAATTTAAATCGTTCTTTAAGATAAAATGGTGTGGATGGGATAAAAAGGACGGAGTAAAGAAGGGAGAGGATATGTGTATTCCGGTGAAAACGTATAAGAAGCCACTTGAGCTTAGCGCGAAATTGAGAGATATGGTCATATTTACGTAACCCAAATATGAACCTTAGACGGACGTTATGAATGCGCTCAAGTTTGTTAAGCTGGTTCTCCGTGAGATCGAGATAACAGGCGTCGGCATAGTCTAGGATAGGAAGCAAGAGAGATTGAGCAAGAGCAACTTTGGTAGCGGTAGGTAAAAAGTTACGTAATCTTCTCAGTGATGCTGCAGATGCAAAAATGTTCCTACTAATAGAGTTAATTTGTGGTTTCCGTGTCATACACTTGTCAAAAATGACCCCTAAGTTCCTGACCTCTTTACTAAAGGGAATAGCTACACCATCAAAAATTACATTAGGAACCTTTGACCAATCAACTTTACATATTGTTCGAGAACTGCCGAGAACGATGGTTTGTGTTTTACTTGGGTTAATTTTAAGCCCATATGCCAAACTCCAGTCTGTGATACGCCCAAGATCACGGTTCACTAAACCAATTGCTTCAGGTAGATGGTCAAGAGGTGACTGTACATAAATCTGCAAATCGTCCGCATACAGGTGGCAGGAAGAAGAGACTTGTTTAGAAATTGAATTGATAAATGGAGCAAAGAGAAGAGGAGAGAGAACGCCGCCTTGAGGTACACCGGCTGTTGTGTTACACCAAGAAGAGGAAGTCTCCTCGATCCGCACACGCTGCCGGCGACCGAAAAGATAACTATGGAACCAGTCAACCACTGATGGAGATACGTTAATAGAGCGTAGTAACGCTAAAAGGATATCATGATCGACGGTGTTGAAAGCATTACTAAAGTCAAGGAGGGTGAGGACAGTGAGTAGTCCGTTTTCCATACCAAGCCTGATATCGTCAGTGATTTTTACAAGAGCAGTAACAGTGCTATGGCCAGGTCGGAAACCGGACTGATAGGGATTTAGAAGGCTGTTGCGGGAAAGGAACATGTTAAGTTGGGAATGAACTAGACGTTCCAGGACTTTAGAAAGGAATGGAAGGCTAGAAATGGGACGATACTCAGTAAAGGATTTTGGATTGGATTTTTTTGGAAGAGGAATTATTTGGGTATCTTTCCAAGCAGAAGGGACAACACCAGCTAAAATTGAATAATTAAGTAAATGGCATATGACATCAAGGATTTCATCGAGAATTGGAATCACCATATTTCGACTAATCCCGTCGACCCCTACTGCATTGGAGGATATGGCAAGGATACTCTTCTTAACGTCACATGCAGTGAATTGATTTAAAACCAGAGGTGGATGGTCGGGAGTACTTAGGGAATAAATGAACATAACACCAAAATTCGAAGGACGTGAACGAAGCCCAGGGCTTTTGTCAATAATCTAAGGACAGACCACAGTCCGCAGATTTTACAAGCGTGCGACGACCTATGCTCGGAGTGGAACCAAACGCTCTAACTAAATTAACAGGGATGTAGTAAAAAACCGGTAAATATCTGTTATGCGGTTAATTTGCCGGTTATATCCAAATAATTAATTAAATTTTTGTATTGTTCCAAATTAAAATTTCATGATTAATCATTCAGTACCGGCAGGGCAAATGCAGAGAAGAGATATGGGCACAGAACAGCAGGTAATAATACTACATATATGGGTATGGCAAAAGTGTGCAAGTAGGGAAACAGCACAATGATGAAAATCATGCTATTAGAATAGCATGATTTTCATCATTTCACTTTCTTCACACCAAAATCCCAGAAATCCACTAAGCTTTTAGTTGAATCCACACATCTTTACTGCGGGTATTAGGCTTGGGTAACTCCGGACACATCTATATCTTCGGATATATATCCTTAAGCGGATATATATCCTTCATTCCACATGTCAAATCTTAATATATCCCATATATCTGGTATATTTTGATGAAACATAAAACTTTTTTGTGAAGTCAGTTAAAAAGTCAAGCCGTAAGTGAATAGGTATTTTCTAGGCAACCATGCTATATCATTATTTTAGATTACATCATCACTAACAACAGGTACAAAAACAATACAAGTTCAAAACACAACAGATACGATCTTATGTTAGATAATATCTGATATGAAACGCAGATATGCTTAATTTTGGATATGGAATATACTAATGGATATAATTTGTCTTTTTAAGTGAGTTTCTCTGCACAATCTGAAACACAACTCACATGGGTATACCGGACATACGAATCAGTTATATATCTTTATATGGAATGATATACGATATATCTACTCCTCTGTCAGATATAGTAAGCCCAAGCCTATGACTAGGGTATGACTCAGAGTACTCAGACTAGACTATGACTTAAATGTGACCACAGACTACAGAGGGGGTTAATGTGACTTTACGACTTCGATAATTTGAACTCTTCTTATACCTTGACACTGGCTAAATACACTAAACGTGTGGAGTCATAATGAAAAGTCGTTGTTTTTTAGTTTTGGCGGGAACATGAAAAAGAAAAGTGTAAGTACTCTTTTTTGTGTTTTTCTCTGTGCGAGTCAGACTTTTGTCCCGCACACGGAGGGTTCCGAACGCCATCTAGAGATTATCTGACGAACTTCTAACACCAACTAAGTAAACATTAACACAAAGGTGCTAGTAATTAATATTATTAAATATCTGGTTGACCGAGCTTTGCTCGGTATTTTTTGCCACTTAAACAGAAAAATATGACCATTTCCGACATCTATTGACGATTAAAAATACAATTTTTTTCAATTGAGAGCAACTAACTGCTTGAACGACACAATAAAACACTAAAGCTACTTCTACTCGCCAATAGATGTCAGGAAGAGTCATATTTTAAGTTGATTATCGATGAAGTTAATTATTGAAAACACGAAGGGTCATGTCTGCTCACCTGTCTTCTTAGCCAAAATTCGTGTAAGAGACCACTCCATTTGTGAATGTGGGCTAGCTGAAGGGGATCTAGACCACATTTTTTTCAATTGCTCGAAGCTGCGCTACTATTTATATGATACTCTTCCACCTGAAATACCTCGTCCTACAAACTTTGTTTCCCTATTATCCTTGGTTTCCACTCCTTTTATCTATACTATATCTAACTTTATTAAAATTAATAAAATAAAATTATAAATAATTCATAATCTAATTAAATAACAGTAATATTATCATAAGTATTGTGTATATAGTAATATAACTGTGTTGTCTTGTATTGTCCTTAAATGTTTATTTCCAGATCTCAGACAAATTCAACCGATCAAAACCAGCATACCGGGCATACTTATACGCTTGTTGTCTACTCTATCCACGCGACATTGGCAAAATTGCGGCAACACTGCAAAAGCCAAAAAAGAAGAAGTTGAAGTTGAAGTTGAAAACACGAATAAAACATCTTCTGAAAATGAATCCTAGCTAGGTTATTTTGATTTTTCGCCCCCGAAATACCAAATTATATTTAATCGTTGGAGCCGTTTCCGAGATTCAGATTCAGATTCCGAGATTAAGGTAAACACGATAGCGCCATTTATGATGCTAGCTAGATGGCGCTATCGTAAAAAACACGTTTTTTGTTTTAAACCCTTTAATTGTTAACTTTGTTCTGTTCTTAGTATTTGTTGTTATAGCGGTAACAGAAATACATCATCTGTGAAAATTTCAACCGTCTAACTATCACAGACAGACGGACAGCGGAGTCTCAGTAATAGGGTTCCGTTGGTAGTGGGTTCGTAACCCTAAAAAGGAACCCTTATAGGATCACTTAACCGTCTGTCCATCTGCCAAGTCCTTAGACCTAGTCTTTTTCTGAAAGGTCACAACTCTTTTTCTTAGAAACTCGTTATCCCACGTTATCGTTATGCCTGTGTTTAAATCCTAGCTATAATCCTACGCCTTGAATCATTCGATCTGTTGCTGAAAACTGCTTTAAAATCCAATGCATAGTTTGAAAGATATACACGTACAGACAGCGGGAACAACTTTGTTTTATACTATGTAAAGATACTCGGTTCTTCGGTCTCTTAAGAGCGAATGCAGGGTGCCCTTTTTCATACATTTGTATGGAAAGTGCACCCCACGTTCGATCTTATTAGACAGATAGATGAAGGTGATATGAAGTTCACAGGGACATCTAGTACGGAATAATTGATTTGAATTTTATGGAATCAAACGGGAAGCATACCTTCAAACAAAAAATAATTTACAAATCTGTTTAAAACATTTTGTTTAAATATTAATTACTAGCTGTGCAGCTGTGCCTGTGACTTCGTCCGCGTGGAATAGTGTGTTTGGGTAACATCTTTAATGATTTAGGCTAATTATTTTACAAATAAGACACATGCGCATCCCACTTATACCGCACCACGCCGCACAAATCCCCCTCTCCCTCCCTACTCACCTAAGTATGCTTGTGTCTGGAGTGGGTTCACGTCAATAGCGCAAGGGGTGGGGTGGGTCAAACTCACAACCTCTCGATCGCCAGTCCGACACCTTATCCATTGGACTATTGCTGATTTATAAGGTTTCCAAGAATATCTTTATAAGTATAAGTATTTATTTTACCATGCCTAAATAAGCAAGTTCACAATCCTAATATTTATTTAATTATAATTAATAATCCAATTATTTATTATTAATCCAGTGATTGTTTGGACTGACACTTCACCAGAGGAGCTCTCATGTTTCACAATTATCCACAGACAGTATCTCATATACGATTCAATATTGTCACTAATTCACTTGACGTTGATAGTTTTAACATTGTTATTGTATCCCCGAGGATGCACTTCACTTCGGTCAAAGTTTCGGTTTCTTCGTTAGGGATCCATATGCGGATATGACGGTGCCCTTGGTGCCGGTGATGTTGGTGGTGAGAGGCTGCTGCAGCAGCCCGGGCTGCTTGATGGCCGTCTTGGCGGCCCCAGCGTTGGGTGCAGCTTGGTCCCACTTGGACTTCCTTTTCTTCTCATCATCACTCTCCGGTTTCTTGGCCACGCCGCTGATGAAGTCGATCTTAGAGAGCTTATCTTTTTTCTCCTTTTCTCTTCGATCCATCTCTTGCTTCTGCACGCGAGACAGTTCGTCATAGTAAGACTCGCGGCCCCACTTGAGCGGGTCATATATCTCTGGCGGGTAGTTGGTGTCCAGCTCGTTTATGTTGCAGAACTGTATGAGCTTCTCGTAAATGCTGGGGTTCCTGAAGTTCTTTTTGTCCTGGATGATCCTATTCATGTCGAGCCCCTCGGTGAGCATGCGGCTATAGAACTTGGCGATGTTGTCCTGCAGCTCCTTGGGACACTTGCCGGCCGGCTCGGGCGGCACGAGCGCGCCGTCGGCCGCCTCCTCCAGGTCGGGCGGCGGCGCGGCCTCGTCCGTGTCGGTCTCCATGGACAGCCGCCGCATGTCGTCCTGGTTCTCGCCGCTCGGCGACAGCCCCTCCTCGTCCGACACCGCCGTCTCGTCCAGGTACGACACGAGCCTGCGCTTGGGGGACACGGGCGCCGAGCTCGGCTTGCTACTCTCTTCTAGCTTTCTAGGACTCGCTGGAAGCGAGTGAGTCTCTTTTGGTTCGTCTTTGTCGGGGGTCTGGTCTTCCATATCCTCCTCGCCTTCGGAGTCTGTGTATGTTGCCGTAAGCGACGCGAGAGCTTGAGACGCCATTGTGATTTTCCGAGGTATTGTAAAGTGTAATCTTAGATTATTGATTTAGTCAATAATCAATAATAATGAGTTTAAATTTAATATTTCTAATAAACAAATTTACAGATTACTATATGTGTCACAGATTACTATATGTCTCAGAACCAGTATATACTCTTATCTATGCTCAGAACATAACCTTCTGTACACAGACTACTATGATACTATGCTTTTTTTTTTTTTTTTTTTCCCAATCCTGGGATTTTGGCGCCGCACATTCTGTGCATTTGCCAGAGTCATGTTTTAGGTTTAGCTTCTATCTTGCAGTGATCTTGCATGTTCATTGTTCATGAGTTGTTTTCATTTTTACAGGATGGATTGGTTGAATTTCGATGACATTAAAACGAAGGAAACCATGACAATGTAAAAAATAATTTAACAATTACGATAAACAAAGAATTAAACTATCAGGAGAGAAGAATGATAAATAATTTATGAACAAGTAAAACTAAACTATATACATTATAAAATATTTACAAGTTACATTCAACATACAAGTTACTATAATTTTATATTATTTATATCTATGTATTCAGCTAATGCTTTATACACATTTGGCTGAAAATCTGTGAGTAAGCAATTAATATTAGTGAGAAATTGAATCTTAAGATTTCTTAGAGTCTCATACAACATATCAGAATCAAATAGAGGGCATGATAGTGTAGGCATCTCACTTTATTTCACATTCACTTCCATACTTTTACTTATACGTACTTACACACAAACATTCATTCACACATACATCCTCACATACAAAAACTTATTGTATATATTTAACAGTAATATTATTTCACAAAATAATCATCAGTTGGTCGACATCGGTAATGTCAACATTTATCGACATTGTCTCGTCCCTCGTCTAAACTTATTACATAAGCGGGCTATATAACGCAGCGCGCAGCGCGCGCGCCGCGGCCAGCCGCCTCAGTCGACAAACCTATGCGACGCGGAACGCACGCTTCTCGCCTTCCCATTACTATCTGGAAATACGCGCTTATATACCTACGCTTATATATTACTTCGCTCATTTCTTACTCTTCATTATTACTCCACGCTGTGAACTATTGTGCTTGTGCTTTTTCATCCTTCTATTGTGCCTTCTGACTTTCTTTATGTGTGAGGATCTGTGTACCACCTACTGGGATTAAATATAAGGATACAAACAAAAGTGAGTCAACTGTATTCATTTATACTTCCGAGAGGATAACACCCGTCACCCTCACCATATAACTGGTGACCTTCTAAAATGAGTACTGAGAAAGGAAGTTTAGAAACACGTGGTGCACCATCGCGTTCGACATCACCCGCCGCTAGGGATGGGAACATGTCGACAAACGCTCACGATGTTTTCAAAGTTGGAGTACGAGTGCCACCATTCTGGGCGGAAGAGCCGGAGATTTGGTTCGCACAGGTTGAGGGCCAATTTGCGATATCTGGCATTACTAATGACGCCACAACATTTAATTATGTCATTGGACACCTCGACAACGAGCACTCAAGAGAGGTCAAAGACATAATCGTAAGACCACCAGCCACAGATAAGTACGAAAAACTTAAGTCCGAGTTAATCCGAAGGTTAAGTGCGTCGAATGAGAAGAAGATTAAGCAGCTGTTAATGCATGAAGAGCTTGGCGACCGCAAGCCTTCACAATTTCTTCGACACCTCAAAGGCCTTACCAGCGGCGATATTCCAGACGAGTTTCTGAAGACTATTTGGACCAGTCGCCTCCCGCATGGTATCCAGACGGTACTCGCAGGTCAGCCAGCAGTAGCTACGCTCGAGGATCTTGCTGATTTAGCCAACATGGTCAACGACCTTGCCTCATCGTCGCCAAGAGTCGCTTCTGTGAGCAGCGCAGTTCCAAGCTCACTCCTTAGCGACCTGACAAGAGAAGTAGCGGAGCTCCGGAAACAAGTCCAGCAGCTGACAACGGAGAGAAACGGCAGATCACGCTCCCGCAGGCCTCAAAGCAGCCGAAATTCATCCAGGCAGCGGTCACAGTCCAACTACAGAAAGTTCCCGGTATGCTGGTATCATAGCAAGTTCGGAGATAAAGCTGAAAGATGCGTCCGCCCCTGCGATTTCAAGTCGGAAAACTCAACGGGCGGTCGGTAATGGCGACGAACGACGGCCCTTCCTTTTCTACTGGTCGCCTCTTCGTCACGGATCGCTCGTCAAAAACGCAATTTCTCGTCGACACAGGCAGCGACTTGTGCGTTTTTCCACGATCTGCGCTACACGATCGTCGTGCGAAGACTGAGTACAGTTTGTGTGCAGCCAACGGTTCCAATATAGCGACTTACGGTTATGTAACTTTTGAATTAGATTTTGGCCTACGTAGGACTTTTTCTTGGCGTTTTGTTGTTGCCGATGTTACAAAGCCTATAATCGGAGTAGATTTTCTAAATTATTATAACCTGATCGTAGATTGTCGTAGAAAACGCTTGATAGACAACCTTACTTCTGTCACTACTACAGCTATATTGGCTAATAATTGTAAAAGCGTGTCCTCCGTTAAGGTCGTAACTGGTGAGACTTGTTTTCATAAAATTCTTCAAGAATTTCCCGAGATTACTCGACCAGCTGGTACACAACACACCACACAACACAACACGGTTCATCACATACGCACCACTCCAGGGCCTCCGGTATCTTCTCCACCTCGTCGTTTAGCCCCAGATAAACTTAAAATCGCGCAGAACGAGTTTCAGTCTATGTTAGCCAGTGGTACAGCTAGACCCTCTGAAAGCCCGTGGTCATCGCCCTTGCATTTAGCGCCGAAGAAGAACAACGGTTGGCGTCCATGCGGCGATTACCGTAAACTGAATGCTCGCACAATTCCAGATAGGTATCCGATTAAACACATTCAAGACTTCACACACAGCATTTCAGGCTCTAAAATATTCAGCACGCTAGATCTTGAGAAAGCGTATAATCAGGTACCTATCAATCCAGCGGACATTCCAAAAACCGCGATCACCACGCCGTTTGGAATGTTTGAATTTCCGTATATGACTTTTGGTCTTCGAAATGCGGGTCAAACATTCCAACGGTTTGTGGACGAAATAACTAGAGGCTTGGACTTTGTATATGCATATTTAGACGATTTTTTGATATTTTCGAGAAACGAGGCAGAGCACCAGCGCCACCTGCGTGAAGTCTTCTTCCGGCTGAAGCAGTATGGCATGTTGCTAAACACGTCTAAGTGTGTCTTTGGCGTCAGCGAGGTAAGTTTCCTAGGCTACTCTATTTCAGAGAACGGGACAAAGCCACTAGACTCAAAAGTGCAAGCAGTACGTGACTTCCCTGCCCCCATCAACGTGCGCCAGCTCAGAGGCTTCCTGGGTATGCTAAACTTTTACAGGAGATTCCTACCCAGAGCCGCTGAGATCCAGGCACCTCTGCATACGTTGTTAACCGGTTCAGTGAAAGGGACGCAACCGATTCATCTTGCTGGAGAAACGTTAGCGGCATTTCAGGCTTGTAAGGAAACCTTGTCCAACGCTGCCCTATTAGCTCATCCCGATTGCACAGCCAAACTGGCCGTTGTAAGTGATGCTTCGGATAAGGCTATAGGAGCCGTTTTACAACAATTCAAGGACAATGCCTGGGAACCATTAGCTTTCTTCTCCCGCAAGTTGAGCCCTTCTCAGACCAAGTACTCTCCTTACGATAGGGAGTTGTTAGCCATTTACGAGGCTATTAAATATTTCAGGCATATGCTTGAGGCGAGACACTTTATCGTCTACACCGACCATAAGCCGATCAGTTTTGCGTTTCACGAAAGGAAAAACAACTGTTCGCCTAGGCAGTACAGACATCTGGACTTCATAGCCCAGTTTACAACCGATATCCGCCATATATCTGGTAAGGACAATGTTGTGGCGGATACTTTGTCACGCATTGAAGAGCTTGAAGTGCCAGTAGGTCTCGAGACATTAGCCAAACACCAAGCATCTGACTCTGAACTCCAGAACCTGCTTAAGGTAGGTTCATCTCTGCAGCTTCAAAAGCTTCACGTTCCCGGAAGCCAAACGCCTTTATTCTGCGATACCAGTACTGCAACTTCAAGGCCTTTTGTCCCAAAATGCCTTCGCAAACAGGTATTTGATAGCCTACACTCCTTGAGCCACCGTGGTGCTAACGCTTCGGCAAAGTTAATTTCCGAACGATTCGTTTGGCCAGGTGTGAGAAAGGACTGCAGAGAGTGGTCACGCGCTTGTATATCGTGTCAGCGGGCGAAAGTCAACCGTCACGTGACTGCGCCGCTCGGCACCTACAGCTTACCACGGTTTCGTTTCCAGCAGATTCATATTGATCTGATCGGGCCTCTTCCGCATTCGCAAGGCTACCGCTATTGTTTAACTGCCGTAGACCGTTACACTCGGTGGCCAGAAGCAACACCTATAGAGGACATAACGGCTGAAACCGTGGCTAAAGCCTTGTTATCCACATGGATAGCTCGTTTTGGCTGCCCATCTGTCATCACAACCGACCGTGGCCGCCAGTTCGAATCGGCCTTGTTCAAATATCAGAACTCAGAACTAGCTGGATTTGAACATAAAAGAACTACAGCCTATCATCCGGCATGTAACGGTTTGGTCGAGAGGTTTCATCGTCAGCTCAAAGCGGCGATAGTATGCCATGCCAATGAAAGGTGGACAGAATCATTACCATGGGTTTTACTGGGCATAAGAGCCTCCTTTAAGGAAGATTTGCAAACTTCCTCGGCTGAATTGGTCTATGGGGAGTCGTTAAGGTTACCTGGCGAGTTTTTAGAACCAACAGTCAGCACAACTACTGACATTTCCGAATTCTCCGCCAGGCTCAGAAACTTTGCTGAAAAGTTACGACCCGTACCAACCACCCGTCATTGTAAGCCCAAAGTATTTGTTTACAAGGAACTCACAACCTGTGAACACGTTTTCCTACGTGAAGACGCCACGCGTGGTTCCCTGCAACCGGCATACTCCGGGCCACATAAAGTAATCAGTAGGGGAGACAAAGTCTTCAAAATTATCTTTAAAAATAAAGAAATGACAGTCTCGATTGACCGCCTTAAACCGGCCTTTATACTGTCCATTCCTAATGAAGATCCCCCGCAAGAAGTTCCACAACATTATGTTACTCGTTCTGGGCGTCAGGTGAAATTCCCAGATTATTATCGCCCTTGACGGTCTCTGGAGGGGGGTGGTGTAGGCATCTCACTTTATTTCACATTCACTTCCATACTTTTACTTATACGTACTTACACACAAACATTCATTCACACATACATCCTCACATACAAAAACTTATTGTATATATTTAACAGTAATATTATTTCACAAAATAATCATCAGTTGGTCGACATCGGTAATGTCAACATTTATCGACATTGTCTCGTCCCTCGTCTAAACTTATTACATAAGCGGGCTATGTAACGCAGCGCGCAGCGCGCGCGCCGCGGCCAGCCGCCTCAGTCGACAAACCTATGCGACGCGGAACGCACGCTTCTCGCCTTCCCATTACTATCTGGAAATACGCGCTTATATACCTACGCTTATATATTACTTCGCTCATTTCTTACTCTTCATTATTACTCCACGCTGTGAACTATTGTGCTTGTGCTTTTTCATCCTTCTATTGTGCCTTCTGACTTTCTTTATGTGTGAGGATCTGTGTACCACCTACTGGGATTAAATATAAGGATACAAACAAAAGTGAGTCAACTGTATTCATTTATACTTCCGAGAGGATAACACCCGTCACCCTCACCATAATAGAATTAAATGATTTAGGTCTGAAATCATTTCTCCGCATTCACAAGATGGCGAACTTACAATTTTAAGTCTAGCAAGATGTGCCGGACTGCAGACGTGACCCAAGCGCATTCTTATGAGAGTAGAAGTTGCTCTTTTACCAAGTTTAAGAACAGTAAACCATGGTTTGTGTGAAATGGATTTTTGAATATTGAAATAATGTTTGCCTTTTTGGCGAGTGCTTTCAGACCAAGCTCTACTCCAAGATTCCTGGAAAGAAATTGTAGCTAAAGATATAAGATCATGATAATAGTTTTTATATGGAAAAATATCTCCACACACGACTGCTTCATTCGCCAAGCGGTCAGCAATCTCATTGCCTTTAATACCACAATGGCTTGGTATCCACGCAAAAGACACGGTAAAACCCAATATTGTACACTGATACAATTTATACCTAGATTGTGTAATAATAGGAATATGTACTTGTGATTTAAATGGAAATTTTGAAAGCGACTGTAGGGCACTAAGAGAATCACAGAAGATAATTGTTTTGGGGAGTTACATCAAAAAAATATATATTCTAGTGCTTTTAATATTCCAAAACATTCAGCAGTAAATACAGATGTTTCGGGTGGAAATTTAATTTTTTGCACAATCTTGAATTGTGGATGGTATACTCCAACACCGACACAATCAGAAGGCTTATGCTTCGATGCATCTGTGTAAATTTGATGCCATCCATCCCAATTGCTATTAACAACGGAATTAAAATGTGAGTTTGCATTAGGATCACTTTTATCAATGTCGATATTATAAACTATGTTAGGCGACATAATTAAACATTCGTAATCAACAAGATATATAGACAGTTTGTTGATGCGGTGGGTAGGAGCCTTCAAATTATTTAAATTTGTCCAACTGTAAACCAAGCAGGGGCGAGATTTGTGAGTCCAGTAGTCAGCACCTGAGACAATGACATCAGATAACAGTTGCAATTTTAAAAACAAAGGATGATCAGATAATCTTAGCGAACGATAAATAAATTTATCTGAAAGATATTGTCGCCGCAATTGAAGTGGTGGTTCACCACATTCAACCTGTAAGGCATTTATAGGACTCGACTTCATAGCTCCCGAAATTACCCTCAAAGCCTTGGCCTGGATGGCATCTAGCTTCTTCAGTCCAGCTGAGCTACAAGGCTCTAACAAGAATGAGCCATAATCTATGACACTTCTTATCAAAGCATTGTAGACAAGCCTTAAAGAAGAGGGATGCGCACCCCACCAAACTCCCGAGAGGCATCTCAAGAGATTGAGAAGCCTTTCACATCTGACACTAAGGAACTCGCAGTGAGGAAGGAATGTCAATTTTGAGTCAAGTACTATACCTAAAAATTTTGTTTCATTACGAACGGGAATATTATCCCCGTTGTAAGAGATAGCAGGATGTAAGGGATTACGTTGTCTAGAAAATACTACTACATTACTTTTCAGAGCAGAAAGCTCAAGACCGTTATTTTCCATCCACAATTTCAAATTATTCAAAGCAGATGAAATGAGCAAACTGGCTTTATCAATGGAGCTATCAGCACAATAAATGAGCAGGTCATCGGCATATTGAAGGACTTTTACAGGGCTATCTATAGTTCTATCAAGATCGTATGTGTATATATTATAAAGCAAAGGGCTGATGACGGATCCTTGTGGAAGGCCTTTCCAAACATATCTTATTTCATTGTAGTTGTCTAACTTAACTGATCTACCGTAAAGCATGTTTATAATAAAATTTGAAAGTGTTGATGGAACATTTACAGATTGTAATTTAGCGGTCAAAATTGGTAATAGTACGCTATCATACGCAGAATTAACATCGAGAAAAGCTGCAACAACAGATTCTTTAGGGGAGAATGCCATGCGAATATCTGTTACGAAAATGCTTAAGCTGTCTAAAGTGCTTCTTCCTTTACGGAAACCATATTGTGATTCAGACAGAATAGCATGACTCTCTATAAACCATTCTAAACGATTTTTAATGAGGTGCTCTGCAATTTTTGCTATGACTGAAGAGAGCGCTATAGGTCGGTATGATGCTATGAGTGCCGGTGATTTGTCTGGTTTTAAAATTGGCAAAATAATTTGTGATTTCCAGGCATTTGGAACATTGTTAGACATCATTACAGAATTTATTAAATTAAGGTAGTACATAAGTGTTTGATCTCCTAAATTGCGCAAGAACGAATATGGTATACCGTCTTCCCCTGGAGCTGAATCACGTAAGTTCGAAAGAACCCCTTTAAGTTCCATTAAAGAAAAGGCCGAATTAAGATTTTGTGTATGAGATGGGATAGGAATTATTAATGATTGTAAGGAAGGAGCAACGTATGGGGGCGCAAGCTTACCTAGATACAAATCACACAATGATCGAGGGAGAATGCAGCGGTTAGTATTAGACATTCCAGACTTGAAGCGCCTAATGTTGTTCCAAACAATAGATGGGTGTGTGTTTGGAGAAATAGACACACAGAAATTTCTCCAACTTAAAAACTTTTTTTTCTTAAAGAGCTTTTTAGATTCTTCTATTGTTTCTATAAGGGTTTTATAATTGTCTTTTGTCATATCATCATTATATACAATTTCAGCTAATTTTCGTTTATTCGCGGCACCAGTACACTCACTGTCCCACCATGGAGGAGAAGGTATTTTACCAATGGCTGCATTTTTCAGTGAAAAAATGTCATCAGCCGCTGACAAGATTGCTTTTGATAAAGCCTGAGAGCAAATACTACTGTTATTTGAGGTAATAGACGGCAGATTCAAGCATTTGTTTTCTACACATGATTTAAATGTATCCCAATGCTTATCGTTTATTTTATATTTGAGACGAGGTTTTTGAACGGTCATTGGTGGAGTTTTCTTTAAACTGGAAATAATGATTGGGAAATAGTCACTACCAAAAGTTGATAAAAGGGTACTCCAAGAAAATTGCGTTGCTAAATCTGGAGTACAAATTGTTAAATCAATGGCACTAACATTTTCATTAGGGTTAGTGCACCGTGTAGCGGCACCGGTGTTTAGTAAACATAAGTTATGGTTGTCTATAATATCTATCAAATCTTCACCGTAACCACTAGAAACAGAACTCCCCCAGGACTGATGCTGAATATTGAAATCCCCTAAAATAACAAACGGTTTAGGAAGCAATGATAGCAGAGAATCAAAATGATTTAATATATTTGATGAAGGTCGCGGAATATATAAAGAAACATGGCAAATGCCATTTACTAATACGGCAGAAGCACTATAATCATCATGATGTGGCAGAGAGATTGGTTTATGGAAAAGATTACTTTTAAAGAGTATGGCTACACCGCCATATCCGTCAGTCCTATCTTGTCGATAGCAAGAGTAACTATTTAAAAAACAGAGCCTGGTTTAAGCCAAGTCTCTGCTAAGGCAATAATCGAAGGGTTAAATTTATTTACAAGGTAAATTATTTCGTGTTTTTTACTAATCGCACTTCGGCAGTTCCACTGCATCATCACACAATTGGTGCGATGCAGTGGAACCACCGAAATACGACTACAGTTCGTGTTCATTTGAGGGCATAGATCCATTATGGATCTGTATGATTTTTTTTAGTAATTCAATTATGGGGGCAGCGTTGTCCGGTTTCAATAGGTTGGTCTGAGATAATGTGCTAATTAAAGCGACAATTATGTTTGTCAAAGATTGCTGTTCAGTGTCAGTACTACTTTGTGCTTTCAACGCACAACCATTGGCAGGAGGTGGCATATCATAGTCTTTTATGAGTTGTTGGTGAGCCGCTTGGTCATACCCTTTAGGGGGCTGACGGGCTGAACGCGGTTTTAATAAGACAGTTTTTCTATAAGTCATATTAGAAGAGGACGGTGGCGGCATTTTTCCGATCACCGGTGTTGTGCGACTAGTGGCAATGACATCAGCGTAAGATTTAGACACTTGAGGATGCAGTTTGCAAGCCTCAGAGTATGAAATGCAACATTCTGCCATGGATTGCTTGATACGCTTTTGTCGATCGAGCTCAGGACAAGACTTGCTAGTAGCAAAGTGCGAGCCTGAACAGAGGCAACATGAAGAACAATCCTCTTCAATGCTACAACTATCCGCAGTATGATCTTGACCGCACTTAAAGCAGCGAGGTTTAGACCTGCACTGCATTTTAGTATGGCCAAAACGACAGCAGTTGTAGCATTGTATTGTCGGATAAGTATAAAGTTCTACCGGCAGTGCATTGAAACACATGAAAATGCGCTTAGGCAGAACCTGCCCATCAAACGTGATTACTATTGTTTGAGATGGCTTCCAGACTGGGGACCCATTGACAGTTGTCTTATAATTCAGACGTCTAATCTTAATAATTTTACCACATCCTACGGGAACATTGATATTTTCGGTAACCTCTTCCGGGGACCACTCAGCTGGTACACCTCGTATAAGGCCCATGCGCGTCAAATTGAATGTTGGTATGAATGCTTTTAACTTATTTTTAGGCAAACTGTCGTGGCGTAGGAATGTGTTTGCAGCATCAAAGTGCGTGAAAGCAAGAGCTATTTTGTTTCTGCCTATGCGTTTTAAACTACCATTTACAATATTTGTAAATTGTTGCTTCTGTAATAATTTACCGAACGCGATGGGATGTAAAACAGTGTTGTCGTCAGGATTAGACTCCCTTTGAATGTGAACTAGGTATGGTGCTACATCTGTAGATTCGTAAAATTCCCTACCGATTGGTGAGGGACGAGGATGTGTATTATCATTTGTGGAAACAGGAGTTGAAGCTGGTTTTTTGTCCAATTGTTTCTTTATCATAGGTGTCTCGGCAATTATTTCCGTTGTATTACAAACGCAGTCATTTTCCTTTGGTTCTGACACCGAATTACGTTTACGTCTACGCTTATTACAGTGCCGGCACATCTTGCTAGGTCGAGATCGTTTTAAGGCTCTATTCCATCCCACGGAGCCATCGGTCTCCATACCAGACTAATTAGATGCAGACATAGGTGCAGTTAAATTTGGCATTACTAATGAAGAAGTAGATGCGATAGTAGTCTCAATAGTGATATCATTGCCCACAGGAGGAACAGAGCCCCCGGGAGTAGGTGGTTATTGGGTGTTCTACTCCACCCACAGGGTGGTGGGTGGAGTAGAACACCCAATAACCACAAATTGATTATCTCTCGCCATTTGTGTTTTAGAACTCTCAACGACCCTGGTAAGAACAGGCAAAAAACAGATACAGAAATAGAAATAAAATAACAGAAACGAGCAAACGCAGTTGAGTATATAATTTTGATCAACATGTTTTAGAACTCTCGAAGCCTCCGGTGTAATAATTTTAATAAACATGTTTTAGAATTCTCAAAGCCTCCGGTAAGATCAGGCAAAAAACAGAAACAGATACAGAAATAAAAACAGAAACAGAAACGAGCGAACGCAATTACTAGTTTGCTTATTTGGTAACCAAAAAAACTCAACCGTTCCGCTCATAAGGTATATCGTTTGATCAACTGATGTGTTGTGGAACCCTCAATATATTTAAATTGGTCTGTTATAGATAGAAAAGAACGGAGAAAAAACTGAATTGGTGTTAAAATAACAGAAACGAGCGAACGCAGTTGGGTATATAATTTGATCAACATGTTTTAGAACTCTCAAAGCCTCCGGTGTAATAATTTTGATCAACTTGTTTTAGAACTCTCAAAGCCTCCGGTAAGAACAAGCAAAAAACAGAAACAGATACAGAAATAGAAACAGAAACAGAAACGAGCGAACGCAATTACTAATTTGCTTTTTTGGTAACCAAAAAACCCAACTGTTCCGCTCATCAGGTATATCGTCTGGTGTTTTTCACTAGTAGTAACTGACAATTTACTTACTTAAATCTTACAAACTAATTTTGTATGACGAAATATTTATTAGATCAAACAAGATACATTTGTATAATTCCAGAGCGTAGGTGTTCATACTGGAAATCTGAAACAATATAAAAAATATTACAAAATTAAAATCTGCTACCCCTAAAGCACCAACTTTTATATTTTCTGTGCTTTAAAGAAATGTGTGTATATACG
Source organism: Cabera pusaria (assembly GCA_954871355.1). Taxonomy (NCBI): domain Eukaryota; kingdom Metazoa; phylum Arthropoda; class Insecta; order Lepidoptera; family Geometridae; genus Cabera; species Cabera pusaria. The sequence continues at coordinate 25,025,325 of OX940902.1, forward strand.
TAAATTAAAATTCAAGCGTAGTCACTCACCATTTTCATCTAAAGGATTTTAATTTATTAAATTCATGAAGATCTCATTGTTCCTGCTGCTTGTCGCTCCTGTAAAATAGAAATTGGTACACATTAGTTTAAAACTAAGAATACACAATTTTATTTTTAAAAATCTTTACTCAGAATAAATCAAATTAAACTTGGAAATAACTAAACATTAAATCAGTGTGTAGTTAATATAAATAGCAATCGAAAAATAATCATTTTTATGTAATTTTTTAATATTATTTTCTTTACCTAACATTTACATAACATGTTCAAAATAATTAGGATCGTTTAAAAAACCGACTTCAACTGTCACTATAATAAATTTGAGTAGCAAGTTTGCGGTTATTATCTCCATATTACTCAGAATAAATCAAATTAAACTTGGAAATAACTAAACATTAAATCAGTGTGTAGTTAATATAAATAGCAATCGAAAAATAATCATTTTTATGTAATTTTTTACTATTATTTTCTTTACCTAACATTTACATAACATGTTCAAAATAATTAGGATCGTTTAAAAAACCGACTTCAAATGCCACTGTAATTAATTTGAGTAGCAAGTTTGCAGTTATTATCTCCATATCTCTGGAGATACTCATTAGATCTTGATAAATTTACAATGGGAACCACTACAAAAGTATAATCTTTGACATAAATATATAATTTAAAAAATCGGACCACAATTGACAGAGAACAAAAATAATAAATATTTCACAGTGAAACATAGAACATCCTCCTTTTTTTTAAGTCGGTTAGTAGGGCTTTTTGTCGTATGAAGACCTATTTTATTTTTTCGATTTCTAGTTATTGAGAAAATCTTTATTATATAATACGACAGAAACTTTGTTTGTAATTTTATTTTCGAATCAATCAAAAAAGTTTACGTTGCAAAGTATTATACAATAAAAGCTAGGTACTTACTTGTTAATTCCAAATAGTTAATTAGTATAGAATGAATGGTCTTGTTCACACGCTCGATAGTAGGTACAAACGTACGAAGGATGGATTGAGTTACATGTACATCGTAAGCATTTCTTTTAAGGGTTCGCATACACGTTCGTTTTTAACTCTGCGATTGAATTGTTCTGTAGGTACAGATAAATCATGTCCCTATAACCTGTAAATGTTTATACCATTAAGTTTGCACTGTACAGTTAATTGAATGCTATTTTAACCGACACCTAACCAAGGAGTAGGTTCTGAATTCGTCGGAATCTTTTTTTATGTATGCTTCTCGATTACTCAAAGATGGCCGTACCGATTTAGAATATTTTTTATATTGTTTGAAAGGACACACTTTCCAAGTAATTTCATTTAAATTTCATCGAGATCTGATGACTATCTCAAGAGATATCGGGAGACAAACACATCAAACTTGGCACATGACTAGCGTGACATTTGAAGTTAGTTCTTTTAGTTTATTAACGATTTTAAATTATAATTATAACCATTCAGTTAAACTATCATTCATATGTATAGTCAAAACTATTTAGTGAAAACGAGCAGTTAAAACTCAAGGTGTGTAGCGGCCTTACGACAAATTATTTTTAAACAGACTTAACAGATAGCGTTTGTACGAATTACTTTTTTGTTTGTTATATCAATCATTTATGAACTGATTTGTTTTTTTCTTTTTACCGACTTCACATAAAGGAGGATGTACTCAATTCGTCTGTATAATTGTATTTTTTTGTTACCTCAGAACTTCATCACTAATTAACTGTGTGTGGATTTGGAGAATGTTTTTATTTTTTATAAATAGAATATGTTTACAGTGTAGTTCCATTTTAATTTTATCAAGATCTGATAAGTATCTCCAGAGATATGGAGATAAAGACCTCAAATTTAGTACTGAAAATGACTTGCGCAGCATGTGAAGTCGGCTTTTTGTTTTGTGAACGATCTTAAATTATGTAAAAATGTAAATAGTAATACTTTCCGTGTGGTGTATTGTACAGTTCAAATAATTAGATACCGTCTTATTATCTAAACACATAAAATATGATTGCAATATTTTATGCACTGACTTTTAATTTTACGTAAAACATTAAAGGCAATCCGGACAACCGGGCCCCCTACCTATTTACCAAATCCGTTGCCAGAACCGATGATGTTAATTTTTTTCAAAATAATCATGCTGTTGCATGATTAGGTGCTTTAATAGTAGTATACAGGATGTATTGTAATGCTAAATAATGAAATGTAGCTGATCAGAATGTTCGTTTAAATTGAGCTAAAATAGAGTTAAAATAGAGAAAATATAAGGCGCATCGCTCACTACCAAGTCGTGGCGGCGTAGTATTTTTGGTAAATGCATGTTGCCCTTTAATATCATCTGACAGAATATACACTCACGAACTAATAAACTGCACCAAAGTTCAGTATTACTTTCGAATTAATTGAATGGTCTTTTCCAGTATACAAACATACACTTAAGGATATGATACTTCGCTGCTATGAAGTTAACGAACCAAACTATAGGTTTCAATCTAACGTTTATATTTTATTTCTAAGGCGTCTCGGACTTTGATTTAGTTTAATATTCCGTAAATGTAGGTTTACCCTACCTAATTAGATTATTAATGTTGATCAACCAAAGAGTATATCAAAATAAACTTTAATAATGTGAGTGCCTGTTGTGGGGTTTTATAATGAAAAACAATCAATCAATTAATTTATTTATTAAGAATATACCAATAAAAAATGTTCGTTTTATAATGATTAACAAAGCCCTCTGTACTCAGCCATATACAACTTGACATTAATTTTAAAATTAAATTATTTGAAAGGTAATAGTTAATGTTATAATTTATATTAGTTATAATAGTTAAAATTTTAAATTTGTCAATTAATATTCTTGCACACTATAGTAGGCTTACTTCAGCCATGATAAATTACTTTATTTGACGTCTAGAATAGGTTTGCGTTTGCATGTAAAGCTGCTTAATGTTTTATTCTAATGGAATTCTAGTGGGGTAACGAACGCAGAACCATATGATAAAAAAATGACTACCGTACCATTCTTCTACATTACATGATTATGTATCTAGGTAATATTAGTAATTAGAGATGTTTCAGTTTAGCATATTTAAGCAAGGATGTAGAATTGAAATTTAAATTGTAGTAAGCGAGGAACATCTTCTTCGCTGTTCACGATGATATGGTAGAAAGAAGCACACCGTTGCCGTTTATGGGGCAAGGTTTATTATATGAGATAGAAGTATTACCTGATACTAGAATACTTAGGAGAATAAATAGGGGAAGAAAGCCTGTGAGTGAGGCGTTTTAGGCGGAGTTTGCAGCATGCATGTTCTTAAGACCTTAGATGCCTGGGTCTTACACCCGGCCTGGTGCAGCCTTAGGGCTACTCTGCCCCCTCATTCCACCTGGTAAACACCACAACATGTTACAATGTATGGTAATCATTAGATTATTTAAAGGGTATGTTCGCGGGGGACAAGTTTGAGCATTTTAAGAGAAGCCTTTCCTGACCCTTACTAATAATATTAGGGAAAGATTTGAGAGTAGAAAAGTGGAAGTTATAGTCGCTATCTCACTGCTTTTAAGTTTATAATATATATGGTATTATTATATGTTAATAAATATGCCACGTACATGACCGTTAGGTCTAAAGGAAGGTTTTTAGGTAAGAAATATAACACTACACAACAAGATTTTGGATGAAATGTACAATTTATGCGCCCATCTTGTTAGACGGATTCGCATGGAAAGGTGGATTGATTTCAATGAAATTATACCTGTATCTCGGCGTTAGACAGAGATCTAGCTTTAAGCTTAAGCTAGAATATAACATCGATATAATTTGGACACTTCGTGCATAACAAGTTAAATATGATAACTCACAGTTTCAGTGTCCCTCAAAACTTTGAACAAAAAAACAAAATGGATGTCAAGGCGTGCCATTGACCACTGCACAGTGCACAGAGTACTGATCTGATACTGAATAGCCCTACTACGTTATAAGAGTAGGCACTTCTCTACATTGTTGATACCCGATTTATGAACGTACTTTATAGCCAACCTAACTTAACGGAAAGTATTGCTTATACATTTCATAGAAACTTTTTTTGCAGGGTTAGTTGGTACAAAGTACGTTCATAATTATGGGTTATTTAATAATGTATGCAATGTCGCGAGACGACCACTGTATATTTTTAATTCATTAGCGTCCTCTATGGAGAAACTACGTAACTACTACGATAAGTAGGTTATCATTGAGTATTTACCGTAAGATTTTATCAATTTTTGATTAGACCAAAACTTTGTAATGATTTCGACAGATAGCGTGAAATTTAAATAAGGAAGCCGTTCGATATTGATTATTATATACGAGGAGTTTATTGGATCCATTGATCGAGTTATTTAGATTGAATTTATTTATTGAGTTACCTATTGGAGAGCAATTATTTAGATATATTTATAGTATTTAGTTATTGGTGAGTTTATTAGTGTTCCCGTTAGATGGTGGGACTAGTATAAAAGGATGTATTGGATTATTTAAATTATGGTACTTTTATTAGTTTTATGCTAGATTTGTTGGTAAGATTTTAGGAAGTGTTAATAAATGAAATAATTCAAAACAACGATGTTAATGTATACGATTATATAATAAATTTCTTAAATATATTCATGATTAACTGTCTGTGAGCAGATTTTAAACCATTGCAAATCCCAGTTACATGAAAAATTAGCTATTATTAATTTATAATTATATTATTAATTAATTAGCTAAAGATTTGTGCCCTCTTTGAGAAACGACGTAACTATTACAATAAGTATGTTATCATTGAATATTTTTTTAATTCTTCTTCAGTCAGTTCAGTCTTATAAATTTATAAGACCCTAACTTGTAATAGTGCCGACAGATTAAAATTATTGTATTATTATTATGCGCTTTCAAATTTATTTATTTGTAGTGGATTTTAGGGAGTAATAAAAAATAAATTTACCAAAAAAAAAACCTAATAGGTTCATAAACAGCAGTTAAATATGAGTTTACAATCAAAAACATCATACATACAAATCGAGTACGACGTATCTTGTTTATTGAAGTCGGTTAAATAGTAATCTTTGCCGAAGGCCTCTACACACATGGAGTTTTAATTGCAATAAGTATTCGTATTTTATTAAAATAAACAAATTTGAACTTAATCTATAGCATAAAGCTACCTACTGGTCGCACTCAAATAACATGAGAAAAACCTTTTCTGTTACCCGACTACGATAGAATTAAAAGTGAATGTATAAAATATTACACACACTAATAATAAAAAAAATATACAAATATACAACAAGTAAAAAAGTCAATTAATCATCAAATCTAACATTTGAAAACAGTCTTCATTATTCACTATCTCACCTGATGTTTCGTTTCGTGGTCGAAGATTTTATGAAACAGCGTTTGTTAATTGCAAACACTTATATGTGGTTAGGTAATGATGTAAGCAGGCCTAATAATGCACACAGGAAGTATTTGGTTCATAAACAACAGTTAGGTATGAGTTAATCGTACATACATATGGAGTACGTATCTCTGTTTATTGAAGTTGGTTAAAAAAGTAATCTTTGTCTCTGGAACATATCTGGAAACATACCTGGAGTTATGAGGCAACAAACAAAAAATCATAAAATCAAATCGAGAACGTATCTCCATATATTGAAGTCGGTTAAAATGTAATATTTGTCTCTACAGCATAAATCAAGCCTTAATTATAGAATGTCGACGTAGCCGTAAGTCGATACCCAGTCACCTTTTATCAACAGTGTAGGGAAATAAACTGACCTATATCTTCAGTTATGTATCTCTAAGCGGATATATAGATTTAGATCGTTCCTTCCTCTTACCAAAACCTTTATATATCCGGTATATCTTAATGAAGATTTTTTTATTATTCAATTTCAACCGTGATATATAATTATTTGGATCACATCATCAATAACAACAGGTAAGAAAAAAAAATTTAAAAAAATGCAAGTTACGACCTAATAATGTTAAATAATATAGGTTTTAAATCTCGACTATGCTTAATTTTGGATATGGAATATACTAACGGATATAATGTGTCTTTTTGAGTGAGTTTCAGATATATCAGAAGCAGTTATACCAAGCGGATCAATATCCTTTTATGATCAAAATTTATTATTATATGGAAGGATATACGATAGTTCCACTCCTCTGTCAGATACCCAAGCCTATTGCAAAGGTGAAATATTCTGTTAAAATACGAGTACTTACTACTTTTTAGATTGGAATATTATTTGCTGACAAATAGGTATTCTACTGAGACTGATAAAAATAGGGTTCTCTCATGTCATTTGAATCAACGCAATCCTCGGAGCTAGTAGCAAGCCAGGGGGACGAGCATTAAATTGATCGTTTTTATGTAGTACGCACTCTTTCATCAAATATTACTTATTAGTTCAATAGAAAAAGGCGATTACACTGCGATCGACTTGGCGTACAAATCTTCATATAACCGGTTTATAGTTCGGTACCTTGTGCGTTCCATCTCATTTATCAATAAAATACCGATATATAAAAATTGAATTGAAGTTGAAGTGTACTATCTCCATGGTTAAGATTCAATAGCTCAAGTGTTAAAATTTAGGTCTGGTAAATGTTTAAAAGTTATACAACGTTTTGTAGGAAAAAAGTGTTTATTTGCTTATGTAACTTTAATAAATAAAACAGTAGGTACTACATTTTCATGTTTAAAACAAATTACTTACTATAATTTAGACGTATTTCACATAAACAATGTAAACAAATTAAGTGTGCTACTACTTACTTGATTAATTAAAAATGCTAATCACTAATTCAGAATCACTGATCATATTTTCAGTTAAGTAACTAGTAAGTTTAAGTTAGGAAGCGTATACAAAAACTCGATTTTTCAGTATTTTTTTGCTCGATGGTACGGAACCATGGTAAAGTGTTAGTCCAACTTGCATTTGGCCAGTTTATTTCTTCACACGGTTGATAAAAGGTTTTGAGTTACAGCTTCGACAACATTAAAGGCTAAGGGTGTTGTACATACGTTTTAACTCTACGATTTAATTTTAGTTTGAAAGTTTTCGTATATTCATATTGAATGTGAACGTGTAGGCTTTTTTTGCGTTGTATTTTTTGGATTTGTAAGTACTTATTTTACGAATGAGTAGACCATCTTCTGGGAGTAGCTAGATCAAAGATTTAACGTTCCTGTACCCATAAATCATGTCCTTACAGCCTATTCATTTTCAACTATCTATATATTCACCTAGAGTTTTAGCTGCGCGTTTTAACTAAATGTTTTTAATTAAAATAGCATTCGATAGTTCATGTATATATTGAAAACTTGAGTTTATAGATATTTGAAAATGAATAAACTATAAGAACATGATTTATCTCTACATGACAGTTTAATCTTAGATTTAAAACGTATGTACAAACCCTTAGCTTTTAATGTCGATGAAGCCGTAACTCGAGACTTCGTTTGTTTTGTTAAAATATCAGTACTTAATACCTATTAGATTGGAATATTATTTGCTGACAAATAGGTATTCTACTGAGACGGATAAAATAATAGGGTTCTCTCATGTCATTTGAGTCAACGCAATCTTCGGAGCTAGTAGCAAGCCTGGGGGACGACCATTACATTGATCGTTTTGTATGTAGTACGCACTCTTTCATCAAATATTACTTATTAGTTCAATAGAAAAAGACAAGACACTGCAATCGACTTGGCGTACAAATCTTCATGTAACCGGTTTATAGTTCGGTTACCTTGTGCGTTCCATGACATTTATCAATAAAATATCGATAAATAAAAATTAAAGTACAAATAACATTTTAAGAAAATATTATTGTAACATGCTATTGGGATAAACTGCAGCCTATGTCACTCTCGAAGTCCTCTGACCAACTTTATACAAAATTCACATAAATCTGTTGAGCTGTTTTGACGTGAAAGGATAAATAACATATAAACATACTTTTACATTTTTTAAACATTAAAAGTTATAATAATATATTTTTAGTATTATATATTTTATTGTGATTTTGTTTTAGTTATTATAATATACAATGGTTTGTAGGAAAAAACGTCTTGAAGCACCACTGTCGAATACAACCAGTCCGCGACACAGACAAAAATCACCTTTTTTACTTATTCTGTGGTTTTGGTACAAAAATACCTTTGATTGTCCAGTACTTGAAGTATATATCTAGTCTATGGTAAAGATTTAATAGCTCAAGTGTTAAAATGTAGGTCTGCCAAATTTTTAAAACATTAAAAGTTATAGAATGTTTTGTAGGAAAAAAGTGTTTATTTGCTTATGTAACTATAATAAATAAAACAATAGGTCTGTACTATATTTTCATGTTTAATACAAATTACTTACTATAATTTAGACTTATTTCACATAAACAATATAAACAAATTAAGTGTGTTACTACTTACTTGTTTAATTAAAAATGCTGATCACTAATTCAGAATCACTGATCATATTTTCAGTTAAGTAACTAGTAAGTTTAAGTTAGGGAGCGTATACAAAAAACTCGATTTTTCATTCAGTATTTTTGCTCGATGGTACGGAACCATGGTAAAGTGTTAGTCCAACTTGCACTTGGCCAGTTTATTTCTTCACACGGTTGATAAAAGGTTTTGAGTTACAGCTTCGACAACATTGAAGGCTAAGGGTGTTGTACATACGTTTTAACTCTACGATTTAATTTTAGTTTGAAAGTTTTCGTTTATTCATATTGAATGTGAATGTATAGGCTTTTTTTCACGTTGTATTTTTTGGATTTGTAAGTACTTATTTTACTAATGAGTAGACCATCTTCTGGGAGTAGCTAGATCAAAGATTTAACGTTCCTGTACCCATAAATGATGTCGTTACAGCCTATTCATTTTCAACTATCTATATATTCACCTAGAGTTTTAGCTGCGCGTTTTAACTAAATGTTTTAAATTAAAATAGCATTGGATAGTTCATGTATATATTGAAAACTTTAATCGTAGAGTTAAAACGTATGTACAAACCCTTAGCTTTTAATGTCGATGAAGCCGTAACTCGAGACTTCGTTTGTTTTGTTAAAATATCAGTACTTAATACCTTTTAGATTGGAATATTATTTGCTGACACATAAAAATATGTGCTATAAAACCGTGGAACAATTGGTAAACCGTCACATTCGGCGAGAGGTAATCCTACCTTGGACTCTCAGAATGAACTTACCATGGTTCATCCAACCGTATGTGTTTAGGCAATGAGAGATAATCCTACCTTGGACTCTCAGAATCACACTTGCCACAATTCATCAAACCCTGTGTGTTATGAACACAGTTGGTGGGAGATAATCTTACCTCAGGCTCCTAGAGTGAGTTCATCACATACGACGAGAGATAATCCTACCTCGGACTCTCAGGATGATACTTACCATGGTTCATCCAACCGTATGTGTTTGAGCATCGAGAGATAATCTTACCATGGGCTCTCAGAATGACACTTACACAATTCATCCAACCGTATGTTTTATGAACACAGTTGGTGGGAGATAATCTTACCTCAGGCTTCCAGAGTGAGTTAATCATATACAGCGAGAGATAATCCCGCCTTGGACTCTCAGTTTATACTTATATTGCTCACTCAGCCGATTGTGTTTATACATCGCATGCGGCGAGAGATAATCCTGCCTTGGACTCTCAGGATGACATAAGGGAGGGGGTTTTAGTCAGTAGGAGTCTGACATAACCGAAGAGTCTGTGCTCAACGGCATCCAATGAGGATTTCCCCCTCCGACGAAAAAAAAAAAAAAAAAAAAAAAAATACATTTGTGTTAGAAACATAGTTGGTGGAAGATAATCTAACCTCAGACTTCCAGAGTGAGACTTACCATGGACCACTCAGCCGATTGTGTTTAGGCACCACATGAGATATAATCAATTTTAAGATAAAATGATATAACAAACGAGTTGATTAATAGTACATTACGGTACAAGTGTGTAATGTTGGTGATTACCGCTGAGGCGCCATTGAGATCCGAGCCGTTAGGTGAAGGTCTTAAGAGAGCCGAGGACGGTATTCATCAATACACACGTGTATCATACGACGTTTTTTAACACACTTGTGAAGAAAATAATACAAAAAAATCATGTTATATAGTAGACAATTATAGATATTTTACCTTGGAGTTTTCAGGTAGTAAACTTTCCATAACGTTCAAAGGGCTTCACATCTTATATTGGGCGTTGTACAACATAAATCATTTTCTTTATAACTAGTACTTTTAGACATTTCAATTAATAAATAACTATAATTTCATCAGCGAAAACGAGTTGTGAAAAATGTTTCGCAATGGTGGGAAAAAATTCATTAGTTTTCCAATGCGCGCGCATCTAACAATGACGATCGGCCATAGACTAAAAGAATGAGGTTTATTTATTTATTTATTTTTTTGTTTGACGCGGTTAGCGTTTTGGCCACGTACAGAATGGGGAATTATAGTTTTTACAGACAAAACAAAAGTTATAATTAAATAAAAGTTTTGTTTATTAAACACGTACAAGTTAAAATTATCTATTTAAACACGAAGTTGTTTAAAATGAGCAAGCAATAGGTATATTAATTTATTTGTGCTATTGCACACGATCTTTTTTGTATCGAAACTTTTTTAAGAACAAAGCAACACAACCAATAAAATTAAAAAAAAATATCTATAACTCACTTGCGAATAATAGTAATTAAAAAGTCACAGTTTGATAACAGGCGTCATTGTGTGCCTGATTGCAGTGAAATAAAAGCCACTTCATGAGCAAGTGTATTAAAAACGATATACCCAACTGCGTTCGCTCGTTTTTTGTTATTTTAACACTGACTCAGTTTTTTCTCCGTTCTTTCCTATGTATAACAGACCAATTTAAATATATTGAGGGTGCACAACACACCAATTGATCAAACGATATACCTGATGAGCGGAACAGTTGGGATTTTGGTTACCAAAAAAGCAAATTAGTAATTGCGTTCGCTCGTTTCTGTTTCTGTTTCTATTTCTGTATCTGTTTCTGTTTTTTGCTTGTTCTCACCGGAGGCTTTGAAAGTTCTAAAACACGTTGATCAAAATTATTACTCCAGGGTCATTGAGAGTTCTAAAACACGTTGATCAAAATTATTACACCGGAGGCTTTGAGAGTTCTAAAACATGTTGATCAAATTATATACCCAACTGCGTTCGCTCGTTTCTGTTATTTTAACACCAATTCAGTTTTTTCTCCGTTCTTTTCTATCTATAACAGACCAATTTAAATATATTGAGGGTTCCACAACACATCAGTTGATCGAACGATATACCTTATGAGCGGAACGGTTGAGTTTTTTTTGGTTACCAAATAAGCAAACTAGTAATTGCGTTCGCTCGTTTCTGTTTCTGTTTTTATTTCTGTATCTGTTTCTGTTTTTTGCCTGATCTTACCGGAGGCTTTGAGAATTCTAAAACATGTTTATTAAAATTATTACACCGGAGGCTTCGAGAGTTCTAAAACATGTTGATCAAAATTATATACTCAACTGCGTTTGCTCGTTTCTGTTATTTTATTTCTATTTCTGTATCTGTTTTTTGCCTGTTCTTACCAGGGTCGTTGAGAGTTCTAAAACACAAATGGCGAGAGATAATCAATTTGTGGTTATTGGGTGTTCTACTCCACCCACCACCCTGTGGGTGGAGTAGAACACCCAATAACCACCTACTCCCGGGGTCGGGGGGCTCCTCCATCGCAGAAAAAAACAAAGAAAAAGTGCTTACCGACAGATAATTCAAGCAACTAATTAAACTATATACAATAAAAATTAAAACGATTCACAGTTTCAACTCTCCTGACCAATATTTACAATGTAAAATATTATTTCCAATTTCACAAATTTAAAACACGCCCGCCAAGTTGGAGAGTTTCCCGCGCTTTCCTACTATGCTTCTGTAGTCTGTGATGTGATTGTGACATAGATTACTTATATGAGTCCGAGATTGTGCACGATGTGATTGTGCCATAGATTACTTATATGAGTCCGAGATTGTGCACGCCACAGAGTATTGAACTGAATCACTTCATCTTCATACTACAGTCCGGCAAGTATAACTTGGCGTGCCTGTGCGCCACTGTGCTTTTACTTTGTACTTTGATAACAGTTTCTCTTATACCACTTTTAATTACTTTTGGCATTATTGAACTATTTTTATGTAGCAGATTTATCAACAATAATGTCGCGGTAATCTCTCAAACGTCAAACTCACAGTTTCAATTAAAAGAATTAGTTCCAAAAACCACCACCGCCAAGTTATACTTGTGGCACTGTACGTTAAGCCGGCGCCAGACATAGCTCAAACATTTGGGCACTTATTTGAACACACATTTGAGCACATGTGTAGCACGGGTATTTGAGTATTTGTTCAAAGTTTGCTCAAAGTTTGAACAAAGTTTGGCACTTTGCCATTTGGTGTCGGTTTTTCGAGCGCACATCAAAGCGTTCAAAGTTCGAAACTGCAAAAAGTATTGTTTGCAAAGTATGTGTGGCAGGTACCGCAAATAACTGCTCAAATATGTGACAAAGTATGTGACAAAGTCTTTGTCAAAGATTTGTTTGTGTCTGGCGCCGGCTTTATAAGAGTAGGCACTTCCGTACATTGTAAATAACCGAATTATAAACGTACTTTGTACAGGGTTGGCAAAATAGAGTAGACATAAATAGGGGCACCACTATTGCTATATACCCCGATAGCAGAGTGGCGGTAAACTTTAAAATTACTTCTTTAGTGGAACTACGGATAGTCTTATTCATGTTAAAACATCTTTAAGTCGCGTAAGTTACGGGAAATATTAAAATACTACTATTTTTTTCAGTCACTGACCACAGTTAAGATTGAAATTTTTATCACAGATTAGATTATTGCCAGGCCAGAAAAAAATAGTTCCGTTTCAAGACGTTTTTGCCAACCTGTACCTACCTAACAGTACCAAACTAGGGCCAACATTATGAAAACAGCAATATTGGTCTAGGGATTGATCATAACCAGTTGCTTTTGTTTATCGATATCGATAAACGTTAAAAACAAAATTATAAGGAGTGGTATCATTTAATCTTGTGGTAATGTGGTATAGTAAATGAAGTGAAGACCTTGCATTTTTTTTTCATTACATATTACTTAGTAGAATTATATTACATTACGGAACAGGTCCAGCGGTAGACGGAAATTGGCTTTTAACGATGATGGTTACAAAAGAACATAATGCAACTTAGAATTAACCACTTTACATACATTACATTATAACTTTATTCTATTCACAAACGATTTAATAGCCTTTGGAAAGGTGATACGTAAAACTTTTAGTTTTTGTATCAGTAAGTACACCAAATATTAGTTTCCACCATATCGTGAGTTTGAGTCATATCCGACATCTGCAATAGCAAATTAAATGGTTTATCGATAAATATTGCTCATCACTATTCGTTTTAAGTTTTTGGAATTTTGATGTGAACGCAAACAGCATGTTTTTCGACATTGTGCTATTTCCCTACACTCGCACACATTCACCGTAATGGTTAATAATCCACATTTATTATACATTAAATCGTAGAAGAACACAAGTCTTAGGAAAATATACAATGATAGCACACACACACTTTTTCACGTTCCCGCTTTCCTGACTCGCCCACACCACAAACTTCATATTATAGTAATGATTTGCCACCCATTACAATAAATCATGAGATTTTAATTTAAAATGTTACAAAATAATAAGTTGTACATTTTCACGCACAAACATAGAATACGCACAAATTCACTAAAGTTAATAAACCTAACTTAACTGAAAGTTTTTTTTTTGCAATGTTGGGACAAAGTACGTTCATAATTATGATTTATTTAATTATGTATGTAATGTTGCGGGACCTTGTAGGTAGTATCTATCTACTACCTAAGTACGGAAAGTATTCAGATCCATGATGTATTACATGCATTAACCACGCAGTTATAATAATCAGTAACGTCAACGGCGTCAACCATTCTTTTACGCACAAAGAAGGAGGTCTTATAAGTTTTACGTGTTTATCTAAGTATGTGTGTGTCTGTCTGTGGCCACATGAGTAAAGACCTTTTCTTAACTCATGTGCTGTGACATCGTAGCCACATGAGTAAAGAAAAGGTAGCCCCCGTAGAGAGAGAAGGTAGCCCCCAAAGCTAGGACGATGGATAATAATCCATCGTCCTAGCCCCAGATGAACTAATTGTGTTTAGTTGTTTTTGTTTGATAGAGTCTAGCGAAACTCAATAGAATAATTCGTTCTATAGAGTTTGGCATACAAATATGGTGGGCGGAAACTTCCATCACACTCCCACAGCACAGTTTTACAATCATACAGTTTGGAATCGAATGTACTTGCGCAGAGCAACAGCGGGGTACTCGCGGGGAGGCGGGCGGCATGGACCACGTCCCACAATCTCGCTTAGGGTTGATTTCACCATTTATGCTACTAATCGAGATTTATTGAACTAAGTTCTACTAAAACGTGTTCAAACGTTGATGTTGATCTTGGTTTACGCGTACTTGATTCCGCAACCTCCCATCAGGCTCCATTTGATCGCGTTGACCAAAACCAAGATTTTATGCTATTACGTACAATGGAACGTAAATGTCGTCATAGAGCTGTCGTATTAGATTGTCTTGGCATTGGCAAACTGACAAATTAATATTATCGAATTCATTTCCGTGTCCGTGCATGGTATATATTTTTGTGTTTTGAATTGTGAATTTCGAATTTTAATATGTAGCCCAAGGAATTAAAATATTTATAATTTTAATAATTAAATAACGAGATGTTTCGTCTTGTTATGCCATGCACGGACACGGAAACGAACGCGCAAAATACGAGTGACAGTGGCTGTAAACAGTGTAAACGGGATCAACAGCGCTAAACGCCCAAAATCGGTAGTTCAGAATTAAAACTCGTTTTAACTGTAACCTCGTTCAGTTTGTAGTGGTGAAATGCAAAATGCCGGTTTAATCTCAGTTAAACACGTAAACCAAGTTCAAGTTGACCTGATTGCGTTTATATTCACTGGTGAAATCGGCCCTTAGTTTGTGGGATCGCACGAGGGACGCCGTGAACGTGTTAATGCACTAGCGAGTTTTAGTTACGAGTTTTATTGGTGGACACTTGTTCTGTGTATGTATGTTCCGACTGCAAAATACAGCAAGGACTTACGATTTCATTTAATAAATAAAATCGTACCGAACCATCGAACTAATACCATGTAATATATAATTTTTTTTTTTAAATAATAATTACCCATACCTAGGTATTTAGTAAAATTGAGTTGAGGTAAAAGAATTACATCAAGAAGCTTTTTGAAAATATTACTATCGGCATCATTTATATTTGGTATGAAGGCAATTATAGTCTATAGAAACTAATGTTTATAAGTACATACGCATCACGTCGCTATGAGCTTGTTTGAACCAGAGTCACAGTTTCACAATCATATAACAAATCAATAACAATTTTTGTCTCTTAATATTATCAGCTCGTAGATTTTTTTGACAACCCTTGCACATTTGCGGCTGATAGCGTAAGTAATACCCACTCGGGCGGCGGTGCTGTCCAACATCAAAGGCGATTCTCAACTGTATGATTGTAAAACTGTGCCTACAGTATCCTTTCTCTTTCTGTTGACATTTGACAATTTCGCTAAAGGGCCTTATTTACGATCCATCTCGGCTGTACGTCAGCTCAAGGATATGCACGATAAACGATGCAAAAGTACCGTGAATAGGCTTGACGAACGTCGATAATTATTATTAATTGTTTGCTGGACTTGCACGACCGATATTTTATGCGAATAAATGATTCTGATTCTGCATCCAGCGAGCACCCCCACCGCCGCGAGCGTCGTGCAGATGGACAGTGAATAACGCGGACGTACGTCAGAGCAGTCTAGCATCGTGGGGCTTGATGGTGTAAAGACTTGCTGTACAGCAGATTTAACATATACTTGTAATATACATTTACAATTTAAAACATTTTTCGTTCTATTTACTCTGCTCGCTTGATGCGCGCACGACAGTCAGTATGCTACATCCAGCGCCGCAGCCTTGAGCTGATGTACAGCCAGGATGGATCGTGAATAAGGCCTTTAAGACTGACTTCCTTCGGCCATATAATTTTGTTTCATTTGTTTGTTAAAAATACAAGTTCTTTCAAATTTTGTAGTGGGTTTTCGTAAAAGAGTAATTGGTGAAAGTGTTAGTTTGTTTGTTTTCATCGAATTATCAATGTTCAAGAAAAATGCCGCCCAAAAGACTTCTTAAAAAGCGGTTTAGGCTGTGCGAAGTTTGTAGATATCATGGAAGATGTAAAAAGAAAATGTATGGGCAAATTTCCTGTGGATCAGGACGGGTCATCATCTAATTAGACAATTATTCTGCTTCTAGAGGTGATACAGTAGCTAGAATCTAAATATAAACCAAATTAGCGAAATTTTCGTAATAAGTATGTACTAGTGATGTCCGACCTTACTATTAGTAAATATCGATATCTATGTTTAGTGCCTAATATGTTATTTTGTATTACTAATGTGATATATCTTTCAAATTTGGAAAGGATGGAAGTTTCTACTATGACAGCACAGCAGCGACCTCATGAGATAAATATAAATAATTCTATTATATTGCATTAAAAATAAATGTATCTGATAATGGTCTATTATTTGTCTCTGCACACATTAAAGTCCGACGCTGTGTTAGGACCATCCATGCATTTTCATGGGTGGTTCTAATACAGCTAGTTAATGTATAATTTTAATGAAAGTCCAGCATGTGTTCTCGATATAATATATCAATATCGATAAACTTTTATTTTATATGTAGCCGCACGAGGCTATCCAGCTTCTCGACAACACGGACATATTGAGAAGACAGAAAAAGATAAAGTTTTGACCTTTGAGTTAGTGTAGTGCAGTGACATTAAATTAGTGAACATTGCTTTCAAAGAACACAATACAATAGTGTCTTCGCCTTAATAGAGACAATAAGAAAAATGCCATTGAACACATTCTTAGTTTAACAATAATTGGCGGTTTAGGTCAAATGTAAATTACTTATTAGTCTTAAGACAAGATTGTAATATTAATGATATGCCATTATATTGGAATATCATTTTTGAAGAAAAAAATAAATAAAAAATATATTTAGCCGCACTATTTATTAAGTCTGTAAGGTTGACAGACACTAGTTAGTCCACAGGGCTGCGTTCACGACCTACGCTTGGAGTGCAACCAAACGGTCTATCCCCGTTCACGACCTCGGAGCGTCACACTCGATTGTAGCAGGCCTGTCGCACTCCGCGCTGTAGCTATGAAACTATAAGTACCTCCGCGCCACCCAGCTGGTTACAAGTTCAGTCAGTTAAGTGTCACGCGCGCTCTCGATCGTTATATTCCTTGCTTACGATATTAACATACAAAAATATTATTCAGTATGTCTAAACTTAGGGCTACAAAGCTTTGCGTAGCATACGGATGCTTAAACACCAACGGGAATGACGACATTACATTTCATACACTTCCTAAGAATCTCGAGAGGTAAGACATTAATAAACTTAATATTATTTATAAGTAACGTAAATCTAGGTAGTGTGGCTATCTAGGTACTTTTTGTTTAACGATCCTGTCGTTTAGTAGTCGTTTTCGATTTTTTTCGCGTAAAGTCAATGACCTTAAAGATCGTTCACTGTAAGTAGACCTCCCGGGTACTAGTGGCCGCCATCTAATGCAGGGTCAGTGTATACTAGTTTAAGTTCAATACTTATATAAATTGAACAATAAAAGAAGGGGATAGAAAATGACAATTTTATTAGCCTTTTTTTATTTTTAACCGACTTCAAAAAAAGGAGGAGGTTTCTCAATTCGACCGTATATATATATATATATATATATATATATATATATATTTTTTATGTTTGTTCGCGGATAACTTCGTCGTTTATGAACCGATTTCGATTATTCTTTTTTTGTTCGAAAGGAGATATCTCAAGTGTGGTACCATGGTAATTTTATCGAGGTATGATAAGTATCTCCAGAGATATTGAGATAAACATCTCAAAATTGGTACTGAAAATGAATAGCGCGGCATTGAAGTCGGTTGTTTTTTAGTTTTTAAACGATATTATATTTGTTAATTTTGTCATCACGCTGCACATGTAGGTACTTATGTAAAAGGCAAAGAATGTAAAATGGTAGGTAGGTATAAGTCAGCTGAGTTTCCTGTTTCAAGGGAATTCATGTTAAGATCTTTAGGGAATCTCTATCGACATTACATCTTGCAAAATATTAATTGTAACCTACTTGAAATTTGTAGGTTATTTTTACCCGACTACGGCGAAGCAAAAGGAGGGTTATGTTTTTGATCGGTATGTGGGTATATATGTATGTATGTAAATATGTAAGTATGTAAGTATGTAAGTATGTAAGTATGTAAGTATGTAAGTATGTAAGTATGTAAGTATGTAAGTATGTAAGTATGTAAGTATGTAAGTATGTAAGTATGTAAGTATGTAAGTATGTAAGTATGTAAGTATGTAAGTATGTAAGTATGTATGTATGTTTGTATGTATGTTCATCTGTTCCCTCATAACTTCTAAACTACTTATCATAATTTGATAAATGAGGTGTCGTTAGACGCGGCTTATCTGTTTTCTGGTTATAGGCTACGTGACCGTCACAACAAATTGAATGTGGCGCTCCCCTGGAGGGCACGAAGACAAGAACTAAAAAAAAAATTTCACCCCATCCCATCGTGTGTGGTATCAATAAATAGGGATTTTAAAATGAAGGTAGGGTTTGATACATCATATTTTTGTCAAACGTAGCGTTTGCGAGATATATGTCGTCGAAGTCAAGGAAAACTAATTTTTACCCCACGGCGCGGCGTTGCAAAGAAGCAATAGGGAGGGTAATGTGTTTGTTTTGTTGATCGCTATGTTTGTATGTAAGTATGTTGACATGTAAACTTGTTACATTTATGCAAAAACTCTAAAATACTTTATATAAAAAATAAGTTTAAAAACTAAAACCCGACTACGGAAATATCACGCTCTAAAAAGTATGAAACAAGAAAAAATTCTCATCTGAGATCGCTATGTACAAACTTTTCTATATGTATCGTGTATTATATAAAAAACTTACTTTCAATAAATATTTTATTGTATTTTATAATCTATTCTTAGTGGTGCTCAGGGGATAGCCGTGGTCGTATGTCTCCTACCATACATTCTAAAAAGTAGGATACGACCACGGATATCCACTGAACCACTAAGAATAGATTATAAAATACAATAAAATATTTATTGAAAGTAAGTTTTTTCACATAACACATAAATATCACATAAATATCTTAATTATAGTATAACTGTAGTACTTTTATCCTACCTCGACATTAAACATGAATGTAGCACTTTAAATATACTCATTACATTGTTCTACCTTAAAGTATTCTTCTACCAATTAAAGGCTTCAATAAGTTTTCTCATAACATTCAACCCTATAGGAGAGGCCGCGAGGTGACCGAGTTATTCACTCTCGCTGTGCGGACTTACGGTGCATTTTACGGTGCGCAACACGCGGTTCATAGTCACTATTAGTTGATACTGTGACGGAAATTCAAGGTCGCACCCGAGGCGTGAAGCGCATTTTGAACGTTATCGGCGTTGTAACTAGTTTTAATCTCGCATTTTTGCTCTCAGGGAGTGCAATTTATGTACTTGTACTATTCATTATTCTGTGTTTGTAGCAACTGTTTCGTTCACGACCTCAGTTGTTTCACTTCGGTTGCAACGTTTTAACTATCAAATTAGATGGTTAAAAAACGCTCTGACGTTCGTGACAGTAAATTTGGCGGGAAAAGCTGTAATTTTTGTTACAGATTAAGGGAATCGGCAGAATTTTGCATTGTCAAGACCAAGACGTCACACGGCGAGACATTAATCGTAGAAAACGGAAAATATTCAGAAAAAAAAAAATAACTGAACATAACCTTGAAATTCGAGTCTGCGCAAAATGTCAGTCACAATTTGAGGGACAAACACCCGTGGTCGTTCTGGACCTTCGAGGGAGTTACAAAACAACCAAAAAAATCTTCTTCAGAGGATGTGAACGCAGCCCAGATAACTAAAGTCAATAAATGTCTGTATGTTGGTATGACAGTGAATGCCAAATGGATCTTATTGGCTTGTTATTGGCTAGTACTGAGCATTGATACCGAGTCCCGTCACTAAACTTAGTATTATATTCTCTTTGGTTTGATAGGTGTCTTAACGAGAGTGTTCTTAGTTTTGATTCATGAAAATTCGTTGAGCCGTTTGAAAACTGAGCTGATTAGGGTTTCGTACCTCAAAGGAAAGAATGGAACCCTTATAGAATCACTTTGTTGTCTGTCTGTGAGTCTATGCGTCCCTGACGTAGAGTAATAAAACAATAGAGATTTGGGTATTGTTGCTACATACGATAGAAGATTGTAACATAACCATATATGTATATAGAACCCAGTGATACATAGCAATAAAGGTCAAAGTTCGTCAAGCTAAAAACGGCTAACTACGTTACTGACCCTGTAAAAACCGGCACGCACTGAGAGAGGGAAATATTATAGCTTTGTCTTTTTCCGTTACATGGAATAACTCCATAGTATATCCCATTTCATGTGGGAAAAAGATTGAGCTACCCGCAGTCCCTTTCTTTCTCTGTCTATGGTCCCTGAGAAAGGGGGGCCTATCATGAAGTTAAATAGGGATTGAAATTAACGAACATGACAGAGAGTTTTGGCGGGAACGTGGAAAAGTGTGTGTGATATCATTGTATTTTTTCCTAAAACTTGTGTTCTTCCGCGTGTTAATGTGTAATAAATGTGGATTATTAACCATTAAGTGCCGGTGATTGTGTGCGAGTGTAGGGAAACTGCACAATGTTGTAAAACATGCTATTTGCGTTCTCACCAAAATTCCACTGAAAATCTACAGTAAACACCACATCTTCACTGAAGGTATGACTTAGACTAGACTTTTACTTGAAAACTGACCTGAAATGTGACTTTGACCCATCTCTATGACTAAAATTAATAAAAACTTGAAGAATTTCAATACTTGACACTGGCTAAATACACTAATCGTGTGGAGCCATAATAAAACTAAAAAAAAAAAAAACATGACAGAGATGAAGCCATGCAGCCCACATAGCTGCGTCCCCGTTATTTAGTTCATTTCGTTCATTCAATGATCAACTGTCAAATTTCATGATAGGCCACCTCGGAACATTGATGCTATAGTCATTGTTCCGAGTAGGCCACCATAGAGTACATTGAATAAATAGGGAGAAATAAATATAATATATAATAAATATGTAGGCCACAGGGCACAGGGTCTTGACATGCGGACAGACAGACAGACAACAACGGATCCTATAGGGGTTTCTTGTTTCATCACGACACAGACTAATAAGTTAAGGAGAATTGACATTTGATTTAACCATTGTCAAATTGACAATTGACATTGGTGAATGGCACTAAATGGTGAATTTGTGCGGTGGACTTATGTTCAACTCCTTTTTTTTTTAAATGACATTTAGGTATTATCTGTGGTATTATTAGTTGTAATGGAAATTTAAAGTCCTTTCCACACTCGCGCGCGATTCACGACGTGAAATTGCGGCGCGGATCACATTGATTCGCGCGCGATTTGTTTTGTTATTAAAATAATACGTCTTTTTTAGCGAGAAAACCAACCCCTTTTATAGGTTTGAATAATAAAAGTATGCCTATGCCTACGGCACATAATGTATTGCCTGATACATTTACTAGCCAGCTTCTATACACTCAGCCGTGCAAATCGATGCAGCCAGTCAGCAGATCCATGTAAGAGAATAAATAAGTAAATCAATTATTGCACTAAACCACTTCTCTCTACGACTAAACTTATTTTTAATGTTTGTTTGGCATAACACTGGCTAAATATACCTTTTGTGTGTAGCCTGTAGTTAGTTTAGTGTAGTAGTGTATACACTTAAAAAATGTATTGCGCCATGAATAGACAGCTTTACGTGTTTTATTGAATTACTGAGAAATTTTGAAGAAACATAATTTAAAATATTCTATAGAAATAAAAAATATTTTCATCTTCCGCCTGATTACATTTTAGCACTTAAAAATGTTTAATCCATAAAATGAAAATGTTTAATCATCATAAATCCCATTACCAAAGTATATTTTACTGGCAATGTCGGAAATCACAGAATAATTAGTAACACCTAAGGTCCATGAACGCAAGGAAATATTCACAAAACTTGTTGGTGTGAGTGATTTTTTTTGTTTGTGGTTAGATTTTTGTCTCTGTGTGCACAGAGTGCGGCTTTGTTTACCTTATAGCCAGATCGTACAATTTAGGATGAGCTCTGTTACAGTATATCTTTTTAAGCATAAGAGGTCTTCCGGTTGGTCTTACTCATAATTTCTTAGTGTGCTATAGGTACAAGGCCTTGTTATCTTACACAGTGACACAGAATAATGAATAGTACAAGTAACAGTGGTCGATAGACCAGTCAAAATGAGCTTTGCTAGCCTGATTTGCATGTTCGATAAGGGATCTAGGCAAATTGGTGATTATTTTAACAGCTGTTCAACATATGAATTACTCTAAATTATTATTAAGTCACAGAATAAATAATAGTATGTGAGTACATATTTCTAGCACACTGTTTTGGTTTTTTCCAATCAATCAGTTCTAGTTTCAGCGACGACGACCAAAGGTAGGTTAAAGTTTGGCAGGAAGTCGCTGTCTAGTTTACAAGCTTTTATCACGGTAATATTACCGTGCTTTTATTTAACGTGCAAGTTGCAATGTATGTATGTTGTGTATGTAACTATGTATGTTCGGGTGGAATCTTGGAAGCTAAATTAGACCCACTTCCCGATGTCCGATTTGACTCGTATTTGGTGAACTTACGTATCTTCGGTGACAATACAATGATATGGTACCATGGAGCTGGTCTTATGATGGAGACGGAAGATAGCCATAGGAACTTCTGAACTAAGCAAGATAAACCCATCGAATGTGGGCTCGATTGATTCGTCTAGAAGAGAACTTTACTCCTAGATGATATCTAGGGTCTGATGATGGAGCTGGAAGGTGGGCACGAAATCTCTGTGATAAAACAATATAACCCCACCGAGCTGGGGCTCGATTGATTAGACTAGCGTAACACTTTACACCTAGATGATATCCTGGGTCTGATGATGAAGCTGGAAGGTGGCCACGGCATCTCTGTGATAAAACAATATATAACCCTACCGAGTTTGGCCTCGATTCTTTAGACTTGCGGAGCAGTTTGCACCTAGGTAATATGGATATCACCTAGGTGCAAACCTTCCATTCCAGCTTCATCATCAGACCCTGGAGGTGGCCACGGCATCTCCGTAATGAAACAATATAACCGTTTATTATTATATAACGAGTTTGGGCTCGATTGATTCGTCTTGAGGAGCACTTTACACCTAGATGATATTCAGGGTCCGATGATGAAGCTGGAAGGTGGCTATGGCATTTCTGTGATAAACCCCACCGAGTTTGGGCTCGATTGATTTGCCTTGAAGAGCACTTTACCCATAATTACATCATAATATCTGTAGGATATTTTAAAACATTACGCCTACTCTAAAATAGGTAGGTACTTAAGTACCTAGTTCCTTAAACCTAGTAACTAAAAAGTTAAAAATAAATTAAGAGTAAAAAATATTTTTTAAAAACTGTGATCCTCACCTATTGCACTATTGACGTGAACACACTCCAGACACAAGCATATTTAGCATAGTTGGAAGAGATGATAGAAAAC
Organism: Cabera pusaria; assembly: GCA_954871355.1. Taxonomy (NCBI): domain Eukaryota; kingdom Metazoa; phylum Arthropoda; class Insecta; order Lepidoptera; family Geometridae; genus Cabera; species Cabera pusaria. The sequence goes on from OX940902.1 coordinate 25,049,295, forward strand.
AATAATAATAATGTGCAACCCACATTTACCAGTAACACAGAATAATGAATAGTACAAGTAGGTATCAGAAAATTAAAAAAAAAAAAAAAAAAAAAAATCGTATTGACCTTTACTGCCAAGGCATAGAAAAGATAATAATACAACGTAGCCAAGGGCCTGCTAAGTACATAAGTAGTAACGTGACCAGACGTCACATTTTGAACGGGAAGTTCCAGCCTGGCCTGGTAGGTACGCAGACAGGCGATACGATTGGATTATTTGATACTCATTTGTTTATTAATATAGCCACTCCTATTTCTCGCTATTCTTTTATTTGCTAGCAGCAGATAGGCGACATGATGATATTTGTAATAATTTGTTCTTTAGCCACACGAGTTTCTCGATTTTTAGGGTTCCGTACCCAAAGGGTAAAACGGGACTCTATTACTAAGACTCCGCTGTCCGTCTGTCTGTCTGTCTGTCCGTCTGTCACCAGGCTGTATCTCATAAACCGTGATAGTTGACAGTTGAAATTTTCACAGATGATGTATTTCTGTTGCCGCTATAATAACAAATACTAAAAACAGAATAAAGTTAAAAATAATAGAGGGTCCCCATACAAGAAACGTGATTTTTGCTATCTATGAACGCCTTTTTAGGTAAACGTCGCATAGATGGCGTTATATTGAAATGTCGATCCCTAATACCTTTGTTTGACGTTAGATGGCGTTTTAAGAAATAAAATATTTATTAATTATTATTTTAAATTAAAAAGGGATTTTAACGCGCTAAGAGTGTTCTATGTTATACTTTCAAATAAATATGTATACATGTTTCAGAAAAAAACACTTTGGATATTTTAGTGGCACATACAAATTAGAACACACCGCTAAATAAAAAGAAAACCTAGTTATAATCACAGTCATACAAGGTTTGACCACTGAAAGGTCAACGCACTTTAGTCAGCTATTCATTATTCTGTGCTTTAGTGCCAATCTAAATGGCACATATATATATAGAGCAAAATTTGTTTCTACAAAAAATCAAGGTCTGATGTAACTAGCTACATTGTCATAATATATTATATCATTTTCTTTTAAATGAACCATTTGTGAAAAGGAATATAAGCCTTTTAATCTCGTCTTTGACATTTTTGAAGGGTAATAATTCTATTTACAATTGATTGGTCAAAAAAAGAAAATGATATAGGGGCGTAGCTACATCAGACCTCGTGTTTTGTAGAAATAAATGTTGCTCTAGAATCATTTTCCAGGGAGGAAACGGGGGCATACGTTTGTATGGAAAATTGCACCCCGCGTTCGCTCTTAATTTTAGGTACCGAGTTTTGAGTGAATCTAACCAAATACATTTTTCATAGACATGGTTATCACCTTGTTAACAACAAAAAACTAGGTTAGTGTACAAACTTAACTTTGTAGTTAGATCCATAGAAAATGTAAAGTATTACACCAACTATAAATAATAAGTTTGTGATAGTATACTTTTTTAAGGTTCCGTAGTCCTGACAAGGAACCCTCATAGTTTCGTCATGTCCGTCTGTCAGTCCGAGGTTTTGCTAAGAGACCGTTAATACTAGCAAGCTGTAATTTTGTAGGGGTATGTGTATAATGGGTATACGCCGACAAAGTAGTGAAATAAAATTTTGATAAATATTTTTTTTAGGGTAGCTCCCCTACATGAGAAGTGGGTAAGAATTTTTTTGCGTCGTCTACCCCATCTTGTGGGGTATCATTGAATAGGTCTTTTAAAATGACTTAGGGATTGCTAATACTATTTAAAGATTTAATGCTCCATTTAACAAATAATAAACTTTCTAGTACACATTTTTGTTCAGTAGGGCATCCCCCCCCCCACTGCCCCTCCCCACCTCTAAAAGGTAAACTGCTGGCTTGAAAAATCTGAAAATAAAACTGGCCAAGTGCGAGTCAGACTTTTATCTCGCACACGGATGGTTCCGAACCACAGTATAATAACATATAAGTATAGTATTATATTATATTACCGTGTCAATGCCAAACATAACTTAACCCAAATTGTCAATTTTGGGTCAACCGGAACAGACAGACATGACGAATCTATAAGGGTTCCGTTTTTTGCCATTCGGCTACGGAACCCTAATGAGTGTAACTTAACATTTTGCCTAAATCAAAACCAAAAATATCTATTTATCATTGATGTTTATTACAATTCTACATATTACTAGAACACATTTGACATATTTAATGTCGTATTTTCATGATCTCGATATTGTTTATCCGTTTTTAGGGTTCCGTAGCCGAATGGCAAAAAACGGTACCCTTATAGATTCGCCATGTCTGTCTGTTCCGGTTGACCCAAAATTGTCAATTTTGGTTAAGAGCAAGATCTTACAGCAGAAGTAAAGGGAAAATTCCAAAAAATACAATAAGTTGAAAATTAAGGTAAATTTTGGTGCTTAAGTGTTTTGGAATAAAATCTAAATTTTCCCATATCTTTATATCGTGTTGACTCAGGACCTTGATTTTTATACACCTAATAGGGATAGACCTCAGTATCTTGTATTAATTTCAACTTGCTAGGTCCACTCGCTCCTGAGATAATCGTGATGACGCACGGACAGACGGACAAGAGAGATCTTATAAGGGTTCCTTTTGTTTACCTTTTGAGGCACGAAACGTTAAAAAAAACTGGGAATCCAGAGATTTGCTTGCCAAAATGCAGACATCGTCGCTTACCATCAATTGAGTGTTGAATTTGTCCTATTAGGTATAGGTACTTAATACTTATATCATAAAAAAGTTCTATGCCAGCTAGAGCTAGATTCTGTTATAATAAAGCCAGCCCATAGGCTTATATATATATACTTACGGTTATGCCCTAAGACGAAATAAGGAGACTTCTTATTTCGTCTGAGGTTATGCCTATCGGAATGACGTTTAAATTATTGTTACTATAATGTCATGGGGTGAATATACTGCAATACAGGGTTCTATCACAGATTCAATGTACAATTGTGCTAACTAAATCTATCGTAATTCATGTTTTTGAAATAAATAAATTTTGATTTGATTGTACCTATATAACCTAGCTGATCATTCTGGACTTGCAGAATACCTATGCTTACTTTAGAAAACTAGGTAATTTTTTGTCGATCGCGTTTTTTTGATTGGGGGAAAGGAAAATTTGCTGTAGCCTTAATCGTTATATATGGAATGGACGGATATCATTAGGGTTCCGTACCTCAAAAGGTAAAAAAGGAACCCTTATAGATCACTTTCTCGTCCGTCTGTCACCACAGACTTTCTCAGGAACGGGTGGACCTAACAAGTTGAATTTATACCAGATACTGAGGTCAAGAGGCCAAGTGCAAGTCGGAGTCGCACTCGTAGGGTTCCGTAACACAGTAGAGTATTCTATAACTATGATTTTTCGCAACTACAAAAATAACTTTGTTTTTCATAGTGTTTGTATAAAAAACAAAGTTATACTTGCGGTCGCTATATCTCAACAACTGCTGACTGTATCTCGTTCAAACCAATTTTCGTTGAAAGTTTTTAATGAGATCTACAGAATATATTTTTTCTAGATTTTTCACTCCCTTACTTTAGAAGTTAGAGGAAGGGGGGCGGGGGGCACACATTTTACCACTTTAGACGCGCCTATCTTTTGAGAAAAAATGATTTATAGGTTTGATGAAAAATTTTTTTTTTTGTTCCATTTCCATGTTTGGGATGCCCCCCCCTTAAACTTTTATATTTTTGTATAAAAATCGGAAAGCGGTTTTTAGAATACATCTAACTACCAAGTTTCAATTCTGTAGTCCTAATAGTTTCGGAATAAAATGGCTGTGACATATGGACGGACAGACAGACATGGCGAATCTATAAGGGTTCCGTTTTTTGCCATTCGGCTACGGAACCCTAAAAATCAAGGTCCTGAGTCAAAACGATAAAAAGATATGGGCAAATTTAGATTTTCGCGAAAACTTGTGTCAACATTTTCAACTTTATTTATCTTTCGGAATTTTTCCTTTACTTGTGCTGTAAGACCTTGTTTATAACCAAAATTGACAATTCTAAGTCAACCAAGTCCTCACATAACCATGTATCTACTTACATAACTAGTTAGGTATGTGTACGTGGGTGGAGTCAGTGATATAAATAAAACAATTTATTTAATATTTGATAATAGTACTTTTTAATTAACACCTTTTCAACAAAATGTAATCTATACTAATATTATAAAGAGAGAACATTTGTATTTTTGTATGTTTGTAATGAGTAAGCTCAAAAACTACTGAACCGATTTAAAAAATTCTTTCACTAATACATAGAATGGACTTTCGGAATGAAAATAGGATATATATCAAAGGTACATTCGTAGAGACCTAATTTGCAACCTAAGTCGGCAAATAAACGGTCGAAAAAACACGTTTCTGACGAACGCTGCTTAATTAAAAATAGATAGAAGAATATTTTCTATGCAAGAGTTGTACAACTTAATAAGACCTACAAAAAAGTCCGCGACAGCATATGTCTATCTCTTAAGGTTGACTCACAGTAACCATTTTAATCTTAAAATTTTTGTTAAAAAATATTACATAACTTCCAAGGCTATTTTCAAGTATATAGTATTAATCCTTATCCAAATAATTACGTTAATTAGCTTGGCCACATATTATAGATTTAAATTGTCCTTTACAGTATATAATTCAAATGAAAACTCTAGAAGATATCACGAATTTCACAAACACGCATCGCAAAATTAATAAAATATTTGCAGTGTAACCACAGATTAGGTCATCGTTACTACGAAAATATTATTATAAGCTTAGCTATGCTGTAGATCCCCACCGATCACAATCAATTTGAAGTCAATATAGTATAATAATATGATCTATTGTATAAAATAATATTCATCTATATATATAATAATATAATATAATATTTTATTTTCGGGTCAGAATCAGGGTAACTATCCTTTACGCCAAAGGGCCGTCCAACATCAATACGTAAGTATTATAAAACAAAGTTCATCACTGCGTCTGTCTGTCTGTTCGCAATAATCTCAATAGCTACTGAACGGATTATCATGCGGTTTTCACCAATAGCCAGAGTGTTTATGAGGAAGGTTTAGGTGCATAATTCGTTAAGGTTTTGTGTAAATTGGATGAAATATGACGATGGTTGTTAAATATGTTCATATTTTATATTCGATGCAACAAACTGATGCAAATTTTGTAGGCATATATTCTACCCGTGCGAAGCCGGGGCGGGCTGCTAGTATATCCATAATTTTAATAAAAACACTTCTTAAAGGACCCGACTTCAAATGCTGCCACCATAGGTATCTGAAGATCCGCCAATACAAGGATAGCCTACGTTCTTAAACAATAAAACTGTCCAACTTCAAATAATAAAGTTTTAAAATGTCAATGTAATAAGATCGTTTAAAATTCTTCCGACTTCAAATGCCGCGCTATTAATTTTCAGTACCAAGTTTGAGGTGTTCCATATCTCTGGAGATACTTACCAGATCTCGATGAAATTACTATGGTACCACCCTCGCGATATCATCTTTCCAACAAAAAAAAATCAAAATCAATAGTAGCTTAGCTTAGTACTCTAGGATAGGTAGAGGGTACTTTGCGATGTATAGAGTTCGTATTTCGTTATAGATTCGCATAGATAGAGATATTCGTTCGTAATAGATAACTAACTTATGTTTGTATAAGACTCGTAATCGTACATAGGTATAGCTAGATATACAACATATCAATCTAGACTAGACGATGTCACAGAATAGATAGTAATACTACGTAACTATGTTATCCGGAACAAAATCTATTGGTATTATTTAGTTCACACAATTGGTAAGTAGGTACTAGGCCGTCCGGCACTGCCTGCAAGGATAAAAGAGTAATGTGTCTTCCTCCTTTGTCCGGGCTGAGGACCGGCATCATGATATTATTTAATTTAATATTATGTGGCGGAGTTACACATACATTCTTCCCTTTTTTTCCAAATTTTGATACATGCTTCTTTCATAAAACAAGCACACCCATGCAATTTATAAACATTTATACATATATATATATTGTATACAAATAAATAAAATAATTCAGGTTATTATGCATTCACATATCCATTCTCTTTTATGCAATAAGCGAACCCCACGCAATATTTACTAACAATAAGATTATTAGCTTACGATAAGTGCATCAATAAAACGACAAGGTTTCTTACAGGTTTCGGAGACGATGGAGTTCAAGCCGAAATACAATATGGTTTTTCAGATTTTCAAGCTGAAAATCGATATGGTATTTCGGCGTTTTTTTATAAAAAGGTATCCAAATATATCCCTTGCTCACGTCATAGCTTGAGAACGGGGGGACCGATTTGGCTAATTCTTTTTGTGTTTTTATTAAAGAAATACATTTTACAAATAAAGCAGTTTTTAACGCAAGCGAAGCCGGCATAGTTAGTTCACAATAATGTTTTCACAAATTCTACAATAATAATACCACTAAATACTAAGCCAATTATTATATTTTATTAATATTTATTGATTCCGCTTTCCCAGTCTCTCATGTCTTTCACAGCAAGCACACCCAAGCCACATACAATGATAGATAGATAAAAAAAGGTAGATAGAATAGTAATAATTTACAATTAATAAAAACAAATATGTTGACGCAGCTTGTCGACAATAAGAGTGACATAATATTAGTAAGCTGAAACAGAAACATGCATTTCAAACAAATTAAGTCACAAGACACACACAGCCTTTACGCCTTGGCTGGGTTGCTGATGCTTTGGAGCTGATAAGAAATCTGCAACATTAAAGAAACATATAATTTACACAATAGCTATATACCATCTTTTAACTGAACCTCAGCAATCAACCTCAAATATTTCGCCACTCTGAATACTACATCGTGGACATAAAAATGTAACAGGATCAAACTTTTTCCCTAAACCCTTTTCTGCTAGACATTTTTTGTGAAAGAGTTCTTGACAATTCAGACATTCTAACATAGTATTAGCGTCACGGGGCTGTCGACAATAGCAATAAACTGTATCTAAATATAAGTTACAGGGTCTGGAAGAGACCTGTCTATCATAATTGCATGGGAACTCCTTTAAATGACGCCAACTAAGTGATTGAAGCAAATGTTCCCGCATCATATGGCATCGAAAATTAGCAGTAGTGGGATCTTTACCCATACAAGTCAATTTGGCGAAAGCTATGGCAAACAATCCACAATCCCATGAGTTTGGTTGCTTTTGGACGTCGTGTATCTTCACGTTAATAAAATTTATATTTTTTAAATGTCGAATTAAGCTACTACCAATCGATACTACTTCAGGACTGATGGTCGTGTGCATAGAGTCGTAAACATCCAAAACTAGAATATTGTTATTTATTTGCCCAGATATGCAATTCCAGTGGTTACCATTAACATGACAAATTTGAACAAAAGGTGTTGAGCATGGCTGAAGCATTGGAGGGGAGGCAGACGACAAAATTGGATTTTGTAAGCCCCCCATTTCTGTATGTTCATATTGTAATAATATAGACGCAGCGTTAATAATAGTGTCATCTAACCAATCGTTACTTGTCAAAATTTTGCAATGTTTTGAGTTTACAGAAATGTCATTGCAGGCGTTAAGCTTCGCTGTATCAGACATAATATCATCACTTTGAGTATTCAGCTGAATACTCAAAGTATCAGCATCGCACTGGGAAGAATCAGGGTAATGTTTGCTACGGGATCTTTTTGGTACTTTATGGAAGTAATCTGTGATAAGATATTTATGTTTGATTCTTTCCGAAGGTTTTGGTGCTCGGCGCTTTTGCCCAATGGCAGTGAGTTTATGGCGACCAGGACCTTTGACTTTTATGGGAAATGACAATTTTAAAGTATTTTGCTGTCCGTCAGTTTTAAACGTTTCAGAATGACCATTAAAGCTAGTTAAATCTTTGGTTTCTATATCAATAGGTTGTAACGAAATACAATTACTGTTTGCTAACATTGCATTGCATTCAGGTTCTGATTTTACTACGGGTCGTGTCCATTCCTGTATTAAATTATTAAGCACACCTAGCCTATATGCATACTCAGAAGATTCGGATGTTTTCAAAATTTCTAGTAATGTGTGACTTACTTGCTTACACTCAAGAAACCTCTTAGATTCTTGGCTACATCGTATTGCCGGGGCTTTAAGAGCAGGAGTTATACAAGGGGACCGGCAAATATCTATACCTGTTATATAATGCGATTTGGTCCATCGTTGAGGTACCAAAGTCTCATTAGAGATATCGTCGCGAAGATATGCTCGTAATGCAAAGATATGACAGCAAGGCAAATTATAGTTTTTGAAATAACCACAATTGCACGTATCTGTAGTAGTTAGGGCAGTTCGATGAGGCAATAGTGTTACTGAATAACAGCCAAGATCCGGTCGACTACCAATCGCATTTGCACCTTGCGAGCCAAGACCTTTGGCAATCTCAGTCAATATTTGTTGGAAAGCAAAATAAGTGGCAGTTTTTGAAACACGTTCAGTGATATCTGTAGGAATATCAGTAAAGGGATTGTTACGATGCGTTGATGCTTTAAATGCGGCAATGTACAGTTTATCTAGCATATTTACCATATATGATTTTAAACTTTTATAAAATTCATCGAGGGCGGCGTATTTTTTGATGGACTGCTTTAGTTTCTGATTTAGAGACTCTAATCTATTGTTTGTAGTGTTTCCTAAATTGTAAGTAGATAGACAACAACCATACCCTTATCTGATTTAACGTCATTATAAAGAGATTCTAGAAACTTATCTGGGTCAGTCCGGTGTAAAGAACCAGGCTGAGACTTTTGTTTTTCTCTAATATTATAGAGATCCTGTGTACCTACTGATATTCCGTGTTCGTTTCTAAAAAAGTCCTTGACTTTACCTACGTTTGTATTATACTTTAAGAACATTGATATATTGTCTTTAACCTGTTCAGTGGAGTCTTTATTTTTATTAATAAGCACTTGTGATTCGCAATCAATTTTTACCCGCGGAACTAAATGGTCTATACTATGCAGCCCTCTGTTAACGGAATACTGATAAAAAGTATTTTTGTCAACTGGGTGTTCGCAATGGTCTTCATTCAATAATGTGATGACGAAAGCTTTATATTTAGATCTGTATGAAACGTGCAATTGCGCTGGGCAACCTAGCTTTCTGGTCCTTTGGAGAGGTCGCATTCCCGTTGATTTACTTTTGTAACAACCATTGTGAGCACAAGAAAATCGGACGGATTGATACCCTAACTCGAGTGACAATGAACGTTTATTGTGTTTATTATATGTGGGTACGGTCCTAGAATTACTGATAGTGAAAATAGGACTATATGTGCATTTCATATAATTCTCAAAGCAATCCGCAAAATCATTCCAAGATTTAAATTTCATACCTCGAGCAAGCCGTGCAGAACTCTCATCTATAAATAAGCAAACACGTGCTGTTAATTGACATGCATAGCGGGTTAGTTAGTATTAAGCAAAGTTTACAGTCCACACGATCATAGTGAACATACCCGGTTCGAGGGCCCGGTGGCGTAATCGGGACAACGGTCGGCTTTGATGCCATGGTACCAAGTTTAAACCGCCGTGCACCAATGAATTTTTCTATCGAAAAATTTATGTGCGCTTCTCACAGTGGCCCTCCGAGAAGGAAAAACATCGTTAAAAAACCAACAACCCCCGCATGGTGGTAGGACACTATCTAGTGTCCGCCTGGCCAGCTACCACCCTCAAGTTAGAAAAAGTCGCACTAGATATCCTCTATTGTTAGAGTAATTAATGATTTTGGTTAGGTTAGGTCTTATATTTACAAAATTAATTCAATTAAAAATATCTGGACCCCCTGACTCGATAGCCAAACAAAAAGTATCCTATATCCTATTATGCCGTAAGTACTATCTTTATAAAAAAAATCAGCCAAATCGGTCAAGCCGTTTGACCGTCTAAGAAGTCCCAAACAAACAAACAAACTGACTTTCGCATTTATAATATTGGTGTTGATGGTGTTGATAAGGCTACTAGGGCCATAGTATATATAAAACAGAGTTGTGAGCCGCGTGCTTACCCTTACTAATTTTATATATGCGAAAGTAACTCTGTCTGTCTCACTTTCACGCCAAAACCACTAGAAGCTTGAAACTTATTGTTTAGGCTGTCGATTCCATATAAATACATATGACATTCAAAGTGTGTCAGGGGTGAGGGGAGCTTGGATGTTACATGAGTAAGACAACTGTGTACGATCGAAGATGGTTTATTACTGTCATCATATCGCTAATAGATCTTAGAGCTAAATGTTATACTACCTATTATCTAAACTATGTCGTCTACTAGCCTACACCACACCTCAGGGGTGGGAGAAAAAAAAATAGAAATACAAATTTGTATTTTTTTTTACATTACACTTGGCTTAGATCTATTTTTATGCACTCAATATTCTTTATTATTTTTTATAATTTTTACATTAACACCCAAGTATTCAATAACAAGAAAAGGTCCATTCCACAAATTATCTAATTTACTAGCGGTTTCATTTTTAACAAATAAAAATTGTCCATTATTATACGTTACATTATTTACATGTTTATCATAATTGCTTTTACGTTTTTCTTTACTTAAAATTAAATTATTACGAGCATCTTGGTGTGCTCAGCTGTTGTAGGCGGCTATCTTTCCGAAGTGGTTTTCTTTTTTGCAGATCATCGATGTCGTCCGCGAACGATTCTTCTTGTGAGGCGCGCATAAGTAGCGCCTCCGCGGCCCTCAGTGTTTGCGCAGGAACAGGCAGGAACTTTTCTGTTTCTTCCTTTTTCGGTTGTTGTACCGGTGCGGGCTTCTTAGCCGTTTTCTTGTTAGTCCAGGCGGGGTCATCGACCTTGTTCTGTTTGGTGCGTTTGTAGTACACCCGTTGAGCGCCCCTGCAGAGGTCAATGAACTGTAGTACTCGGGCTGCAGTGTAGCGAAGTCGGTCCCAGTTGGAGAAGCGGGACACGTCGGGTAGGGCTTCGCTCAGCTTCTGTCGGCGCTCGATGAGGTGATGAACCCGTTCTTCACCGGTGTCTGTAGACGAAGTCGCTGTTGGTTCGGTGGGCCATGTTTCCTCGCCCTGGTAGAGGAAATCTGGTCCCTGGTACCACCGATGAAGTCTGTTGAAGTCGGCAGGTACATCTCTGGTCGCGTCGTCCGCCGCGTTGAGCTTAGTGGGCACCCAGCGCCACTCGCTGACTGTTGTTGATTCTTCTATTGCGGCGACACGATGCGCTACGTACGGTTTGTACGTTCTTGAGCCCGTACGCAGCCACGAAAGTACGGTGCGGCTGTCGGTCCAGTAGGTCTTGCTGTCGGGCTTCCGCTCGTGCTCTTCTATTACTGCTTCGGCCAGCCGTACTCCCATGACGGCCGCTTGCAACTCGAGGCGCGGGATACTGGTGAGCTTGAGTGGAGCCACTTTCGCCTTGGCTACGATGTGTGACAACTCGACGGTGCCGCTCGGTGAAACCGCCCGCCAAAATAGCACTGTTGAGTATGCTACTTCGCTGGCGTCTGTAAACACGTGAAGTTGTAAGTTAGTGGCCTCGCTGTATCCTAGGTAGCGCCTAGGAATCTTCACGTCGTTTAGCTTCTGTAGGTGCGACGTCCATTCTCGCCATTGTTCGGCTAAGTCGCTGTCGATCGCGTCGTCCCATGCAGTGCCGCGGCGCCAAACTTCCTGTAGTATCTGCTTCGCTCGAATGGTGACAGGTGATGCGATGCCGAGTGGGTCGAAGAGTGACATCACGACGCGGAGAGCTTCGCGCTTCGTCGGTGTCTTGCCCTGTAGTAGCTGCGGCGGTATGCGGGCCATGTTCAGGTTGAAGGTGAGCTCGTCGGTCGTCGGCTTCCATATGAGTCCCAGTACTCGCTCGGCGATGTCCGGCTTGTAGAGCTCCGTCGAGTGATTTTCAGCTTGCTCTCCAAGCGCTTCGAGTAGTGCAAGTACGTTGGATTGCCATTGCTTGAGCTCGTAGCCGGCGACCTTGTTGACGTCGCGAACATCTCTCGCGACTCGAACGGCGTCTTCGAAGTTGGTGAAGCTATCGAGGTAGTCGTCGACGTAGTGCTTCTTTACTATTGCAGCTGCGGCCTCTGGGTGCGTCTGTTGATGTTTCTCTGCGTTCAAGTTCTTGATGTAGATTGCTGTAGACGGTGAACTTAACGCCCCGAAGATTAGTGAAGTCATTCTGTACTCGTCGGGCGGCTGGTCGTCCCGGCGGTTACCACGCCAGAGGTAGCGCAGTGCGTCTCGGTCAGCTGGGCGCAGCTTCACCTGCATGAACATCTCCTTGATGTCCGCGGTTACTGCGACGGCGTGTTGTCGAAAACGCATGATGACGCCCGGTAGCGATTCGAGTAGGTCGGGTCCCTTGTAGAGCAGATCATTCAGCGCCACTCCACAGTCCATCGGGTTGACGACGGCGAAGTGCGGCAGGTACCAGGTTCTGCCTTTCTGTCTTCTCTGCGGGTGCGGGCTCAGCGTAGCCCTTGGTGACGAGAGGCTTCCATCTGCCCGTCGTACTTCTGTTTCAGCTGCGGGTTGCGATCAATCTTCTTCTCAATGCCGTGGAGACGTCTCAGTGAAGCTTCGTAGTTGTCGGGTAGCGTGGCGTCCTCGTTACGCCATAGCAGCGATGTCTCGTATCTTCCTTCTTTGCAGACGGTGTTCTTTTCCAGGATACGAAGCGCTCGTTGCTCTGCGCGTCCATGCTCGTCCATGGTGAAGTACTCTCGCACCATGTTGTCCAGGTCGGCTGTGGGAGACTCGAAGAGATGTGTCACGACGTCGACGCTTCGTCCAAGCGTCCTGCTGTTGGTCCCGTGCAGCACCCATCCGAGCGGCGTGAGCGACGCCACCGGCTGGTCTCGGGCGCCTCGACGTGTCTTCGAGCAGCAGCTCCCTGGCCGAGCAGTTGTCCTGGCCGATCAGGACCTTCGGTGTCACGTGCTGGTAGGTCACCAGCCCGCTGATGTCGCGCAGGTGTTCGCAGCCTTGCAGCGCAGACTTGTTTACTTCTTGCGGTGAGACGTGTAGACGCTGTACTGTTCTTGCTTGAATTTTCATTTCTTTCTTGTTCGGCCCCCGTAGTGTTAGCTTCACTCTTCTGGAGTCGCTTGTAGAAGTCTTCAGTCGGTTGATGCCTTCTATATACAGCGGGTCGATGGGTCCCTCGGCTCCGATGTCGCTGGCGATGCTCTCGTCGATCAGGGTGACTGTAGAGCCGTCGTCCAGTAGCGCGAAGGTGTCGACAGAGCCCGCAGGGCCCACAGCTCGAACCGGGATGATCTTCAAGTAAGAACTCTTACGTTCCGTTGCCCATGCTGAGTTGATCGCTTCTGTTACTGCATCTTTTTCTTTTTTCTCATAATGCAGCATGTGGTGGTGGTGGGTTTTGCAGCCGTTGACCCCACACACCTTGTCTCGGCACTTGTGACCCATTCTTCGGTATCGCAGGCATCTGAAACATAATATCTGTTTTTGCGATCGATGTGGAGGTAGGTACCAGTGGCGCCATCACGGCGGCGGGGGGCGGCACGGTCGCGGTGTGAGTCTCCGGAACCGCAGTCACGGCGGGCGCGGAGGTGTAGGATGCTCGTCGTGTTGAGACCACAGCCACTGACGCGTAGCCGCTGGTCGAGGCGTGCTCCTCCGTGATGACGGTTGCCCCGGTGCACGATGTTGAAGCCGATGTACCCGATGTCGTCGTGGTCTCGGCGAATGACTCTTGCTCGGAGGCCGGCACTCGTCCTCTTCCTGTAGAGCGGGTGACCGGCATGGTAGCGTTATCAAATCGAAGAGTCAACGAAGTCTTGAAAAAGACTATTAGCGGCGTTTGTTATCGAAGTCGACGAGAAGTAGTCTTAAAAAAGACTGTTTTAGCGTTTAAATTAGCGTTGAGTCTTGAAAAAGACTGTTAAGGTCCCAATTATCCGGCCACGAAGGTCCAAAAATGTGGGGAACCCTAAGCCCAGCGGTGGAGCAGTGGACTGTATTTCTTCGATGTAGCGGACTCCGGGTTCCCACACGTATACTGTGAAGCTTTTGAGCTGGGATTCAAACACGTCTTCAAGCCTTGAAACGCTTATTTATTCTTTCTTCACAATTTCTTCTTAGCAACTAGGCTAGGCACTATCACTATTCACTACACTAGTCTTCCTAGTTTTCCTTCCTTCTTTCTTCTAGAGCCGCCGTTGGTAAATTGAACAGTTTTGCACGGTAGCGACGCTCTATTTATACTGTTGTTGGTACTTGCAAAAGAGCGAGAGGTCGATAGTCTGGGAGCGCGCGCACTCTGTCTCGCGGGGCGTGTCCTTGTGCGGGCGCACGCAATAGTTGCCGACTTTTCGGAGATATACTCTCCTGAGACACTGTTTAGTCGAGCGCTAACCATCAGAGAGTGCGGAGCGCTCCCAGACCTATGCTATTTGCAAGTACCAACCCTATCCCTAAACCTAACCTGGTCTAGGTTGACTATCTGACTATCTGTTACATTCTATCTGTCTATTTCTAAAGCCGGACATGCTTTAGTTCTACTGTGTAGAGCCGGATATGCTCTACCTATCTACCTAGGCTAACTAGGTTGTACGAATAACCTATAAGACCTATCTTACTGTTATAAATCTTATACGAGTTATATTCCTGTATATATATATGTTCTAGTAAGAATCTAATAAGAACTATTCTTTACTATTAATGCGATACAAGTACAAACTATATGTCTATCTATCTATCTATACGAATACGAACTTTATAAATTGCAAAGTACCCTACCTAACCTAGAGTACTAGCTTAACTTATCTTTATTATTTACAACTTATAACTAACTATACATAGTGCGTTTATATCGTCGGTGTACGTCGTTGTCCGGAACAGATGGGAAGGGGTGGGGAGGGTAAGTGAGGGGAGGGAGGAAGGGGGAATTAGCGTGGCGTGGTAAGGTGCGGTGTAGCTGGGATACGTATGTGTCTTATTAGTGAATGCTAACCCAATTCCCATTCCACGCGCACGAAGTCGCGGGCACAGCTAGTTTTTTATAACGCCATATAACGTCTAACGCTATCTAAGTGAAAGTTTACACAAAGGTGTTCGGGATCGGCATTTCAATATAACGCCATCTATGGACGTTTATCTAACTAAGCGTTCATAGATGGCGTAACATTGAAATGCCAAAAAATACACGTTTCTCGTATGAGGGCGATCCCCATACGAGAAACGAGTATTTTTTGGCATTCCTATGATTTTAAACTTTATTCTGTTTTTAGTATTTGTTGTTATAGCGACAAAAGAAATACATCATCTGTGAAAATTTCAACTGTCTAACTATCACGGTTCATGAGATACAGCCTGGTGACAGATGGACGGACAGACAGACAGCGGAGTCTTAGTAATAGGGTCCCGTTTTACCCTTTGCGTACGGAACCCTAAAAACTGATTTCAAAATGCCGCGCTTTGAGGTTTTTATAGGAGATGTCTGGAAAATACTCATTATATTAGATCTCAATGAAATTGCAATGGGACCAAACGGAAAGTTTACTCACTCAAACAAAAATTACCTGGCCAAGTGCGAGTCGGACTCAAACACGTAGAGTTCCGATTGAACAAAATTTGCCTGAATAATATTTTTTTTGTACGGGGACTTTAATTTTTAACTTTATTTTGTTTTCAACCGACTTCTAAACAGGAGGAGGTTCTCAATTCGTCGTATGTTTTTTTTGTACGTATCTTATGAAACTGTTCATTCGATTGCGCATATACGCCACATTAAGATTTTATAACCGAAAATTTAAAGATGTAAAAAAGGAGTAACAAAAATACATTAAACGTTAAACATTTGTAATATTACTGGTTATAGTTTGTGTCCTATTCATTCGCACGATATTTAGGCTAATTATTTCACAAATAAGACACATGAGTTTCCCACCTACACCGCACCGTACCACTCCACGCTAATTCCCCTCCCCTCCCTTCTTTCTTCCCCCCACTCCCCTCATCTTCCCCTAACTTTTCTCTCCCCTCCCCTCTCTCCCCCACTCCCCGCCCCTTCCCCTCACATCCCTCTCCCATCCCCTTCCCCTCACCTCCCCTTTTTCCCTTTCCCTCACTTCCACCAATCCTCCCCTCCCTCCCCCTCCCCCTTCCCCCTCACAAACTTTGAATGTCATATTTATTTATATTTAATCAACAGCCTAAACAATAAGTTCCAAGCGTCTAGCTTTAAATATGACGATACTTTCATACAACTTTTCATCCCCCTTTCAAGCCTCTTTACGCTTTTAAAAGTAGCCTATGTCCTTTCTCAGGCTTTAGACTATCTGTGTACTAAATTTCATTTAAATCCGTTCAGTAGAACATTCACATAAACCTTACATATTTCCATACATACTTTCATCCCCTATTGTTTCTATCTATTCCCAATTGTTATTTTACACCCTTGAGGGTACAACTTTTACAAACTTTGAATGCCATATTTATTTATATCGAATCAGCCTAATTAATAAATTTCGAGCTTCTAGCTCCTAAAATGTCGATACTTCCATAAAACATTTCATCCCCCTTTCAACCCTCTTTACGCATTTAAAAGTAGCCTTCCTTTCTCAGGCTCTAGACTATCTGTGTACCAAATTTCATTTAAATCGGTTCAGTGGGTTTGGGCGTGAAAGTGAGACAAACAGACAGACAGAGTTACTTTGGCATTTATAATATTAGTTAAGATTTTATTATATTACTGGCTTCTGTCCGCAGCTTCGCTTGCGTGGCCTACAGATGACAAATTACATATTTTTCCTGAGAAACAAATATTATATGCTTTCTCATCATCATCATCAGCCGGTGTCAGTCCAATGCTGGACATAGGCCTCTCCCAAGATGTGTTCTCCTTCCCTCTCAATTATAACACCTACAAACACATATTACAAACATATATTTTAAAACTTTGTTTTTTCTCTTTTACTGAGGCTTGGCGACCTCATGTGACCCCTTTATTATATGCTTTCTCATCATCATCATCAGCCGGTGTCAGTCCAATGCTGGACATAGGCCTCTCCCAAGATGTGTTCTCCTTCCCTCTCAATTATAACACCTACAAACACATATTACAAACATATATTTTAAAACTTTGTTTTTTCTCTTTTACTGAGGCTTGGCGACCTCATGTGACCCCTTTATAGAGGCTTCACGACCCCCCAGGGGACGCGACCCACACGTTGACAATCACTGCGATAGATGGACGAAAAACTTTGAGGCGATGTAATAAACTATTATGTTTCTTGAAATGTTAACTTTAAAAATAAATGATCAATTCATGAATATTATTCATCAATATTATTGTTACACACAATCCAAAACTTTATCGTACCGATGGGACTCAAACCCGCACCCCTTGGGAAACATGCTCAATACCTGGGCATGTTTCCCGGAGGAGTAGGGAAATTACTTTAACAAGAATACAACAGACAGAATAATCATATTATAGTTTGTGATTCATAGCTATAAATGCATGATGTCACTTGCAAAATATCTATCTATGTTGTATGAAGATAAATTAATGGGATGTATCCACCTCTTACTTTTTTTGTCCAGCTTTCACTGAAAAAATTTCAAACATAACCAATTGTAATTAAGTAGAAGCTAGGTATTCAAAATTGACTTACCCTTGTCCAAAGAAGGAACGCGATCACCCTGTTTTATAATCAAATTATAATGAAAATGAATAGATAACTACTATTGAAATAGTAGTGATCTATTCATTTTATTTTATTTTAGTAAAGGAAATTGCAAGGGCCACCTAAGCTTAGCTATTAATACATTGAACTCGCTCAGCTGCTAGGATACAGATACAGATTTTGAGCAAGCTTGTATCACCCAATCTAGTAAATCTAAAACTGTCTAGTGTCCATCTGGCTACTCCACCCTCAACTTCAAAAAATGTTAGGCAAAAAAGATGTAATCGATGCAAAGGACAGCTGTTGTCTGTCCTTGGTATATACCCGTACATAATCACATAGGTACCAACAAGTCAGATAATAGTCATATGATAGCCCATCTGTCATATAAAAATAATCACAGTAGGATCTTACTAATCCGGAACTCAATCCGGAACTCAATCCGGAACTCTTAGTCCAGCACCCTACTCCAACTCTGTGCTTGCGTTCCGGCAATTACACAACTTATTACAGATTATTTTAATACTATATATATATATAATATATAAAATAAATACAGGCAGGTGACGGGCATCAGCGTCACCAGTGAGAGAAGCCACATCCTGCGATCACCAACCCACCTGCGCAGCATGGCAATTATGGCATAATAGTAAATTTATTTAGACACAAAAAAGTAATCCATACACATACCCTAAATATAGAAAAAGCAAAAACTTTAAATATATGAAAATTTAGATCAAATTTGTAAAATATTTAAAAATTTGAATATATGCCATACCCCTCCCAATGAGCCGCAGATCAGGCTCAGTGGCGTATCTTGGTAGAACTAGAAATAGTCTCAAGATATGAATCACAGTTCATTGTCATCATAATCAGCCGGTATCTGTCTACTGATGGATATAGGCCTTTCCCAAGTCACACCACTGAGCCTGATGTTTGGTTCTTTGTTTTCCAGTCACTACCCACCCCACAGCTTTGCCGAATGCTGTTGCTCCACCTGGTCACAGGGCGTCCTACGCTTTGTTTACCGATTCGCGGTCTCCACTCTAGAACCAGTCAACCCCCCAACGGTGATCGGTCCTACGGCAGATATGACCAGCCCACTGCCACTTCAGTTTGCTAATCCGCTGAGCTATGTCGATCACTTTAGTTCTCTGGCGAATTACTTCGTTCTGGATTCGATCCCGTAGGGATACACCGAACAAAGCTCTTTCCATAGCTAGCTGAGCGACTTAAATTGGTGGATGAGTCGAACCGCGAGTGTCCACCTCTCTTACGTCATACTTTTGTGTTAAGGCACTGTGGTATATTCTACGCCATTAAAGCACTCAGGTGGCGGTTAAAACCGCCACCTGAGTGCTGCGATAACTATAACATAAGATGCAGTAAATTGTGAAGATGCGGTGACGGAAGCGTGCTTTTGAGGTAATAGAAGATCGCACTGAGACGAGGTGGAGCATTAATAAACGGTTACTTACGGTTGACCTGTAACACATTACTATGCGTTATTATATTATTATAAGGTAAAAAATGTATAATACTCAGTCAAGTTAAAAACGGAGTGGACAAATCACAGATTACTATAAATCACAGACACCGACTACAGAGGGCTATGAATTGTTGAAGTCCAGTCTAAAGCTAGACTATTCATGAATTCTGTAATCTCGGCGGTAGAAAATCATGGATATTTAATACTGGTCACACTGGCGAAATAAACTAGTCGTGTGGAGCCATTGTGTACTCATATAGTAATCTGTGGCTGGGTTTACTTGAGTACTACTGTGGTTAAATAAGTGCGGCCGAATTTGTGAGTGGAGTGACTGGGGTGTTGTGTTGGAATTTTGTAGATACTAGTATAATAATTAATATTACGTATTGCAATGAAATGAAGTAGCGAAGAAGAAGAAACGCCCCTTCACGTTCCACCCGGCCGCCAACCCGTGCACGCAGAGGTATGGCTACACAACCAAGAGACTCGACGGAGTTCCCCCCCGAGATAATACTGAAGCCCCTGGCGCTAATCGGACTATCGGGGCTGGATGCCGTGAACAACGCCGTGCACAAGGAGATATGGGACGCGTTCTCGAACAACCGGCGCGCGGACCGCACGCCCGTGCGCTTCAAGCTGCTCAACAACACGTTCGAGTTCCCCGTGGTGAAGCCCAAGAGGAACTCCTACGAGTGGTACATTCCGAAAGGCGTGCTCAAGAAGAACTGGATCCACAAGCGCATCTCTCTGATCCCGGCCGTGGTGGTCATCTTCTACGATATGGACTGGAATGATTCTCAGTGGAACGAGAAAATGATCGAGTGCGCGTCCAAGGTACAGTCTATCCGCGCGGCCGTGGAGGGGCACGCCACGCGCGTCGCCGTCGTCGTCATCCAGAGCCGCCTGTCGCCGCCGCCCTCCGAGTATCTGCTGGGCGCCGAGCGCGCGCAGGCGCTGTGCGCCGCCTGCGAGATACAGTCCAAGTCCCTGTTCGTGTTGCCGCACAGCGACCACCTCATCGGGTACATCGTGCGCCTCGAGAACGCTTTCTATGACATTGCTCAGAACTACTACCATCATGAGACCAAGAACATCAAGCAGCACAAGGATCACCTTAACAAAACCACCCACCAGTACCTGTTTGTGCGACACCAGTTCAAGCTCGGCTTCCTTAACGAGCTAAAGCAGGATCCAAGCACGGCCCACAAGCACTACCTCCATGCATACAACAACCTGCTGGAGACGCGCACTGTGGACACCAACGTGCATGAGGTGAGGACGGTGGCAGGCTACATCAACTACAAGTTGTGCAAGCTGCTGTTTGCCCTCAACTTGCCTCGGGACGCCATCCTACAGCTCAAGTCCCACATTGAGAGGTACAAGAACAGAGTGGGCTCCACTGAACTACTGTTTGAACATTATGGGTGGATAGCCCGACAATATAGTGCCTTCGGAGAATTATTTGATGAGGCAATACGTGCGGGGTTACCTGCCATCCAGTCCCAGCATCCAGGTTTTTATTACCAACACGCTGCTCAGTTTACTGTTAAGAGGCGTCAGGCTATGAGATCAGTTTGTAGTGAAGCATTGCATTACCCTCCTGCGCCTGACCCCATGGAAGGCATCGTGGAGTTCTATGGCCAGAGACCTTGGCGGCCGGGCAGGCTCAGTGCAGACCCACATGACCCGCAGAAGGAGCAGGCAGCTATTCTCGCTCTGCAGTACAATGAACGTGTCTTCAATCACTCCTCTATGATCATCAGTTTCTTAGGATGTGCAATCTCTCAGTTCAAAACATTCCACTCTCCTAGAATGAGAAAGCAGCTCGTCGTGGAAATGGCCAACGAGTATTATTACTCTGCTGATTATGGGAAAGCTCTGACCTTGCTGTCACACATGTTATGGGATTACAGGAAAGAAAAGTGGTGGTATCTGGCTTCCCATGTCCTCAATCGTGCGTTACAGTGTGCGTACCTATCTGCCAAAATTCAAGATTATATTCAGCTGTCTATAGAAGCTCTATCCAAACACATACAAGTGCCAAACAATGATAAAGATAGGATATACAGAAATGTAATGTCAGTCCTTAATTTGAATATTCCAGGTCCAGAGCCCGACTTGCCGGCCGCATCCCACAGCCGGGCTCTGGAACTGTGGCAGGCTGCGGTGCAGGAGGAGCCTCTAACTGTGCCTGTCGACATGGCCAATATATCCAGCTTCTTAGAGGTTAAACCCAAGTTCAAGCTGCAGAAATACAGAATGGATGAAATCATTGAGATAGAGCTTTTTGTGAGACTATCATATTCTGAGGCACTCGACGTGAAAAAAGCATTCTTGACAATATCTAGTCCTTCAGAAACCATTGAAATGCCCATCACTGAAAGTGGCAGCAGTAGTCTACATTTAGAGGGAGGAAAGGTTAAGAAGTTTTTATGTAAATTCAATTCCAATCCTCATGATAATGGAGCAGAGCTGCACATAAAGAATGTGTCTTTCGTCTTGGACAATGATAGAAAGAGAAAAATTGTTATGAATTTTAAAATGGACGATAAAGTTACGGAGCCAACATGTCATCCGGAACTTTTGCATTTCATCATCAGCCCTAAAGCTGATTTTGAATTTGATTGTATTGTGCCTTTGACAGTGGTTTCTATTACATCTAGGGAATGTAGGTTAGCAATAAATGTGAACAACCAGAGTCCGGCTCTTCAGGGAGAATGGTTCCCTTCCACATTTACAATCACCAACAATGAAGAACATCCTGTGTATGATTTAAAAATAAGTCTGAGTCTGCTCGGCTCCCCCGACAATCCCAACCCGGAGACGGTAACGGAGCTCAGTTTGAAAGCTGGAGACTCACAAACACAACCTCTGAATATAATTGTCGGGAAAATGAGCAAAAACTACTCTAATATATTTTATTTAAAAACTAATAGAACAGCTACAGCGTCCATACAAATCAAAGTATCTTATATCATAGATCTTCCAGAGATATCAAAATTGGAATGTTTAAAAGAGTTCACATCCAAAATAACAGTGATCAAACCTTTCGAAGTGACCACAAACTTTGTCTCCATGAACTTCAAGCCTTTGTCCAAGTGTTTCGTGGACGACCCTTGTATTGTCATGCCACAAATAAAAATATTAAGTCCCTGGGATCTATCCATCATAGATACTGAACTGGAGCTCTTGGACTGTTACAGTTACGGAGATACTCACAAACCACACTCCTGTATAAGTAACCTAGAAGTGGCTGAAAAAAACATAGCTTCTGATGCTATCTGCATCCAGGCTAAGTACAAACCCAAAGATAATCCTACGAGAGTTGGACTGTACAATATAACTTGGCAAAGGAAAGGTTCGGTGCGGCAGCATGTGATGAGCAGTACCGCACTTCCAGGACTGCCGGTGGACAACTGCCCCATCGCAGTAAAGGTGGATTATCCAGAAGTTGTGGAGTTACTGAGTTCAGTGCCTCTCAAGTGCACTCTGATAGGAAAGTCCCACAAGCCCATCAGACTAAGCCTCACTGTGGAGGGTACCGATGCATACATGTTCTCAGGATACAGGAAGCTATCAGTGACGGTGCCTCCTAATGACAAAGTGGAGCTGTGTTACAACATCCATCCTCTGTTCCCCGGGAATACGACACCTCCTCGGTTAAAAGCGACCATCATCGGTGAAAGTTCCAGTCAAGACGTAGTCAGTGAAATGTTTGATAGAATCTTTCCAGAGAATATTTTTGTTATGCCTAAGTACAACAAATAAATTGTACGAGATATTTTATTCTGTTTTAATAATATTGTAAATAATTAAGAACAAAATGTCTTAAGTTATATTATATTGTAGTTACCTATAATTATTTTAACAATAAAAATTGGTTAATTGTTACTTTTCAATTTATTTATTCTAGTTAACACTTGACCTGACAGTTGTTGAGAATCACTTCAGTAGATTACATATAAAACCACTGTCATATTAATCTTCTGTTTTTTATGCTATTTCGTTTGTATATAAAATACTAGCTGTGCCAGCTTTGCCTGCGTTAATCCTGGTTATAATATAAACCTTCATAAATCACTATCTATTGATAAAAACCACATTAAAATTTGGTGCTTAGTTTGAAAGATCTAAATAGACTCATTATGCAACAGTTTCATAAACTACTATTATAATTGTCTGTTTCTATGGTTGAGTTGTAATTATTGCATGGTCCCCTTTATTTAAAAGTTTCCTGCATCTTGCTTAGGTTTGTTTGTTTGTAATTGTCTTAGTATAAGAACTGGCAGGAAGTAAACAATGAAACACACTTCGATCGAGTTTATTTGACACACCTAATTTACTATCAGAGAAAACTATAATGCATCTAGTGGTTTTTCAACACTAAAATCAGCAGATGTTGAAATCCTCCAAGTGACAAGAAGGTACAGAGACTTACCCACCAAGCAATAATCCAGCCACCTCAGTGGACCTAACACCAGAGACAAGGTTTACATGAGGTTAATTTCACAAATCCTGTAAGATACTTAACTATAGAAAAGAAATAGGTATACTTAAATTTTTTATTGCATTATGTTTAATCTTTACGGAGTTCAAACTTCTCTTCCTGTATTCCATTAGCAGTAATAACTAGGATGTAAATACTATCACCAGTGTAGATGTCTCGCTCCGCAGCACTGATGAACACATCCTTCAGGAGAGCCAGAGCCTTCTCTCGGGGGACGGGAGCCGCCGTCACATTCTGCATGTTCTTGAGACCCATCTGATTGTCGAGCAGTGGCTGCAGCTGAGCGCCCGCGGAACCCCCGGCGCGGTACGTGGAGCGCTCGCAGTGCCCGATGGGGTCGTAGCTGTACACGCAGCCGCGGCCCTCCGCGTCCAGCCCCGCCAGTACGTTGGACACGTAGTACGGGAAGAAGCGCTTGTAGTACATCATGGTGGACAGCATCTGCGCGACCGCTGGCGTCGACATTGATTTGTTGTGCTCGTGCTCGTACATCTGCATGCGCGCAGTCAGCAGCCTCGTCAGCGTCAGCGTGTCGCACCAACAGCCCGTCGCACCCAGCACCGTGCGCTCTGACAGCTTGAATAGCTTCTTCTGTTCTCTCGTGTAGATGGAAAACCCGGCGCTGAGCCGGGTGTCCGCTCCAATCACCGCGTAGTCTTCGCCGGCGATGGCCACGATGCTCCCGCCGTTGTCCGCGTACGGCTCGAAGCGATGCTGCGTAGCGCCAGGAACGGCATATTCGGGGAAGTTTTCGTTAATACTCAACATGTTTACAACTTGTTATTTATACCGAAAAGATGAAAATTGTGAAATGAAATGAATTCAAAATACAAAACGAAGACAGCGACTCAGCATTTAGCCAGTGACATGCAGAATTATGACAATGACATATCGACAGACAGAGATGAGAGAACAGACGAATATGAATGAGTGTCAAAAAAACTCCATAAAGCGCCGGACACACTGCCGCGGTCTACGGTCATGCCGCGGTCAGTTGTGATGTATGGAAAACAATGAGATTGTCCTCACTCACTAGGATTAAACGCGGGAAAAGCCGGGGGTGCAGCTAGTAGTTTACAAATAACTTCATACCGTGATGGCAGCCATGCATTAAGGAAAGGAACTTGTTCCTGATCGTGTGGAGCCATAAAACTTGTATGTGGCTCTTGTTGACATGACTTGACAGTTGACACTGACAGCACAGCGCCTCATAACATATCCGTCACACCGGTTTTCTTGACGCTGACGTGTTTTAAGAAATTAATTTTTGAGATTCAGAGCGAAAAATATATTTTAAAATGAGTTCTCTTACCGCTGTTATTCCGAAATTGTACCAAGAATATGCGAACAAAACGTCTAAAAGGCTGAAAATCATCGATGCTTATTTACTTTACATATTTCTAACAGCGGTGATTCAGTTTGTGTATTGTTGCCTTGTCGGCACCTTCCCCTTCAACTCTTTTTTGAGTGGCTTTATCTCTACTGTGAGCTCATTTGTTCTCGGAGGTAAGATTGAGTATTAATTTCCGAGTTAGATGAAACATATGTATTTCTTGAAAACTTTTAAATAACCTACCCTAATGTTGTTTTAGTCTGTCTACGGCTGCAAGTAAACCCTGAAAACAAGAACGAGTTCCAAGGGTTGAGTGCTGAGCGCGGTTTCGCTGATTTCATTTTCGCTCATTTGGTGTTGCACCTCGTGGTCATCAATTTCATAGGATAGAAACACTTCCACTTTTGCTAATTTGTAATTTATTATGTTTAAGTAAATTTCTCTGTAATTCAACATGTTTATTTATTTTGTTCATATATACCTGATGCTGCACTGCAAACATCCTGAAACCAGCGACAGAATCTCCACATCAATTCCGAGCAACACGAATGTTACCCTATATATAAAGTTGTCCATTTTAACCCCTCACAAGCAGCGTAAAGTAGCCGTGTGTGACCCCTTCAAGTTATTGCACAGCAATAACTGCAGTTGTTAGTTTAGTTCTTTCACCAAATACAGCCTGTTTGTGTAACCAACAGATGGCTTGACTTGTAAAAGACAGGTAGGTAGATAACTTATAACTCAGATCACAAATGTTGATTGTCGGATATTCAGTGATAAAATTTGTAGCATATGTGACATGTGAACAAAGTTGTGGGTATCAGCTAGTATTATAAATTAAAATGAGAGCCCACATGTAAAGAAGCATGTTTTTCAGGTGTTTTTGCACGATTTTGTTTATAACCTGTAAAACTGTGGTATTACTCATTACTGTTGTGGTACAACATCAAATAATAGTAGCATAATCAGTCAGTAGCAAGTTTGAGATTTTTAACACCTATCTTTGGAGGTACTCATCAGATGTTGGTGAAATTTACTCTTGAGTAGGAGAGATCTTTTGAGAACTCGCCTCTTTTTTTATATCATAGACTATGATAGTGAGATAGTGGTCAAAACACTAGCCTTTAAGACATAGAGGCCTCACCTGTTCATAAGTATGATGCTGTCGAGGTTAGTAGCATGCTAGGCCTAGAATGGGAACTGGCACTCAAAGCTGCTGGAACACAGACGTTTGGCGACAGATTTAATTAAATTTGACACCTACTCAAGAATAATTAAATTCGGTTCATTATCAGTGACAAGGTTGAGGCATTTATCACTATATCTCTGGAGACACTTCTCAAATCTCAATTAATTGTATATAATGGGACCACCGTAGAGCAGTGTTGTTGCAATAGTCGATAGTTTTGCTATCGATAGTTCACCTTGAAAAATAGTCGATAGTGCCATAGAAAATATCAAAATGCTGCAATAGTATCGATAAGAGAAAATTAGGCGATACTATTGAACTTTGTCAATACTATCGAAATACGAAGGTATCGCGCAAAAATAGTCGGCACTATCTATGACCTATCGACACCTTCGGTAGTATTGGTTTAGTAACTAGCGATGTGATTTCGATGATACTATTGACTGGGAATAAAACGACACCATGTTGGTGACACAGGGACAGAAATATACAGCATGTTAAATTTTTACGAAAGTATATTACACAGCAGCGCGTGGCGTATTGTCATCAAGCAATACTATAGTAAAATGTTTGCCTATCGATAGGGCACAACTATCCATAGTATCGACACTATCGAAATTATCGATGCTATTGATAGTTTTTGTAGTGATACTATCGATAGTATTGATACTATTGATCTTAAGCAATAGTATACCTTGTTTTACAATCGATAGTATCGTCAAGGATCGATAGTTTCGATAGGGCTATCGATAGTACGACTGATTTTCAAGGTCACAATAGTATCGCGATACTATCGATAGACTTTCGCTATCGCAACATCGCTACCGTAAAGATGTAACTACATATGAAAAAAAGAATCATTCAAATCGGTTAACAATCGCGGAGTAATCTCATAATAAACATACAAAAAAAACACTGACAAATTGAGAACCTTCTCCTTTTTTCTAGTCGGTTGAAAAATTTGTGCTACGAAATGTTATTGGTTGCTGTCATACAACTGCTCTCTACATACATCTGGGTAATCGCTGGCAGGGGGAAATGCACAATACACCCCAATCGTGACGTCAGTGCAGCTCTTATCAGCCCCATCACTGATTCAGAATTAGACATCTCTGCTTCTCTTAATTTTGGTGAAGCCAGGGACATCGTCATGCTAAACAGATTGGAAACCAAGGATGGTACAACGTATTTTAGTCTACACTCCACATGTTGAGTAGTAGTAGGATATTGATTTTACAAGGTTAGTGTGAAGGGTATGTACAAGAGGTATTCAAATAAAAGATACATAGGCAAGGTGTAGAATTTATTTTGACTAGTCATGAATCAATTTTCATAAGCTTCATTATCGATAGACTTTCAAGTCTAATTAAATTAAAAAGCGATATCTAAAATTAAATATACATGTTTCTTTATCAATATATAAAATTAAATCATTGATTTGCCGCATGACACAAACTTGAAACAATCCTCGACACTTGAAGTCGTCTTAAGTACGTTAGGGTATTATAAATCTACGGTAAAATAGTTCTCGTTCATATAAATATTCTCAAAACGTGACTTCTTGGCTATTAAAAACATTTTACAATTTTCATCTTTTACAAAAATATTCTTAATTCTTAGTAGAAAAATAAGTCATTTGCTAATCTGTACTATTTATCCTAAAAAAAAATGAACAAAATTGCAAAATATAAGAACACTGTAGGTAGGTTCACAGAACAGCATAGACAGAGGCTACACATGCGTTACATACCGAATGGACGTTAAGATGCATTTTAAGATGTAACTAATTTAACAATATATCACAAAAGTGAAACTTATACTAAACTGTTAAACGTCATATGAAAGGCCGGGCCGGGCGTCGTACCACTGGATAATTTATGCTACATACTCTAACTATTGGATATCTTATATCTACATCGATTTTGTAAAACTGCACTGAACGTATCGCCAGTGCCGCGCAGACTGCCCTCTAATCTGTAACGCTACTGTCAAATGTTCAAAGGTACAAATCTCATATGTAGTACTTCAAATTTGTTAAATACCTTTTGTTGACAATAGTGTTGCAGAGAGTGGGAGGCTGGGCAGTGCGCGGACATCCTGACAGATAGTCGCGTCGAGTCGACGAGGCGAGCTCGGTTCATATGTCCGCGACAATTCTCCACCGCCATGTTATTTAGGGCTAACGTTACATCATTTTTATTATAATTATATGATGTCTCCTCGTTTGTAATCAGTTAGACCGCAGCATTTGAAACGATAAGACCCCGGGGTTTAATATTTACGGGTCCTAAAGTCTTAATACAATTGAAGTTTCGTTAAGTATTTACATTTGAGTACGAGCGCGGTGCTCGCCGGGAGCACACGTGTCGCCGTACACGAACAAGTGCGGATCACTACGAAACCGGCCGCACGTCCCATCGACTTCGCACGTGAGTAGGTAGCGATAAAGTTTCATTAGATCCGCACGTCGATAAATCACAGTCACGTACAAAAATCACAAATCCAGTCAGTCCTCCGCGACTCATTAATTTACAAACGACGCAGCGTCGTCCGTGCGCGGACACGGGCGGACGAGACGATGTGTCACGTACCGCCGACCGTGGTTCGTAGATCAAGGAGAAACATAGACTAGATAGAGGGAGCGTATACCCGCGCGTGGATCGAGGTGAGTCCGTTGTAGCACGAGTAGAGAGGAGCGCTCAGCTGTGAGCGTGCGGCGCTCGCGCCAGGTAGCGGCGGCGCGCCGCGGCCACCAGCTGCTCCTTGCGGCGGCGCAGCGTGCCCTCCCGCTCCGACGGACTCATCGAGAAGCTGACCGGCTCCAGCCTGGACCCGCCCACCTCGCTGCAACATTGTCACCGAGCCCTCCTTGTATTGTCTATACATACCGTACATACTAACACACTCACTACCTAGTGCGGGGGCACCCCGACGAATGTTACCTCTATAAATAGTGAATCGTGTATGCAGCAGACACACTACTGCATAATGTCATTTTTTGGGGTTCCGTACCCAAAGGGTAAAACGGGACCCTGTTACTAAGACTCCGTTGTCTGTCTGTCTGTCCGTTTGTCTCCAGGCTGTATGTCATTAACCGTGCCGTGATAGTTAGACAGTTGACATTTTTACAGATGGTGTAATTCTGTTGCCGCTAGAACAACAAATACTAAAAACAAAATAAAGTAAAAAATTAAAGGGGATCCCTATAAAAAACGTGTTTTTTAGTATAACGCCATCTATCTATGTACCTAAGTGTCATCTGGGTGTTAAGAACTCCTTCGTGTTTGTTAAGCTAACAACCTTTCTAATTAGTTTCGGCAAAATGACATAGATGGCGTTAATAAACGAGCCCCGTCTTTCTACATCGCGGTGTCGAGATTCTCCGTGAACTCGTATATCACACAAAATGTACTAGGTAATCAGGGTTTATCTAGGTTTAACCAAATTCGAGGTTGAAACTCTGTTATGTTTCGTATTGTTCTGTAGTACGGGACCCTCCCTAATAAGTGTGCGATGCGAGACGCGACTCCGACTCGCACTTGGCCAGTTTTATTTATTTTTAATATAATATTGAAAAATCCTTACTAGCAATGTGGGTTGCACATACATGCATATTGCAAGTATTCTTGTTAACCCCCAACCCATCGTAGCCCCAACTAAGCTAAATATGCTTGTGTCTGGAGTAAAACTCACGACCTCTCGATCGCCAGTCCAGAGTCATAATGCGTCATTATTACGATAATTACAGAAATGCTCCGACTATGTGGGCTTTTCTATATTCTATATAAAAATAGCGACAATACGTTTTTAATACAAATCTGTGAACAACGGTAATATACTAGAGTCCGCGCATTGCAAAATATCGATCGTATATTTAGTACATACTACACGAATACAATGTTGGTGCGCTTGGTACTTAGCCTGATGGAAGAGATGCCGGGGTACCACAAGGTTCGCTCCTCGGTTCAGTACTATTGTGTATGTATGTGAGTGAGTACTCACCATTCACCACTCACAGATGAGAGATACTCACATGTTGTCCAGCGAGTGCACGTGTGGAGGCGCGGGGGAGGCGGCGCGGCGCGCGGGGGACGGGGACCGCGGCGCGGGGGGCGGGGACACGCTCTCTGCGGGGAACACACACACAGGATGTCTTTTGAACTAAAGGCCCTAGGGGTATAAGCTAAGAAAATCTGCCCCCGGAACATATTTGATTGATATTTATACGATATGTAGGTACTAATAAAATATGTATTTTCTGAACGTTTGAGATCTCTAACTCAATTGTTTTTTTTAGCTTATACCCCTAGGCCTTAGACACTATTGTAGGGTGTACATGTTTAGTAATAGACATGTACGCAAAATA
Organism: Cabera pusaria; assembly: GCA_954871355.1. Classification (NCBI taxonomy): domain Eukaryota; kingdom Metazoa; phylum Arthropoda; class Insecta; order Lepidoptera; family Geometridae; genus Cabera; species Cabera pusaria. The sequence goes on from OX940902.1 coordinate 25,079,928, forward strand.
TTGTGAGACTTCAACGTAGCACGTACTACATGATAAGGATTACTATATAAGATAAGTATCTTTAATATTTCAATTTTTTCAAAACATTATTATTGAATTAAATATTTACAAATAGTACATATATACAACTTAAAACTAAATTAAGATAAAATGTATTTTAACTGATATAAATAAGTAAAATGTAATAAATAAAAAACAGAACCTAGGTCACAGCTGTTTGCGTCTGTATATTTCAATAGTTAATATAGAGTTGTCACAATGTAAAGAGTTATACATTGTTTCTCTCACTCTGGTTCCCCAGTAGACCGACCATGCCTGGATTATTTTTCTTTAAGTAACATATTTTTCTTTTGCCGGGACACCACTTCATCGAGCTGAGGTACAGCATGACATTTTTCATGATAAATCTCAAACGGAGTCATACGCAAAGCATTTTTTTTATTGCCTTGTTGCAGTGACAATTTGACGCCTCCCTAACAGTCCCGGGGCGAGGCGATTCCCTCGCCCGTCTTGCTACGCCACCGACGTATAAACTCAACTCACCGGCGTGTAGCAGTGCGGGAGGGCCAGGGGAGGGCTCCCGCGGCGCGGGGGAGGGCGGGGGACTGTCTTCTGTGGACAGATTGCTTCTTTATTGACACATACATACCGTAGTTACCGGGAACAGTTAACACTTATTTTTATTAGCGACTCATATGTATTTCATTACTACTAGCTGTGCCCCGCGGCTTTACCCGCGTAGACATCGTGCCCGTGGGAATATCGGGATAAAAAGTACACGATGTGTTATTCCGGGGTGTAGGCTATCTACACACCTCATTTCAGCTCCATCGGTTGAGTAGTTGTAGCGTGAGAGAGTAACACACATAAACACATCCATACAAACTTCCACGTTTATAATATAAGTAAGGATAAGGATAAAGTACCGACTATTATAAATTACTTTAAGAGCGAACGCGGGGTGCACTTTTCCATACAAATGTATTCCCCCGTTTCCTCCCTGGAAAATGCTTCTAGAGCAAAATTTGTTTCTACAAAAAATCAAGGTCTGCTGTAGCTACGCCCCTGTCATTTGCTTTTTTTGACCAACCAATCGCAAAAAGAAATATAAGCCTTTTAATCACTTCTGTGAGATTTTTGAAGGGTCATATTTCTATTTACAAGTTGATAAACAAAAGAAAATGACAGGGGCGTAGCTACAGCAGACCTTGATTTTTTGTAGAAACAAATTTTGCTCTAGAATCATTTTCCATGGAGGAAACGGGGGAATACCTTGTATGGAAAAGTGCACTCCGCGTTCGCTCTTAATGAAGCACTACAATATATTGTGTGGTGTCGCATCAGTGTACCTATGTGTGGACGGACACGCGGGGTCACGGTGACTCACCTAGCGGCAGCGCTGGCGGCAGCAGGCGGCCGGCCAGGATGTTGTCGGCGGTGACGTCAGGCGAGCGCGACGTCAGCAGGTCGGCCGCCAGCGTGCGCAGCGGGTACTGCGGGAACAACTGCTGCACCTGCACACACACACACCACTCTGCTGTACGTGCACTAACACATACATACATACACACCACTCATTTCCCTGAACTATGTGCTAGGACGCTACAACCTTTTTTGTGTTTTTTTAATGATATAAATAAGGTAACAGGACAAGCACGACGCTCGCCTGATGGTAAGCGATGTAGTCTGCCTATTACAGATACAGCGGCCTGCAACATTGGACTGCCAGAATTTAGCATATCACTGCACTGCGCCTGTTACCTTGACACGTAAAGATGTCGAGTCTCACATGCCCTGTAATTTCACTGGACTCCTGGACCCTTTACTTAGCATGGTGGTAGGACACTATCTAGTGTCCGTCTGGCCGGCTACCACCCTCAAGTTAGAAAATCTGTCGCCGAACATCTAATGTGTTCCGGCAGCTATCCTCGAGAGCCAGTTCCCATTCTAGGCCTAGCGTGCTACCATCCTCGACCGCATCATCACTTACTAACAGAGATATTGGTCAAACGCTAGCCTAGTAGGTACCTACTCAGTATCGATACTAAAAGTAGTCGAAATCAAAACATCTCTAGGAAGTTGACCAACAAAAATGGCCTGGTGTGAATTCTGTATAAGATAGTAGTGGAGGTCACCTTTATTTATATGCTTTATTAACACCGAACTGGGTAGCACTGGACCACTGTCTCCCTTGATGTTAAGCGATGATGCGATCGATGATAGAGCGTGCTAACGCAGAAGATACCTATATCACTGCCGATTTGAAGACCCTCATATTGTACGTCACCGGGAACACAGAGTGAGGCATTCCCTGGCGGTTGGTTTGATGAACGAAGATGTAAATCGCTTCGTTCTGGTAGATGGTAGGATATGATAGGTATATCACCTGTCTGGCCATGGCGTCGATGACGGCGGGCGGCGGGTCGGCGCGCACGCGCGTCACCTCCACCGAGAAGCTGGGCAGCCACGACACGTAGCGCGACCCTGGCGGCGACACGGACGTTACATGTAGCCTGTACTTTATGTCATGTCATCTTCTTATTCATACCTACACTGACGGACTCAATAACTGCATCTAACATCGGAATTAGTTTCGAATTTATTGAATGGTCCTTTCCAGTATACAAACGAACACTTAAGGATATGATACTACGCTGTTATGAAGATAACGAACAAAACTATAGGCTTCAAAATAAATTTGTATAAAAAAAGTTTGGATACTTGGTTAAAATGTTTATTTCAAAGGTGTATTGAACATTGATGCAGTGTTTGAGTCCGTCAGTGTAGTTACATCGCATTTAATTAACGTAAAATTGTAAAATTGTACTGGCAAAATAATTAAATGATTATTTCATAAATACGACACGTAACTGCATCACATGCACAAATGAAGTAGAATCAACTAAATATTTTAACAAATTTGTCTAATCTGCCCCCACGCTCAAATTATTCACACCCTTCTACATTGATGAAATATACACATTAATAAGCCGAATTAAAAATAAAAATACAAAGGACCACTACGATATTCCGACTAGTATATTAAAAAAACTACCACCTACTTTTATTGGAATTCTGTGCTTTTTATATAACAAATGCATTGAAAATGGCATATTTCCGCAATGTCTAAAGAACATAAAGGCTATCCCCATTTATAAAGGAAAAGGCAAAAAGTCTGATCACATAAATTTTCGGCCTATTTCTATAATACCAGTTTTTGCTAAAATTCTAGAATTGGGTATTGCAAATAGGATAATGCAACATTTCAATTCCAACAAATTATTGTCACAACAGCAATTCGCCTACCAACAGGGAAAGTCGACAACATTAGCAACCCGACTACTTATAAAATCTATTCTGGATAAAATGAACCAAGGTGAGCATGTAGCCCTTATACTGTGCGACCTATCACGTGCCTTCGACTTGGTCGACCATAGCCTATTGCTTAAAAAACTGCGTCACTATGGTGTTAACGAGGTTTGCTTTAAATTATTAGAATCATTTTTGAGTAACAGACGTCAATTAACTGAGGTTAAAACTGATAGTTGTGTAGATAGGTCTGAGTTCGCTGAGTTGGGAAATATGTCTGTGCCACAAAGCTCAGTATTAGGCAACTACCTATTCCTAGTTCTGATGAACGACCTCAGTGTGGCCACTACTAGTGCCGAATTAGTCGCGTTTGCCGATGATAGTGCGTTTCTTGTGTCAGCCAATAGCATTGAGCAACTTGAGAACAAGCTAAAGAGTTCCATATCTGACATTAAATCCTGGTTCAGAGTAAACTCAATGTTGAAAAGACTCATATTATTCACTTCAATTTGAGAGGACAACCAAGAGAATTATCAATTGAATGTGACGGAACTCAGCTACCCCAAACGGATCACGCCAAGTATTTGGGTTTCATTTTGGATTCAGGGTTAAGGTGGGACAAGCATATCGACTATCTTTGTGACAAACTCAGTAGATCATGTTTTGCCCTGTCGAGACTAGTCGGTGTACTTGACTCGCCTGCAGTAAAAACATCTTACTTTGCCTACTTTCAATCGTTGCTCTCCTATGGTATTGACTTATGGGTCAAGCTGCAGACCGTCAGCGTGTCTTTGTTCTACAAAAACGTGCCATTAGAATAATGTGCCGAGTGCCCTGGGACACACCGGCCCGCCAACTATTTATTGACAGTGGTATTTTGACAATGCCATCTCTTTACATTTTAGAAATATGTAAATTTGTAAAAATGAATATTAATCAGTATGAAAAAATCAGCGATACGCATAATTATAACACGCGGCATAAAAACAATCTATCGCAACCTCTTAATCGTCTAAAAAAATCTAATCTATCAGTGTGGAATATAGGACCTAAAATATATAATAAAGTTAATAAATCTATAAGAGACATTGAATCAAATATTTTATTCATTAAAAAACTCAAATGGTTTCTGTTGACGAAAGCATATTATACGGTTGACGAATTTCTTGATGAAAAAAATTTTATACTAGAAGAGAAGAATAAAACTGGTGCTGCTAAGCAGACACAAATAAGAAAATGAAATGATGATTTATTTATTATTATGTACAATTTATAATTTAATTTTTTACAACATTTATAGGAATGTTTTTATTTTTAAGTACAAATTTAATTATTAATGTATTTTTTATTGTTATACAAAATGTGAATGTACTTATTAATGACTTATAACTTTGTTATGAATAAATATATGAATATGAATATGAATGTACTGTAATTTGTGTAAGAATACGTGTCTTTTGGTTAGATATAAACTATTATTATAATTATATCATTATTTGTCTTTAGACATCGGAGACACTAGGAAAAGTTATTGCAATCGGTTATGGGCAGAGACAGGCCTTGGGAGAGGCCTGCGTCCAGCAGTGGACTGGTACAGGCTGATGATGATGAATCATCGTCTGGATGATGACGGGCAGAGATGTGACTTATATAAAATACAAATACAAAATACGTATTTCATGATGCACTGAAATACTTTTTGCAAAAAGATTTTTGCAACAGAGTGCCTAGTGCGAGTTTTTATAGATTTATTTCCATCTAGTGTACATAACAGGTAACATTGCTATTTCCATACAAATCTGGGTTTACTTTGACGCGATCGATAAGTAAATAAATCTAGAGCGCTCACATGGTTGCGGTGCGTTTATTCTATCGCACAGTAAAATAAACTCTAAACAAAAAAGTGCGTTAGTTTTACCGAAGTGTGCGCACTTCATGACTCTCCTTACTGCACAAAATAATTATGTGTGCGGTGCGGTAGAATAAACGCACCGCAGCCGCAGTGCGCGCGGGGCCTAAAGACAGTCGTACTAGGCACCCAGAATAATTAATACGTACAAAGGATTCACTCTTTGATAGCAAATATGCGATATTAAACCTAGATACAGCGTTAGTAACGTCCATCAGTTATGGAGTAATAATATGGGAAAACTCGGTTGATATAGAGAGAGTTTTTAGGGTGCAGAAGCGTTGCGTTCGGGTTATAAACAGGGCTTGGGTCCTGGATTCCGGCAGGCCATTGTTTAAAGCGTGCAACATTCTTCCGTTACCTTGCATGTATCTCAGAAATATTTGGCCTTTTTTAAAGCACATCCCGAATACTTTAAAAAACTAAGCGATATCCAAACTAGGCATAGAAGGGCAAAACATTTAAGAACGCTTTATCAACCACCATGTCCAAAATGTATTTAATAAGTGTATAGATATTTACAACATGATTCCTAATGAATTAAAATTATTGGAGGGAAATAACTTTAAAAGGAAACTGTGCGACTGGCTATTATTTAATTGTTTCTACAGTATTAAAGAATTTGAAATGAAATGTAAAAATATGACAAAATTTTAATATTTGCACGTCTGCATGCAGGCTGAATACTAATACTAACTACAATTATAAGACCTGTGAATTTAAATGTATTCTGGCAAATAAATGTATTTGATTTGATTGATTGATTTAATCTCGCATATTTTTTTTTTTTTTATTTTTTTATACCGAACTGGGTAGCACTTGATCACTATCTCACCTGATGTTAAGTGATGATGCGATCGATGATGTAGCGTGCTTACCCAGAAGATACCTATTCACTCGCGATTTGAAGACCCCCATATTGTACTTAATCGGAAACACGGACTCAGGCAGGTATATATTCATATGAATATATATCGAAGCGGCAAGTGTATGGAGTGAGCCTCTCCACCGCCCAGCCTCCAGTTACCGTTCACAGTCAAGTCTCGCCGCAGCAGGAACAGTCCCAGCGAGAAAGTCACTATAGTTCCGACCACACAGATCGCGACCGCCGCATTCCGCTGGTACATTTAACGCATCTTCTCTTTAATATTACTCGCACCACTAGAGGCTCTCTTTTGTTTCCCGTCTACCGCAAAGCCAAAAGGAAGGGTTATGGTTTAGCAGTCTATGTATGTATGTATGTCTGTTAGTTTAGCCGAATGTTCTATTGTAATAAATGTATCAATTTATAATACAAATTGGAAGTGTTGATCGATTGTTTGTGACTAATTGTTCGGATTATGTTTATATTTACTGTTATGATCCGGGTGACATGAAAAGGCTACATTTTTCGTAGTCGGATTTATGTTTTTCCTAAATGATGGAATCTTGTTTTTGTTCCTACATTTTATGTTTACGAAAATAACTTTGTTGACAAAATATGAGAGTGACGGTGCCGTGTTGACTGTGTCATTTTGTCAGCGTGGCGTATGACAGCGAGACGATACACTTTCAAATAGAAATAAGCAAAGAGAATTTAAATATTGCATAAAGTAATAGCGTGTATAGGTAATAGGTGGCATCCTAAGTTTGTAAAAATATAAGCTCATTGCCGGTTGGACTGAACTTAAGAATCGCCTAAGATTTCAAAATATCTCAATTAAAGCAACATTTGGAATCAAAATCTCAAAATATATCTTGCATATAGGCTAATGATCCTATATGTATCTATATTTTCAGATTTTGGAAGCTGGAATTGTTTATTTTGTGATATTTGACAAGCGAAGGCGGTTCTTAGTTTAGTGCAAATGCGAATAATAGTTTTAAAATTCGTGTGATTCGCGAGATTGGCCAAACATGCTCTTGTCCGCATGTTTGTCTGTTCTCGCCTGGTCGCACTTTTCAACCGATTTTGACTGAAATTGGCACTCGAGTTCCTTGATTTATTTAAGAATTATTGTCGATCGCGTTTTTCTGATTGAGGAAAAATAGGGGGGGGGGGGGAGAGAAGTTTGCTATAGCGTTATTTATCGACAGATTTCAGTCAAATTGGAGAGGCACACTAAGATTCCATCTTACACAAGATGTTGCAAAAAAAAATCAAGTGGAGGGGAAAAAGGGGGGAAGTTTACTGTAGCGTTATTTATTGACGGATTTCAATTTAATTTAATAGGCACAAAGGAATTCATTCTACTTTAATTGTTGCAAAAAAAATTCCAATATAGGGGAGTGGAGGGGGAAAAGGGGGGTGGAATTTGCTTTAGCGTTATATGTGACAATTTATTGTGACAAATTATACCAATCTGACTAAGCAATACCCTTTGCCTACTCAAGGCATACCCGTAGATTCACACTCCACAGATTCAAACTTCTAGGACCAAGGGAACGCGAGTAATCGCTAAAACTTATGTTCCTATTTTTTGTCAAAAGCCCAAACTCTGGAATGGCTCAGCTAAGTCAGGACAAAGGGGAAAGTGTTGGTTATTCCATGGTTAAGGGCACGCGAGATCTACCGTTCTCACAGAACTACTAGTTTTAGTCTGGTGGTCGTGTGGGTGCAGGCGGCGCGCGCTGTAAGACAGTGTGGGGAGGTAGCGGTGAACTCACCGTCAAAGTGAAACAGGTGGTTGTGCGGGTGGCGCGCGGGCGGCGCGGCGGGCGGCGCGGGCGCGCTGTAAGACAGTGTGGGGAGGTAGCGGTGAACTCACCGTCAAAGTGAAACAGGTGGTTGTGCGGGTGGCGCGCGGGCGGCGCGGCGGGCGGCGCGGGCGCGCGGCGCGCCAGCGTGCGGCGGCAGGTGGGGCACGACGCGTCCTGCTGCACCCACTGACACAGGCACGAGCTGCGGAGAACACACTCTACTATATTACATCACTCGCGAGCCGCGTACTGACCGGCCGAGTAGCCTGGCGGGGCACGTTCCGAACAATCTAGTATCTGCCTCACTTTATTACTTTATTTTGATTATGACTTAGTAAATGTAATTGTAATAATTTTTACTAATTAGATTATAATTTGATTTTATATATGTGATATTTGCGTGCCGCTTTGTGGTAAAAAAAATTAAATAAAAAAAAATGTTTACGGAACTATTTTTTACAATTTGTCAACACCAATGATACCAACATTTTGGGCAAATAAATAATTCTGATTCTGATTCTTACGAGGCTCACCCGGTCAGTACACGGCTAATTTACATAAAGGTAGTACTAGCTATTGGGTGGGGCAAAAGTAATCACCCTATTGGAAAACGCTATAACTTTTGCAAATGGCGCCAAATGGCCAAGTCAATTCGGTGTTGACATTTGTGAAGTAAACAAACGCTGAAATCTAAATCGACAAGCCTTGAATCGGTTTACTCGGCAAAAACGCGGAATAATTGTTTCCATATTTTTGCCATATATAAGTCGTAGGTTGTGTTGGCGCAGCGTGAATTTCGTCGCAGATTTCCAGGCCGTCCGACACCAACTGGACAAACACTGCGGCGTTTGGCCACTCGCCTTGAAGAGAATGGGACAACACGAAATGTTCCCAAGGCTGGCCGGCCCCGGAGCAGCCGTTCTGCTGAGAATATCGCTGTCGTTGCCCAAGATGCTGGAGAGGAGCTCTAAACATCGACCAGACGACGTGCCACACAATTGGGCACTAGCCGGCGTCCCTACGCAGAATTCTGGTGAAAGATTTGAAGATGTTCCCTTACAAAGTGCAGACAGTGCATGAGCTGTTAGCTGTTGACCGCCAAACGCGACTTACCTACGCTGAAGCCATCCTGAATCTCAACGAAGAGGTGGACGATTTTTCATCGAAAATGATCATGAGCGATGAGGCTCATTTCCATCTTAGTGGTTACGTGAATAAACAAAATGATCGTTTCTGGGACACCGGACATCCGTGTATCACCCACGAAGAGCCATTACCACACCCCGGACACTTGACTAAATCTCCATACAAACTAGCGTTTAACGACCGACACTGTGACACCGTCACAGACTCTACACACATGTCGTTTTTCTATACGTGCATTTGTGTGCGTGATGTCTAAGGTTGTCGCTCGTAATCACCGTATCACAGATTATATAATAGTTACTTCGTACATACGTACTACGTACTGACCGTATGAATATTTTTTGTACACTTACCCATAAAGCTTTTATTTTAACACTAAAAATATTAGTCGCTATTTCGTGTTATAAAAATGTTTAAACGTGAAAGTTTTTTAAAATATTTTAAAAATTAAGCGTTATTTACGCACGAGTATATATATCGTTGTTTCATTTATGAAAATGAATTCTAAAATACGAATATGTAGGTAGGTATACTAATATAATTAAGTGTTTATTATATACCTACGTAATAAGAAGCTACGTAAATTTGAACCTCCAGTGTCTACTGGTCCCAACATAAATGTATGAAGTTGATGTTCTTCTCTCCGTGAGCAGTAATTGTTCTATAGTCGTACGCGTGTGGCGTCCTTGCTCAGCGCAGCTCCTCGACAGCTCCAGAGTAGGTGGCGGGGTGAGGAAGCCCGGAATTGGTGGGGAGAACAGAGTGTCCGTTCTATACGTAGTATTATTATCTTTTCTATGCCATTACACCCGCTCAAAGTTACTGCGTGGTGTGCCGTTTACGCTGGAGGTGTCATCGGGCCATTTTTTTTTTAGAACGCTGCGGGTCATACGACGATTGTGGACGGCGCGCGCTACAGAGCCATGATTACCGATTTTTTCCTTCCTCAATTGGGTGAATTGGGACTGGAGAACCTGTGGTTCCAACAGGACGGTGCAACGGCGCACACTGCTCGAGCCACAACCGATATTCTGAAGGAAGCATTTCCGGGTTGCTTGATGTCTCGTTTTGGTGATTTGCACGGGCCGGCCAGATCACTCGATTTAACCGCTCCAGACTTCTTTTTATGGGTTTTTTTAAAGTCACGGGCTTACGTCAACAAGCCTAAGACTCTTGAAGTTCTTAATGAGAATATTCTCCAGGAATGCGAGAACCTGTCGCCCGAAGTTCTGGCAAGAGTGATGGAAAATGCCATAAAACGGGCCCGTATGGTCATCAACTCTGGCGGCGGCAACTTGACCGATATCATTTTCTCAACTTAATTGAATCAATTCTAATGGATTAAGTAAACAAATTTTACAAGCAGATCCAAAGTCTTTTCATAAAACAAAAAAATACAGCAAAAGAACATCGGATGATTACTTTTTCCCTACCCTGTATTACCACCGGAAAACCGATAACCGTATACGAGTATACGAGATCTTGAGTGGACACCACAGATATGTAAGCGTAGAACATACCCGTAGACTAGGCGACGGCTGGATGAGAGTAGCTGAGGATTGTGCGATTGGAGAGCCCTATGTCCAGTTGTGGACTAGAACAGGTCGATGATGATGAGAGATAAAAGCTGGTAATAAAAAAGGGCACTCACTTATGGAAGAGATGCGCGCAGGGCAGTTTCCTGGCCTCCTTCATGGGCTCCCAGCAGATGGCGCAGTTGTCCTGATTCTTCTCTACCTCCTCCTTGCTCGCCATCGGACAGCTGTCGACATACACATCACATACACTCTGTCACCCTCAACTCAAGTCTACAACGATATCATCGGAACCAGTACAGAGTTACTCTACATTCCTGAATGCTCTCTTTTTATAACGAACCTCTGGATTGATCTTGATGAAATATTTTAATAAATTGAGGACGCAGAATCTCCACAATTTTGATCTAAAAAAGTTTGAACTTAATTGAAGATCGATTAATAAACTAAAAGAACCGACTTCAAATGCTGCGCTAGTCATTTTCAAGTTTGAGGTGTTTATCTCCATATCTCTGGAGATACTGAACGACCTGGGAAGTATAACCTTTTCAAACAAAAAACTAATTTTACAAATCGGTTCAGGCGTCAAGTCGAGTAATCGGTGAACATACATTTTTAAAAAGATCCGACGAATTCCTCCTCATTTTTTTGAAGTCGTTAAATGGACGGCGGTCTCATATTTTCTTTTAAAAAGTTATTTGATTAATTGTTATGTATAGTATAGTATTGTGTATTAGTAGTAGTGTTGTTTACGATACCTAAACTAATATTATAATAAGATCGTTTAAAAAACTAAAATGAACCGACTTCAATGCCGCGCTATTACTATATTAATTATATTATTAGTAATTAATATAGTCAACAAACGTTCTTAGATGGCGTTATAGTAAAATGCCGAAAAAACACGTTTCTTGTATGGGGACCCCCTTTAATTTTTAACTTTATTCTGTTTTTAGTATTCGTTGTTATAGCGGCAATAGAAAACATCATCTGTGAAAATGTCAACTTTCGAACTATCACGGTTCATGAGATATACATCCTGGAGACAGACGGACAGAGAGACAGACAGACAGACAGAAGGACAGCGGAAACTCAGTATAAGGGTTCCTTTGGTACCCTTTGTATTCAGAACCCTAAAAAAGGTACATATAAAATTAAATTGGAGTGTAATATAATGGGATAAAGAACAAATTAAACACATCTAAATGTAATTAATGAATCGATTAGTTAATAATAAATACACAGGGAATGACGTCAAATCTTCCGACGGTCATCTCGTATTGATTTCACAACATAATAAACAAACCGTCATCATTATTGATTCCATTAACACCTACCATATTAAGTTACTTCTCACCACAATGTAATGAAATAATCGAGGTGTCACCGCAAATGGAAGTTATAAATAAATTCGAGTGGTGAAGGGTTTAACGAGCTGATAATAGGGACGATTAAATATCGATTTTATATCGATTGCTGGTGACACCACTGACACGAGTACATCGTTATTAGTTTTGTCAGAGTGCCTAGTTACTAGTTTCTTTATATTTTATATCGATTGATTAGTTTCTTTATATTTTATATCGATTGGTGGTGACACCACTGACACGAGTACATCGTTATTAGTTTTGTCAGAGTGCCTAGTTACTAGTTTCTTTAAATTTTATATCGATTGATTAGTTTCTTTATATCTTATATCGATTGGTGGTGACACCACTGAAACGAGTACATCGTTAGTAGTTTTGTCAGAGTGCCTAGTTACTAGTTTCTTAAAATTTTATATCGATTGATTAGTTTCTTTATATCTTATATCGATTGGTGGTGACACCACTGACACGAGTACATCGTTATTAAGTTTTTTCAGAGTGCCTAGTTACTAGTTTCTTTAAATTTTATATCGATTGATTAGTTTCTTTATATTTTATATCGATTGGTGTTGACACCACTGACACGAGTACATCGTTATTAGTTATGTCAGAGTGCCTAGTTACTAGTTTCTTTAAATTTTATATCGATTGATTAGTTCCTTTATATTTTATATCGATTGGTGGTGACACCACTGACACGAGTACATCGTTATTAGTTTTGTCAGAGTGCCTAGTTACTAGTTTCTTTATATTTTATATCGATTGGTGGTGACACCACTGACACGAGTACATCGTTATTAGTTTTGTCAGAGTACCTAGTTACTAGTTTCTTTATATTTTATATCGATTGATTAGTTTCTTTATATTTTATATCGATTGGTGGTGACACCACTGACACGAGTACATCGTTATTAGTTTTGTCAGAGTGCCTAGTTACTAGTTTCTTTATATTTTATATCGATTGGTCGTGACACCACTGACACGAGTACATCGTTATTCGTTTTGTCAGAGTGCCTAGTTACTAGTTTTTTTTAATTTTATATCGATTGATTAGTTTCTTTATATTTTATATCGATTGGTGGTGACACCACTGACACGAGTACATCGTTATTAGTTTTGTCAGAGTGCCTAGTTACTAGTTTCTTTATATTTTATATCGATTGGTCGTGACACCACTGACACGAGTACATCGTTATTCGTTTTGTCAGAGTGCCTAGTTACTAGTTTTTTTAAATTTTATATCGATTGATTAGTTTCTTTATATTTTATATCGATTGGTGGTGACACCACTGACACGAGTACATCGTTATTCGTTTTGTCAGAGTGCCTAGTTACTAGTTTTTTTAAATTTTATATCGATTGATTAGTTTCTTTATATTTTATATCGATTGGTGGTGACACCACTGACACGAGTACATCGTTATTCGTTTTGTCAGAGTGCCTAGTTACTAGTTTTTTTTAATTTTATATCGATTGATTAGTTTCTTTATATTTTATATCGATTGGTGGACACACCACTGACACGAGTACATCGTTATTAGTTTGGTGCTTAGTACTAGTTACTTTAGATTTATTTACTTGCTTGAACACTATTAGCAAACGCCGATTTGCATGGAAATTACAATGTTACCTTTTTTTTTTTTTTTTTTTTTTTTATACGTTATAGGCTAGCGTTTTGACCACTATCTCACCTGTTGGTAAGTGATGATGCGGTCGAAGATGGTAAGCACGCTAGGCCTAGAATGGGAACTGGCTCTCAAGGATAGCTGCCGGAACACATTAGATGTTTCGTGACAGATTTTTCTAACTTGAGGGTGGTAGCTGGCCAGGCGGACACCAGATAGTGTCCTACCACCATGCGGGGGTTGTTGGTTTTTTAACGATGTTTTTCCTTCACCGGAGGGCCACTGTGAAGAGCGCACATAAATTTTTCGATGGAAAAATCCATTGGTGCACGGCGGTTTGAACTCGGTACCTCTGGCATCAAAGGCAAGCGTTCTCCCGATTGCGCCACCGGGCCCTCAAAATTACCTATTATGCACACTAGATGGCGCTTTTTTATTTCCATACAAATCTGCATTTACTTTAACGTGATCGAGTATGTAAACCAATCTAAAGAAACTCGCACTTGGCACTTAAAGCGTCTTACATCTTACATAACTTTATTTAATAACTTACATCTTCATTAATAGCAGTGTAACATTAAATAATGCTACAAATTCACGAACATAAAAAATAAACAGTAGGTTATGGTGCGGCGGGGGGCCCTTGGGCCACCCTTACGCCGCATGTATATAATTATTAATGCTAGTCACCACAGAAGAAACAGTAGGTTATGGTGAAAACCTGATTTTTATAGCAAGTTACAATACAATACAATAACTCTTTATTTGCACACCAAGAACATTTAACAGATAGAAACAGACACAAATTATAAGAATGAGTACAAATGGCGGTCTTATCGCTAAAAGCGATTTCTTCCAGACAACCGGGTATGGAGAGGAATAGAAAATAGATTTTCATAGGTAGGTGGTGTTGCAAAAATTTGAAATTAAAATTAAGCTATTATATAAGTTATACATATACATACACATATCATATACATATATACTCACGTACACCCAAATATATACACAGATACACAATATATATATATATATATATATATATATATATCATACGATAATTATATCTTATACTAGCTGACCTGGCAAACGTTGTTTTGCCATAATTACTAAAATGGCTATTAAAAAATAAGGGTTGATCGTAGAAGGGTGAAAATTGAGGATTGTATCTATTTTTGTATGTTGTATCATAAAAAAATAGAAATTAAAAATTTTGTCAAAAAAATAAAATAAAAAATTTAGGGGTGGACTACCCCTAACATTTAGGGGGATGAAAAATAGATGTTGGCCGATTCTCATAGATACCGGATAAGCACAAAAAATTTCATTAAAATCGGTCAAGCCGTTTCGGAGGAGTATGGCAACGAAAACTGTGACACGAGAATTTTATATATTAGAGATATATACTAAGTTACTAGCATGGCTAAGTATTGTAGGGCATTATATCATTATGAGGTGACATCTTATAGTGGTCGGTAGTTAGGGCAAGTCAGTTTATGAGTTTCAAATGTATGTATTATAGGGTGAATATATATGTAATGTTATAGGGTAAAAAATATTGACTACAGATTATTAGTAACAAGTAGTATTAGTATTTGAAATTTATGACTTTCAAAAATAATAGGTTCCCGTTGGCACACTCTGGGTACGGAACCCTAACAATTTAAATATTTTAGCCCGGGGTTAGTCACTTATGTATATTATATTCAAATTGAACCTCGAAATAGAATAACATTTGTTTAAATTATGGTTCAATAACTAAATTTAACTTTAAAAGTCAACGAGTGTCAATAGTCTGTATTTCACGATAAAATATACAGTTTAGGTGTTTCTAAGCACGAGTGCTGCATCTTACACAATCACGGGAAATTCAATTATACATTATATTAATTTATTCAGTCCACTAGCTGATACCCGCGACTTCGTTCATGTACACTAAGAATTTAGTAGCCTATGTCAGGGTCGGCAATCTGCGGCTCGTGAGCCGCATGCGGCTCTTTGGATGTGAAGCTGCGGCTTTTTACTTCCATACAATTTTTTTTTTTTTTTTTAAATAAACAAAATCTTTCTGGATTAATTAGGATTAGGCACCATTTCTATATTTAAATAAATAGATATTTTTTTTTATGCAAGTACTAGTATATTTCATTTTATTTATTTATTATTATTACTAATTATTGTTGACAAGAAAACAAATTGTGGCTTTTAAAAAACTTTGAAATTTTGTAAATTCTAATTTTTTACTCTTCCGACTCAAAAGGTTGCCGGTAGGGATTGCAATCTCGCAAAACGGTATAACATATTCCCGCGGAATCCCGCTGCTTTTATTAATCTGCTGGATCCCACGCCTTCAAAGCGCGGAACCGCGGATCAAAGGCTGTCTGGTAGAGATCTCTCTAAGCGATAAGACCGTCCATTGTCTTTCTAGTGATTGTATTTGTTCTAAGATGTATTTATTATGTTTGGTATGCTACAAAGTGTTAATGTATGTACGTATGTATGTGTGATACTGACTGTCTAGTGATGTGCACGGCGCGCTCGGTGTAGAGGCGGTGCCGCTGCAGGCGCGCCTGCAGCTCGTGCAGCAGGTGCCGCAGCTGCATGAGCAGCACCAGCGAGGCCATCGACACCAGCATGTTGCTGTACACCACCATGTGCACCACGTGCACCAGCTCCACTAGCAGCCCCACGCTCTGTAACACACGCACGTGGCTCCTCACTACATGTGCACCAGCCCCACGCTCTGTAACACACGCACGTGGCTCCTCACTACATGTGCACCAGCCCCACGCTCTGTAACACACGCACGTGGCTCCTCACTACATGTGCACCAGCCCCACGCTCTGTAACACACGCACGTGGCTCCTCACTACATGTGCACCAGCCCCACGCTCTGTAACACACGCACGTGGCTCCTCACTACATGTGCACCAGCCCCACGCTCTGTAACACACGCACGTGGCTCCTCACTACATGTGCACCAGCCCCACGCTCTGTAACACACGCACGTGGCTCCTCACTACATGTGCACCAGCCCCACGCTCTGTAACACACGCACGTGGCTCCTCACTACATGTGCACCAGCCCCACGCTCTGTAACACACGCACGTGGCTCCTCACTACATGTGCACCAGCCCCACGCTCTGTAACACACGCACGTGGCTCCTCACTACATGTGCACCAGCCCCACGCTCTGTAACACACGCACGTGGCTCCTCACTACATGTGCACCAGCCCCACGCTCTGTAACACACGCACGTGGCTCCTCACTACATGTGCACCAGCCCCACGCTCTGTAACACACGCACGTGGCTCCTCACTACATGTGCACCAGCCCCACGCTCTGTAACACACGCACGTGGCTCCTCACTACATGTGCACCAGCCCCACGCTCTGTAACACACGCACGTGGCTCCTCACTACATGTGCACCAGCCCCACGCTCTGTAACACACGCACGTGGCTCCTCACTACATGTGCACCAGCCCCACGCTCTGTAACACACGCACGTGGCTCCTCACTACATGTGCACCAGCCCCACGCTCTGTAACACACGCACGTGGCTCCTCACTACATGTGCACCAGCCCCACGCTCTGTAACACACGCACGTGGCTCCTCACTACATGTGCACCAGCCCCACGCTCTGTAACACACGCACGTGGCTCCTCACTACATGTGCACCAGCCCCACGCTCTGTAACACACGCACGTGGCTCCTCACTACATGTGCACCAGCCCCACGCTCTGTAACACACGCACGTGGCTCCTCACTACATGTGCACCAGCCCCACGCTCTGTAACACACGCACGTGGCTCCTCACTACATGTGCACCAGCCCCACGCTCTGTAACACACGCACGTGGCTCCTCACTACATGTGCACCAGCCCCACGCTCTGTAACACACGCACGTGGCTCCTCACTACATGACCAGTTACATCGACACCAGCATGTTGCTGTACACCACCCCAGCACTATGTAGTATGTAGTACTTACAACGAACACTAGATGCGTGTAGTAAGCGAGCGGCCCCGCCACGTCCGCCTCGTACAGCTGCAGCACGTACCGCGCGCACACGTGCAGCGCCACCACCACCCCAGCACTATGTAGTATGTAGTACTTACATCGAACACTAGATGCGTGTAGTAAGCGAGCGGCCCCGCCACGTCCGCCTCGTACAGCTGCAGCACGTACCGCGCGCACACGTGCAGCGCCACCACCACCCCAGCACTATGTAGTATGTAGTACTTACATCGAACACTAGATGCGTGTAGTAAGCGAGCGGCCCCGCCACGTCCGCCTCGTACAGCTGCAGCACGTACCGCGCGCACACGTGCAGCGCCACCACCACACCAGCACTATGTAGTATGTAGTACTTACATCGAACACTAGATGCGTGTAGTAAGCGAGCGGCCCCGCCACGTCCGCCTCGTACAGCTGCAGCACGTACCGCGCGCACACGTGCAGCGCCACCACCACCACCAGCACTATGTAGTATGTAGTACTTACATCGAACACTAGATGCGTGTAGTAAGCGAGCGGCCCCGCCACGTCCGCCTCGTACAGCTGCAGCACGTACCGCGCGCACACGTGCAGCGCCACCACCACCCCAGCACTATGTAGTATGTAGTACTTACATCGAACACTAGATGCGTGTAGTAAGCGAGCGGCCCCGCCACGTCCGCCTCGTACAGCTGCAGCACGTACCGCGCGCACACGTGCAGCGCCACCACCACACCAGCACTATGTAGTATGTAGTACTTACATCGAACACTAGATGCGTGTAGTAAGCGAGCGGCCCCGCCACGTCCGCCTCGTACAGCTGCAGCACGTACCGCGCGCACACGTGCAGCGCCACCACCACCACCAGCACTATGTAGTATGTAGTACTTACATCGAACACTAGATGCGTGTAGTAAGCGAGCGGCCCCGCCACGTCCGCCTCGTACAGCTGCAGCACGTACCGCGCGCACACGTGCAGCGCCACCACCACCCCAGCACTATGTAGTATGTAGTACTTACATCGAACACTAGATGCGTGTAGTAAGCGAGCGGCCCCGCCACGTCCGCCTCGTACAGCTGCAGCACGTACCGCGCGCACACGTGCAGCGCCACCACCACCCCAGCACTATGTAGTATGTAGTACTTACATCGAACACTAGATGCGTGTAGTAAGCGAGCGGCCCCGCCACG
This sequence comes from Cabera pusaria, assembly GCA_954871355.1. Classification (NCBI taxonomy): domain Eukaryota; kingdom Metazoa; phylum Arthropoda; class Insecta; order Lepidoptera; family Geometridae; genus Cabera; species Cabera pusaria. The sequence continues at coordinate 25,098,688 of OX940902.1, forward strand.
TCCGCCTCGTACAGCTGCAGCACGTACCGCGCGCACACGTGCAGCGCCACCACCACCCCAGCACTATGTAGTATGTAGTACTTACATCGAACACTAGATGCGTGTAGTAAGCGAGCGGCCCCGCCACGTCCGCCTCGTACAGCTGCAGCACGTACCGCGCGCACACGTGCAGCGCCACCACCACACCAGCACTATGTAGTATGTAGTACTTACATCGAACACTAGATGCGTGTAGTAAGCGAGCGGCCCCGCCACGTCCGCCTCGTACAGCTGCAGCACGTACCGCGCGCACACGTGCAGCGCCACCACCACCACCAGCACTATGTAGTATGTAGTACTTACATCGAACACTAGATGCGTGTAGTAAGCGAGCGGCCCCGCCACGTCCGCCTCGTACAGCTGCAGCACGTACCGCGCGCACACGTGCAGCGCCACCACCACCCCAGCACTATGTAGTATGTAGTACTTACATCGAACACTAGATGCGTGTAGTAAGCGAGCGGCCCCGCCACGTCCGCCTCGTACAGCTGCAGCACGTACCGCGCGCACACGTGCAGCGCCACCACCACCCCAGCACTATGTAGTATGTAGTACTTACATCGAACACTAGATGCGTGTAGTAAGCGAGCGGCCCCGCCACGTCCGCCTCGTACAGCTGCAGCACGTACCGCGCGCACACGTGCAGCGCCACCACCACCCCAGCACTATGTAGTATGTAGTACTTACATCGAACACTAGATGCGTGTAGTAAGCGAGCGGCCCCGCCACGTCCGCCTCGTACAGCTGCAGCACGTACCGCGCGCACACGTGCAGCGCCACCACCACACCAGCACTATGTAGTATGTAGTACTTACATCGAACACTAGATGCGTGTAGTAAGCGAGCGGCCCCGCCACGTCCGCCTCGTACAGCTGCAGCACGTACCGCGCGCACACGTGCAGCGCCACCACCACACCAGCACTATGTAGTATGTAGTACTTACATCGAACACTAGATGCGTGTAGTAAGCGAGCGGCCCCGCCACGTCCGCCTCGTACAGCTGCAGCACGTACCGCGCGCACACGTGCAGCGCCACCACCACCCCAGCACTATGTAGTATGTAGTACTTACATCGAACACTAGATGCGTGTAGTAAGCGAGCGGCCCCGCCACGTCCGCCTCGTACAGCTGCAGCACGTACCGCGCGCACACGTGCAGCGCCACCACCACCACCAGCACTATGTAGTATGTAGTACTTACATCGAACACTAGATGCGTGTAGTAAGCGAGCGGCCCCGCCACGTCCGCCTCGTACAGCTGCAGCACGTACCGCGCGCACACGTGCAGCGCCACCACCACCCCAGCACTATGTAGTATGTAGTACTTACATCGAACACTAGATGCGTGTAGTAAGCGAGCGGCCCCGCCACGTCCGCCTCGTACAGCTGCAGCACGTACCGCGCGCACACGTGCAGCGCCACCACCACACCAGCACTATGTAGTATGTAGTACTTACATCGAACACTAGATGCGTGTAGTAAGCGAGCGGCCCCGCCACGTCCGCCTCGTACAGCTGCAGCACGTACCGCGCGCACACGTGCAGCGCCACCACCACCCCAGCACTATGTAGTATGTAGTACTTACATCGAACACTAGATGCGTGTAGTAAGCGAGCGGCCCCGCCACGTCCGCCTCGTACAGCTGCAGCACGTACCGCGCGCACACGTGCAGCGCCACCACCACCACCAGCACTATGTAGTATGTAGTACTTACATCGAACACTAGATGCGTGTAGTAAGCGAGCGGCCCCGCCACGTCCGCCTCGTACAGCTGCAGCACGTACCGCGCGCACACGTGCAGCGCCACCACCACCCCAGCACTATGTAGTATGTAGTACTTACATCGAACACTAGATGCGTGTAGTAAGCGAGCGGCCCCGCCACGTCCGCCTCGTACAGCTGCAGCACGTACCGCGCGCACACGTGCAGCGCCACCACCACCCCAGCACTATGTAGTATGTAGTACTTACATCGAACACTAGATGCGTGTAGTAAGCGAGCGGCCCCGCCACGTCCGCCTCGTACAGCTGCAGCACGTACCGCGCGCACACGTGCAGCGCCACCACCACCACCAGCACGCACTGACACAAGTAAACACACTTCATTCACTTTGGACATGGTTGCTAATTGTATTGAGCGGGAACTTGGGGAATACTTCCTAATATTATTCAGTAGTAAAATAGTAGATAGCCCTATTATATTTTTGATAGTTTTTTTTATGGCGTCATCTGTCAGATAACTATCTGAGACATTATCAGTATCCGGTGACACTAGCCCTAAGTATCATGACAGCGCCACATAGTATACAGTGCCACATAATATACAGTGCCACATAGTATACAGTGCCACATAGTATACAGTGCCACATAGTATACAGCGCCACATAGTATACAGCGCCACATAGTATATTTTTGTAGAGGCTGCTATTTTGAATCAGAGCGGAGCAAAATATTCTACTGTAGAATGCCGAGCGTAGCCATGTATCATAGAAACTTGATTGTGAAGAGGAATCTGTACCGGTTTTGACAATCATAGTAAGTGGTTAGATTGCCACGGCTGAATGGTGTCCTATTGTAGCACTACTACACAACCAGCACGAGCTGCCACTTCCTACTAATATTGTACAGGCGAACGTTTGTGTGTCTGTTTGTTACTTCTTCACGCTAAAACTACTCAACCGATTGAGCTGAAATTTGGTATGTAGATAACCTAGACCCTGAAATAACATAACACATAGGATACTTTTATCCCGATATTACCACGGGAACGATGTCTACTCTGGTAAAACTGCGGGGCACAGCTAGTATGGCCAATAAATTTGAAACTCCTTTGTGACGTTTATACATATCACCTGCCAGTTGGATAAAGACAGCAGAAGTTAGATTTGCCACTACTCATTGCAATCATTGGGGCAATGCACAACAGTAGCATAAGCACATCTGATCTGGGATGGTAGTTAAACCAATCGGTCGTGACACTCAACATCTCCGGGCAACCGACTGCAACTCGGTGATATTTAAGGGATCTTCTAGTGTTTAGGAGGCCTGCACGGCACCCGCTAAAATATGTTAAAAGTGTATCTGTAAGTGACACAGACATGAGGTGAGGAGAGACCAACCTCGGCCGCCATGAAAGCGAAGGTGTCCTTCCCCTGCGGCAGGCCGAAGACAGCCGCGGCGGCCAGCAGCACGCCGCCCGCCGCCAGGATACCGCCCAGCAGCAGCGCCAGCCGCACGTGCGCCCACCCAGCCGCCGTCGGAGACGACGATAGCTGTCAATACAAATACGACATTTATTGACATCATAGTTTACAAGTAATTTTCATTGAATCCATAGGCTCCCGAACTAGCCAAGCTGTACACACATACATTTCATTATTAAATTACTAACTATTATTTTTACCTCGCGTTTTTACCCGCGTAGTTGACGTTTACGTAAGGGGATAAAATATAGCATATGTTACTCGCTGATAATGTAACTTTCCATTAGTGATAGAATTTTTAGAATCGGGCCAGTAGTTTATGAGTTAAATCTTAACAAACAAAGAATCAAACGAAACATCAAATATTGCCTCTTAATAATAATAGTTTAGATAACGAGGATGATTGATGATGGTGACACATCTCGTTATCATCATTATCAGCCTATACCTGCTACAGCTGGACATAGCCCACTTCTAAGAAATACCACTGAGCGCCATCTTAGCTCTCATCCAGTCTCTGCCCACCGTTATAAATATATCGTCGCTCCACTTGGTAACATGGCGGTCACGGTGAATACATACATATAAGTACATGATTATTGAGAGCCAGTTCCCATTCTAGGCCTAGCGTGCTACCATCCTCGACCGCATCATCACTTACCAACAAGTTAGATAGTGGTCAAACGCTAGTCTATATAATATTTTAAAAAAATAATAATATAGGTACATTCTTAAACAAAATAGCCCAACCTTTGATGCGCAGATTACCTACTATGTGTTTGATAATGTTCACCCCAAGAATTTTATTTAACTCAAGAAATGGCGCGCAGGTATCTTTTGTGAACTAAATTAGCATAATCCTAAATCAATACCAATATTATAAATAAGAAAGTCAGTTTATTTATTTGTATGTGTGTTTGTTTGGGACTTCTTCACGGTTAAGCGGCTGGACCGATTTGGCTGTAATTTTGCACAGGGACAGCCAGTACTATGGATTAGGCTATATAATACTTTTTAACGCGGGCGAAGCCGCGGGGTACATCTAGTAATATTATAAATGAGAAAGTAACACTGTCTGTCTGTATTACTTTCACGCCAAAACCACTGAACCGATTTAAATGTAATTTGGTACACAGATAGTCTAGAGCCTCAGAAACGACATAGGCTACTTTTTAATGCGAAAAAGGGTTGTAAGGGGTTGATAGAGGGGATGTAATATTGTATGGAAGTATCGTCATTTTAGAGCTAGAAGCTTGAAACTTATGGGGGGATTAGCGCGGCGTGGTACGGTGCGGTGTAGGTGGGATACGCATGTGTCTTATTTGTAAAATAATTAGACTAAATAATTAAAAATGCTACCCAAAGACACTATTCCACGCGGACGAAGTCGCGGGCTCAGCTAGTAATAAATGTTTCTTAAGTTTTATCTACACTTTATATTTTTGATTGTATTTAATAAATTAGCATGTACGGTCGACAAACAAATAACATTGAATTGTGAGCGATTACATGTACTCATTAGTTGTGTTCTCGCGGCGACTATATTATTACAATTTAAGTACCTTGTGTAAAGCCGCACCGTACGTAGTATTATTATCTTGGCTATGGCCGCACTACTGTCTACTTCGTATGAGCATCTAAAGGTTGTCTGAAAGAGATTGCTGTTAGCGATAAGCTAATAATGTATGTTTTGTATTGTTGTAATAAATAATGTTTGTATTTGTGATGTAGCGATTGCACGTTGAACCCCATCTTTGCTTAGAGTTAGTGGTCAAAAGCTAATCTGTTCGTGACATATACAAACAATACTATACATATTTAACTTTATAAGCAACGGCAACAAGTATTACTGCAAAATTATGAACAACTCTACAATATTATAAACAAGGAAATTGTAATTTATTTGTTTAAATTATCAACAACTTGCTTACAATGTAAAAAATAACTTACAGTTCCGTGTGTCATCGTGCCAAATAGATACCGGCTGATTATCTGATATACAATATTTGAATACATTGTACATAACATAATACACAAGAACATACAAGCTTTTCATTAGATTTTTTACAAGCTTTTGTTTAACTTGCCGTGTTAGTATGTTTGTGCGGGTCAAACCGTGGACGCTGACCTAGAGAACCACTTCTTGACGTTCCATCGGACTCCAAATGTGGTACACTTGTGCATTTTCAGTGATAATACAATAATATTATACTTATGGAGCTGATCTGATGATTGATTTGGAAGCATAGGAACTCCTAATCAAAATCAGATAATCTCATCAAATTTGGGCTCATTTTTATTCTTACAGACTTATTTAAATTTCCGTGTTGTACTCGTATGTATGTATGTATGTATGTGTGCGGGTCAAATCTTGGAAGCTAAATTAGAACCACTTTGTGACATTCGATCGATTGGACTCAGATTTAGTAAGATTTTATTACTAAAATTCAGTAGGTGGCTGGTAGGTGGTGGATTGGTTTAATCAGCAATATTTTATTTGTAAAAGTTGTACCTACTGAAAATGAACACATCGCTTGCTCCACAGTTTGCACTGAACCTTTGCAAAAAATATATTAATTTAATTCATTTTATAATTTGTTCGCCGCATGCCATCATCGCATCTTATTGTATTCGCAATAACGAGGTAATAAAAGATTTGCAAACATTATATTTACATCATCAATTCATCATTGTTCAATCGATCATATTATCTACGTAGTCTATTAATATAGATAAGCGCAGAACAGCTTACTACCCAGCGGGTATATAGTACAGCGTTTTGATCAAACTTCTGTATACTGAACGCTCCTGGCATACCTAGAAGCGATAAATTAAGCGAATCCTCAGTGACCGACATACGGTTTTCGCCGAAATTGGTTCACTGGGGATCTTCTAGCGTACGCCACGCACATTTGGAGCGGCTATAGACAATAATGGGGAAGCGCTTGCGGGTTTCCTTGATATCTCAAAAGTGTAAGGGTTCCATCCTACGAACTGCCCGGTCTGTGTGTCTGGATGTCGGATTTTATAAGAGACCGGTCGCTAAGAGTAGTCATTGATGGCTGTTCTTATGACCAATTGGCAATTAATACCGAGATGTCCCGCAGGGATCAGAGCTCTCTGCAACCTTTTCTCTTAATTAAAATTCTTGCCAGTGTCTGTTTCCCGATAACAACAACCTGGAGTTCTTTAAATGACAGTGAATAAGTATTTTCTACATCGTCGATCGTATCGTCACTTAACATCAGGTTGATAAATGTATAATCGAGTAACTGTCACTATCAGCTCGTGGCCATGCATATATCCCGTGTGTCCTAGGTGAGCAGAGGAGAGGAGAGCACAAACTCACGTATTCGAAGCGATCCTTGCAGAGCTGTCCCAGCAGGTGCAGGAAGCCGAGCAGCGTGAACCAGGAGCACCAGAGCAGCACCTCGTCCATGTACTGCACGTTGATCACGCCGAACACGAAGATGAACTTGTAGAACACGTAGTTCCAGAATTTGTCTTTGACGCGCTGCGCCTCGGCCACGCGCAGCCGCCCGAACACCGCGCGCTGCACCACGAACCCGAACACGGCCAGCGAGCAGTACGCGATGTTTATCACGGTCTGGAACAACGTTACACACACTATAACATCCATTCGAAACTACTAGGTGAAGTCGAGGTTCGCACCTCCTATAATAATAACCTAGGGTTAAGATGTGGTTAGGTAGACCCCCGGTGAAGCTGTGGCCGGAAGCTGTGTGTGAATTAGTTCATCATTAAAATACATTATAAGGGTGATGATAACTCATCCTAACATTCTCCAGCCCACGAACGTTCGCCAGACATGATGCGGTAGACGGAACGGCACCTTATCATTATATTTAATTGGATACGGTGCGTCCGGAACTCTTCCAGTGTAACATTGGAAATGATGCATTCGTATTATTGCCAGTGTCAGCATTTTACTCAGCATTAAAGCAGAACATTAAATTATACTGTCACAGTACCTTGTACTATTATTTATTCTGTGAGAGTACGTAGTGCTGTGGCAGTAGTAAGCGTTAGCCGTATCGTACAAGAATCCCTGCGCATTTACGCGACTGGTTATAACAGGCGTGATCTACATATTATCATCGATGTGATACGTGATGTATAAAGTGGCCCTCAAAACACAGCATTATGTTAATGAACTGATATCGTACCGGTTGTAAAAGTATCACATATAGAGGAAGCGGCAGAAGTAAATCTTGTATCGCGCCGAGGATGTCGATGGTCACAGTGAGCGCTCTGTCGCCTGTCTTGCGAGGCATGGCTTGCACTTCTACCGCAATAGTATTAAACAAAAGGCGAAATATTGTCTAGTGTCGGCTTATATACCTCATTTGTAACTAAATTTACGTACAAACTCGTCAGGTTTCAGGTTCATTTGATTAACAAATAGCCGATAATAACGTGGAGTAACAAGTTGGCAAATCCTGGTGTCATACATTAGATAAGTATCGGAGACGGTGCGACTGGTCGACCTCATCCATTTTACGATAGAAACGTCTCCTCGAACTTCGCCAGTCTCCACCACTCACCCACTGTATGCTATGGCCGATTTTTGCTTTGTTTTCACTTCTTTCGTTTACATTTATCTTTGATCTCGTAGACAACAGGAAGAAAGAAAAATAAATAATTTATTTAGCTGTCTTTGAGTTACACATTAGAAATCATGACATTATCTATTTGTACAAGAAATTATTTAAAATATTGACTAAAAAAAATACTCATACAATATTCTCGATGCTGAATTAACAAATATGTATGTTCATTGTTTAGGTAGATAACTGACAGTCACGCAGCGAGCTATGGAATGGCCTAAACACTACGTTTCTCTGAAGTCTAGGATCGAATCCAGAACGAGGTGATCCAGACAGTGAGACAAAGACAAAGTTATCGAAATGATCTTCGAGCAGTGGTTGGCAAGAGCTGGATGAGAGCAGCAGAGGGTCGTGCTCAGAGGCGTGTAATAATCCTTCTCCAGCTCTACCAGCAGTGGAGCGAGTTGGTAACCAGATGACGATGATGCTGAAGAATAGATGATACACAACATTTCCATATTTATAGTTTATTCTATTAATCATTTGGTCGCTGTAATGAAAAATTATGATTCGTGTAGTTTTAATTTTATTATCTTAATTGATTCGATCTATATTCAATGTATATTTAAATAATGTGAGGGTCATTTTAATATATAATAACAGTAGGAATAGTTATTTAAATGTAAAGTAATACTTACGAATAATCAAGTCAGGATTTGATAAGTTTACTATTAATATCTCATTTCCGGCTGAATAAATGATTCAGATGTGGATGATTCAGATTTTTTGGAAATGTCATAATTATCTAAAATTATGATTAGCGATTCAAAAATAATTTTATAAATGTTAAAGTTGTTAAAATAATATTACTACGGTTCATATAAGTTTAATGTTTGCGAATGTCAACTTCCGGCTTGTTACTTCCTGTTGCGTACGCCTTGTTGTGGACAGTTGGGAAAAGATCAGGGAAGCAGACATTCGCTATGGAGACAACTCGCTCTTATAAGTTGGATATGTTTTTGGTTATAGTTACTGTTTAAGCCAGGCATAGTTTTGTAAAAGGCTAACAATAAAACCTTTGGAACTACTGGATGTTTGAAACTTTGGGCTCCCCAATAATCAGGGGCCTTATTCAGAATGACTAATGAGATAACGCGTTCCTTAACGCGCCACGTCACGTTATTGGAAAATTGTATTCTGTATGCCACACGATAGGTAAAATATACAAAACGCGCGCGTTACACGTCCTCCTATTTCACGATTATTTTGACAGCTCAAAACGCGCTCATAACCTTACCCTACCGCGTTTTAAGTGGCATAGAGAATACCATAACGTGGAGATAACGTAACACGGCATGGTAAGACTTTAAAATGGTCATACTGAATAAGGCCCCAGTTTGTACATAAGTTTGTAAATAAGTGAATGAAGTGGTCAAAGTTGGTGATGGTGAATATGCCATCACAAACTTCGACCACTTCATCGCATACGTCCAGGTGAGATAGTGGTAAAACGCTAGCCTGCCAGGTAAAAAAAGAACATTAATTTTGAATGTGTTGTGCACACATAACAGCTGAAACCAAAACCAGTCGCGTCGGTGTAACAATCTCTCCGGCGCGGTCTCACATTGAAGGACAACCTCTTATTCAAAAGTATTTTCATAAAGCAGGGAATAAACAACATTCGCAGTCGATTTATATCTGTCAAATTATTTATGGATACAATACTTCCCAATTTCGCAAAGGTGATGTTGAATTGGTGGTCTCTCACTGAAAGCTAGTTGACCAAAACAACACGTCAGTTGCAGGTTCAATTGGGGTAATCGAAAAAACACGACTTTTTAGTAAAAGCTTTTGAGGTCAACACCAATATCACAGAATAAATAATACTACAATTACCGATATTATAAATGCCAAAGTCAGTTTGTATATTTCTTTGTTTGGGAATTCTTCACGGTCAAACGACTAGACGGATATTAGCTGAAATTCTGCATAGGGATAGCAATTATGAAGGATTAGGATTAGAATAATTTAGCGCGGGCGAAGCCGCGGGGCTCAGCTAGTTGAATTTTTTCATTTTGGATCTGTTTTGATAAAATAATTTCAAATTCACTGTTTACAATCTAAACAAGAAATTTGTTCCTATACACTCTTTCATTCCATATTATCCATGTTTTGTCAGTCACCCCAATTCAAGCTGCAACTGACGAACATGCTTGTTTACACGGCTGACCTTCAAGGTTTTGAAGGTAATCGGCGTGAATTCAGGCACCTTGACTTACCTTGAGCCTTGAACACAGGATATAAGTACTAGTGGCAGTATACTACCTCCTCATTATTTATGCTATATTGAAATATCTTTTAAGAGAAAAATTCTACATATTTTTAGCAAATCATATAATAAGTAGTAACTTAGAATATGATACCTACTTACTTACTGATTCATTGAATTATTTTACTTTAGCAATAATGTGTTTATTATATGTACATATCTATGTTTTTATAATCAAAGGCCAGAAAGGTTGCATATAGCTGAGCAGCTAGCTTCTCCATGCTTACTATGGATGCCTAACCTTACCTAAGCCACAGAACAGATATGCCTATGACTCAGTTTTTAAGGGCCCTGTGGCGTAATAGGGAGAACGGTCGGCTTTGATGCTAGAGGTACCGAGTTCAAACCCCACCGTGCACCAATGGATTTTTCTATCGAAAAATGTATGTGCGCTTTTCACAGTGGCCCTCCGGTTAAGGAAAAACATCGTAACCCACAACCCCCACATGGTGGTAGGACAGTATCTAGTGTCCGCCTGGCCAGCTAGCACCCTCAAGTTAGAATATCTGTCGCCAAGCATCTAAATGTTCCGGCAGCTATCCTTGAGAGCCAGTTCCCAGTCTAGGCCTAGCGTGCTTACCGTATTCGACCGCATCATGACTTACCAACAGGTGAGATAGTGGACAAACGCTAGCCTATAAGATATTTAAAAACAGTTACTATCTCGAGTTTCCGATCACTTTTAAAAGACAAAACCTCGATTAACAAGAGTTTTAATTTGACAAACGTAAAAATATAGCTCAGATGAGGCTTTACATCGCTAGTCTTGATGACTGATGACTGATGACTGATGACCAAAGACACGCTACGATAAGCTTTAAAAAAAACTGCAATCAAAGACGTACTGCCTAAAGAGTATGTAAGATAAAAACAACTCGCTAGCCTTAGAAAATGATAATAAACTCGCGACCTCGGTATTATAATAATTTGCAAAATATCTCTTCCTACATCGGTCAACAATATGCATAATATACACCAAGGTAATTCATAACGACTTACGACTACATAACACTGATCTAATATCTAACATAACGAGAACCTCAACCTTAGCCGCTGACCTTTACCCAGATCGCTCTTTATTATAATGCCGTAGATTATTGGAAAATGTTGTATCGTATAAACCCAAAATAATATGGTAATCGCTGCATATAAAGAATACAAAGTTTATTTCTAATATCCAATTATGTTACAAAACCTAAAAGCGTCATTAGCGTCCGTCGTTTGACTTCGTTCTGGAGGATACTGAGTACTGACCGACCTTATGAGTTTGTTAAAAACTATGAAACCAGTACATAGAGTTAGCAGGAGACAGCGATATGAGTTTATAATCCATACTTATATTATAATAAACGTCTGTAACTCTGTCACTCTGTCTATTTGTTACCTAATCACGCCTAAACAGACATCCGATCTTACTGAAATTTAACAAGGAGATACTTTATAGCATGAGGATGTACATGGCTACATTCTTGATTGAAATGAATTAAATACGTGAACGAAGTCACGGGTATCAGCTAGTTGATTACACATGCACCTCGACTTATCGCCTGTTACATTATCTAGGAAATATGAATAGAGTTCACAGATTAACATTATGGACCGTAGCTGCTGATCTAGTGACATCGGTCTGCCAGCCCTCGAACCTAGCATGGTAGGTGGATTAAAGTTATATCACCTACTTTTACATTATCTAGGAAATATGAATAGAGTTCACAGATTAACATTATGGACCGTAGCTGCTGATCTAGTGACATCGGTCAGCCAGCCCTCGAACCTAGCATGGTAGGTGGATTAAAGTTATATCACCTACTTTTACATTATCTAGGAAATATGAATAGAGTTCACAGATTAACATTATGGACCGTAGCTGCTGATCTAGTGACATCGGTCAGCCAGCCCTCGAACCTAGCATGGTAGGTGGATTAAAGTTATATCACCTACTTTTACATTATCTAGGAAATATGAATAGAGTTCACAGATTAACATTATGGACCGTAGCTGCTGATCTAGTGACATCGGTCAGCCAGCCCTCGAACCTAGCATGGTAGGTGGATTAAAGTTATATCACCTACTTTTACATTATCTAGGAAATATGAATAGAGTTCACAGATTAACATTATGGACCGTAGCTGCTGATCTAGTGACATCGGTCAGCCAGCCCTCGAACCTAGCATGGTAGGTGGATTAAAGTTATATCACCTACTTTTACATTATCTAGGAAATATGAATAGAGTTCACAGATTAACATTATGGACCGTAGCTGCTGATCTAGTGACATCGGTCAGCCAGCCCTCGAACCTAGCATGGTAGGTGGATTAAAGTTATATCACCTACTTTTACATTATCTAGGAAATATGAATAGAGTTCACAGATTAACATTATGGACCGTAGCTGCTGATCTAGTGACATCGGTCAGCCAGCCCTCGAACCTAGCATGGTAGGTGGATTAAAGTTATATCACCTACTTTTACATTATCTAGGAAATATGAATAGAGTTCACAGATTAACATTATGGACCGTAGCTGCTGATCTAGTGACATCGGTCAGCCAGCCCTCGAACCTAGCATGGTAGGTGGATTAAAGTTATATCACCTACTTTAACATTATGGACCGTAGCTGCTGATCTAGTGACATCGGTCTGCCAGCCCTCGAACCTAGCATGGTAGGTGGATTAAAGTTATATCACCTACTTTTACATTATCTAGGAAATATGAATAGAGTTCACAGATTAACATTATGGACCGTAGCTGCTGATCTAGTGACATCGGTCAGCCAGCCCTCGAACCTAGCATGGTAGGTGGATTAAAGTTATATCACCTACTTTTACATTATCTAGGAAATATGAATAGAGTTCACAGATTAACATTATGGACCGTAGCTGCTGATCTAGTGACATCGGTCAGCCAGCCCTCGAACCTAGCATGGTAGGTGGATTAAAGTTATATCACCTACTTTTACATTATCTAGGAAATATGAATAGAGTTCACAGATTAACATTATGGACCGTAGCTGCTGATCTAGTGACATCGGTCTGCCAGCCCTCGAACCTAGCATGGTAGGTGGATTAAAGTTATATCACCTACTTTTACATTATCTAGGAAATATGAATAGAGTTCACAGATTAACATTATGGACCGTAGCTGCTGATCTAGTGACATCGGTCAGCCAGCCCTCGAACCTAGCATGGTAGGTGGATTAAAGTTATATCACCTACTTTTACATTATCTAGGAAATATGAATAGAGTTCACAGATTAACATTATGGACCGTAGCTGCTGATCTAGTGACATCGGTCAGCCAGCCCTCGAACCTAGCATGGTAGGTGGATTAAAGTTATATCACCTACTTTTACATTATCTAGGAAATATGAATAGAGTTCACAGATTAACATTATGGACCGTAGCTGCTGATCTAGTGACATCGGTCAGCCAGCCCTCGAACCTAGCATGGTAGGTGGATTAAAGTTATATCACCTACTTTTACATTATCTAGGAAATATGAATAGAGTTCACAGATTAACATTATGGACCGTAGCTGCTGATCTAGTGACATCGGTCAGCCAGCCCTCGAACCTAGCATGGTAGGTGGATTAAAGTTATATCACCTACTTTTACATTATCTAGGAAATATGAATAGAGTTCACAGATTAACATTATGGACCGTAGCTGCTGATCTAGTGACATCGGTCAGCCAGCCCTCGAACCTAGCATGGTAGGTGGATTAAAGTTATATCACCTACTTTTACATTATCTAGGAAATATGAATAGAGTTCACAGATTAACATTATGGACCGTAGCTGCTGATCTAGAGACATCGGTCAGCCAGCCCTCGAACCTAGCATGGTAGGTGGATTAAAGTTATATCACCTACTTTTACATTATCTAGGAAATATGAATAGAGTTCACAGATTAACATTATGGACCGTAGCTGCTGATCTAGTGACATCGGTCAGCCAGCCCTCGAACCTAGCATGGTAGGTGGATTAAAGTTATATCACCTACTTTTACATTATCTAGGAAATATGAATAGAGTTCACAGATTAACATTATGGACCGTAGCTGCTGATCTAGTGACATCGGTCAGCCAGCCCTCGAACCTAGCATGGTAGGTGGATTAAAGTTATATCACCTACTTTTACATTATCTAGGAAATATGAATAGAGTTCACAGATTAACATTATGGACCGTAGCTGCTGATCTAGTGACATCGGTCAGCCAGCCCTCGAACCTAGCATGGTAGGTGGATTAAAGTTATATCACCTACTTTTACATTATCTAGGAAATATGAATAGAGTTCACAGATTAACATTATGGACCGTAGCTGCTGATCTAGTGACATCGGTCTGCCAGCCCTCAAACCTAGCATGGTAGGTGGATTTAAGTTATATCACCTACTTTTCTCCATTGACACGAGACGGAATGTTCTTAGCAATGGATATAAGACAGAAGGCAAAATATTTATCCACCTGCAATGCAAGGAGGGCATCAATCCTAAATTTACAATATGGAAACGACATTTTGCTTGATCGTTATTTTGTAATACATTAAACATACTTTAGATTTATTTAGTAGTATTTTTGAAACAAATTTTCCAATATCTCGTGATAACAAGGTTTGTGTTGACAGACACGCACTACAAAGTCAATACGAACTCTGCGAACATACAGTATATTCACATTGTTCGTAAACAAATTCAATATACTTGAACAACACATTTTTGGTATGTTAGGAGTACCTAATTAGTCGACAACTACCCAAAGCGTCATGCAAAATAATGAACTTTTGATCGGTTTATATATAAATCACATGTTTTATTATTTTAGCCTAATATCGACTAAAATAGCTTTCAAAGTAGTCATCTAGGTGTTTAGATAAAAATCTTTGTCCAGCAATACTTTACAGTTGAGTTATCTTTTGCGACACATTTTGGGCTTGAGGAGAACTAACCTCGGGCGACCGGCTCGCATCACCGCCATTTAATATTTGACATCCGCACATTGTTTTCTCTACGGATCATTCACCTCAGACTGATAATTCTAGCCGAACTTGCATAAGATTCTACGAGAACATAATATTGTGTATATGTACTTTATAGTATACTAATCTGTGATCATGACCACAAAGTTATGTTATGATATGATATGACCGCCTGCTGTGAGCTGTGACTAAACTCTTCAGGACGCTCACAGTTTTAACATTAATAAAACATGAACTTGGCCAGTACAATGGTATTAACGAACATGCTATTGTATTAGTACATAATATTGTGTTTATACACAGTGAAGTCATCAGCCGTGTCATCAGGATGTCTTTTCCAATGACCCATCAAGGTTTTCCGGTAGCCAACAAGGAGGCTCAGTAACTACATTAAATAATGCTTTTGTCCGTCTGTCGTTCTCGCCTACAGGCCGCAATTTTCAACTACTTTGGCATTATACATGGACGGATTTAAAATTTTGAAAATTATTCGAAAAATGTATACCTATTACCTTCCTATATCAATCTGAGTCTGACCACGCGGTCCTCTTTGCCTTTACAAGACAAACCCGTAGATACCAGATTCAAACTCCTAGCTAGGACCAAGGGAACGCGATAAAATCGCTAAAACTTATACCCCTATATAACTCTGGAATGGCTTTGCTAAACCAGGGGAAAGGGAAGTGTCAAGTGGCGGTTATAAGCGCACGCGAGGGCACCTGTTCTCATAGAACTACTAGTCGTAGCACTTTCCACTACATTACACATGATAACGTTTTTTAGAAAAAAGCTTGTATTTAAAATTGCTTTTTATCTTTTAATTTATTGTAGATTAAGAGCCAGACCATTCTAGGGCTAAACGTGTTCACCAACTTCGATCACATCATCCCTTACCACGGGGCGAGATCGAGGTCAAACGCCAGCCTATCAGATATCAAAAAAGGATTATTATAATTATTTATCGGTCAATTTACAGTTGGCAGTAAATAGAGCAAAAGATAATAGATAAACTGCCGTGAATATCAATTATCAATTTATTTATACACCGATAACAAGAAAACAAAAGCCAATTATTAACTTCCCCGCCAGAAGGCGAGGTCAATGTGCACTCAAATTACAGCTCTTGTCAAGTTATTTTACTTAGAATAAACGTTGTTTCGACTTAAAACGTACTAAGTATGTATGAGTGCAAAAAACTTAGAACACAGAAATATGCAAACATTAGCCTACAAATACGGAACAGTTATATTGACTTAACGGAAACTGTTTTTGTGGAAACTGAGTGTGAGTACAGTTAGTCATACACTCCTACCTCAATAGTACGCGTTCATTGATATATCTGCCATATAACTGACCGATCATTGGGATACAGCAGCTGGGGAAAAAGGTTTTTTTGTCAGGACAAGTACGACGCTCACCTGATGGTAAGCGATGACGTCTGCCTATTACAGCGGCACTGCGTCACTGCACTGCGCCTGTTACCTTGAGACATAAAGATGTTGAGTCTCACATGCCCTGTAATTTCACTGGACACCTTGCGATGCGATTTTAACCGAAAAACATTCCTATTTCACGGCCGAAAATTAATTGGCAAAGTGGTGGTACCGCCCCAAGCGGACTAGCAGAAGTCCTACCACTACAAAAGCCGCGGTGACACCGTGACCTACACAGAGTCTGAATATAGACCTTGGATGGATCCATACTTCCATACTATAATATAATGAATACTTTAGAAGACAGACAGTCGTTATTGCTGATTTAGAAGTCTAAACCATCGTTTCGTGTCATTGCTTCCAGGCAAGCACATTTTAGGGAGCATCGTAGTTACGTAGCTGTCCGGTTTTGCCTGACTCTCAAAAAAAGTCGGCCTGAAGAGTGAAGGTGGGTGGTACCGACAGTGTAAATTATGGAGCTGTTCATACAAAATAAAGACTGCGCACTATGCAATAAATAATGTACGCAATGGGACGATTAACTTGTTGATAATTTTAAAGCACGATTGACGTAAATTCAGATGCCCCGAGGCTTAATGATGAGAGGCTATTGAACTAACGACTCTCTGTGTAGATAAGGACTTATCTGAAACTGTGAGATAATCTTGTGATCAGAGGTGTGCTGATGCCATCCTGATGAAACTACTAACTAACAACTACTCATGAAGGAGCGTATTGGACCAATCTAGAAATGTGCTCCTATTTGCCTATCCACAAAATGAAGGAAATAATCTCCAAAGTGCCTCCTGCGATAGGGTGATACTTAGCCCCTATTACTCGTAGCCCACTGCTTGTTTCAGGCGGTACGGATCTATGGCTTAGACAAGTTCTAACATGGTTGGAGGCGAGTTAGATTACTTCCTAATTGTGGCCTTTAGTTAAACTGATTGTTGTGCTTGCGTCATGCGTCTGACGACCACATGTGATAGGTTACCTTATGACTGCTACTGTCTGCTAATAAGCAAGGACAACACGTTGGTTTGTTTCCTATTTGACTTCTTAGTTTGTTTGGTCATTTACGTTAAGGGAAGTGTAAGAATGTGGCGTAATATCATAATTATTATATACAAGTATATAATATAAAATCGCAAGAATGTTTGTGTGTCTTACTTATTTTGTAAACGTTTACGTGATAAGCTAGCTGACGTATTAGATAGTGACGACAAAACAAACTGTATCGCTACAACCAAACAAACAGTATTTTTATGAGGCATACTCGTATGTATAGATTTGGCACAAAGCCGCGTCGCCGGCGATAGTCGACCGCGTATATTATCGTGTTGTTTACACGTTGCGGATGACAAACGTCCACAATCCACATATAAACACCGATACTGCGCGTTTCACGACTTCATTCCACTACCTGAGTATCTACTTTTTCTGTACCAGCTCGTGGAAAATTATTCATGGCTTACACTCCACCATTTACATTTTTCTTAATGTATATTTTACTATCCAGTATAGATAGCGAGGTTGATTTATTACACTTATCATGCCTAACATCGTGGCTAAAAGAAAACTGTCCACAGCAGCCACGGGAGTGTTGATCGAATGCAAGTCAGTAACATTACAAATTCAGTAGGTATCTTCATTACGTACTTGTACCTACTCGTATGTCTACTTAATCTTCATACCTACTTGTGTGATGATTAGGAGTATAAGAGCTATTTTCCAAAAGACAAGATCCCTATGAACTTTATCTACCTATAATAAAATCTTAAAATAAATCGAAAATTGAGAAAAACATGTGTCGGCTCGGTTCATATCATATCGTAACAGACCGGACTTGTTATTGAAAGATAATAGTGTCGAACGCCGCAAAGTGCCTCCTACGAGCTTCCTCGTCATTACCGCGACTTCCTTACAAATCTTACAATGTGCGACGCGACGGGCCATTACACTATTTATAGATAGCTGGGTAGACGTGTAATCAGCACTTTCCATTGCACGAAAACAATCGACGAAGATACTTGGTAGCTGATACTTTCTGATGCAACATGCACGTAAAAACTGTTCACTGCACGGATTCAGTCGGCATCTTCTTTGTAGATACCTATAGTAAGGGCTATTTTGACTGTGAGGCCATCGAGCTCTACTCAGCTGTACTAAATGAGATCTTAATATCGCTCTATTTGCCGCTGTTTTCTTTCACTGGGAATGCTCTACTGTACATCACGTCAAGTGTCTTCAGAACATCTTATTAGCAGGTATTGATTACTGCTTTTCCGGCTGCTTCATTAGATACTAGGTCACCTCGATGTCGCTGAAGTTTGCGCGCCTAAGCACGGTCCGTAAACGGAATATAATATAGGTACTATGTCTACGGCATGGTGGGACCATCGAATATCATGTGTCGCAGCCAGGTTAAATCTAACAAGAATTCGGATGTCTTTTCTGGATAAAACACACGACCACGTTAGACAAGTGTCATGATTTCTTATTTTTATAAGTTAAATTTACTTATATTGATGTATTTTAATAATGAATTGTGCTCATTTGACTTATGTTTTGTGAAACTGCCATTGGAAACGTTTTGACTCACACTGTCAGTGTCAATCGATGGTGCCAACCTGCCAACTTCAAAACTACCGCGAATGAGAATTGTCTGTGGCCTCTAAGCATGGATGCCAACCTTAAAAAGAAAACAAGAAAGTTAACGCGGTAGAGTGTTGGCAGTCGGGCTTCAGTTCGGTCTTGGCGTTTAAACTAGTAGGTCGTGGTTATAAAAGTACCTCTAAATTCTCGACATTTATTGTATAGTTTGTGATGTACCGACATTGGTCGGATGTATATTATACGAAGTTTGCGCCCATTACACGATGTTTCAATTGGAAGAAGGTGTTTTACTGACACAAGAAGGTAGTCATATTATTTATAGCTATTTAAACAAATTATTTTTGTGACGAATTTAATTATTTATGTTCGAGTGCAGTTTTCGTATGATTATTTTGTATTGATACTCCGAAACGTTGATTAGCTCGATCTCTATCACTCCTGCATTTTGAAAATTGCCTTCAGTTCCTACACAAACAAAGTTATTAAGTATTTGATATCAGATTTCTGCCTACATCAATAATAACAAGATGGCAGCAATATTCTGCTTCAGAATAACCTTTGCAAGCATTCAAACAATCAATCTAAACCCTTGTTAGAAATAATTATGGGAAAAACACAATTACCTTTATAAGATGTATTGCAACAGGTGTTATAGGTAACCTATAACACCTGTTGCAATTGTTTATAAGATGTATTGCAACAGGTGTTATAGGTAACATATAACAGCTGTTGCAATTGTTTATAAGATGTATTGCAACAGGTGTTATAGGTAACATATAACACCTGTTGCAATTGTTTATAAGATGTATTGCAACAGGTGTTATAGGTAACATATAACACCTGTTGCAATTGTTTATAAGATGTATTGCAACAGGTGTTATAGGTTACATATAACACCTGTTGCAATTGTTTATAAGATGTATTGCAACAGGTGTTATAGGTAACATATAACACCTGTTGCAATTGTTTATAAGATGTATTGCAACAGGTGTTATAGGTAACCTATAACACCTGTTGCAATTGCAATACATAATAGTTGCGTTGCAATACATAATAATAATACAGTAACATTTTCCAACTTAATTGAATGCCCTTGAACTTTAATTAACATATCAATCGATAAATAATTAATTTATTTGTGTAATGGTTTCCAGCTATTTATTTCAAGTTAACCTTTTAAATGTTTAATACTATTTTAATGATAGGTATGCTTGCAGCTTGTTTAGACCAAGGTTGATGAACTTTTAGCTATGTAGGTAAATAGTGATGAGAATGAGGCATATTTTTTAACCGACTACACAAAAAAGGAGGAGGTTCTCAATTCGATTGTTTTTTTTTAGATAAATAAAGATGTTCTGATGACTGTTCTAGCACAAATATTAGAGAATATATATATATAGGTCACATTTCACATAGGACATACCAAACTTATAGAAATCTAGAAGAATCTATGGTAAGATAAACAACGAAGCCAATTAACTGACTTAAAAAAAGGAGGTTTCTCAATTCGACCTTATATATATATATATATATATATTTATGTTTGTTCGCTGATAACTTTGTTGTTTATGAACCAATTTTGATGTTTATTTTTTATTTGAAAGGAGATATTCCTAGAATGGTACCATAGTAATTTCATCGAGATCTGATAAGTATCTGCAGAGATATGAAGATGAACACCTCAAACTTGGTAATGAAAATTAATAGCGCGGCATTTGAAGTCAGTTCTTTTAGTTTTTAAGCGATCTTATATAACATACATTTCTTTCTTTCACCAAGCTTTCTAACAGTTAGTATTATATGTATATACATACTACACTAATTAATAATAAATTGAGTGTTTGTCAATAAAGGCCACAGGATTCAGAATCATCAAAGCAGTGGGTGCTTTCTCTTTAGGCACACTTTAGCACTGAGAAACTGGTCTCAACTGAAGTTGTTTTTCAATTCAAGTGGTTTTTGCAGTCACCTACATCTTATGACATGATGTAATCGCTGTAATGTTAAATGCATTCTCGAGTCCAGCAGAAATGTAAGTTGTCATTGCATAATACACCGTACACTGTACAATATGGATCATGGGGGGCGGGTGACCTGACTTATTGACAGATATAAATACCGCTCTATCTACTGTCATAGTCATTAATTTTTAAAATCATTATCATATCATAGTAGAATAACAAATTGTATTTTTTAGGGTTCCATACCTCAAAAGGTAAAAAAAGGAACCCTTATAAGATCACTTTCTTGTCTGTCTGTCTGTCTGTTTTATAATAAGAAGACTTCATTTCATTTTATATTTTAAAAGTGCTTGTGACCTTCACTCTCATATAAATAACTAAAATGTAAAGAACATTAGGAGGATCTAATACAAGCTTAAGAGCAACCTTCATAAAATGGATTGTAATTTAAAAGGTTAGGTTATCAAAACTACAGGCCACAAGGTTGCAAATGCTTAACATGAAGTGTTACTTATACATCAATTGAAAGATGTTTGTAAAATGCTGACACTGCCAAGGTAATTATTTGTAATGTAAATTGTTATTATCAATAATTGTTATTATCAATAATTATTATTATAAATTATGTTAATAATATTTTCTAGTGGTTTCACAATACATATAAGTCTAACTAATGGATTATTACTAGTCAAGTAGTCATACAAATATTACCTTCGATACTAAATATTTATATTATTATTTATTATACATAATATTTAATGATCTATTAGGGAAACTGTATGACATAAAAATTGGCAGATCAATAAAAATTATGTGTGTGGAGTGGACAGAATATTGAAAGGACATGACATTGGCATATGCGAATTAAATAGCTATAGTGATATAACCCAAATAAAATGATGAACAAGTGATACATATGCCAGCTATAAGATAAATGAACAACATAATTTGGTCGGGTCATACATGACAGGGGGTGAACGCCAATGGGCACACTAGAACTGGCCGCCAGAGCTGGCTCCAAACAATAAAATCGCATATGCAGAGAAGGATAAAAAATTGTTGTCCATCTCACTCTCTCATACTAGTGATTGTATAGTTTTATCCTTCTCATATTATAATTGTTATTTTAATGCCAGGTCTATTTTAACATACTATGTCTATGGTGTGTGGTGACTTATTCCTAAGCATAAGTTGATTATAATAATGTGGACAAAGTGAGCACAGAGGCACTGCACTATAACGCTGACTAATTACAATGACCATTGTTGTAGTTAGACAAACAGGTGCCCAAAAGAGTTGTGTGGGGTAACCCACACAACTTTATAAACAATAGAAATATTAATCAATGGTTTATTGTCTTACCTTTTATTATTTTATCAATTCCATTTAATACACAATAATTTAATGGTCTTTACTAAAGCTTTGAGTTTTTAAAATACCTCTAGTGAAGGGTATGACTACTAGCAGACTATTATTCACTATAATATGCACAACAATGCGTTTTCTAATAATTGAAAATAAACTTGCTGGTGTTATTTAGGCGTTTTTATTGTCAATTTCAATTATTTTGTTTAAAAGCACTCAATATTTTAATTGTTTTATTATAAATCTGTGTTTTTAGGTTTTATGTACCTAATTGTAATGAAGTACAATAACTTACTATACGAGGCAAATAAATCATTTTAATAAATTTAAGAAGCAAAAAATGTTTGCAAGTTATATTGATACGGATGTTTTTGAGCTGAGGTATTTTGTTTTAGTTCTTTACACTCACTTAACAGTAGGTAAGACAGTGGGTCAAACAGTTGCACCAAAATTTTTTTATACATCTTATAGGCTAGTGTTTGACCACTATATCACCTATTGGTAAGTGATGATGCGGTGGAAGATGGTAAGCACGCTAGGCCTAGAATGGGAACTGGCTCTCAAGGATAGCTGCCGGAAAACATTAGACATTTGGCGACAGATTTTCTAGCATGAGGGTGTAACGAGGTATTTCGACTCGTTACATATTTTTCGTTTGGAAGCACATTTCAGCTTCTAAGACTGACAAAATTACCTTTTGGTTTTAAATAATTTAGAACATTTTCGTATTTAGCCATTTTTGGTCGATTTTAAATAATCGAGTTATTACTTGGTCTGTGGATCATTCAATATCCTATAGACAATCTTTCAAAAAAAAATGACTTTGACATCTGTCAATTCTCGATCGGAGACGTCACTTTTTCTTGCCCCTAGGCATACAAAGGGCTCATTTTTTAGAACATTTTATAAATCGGATTCAATTAAGTGAATCCGTATTCCAAATCGCCTTCGCGATAATACTCGGCGTGCTTATGGCGTAGTGCCATATGATAACGTCGTGATTTTGCGCCTTTGGCGCTGTTTGAGCTGTTTGGACGACTATGGGTGTCGCCAACTGTTTGTTCGACGCTGGAAGACGTCGTTAGTTTGAGGTGTTTGTGCGACGCACACCGTTTGGATGTCGTCGTAGTTTTGAGCTGTTGGTGCGACGATGAATGACGTCTGTTTAGAGTGGTGTGCTCAGACGCCACCGGACGCTGCAGCTAAGCTAATTTCATTATAACTCTTTTTATTACCCTTAAAACTTTAATTTCATATTCGCAAGATGCAAGAAAGACAATAACCAAATTTCAGTAGTAAAATGTAAAATAAATTAACCTAAAAAGTAACGAAAACCGAATGGTATTTATAGTCAAATGTTTAGACATAGTATTGCGGCTTTAACTAAGTAATGTAACTCACTTTGGAGGTAAGGGACGTTTTGAAGTATTAAAATTTGTCATACATTCCCAAAACAGTGTTATATCATTTGCCTGTCCCCCGGTCCGAGATTAAAAGTCTCAATGACACCGCTGATTTATCCTGGTAAGTTTTAGATCTTGGTAGAACAAGGGCGCTCGATATTCATAAATACTGTCTACCTAACATTAATTTTTAGCTTTTTATACTCTATAACCTTCATGTTACAACCAGTAACGTTTATATTTTTATAAACACAAATTTTTTTATTACAATTAGCGCGAGAACAGGGACCGGATTTACCTCCACATATATAATCTTTCTTGCATCTTATTTTTGTTTTTCTTATCACAATTTAGTGCAATTTTTGTGTTATTTTTTTAGCATTTTTACAGTTTTTGTACTTTGAAAACAGAATTGTAACTTTGTTTACAACTTTTTTTGTATTTTAACAAAACTAATTAACATACAATGTTCTTTATATGTCTTATATACTGGATAGACTAATCTAAGTGTGTACTTACTATATAATAACATTTGAGATATGCGTTGTTTACATTTTGTAAGGAACTGACCTTGACCACATTGAAAGTGCTAAGTTTTTGTTTGAATTGATATAACTATGTCTTATATAAAGTTATAACGTTTGTTTACTGTTGAGAAGCATTAAGCTACATTCATATTAGAAAATACTAGCTTATTAACATAATTATTAACTAGTTTATTGATTTTACTTTTCACAAATAGATATAACCTTAGCCGTTGTTAATAATCTTGAAAATTAAGATAAATTGTGAATCTTTTTTGCATCTTACATACTTCACAATTTGAATGTTTTTTTGTACATTCAAATTTTTTAAATACTTTTGAACATTATTAAATATTAACATAAACTTTAAAACATAATAACTTAAACCGGTTTTAACAAAAAAATCTTATAAACTTTGAAGCATTTTAACTATTCTTTGAATTTTTAGTTGGTTGTTTGTCTTTGTTTCTTTAATATTTTTGATTATTCATCATGACTGACAAACAGGTTCAATTTCCACCCTTGTTGGAAGAGAATTTACCTGGTACTTCTAGGGATGTTATTTCTAATCCGGCGTTGGATAATTTAGTTATGCAGAATGCAACAGAGGCTGTTGACCCTTTCTTACCTAACCTTGGTCATAGTAGCTTGCATAATTTTACACCTTTACCTTCGTTTAACTCGATGAATGTTCAACTCAATGAACAATTGAAAAAGCATTTGCCTTCAACAAATAAACTTCCTGATTTGAAGCGTAGTAAGATATCTTTTGATGGGAACGGCAGAGTTACAACGCTTGGTTGATAAACTCTTTGGACCTGAATTTGACAATGTCCTGTTTAAATATTTAGATGATTTGATTTTAGTAAATGATAATTTTCAAAATCATATAGAGTACCTTAAAAAAGTCCATGAAATACTTAAAAACTCAGGCTTAACAGTAAATCTTAAAAAATGTGAATTTTGCAAAGAAAGACTCCGTTATCTCGGTTATATTGTAGACAGTCAAGGCCTACATACTGATCCGTCTAAATTAGAAATTATAGAAAACTTTCCACGACCAGAGTCCGTAAAACAACTTAGAAGCTTTTTAGGATTATGTTCATATTATCGACGTTTCATTTGTAAATTCGCTGATATTGCCTCCCCTTTAACTAAATTAACTTCCGGAAGTAAAAAGATAAAACATACTTTTGTTTGGAATGAAGAAGCTGAAGAAGCCTTCATTAATTTAAAAAATGCCTTAATAACTACACCTGTTTTACAGTGTCCTGATTTTGAAAAACCTTTCTTTCTACATTGCGATGCTAGTTCTGTAGGAATTGGTAGTGTGTAATAAAAAATTTTGGTTATAAAAATATAAACGTTACTGGTTGTAACATGAAGGTTATAGAGTATAAAAAGCTAAAAATTAATGTTAGGTAGACAGTATTTATGAATATCGAGCGCCCTTGTTCTACCAAGATCTAAAACTTACCAGGATAAATCAGCGGTGTCATTGAGACTTTTAATCTCGGACCGGGGGACAGGCAAATGATATAACACTGTTTTGGGAATGTATGACAAATTTTAATACTTCAAAACGTCCCTTACCTCCAAAGTGAGTTACATTACTTAGTTAAAGCCGCAATACTATGTCTAAACATTTGACTATAAATACCATTCGGTTTTCGTTACTTTTTAGGTTAATTTATTTTACATTTTACTACTGAAATTTGGTTATTGTCTTTCTTGCATCTTGCGAATATGAAATTAAAGTTTTAAGGGTAATAAAAAGAGTTATAATGAAATTAGCTTAGCTGCAGCGTCCGGTGGCGTCTGAGCACACCACTCTAAACAGACGTCATTCATCGTCGCACCAACAGCTCAAAACTACGACGACATCCAAACGGTGTGCGTCGCACAAACACCTCAAACTAACGACGTCTTCCAGCGTCGAACAAACAGTTGGCGACACCCATAGTCGCCCAAACAGTTGACGACAGTCGCCCAAACAGCTCAAACAGCGCCAAAAGGCGCAAAATCACGACGTTATCATATGGCACTACGCCATAAGCACGCCGAGTATTATCGCAAGGGCGATTTGGAATACGGATTCACTTAATTGAATCCGATTTATAAAATTTTCTAAAAAATGAGCCCTTTGTATGCCTAGGGGCAAGAAAAAAGTGACGTCTCCGATCGAGAATTGATAGATGTCAAAGTCATTTTTTTTTTGAAAGATTGTCTATAGGATATTGAATGATCCACAGACCAAGTAGTAACTCGATTATTTAAAATCGACTAAAAATGGCTAAATACGAAAATGTTCTAAATTATTTAAAACCAAAAGGTAATTTTGTCAGTCTTAGAAGCTGAAATGTGCTTCCAAACGAAAAATATGTAACGAGTCGAAATACCTCGTTACAGTACATACCTTCCCAAAAAAAATAAAAGAATGAAACTTCTTTTATTTTTGAGAAGAACTCCCAAAAAATTCCTAATAAAAACTTATGCAAAAAAATTAATAAACAGAAAATATTCCGCCACCAAAATATGAAATTTATTCAAACTAAAAGAAGACACTAATAAAGCATAACGTTAAATCAGTTAAGCTTCTAGCCACTGACTAAGTTGCTCTAGAAAAACAAGTTATAAAAACTTTCTAACTAAGTGAAAAACAATGTTAAGGTTTATCAAAACTAATCCATCAATATGACTCAATCCTAAAATCCATCACAAATTAATTATACTCAAGAGTGGATAAGCACCATAGCCTCCATCTACCTATCTGTATTACAAACCAAATAAATATTTCTGAAATATTTAACAAAAGTGTAGATAAGCACCATCGCCTCTATCTTTTATAATCTCAGAACGATTCTAACTAAATTAAAAGGTAATAACAAAGGTTATCCATATTGTAGTACGGTTAAGCATTAGCTGCCGACTATAGATAATTATTCACTGCAAAAGATTCAGTGAACAAGTTTTCAATGAAAAAGTTGAACAACAAAAGTTCAAATTATTCTCATAAAAATAGAGAACCAAAAATAATAAGTAGTGACCGGCTCAACTCTACCGACTTTCCGAACACTAACAAATTAATAAAAGGGTTTGTCAAAAAGACCAAAAATTGTATATTGTGACCGGCTCAACACCACCGACATTCCGTGCACAATAACAAGTTAACAAAAGTTTGTTGGGAAAACAACAAAGTTGTATTGTGACCGGCTCAACACCACCGACTTTCCGTTCACAATATCTAAAAAGTTTTCAACGCTTGAACTAAAAATGTCAAAGCGAGGAAAAAATGAAGAGTAAAAAATTACCCAAAAAGGTTAACTGAGACAAAAGCTCAAAAAGAGTCAAATCTGAGAGGCAAATCCGGGTAGAAATTATGTAGAGCTCTAAGTGTCAAATCCGAGGCTTAGGTCTACAACAAACACAAACTAAATAATCTAACCAATATATAACATGCTTCACAAAGACTGAAACACATCTATATTAAAAATGTATTTACACTATGTGCAGGCTATTTGAAAAGTGGAAAGCTTTTCATAGCAATCTAAAACAATATTTATACTAGAAAAGTGGAAAACTTCTCAAAGTATCTAAAAGAAAGTTGAGTACTTGAAAAGTGAAAAGCTTTTCAAAGTAACCAAAATAATAAAATATACAAAAATATACATAAGATCTTTTGATGCCAAGAAAATTTCTAAAAGAAAATATAATCGTTAGATGTTGCTTTTGAAGTTGGGTAAAAGTTCAAAAGTAGGTTAAAAGTATCAAAAATAAAATAAAATTACCAAAAATAGACCTAAGTTAGGTTTAGTATATTTAAAGTTGTATTTCAATAAAGTGTTGGTTTTCCTTTCAGGCGATCATCTTTCATCTCCGGCAACTTCTTTCATACTTCAAATCTCATTCATCAACTAACAACGCCGGACCAAAATAGAATATCAAAACAAAGTTAAATAAAAGTTAAATCTTATAGATTTAAAAACGGGAATTTAACGTGACTTACGCGATGTCGATATAGCGATCGACATATGTTTCGGCCTCATCCGGAGGCCTTCTTCAGGATCTTGAGTGCGGGGCGCTCGTCGACGCGTCGCACCTCGCACTGCGGGCCGCTGCTCGTGCAGCGCGGGCGGACGGAGCGGGCGGCGGCGGCGGCGGTGGTGGTGGAGGCGCGGGATTAGGTTGGAGGGCTTCGTCTTCATCACTGCTGTTTACTTCAGACGAGACCTCATCCAACCGGCAGACGGAACTCACGGTGTCCTCCTCACTGTTGCCACTGGTGACGTGCTTTCCATGAAGAACGGTTTTCCACGTATTTGACAGGTACCACCCTCTGTCTCTGTTGAAGTTACGACGACGACTGATCTCAATGGCTTCTCGGATTTTGCGGGGTACAAAGTACTTTTCACGCGCCAAAATCCGTGCCTTGTCAAATCTGATGTAGTGCGTCGTCCCAGATGTGAGAGCGTGCTCTGTAACCGCCGAGCTACCGCTGTCCACGTTCTTCATGGAAGCAATGTGTTCTTTGAGTCTTGTGGACACGTTTCTTCTGGTCTCGCCTACGTAGCTTGCACCACAGTCGCAAGGAACGACGTAGACCCCAGGAGCTCCTAGGGGATCCTTATCCTTTGGAGAGCGCAACAATTGCCTGACACGTGAGGGGGGGCGGAATATCGTCTTGATGCTATATGCTATAAACATATGTCGATCGCTATATCGACATCGCGTAAGTCACGTTAAATTCCCGTTTTTAAATCTATAAGTTTAAAATGAACGTGAGTTTTTATAATAAAAAAGTTAAATCCAAAAATGAAAATTTTAATATTTAATTATATCTTTAACATGATAACGTCCAGTACTTGTTTTATTAAATTCCTTTAGTACATAAACGTTAGGAGAAATTCTCTCTACAATTTCACATTTAATAAACTTAGGTGCTAATTTAGCCGAAAAATATGCAGGTGCATTTGACTGTACAAAACTTCTACGCCAAACTACATCACCGACATCAAAAGAAATTACTTTTCTTCCCCTATTATAATAAAGAGCATTACGCTTATAAGCTTTCAAAAGATAAGCTTGAACTTTAACAAAAACTTCACTAAGTGAATTTAAAGAGTGAGCATAAGTATCTCTAGTACCAAGCTCAAGTTGATCTAAGTTATCAAAAGAGTTACTAAAACGGTGCAAAGATGCATCAAAAATAAGTTCTCTACCGAACATCAAAAAGTTAGGAGTGTACTCTGTAGCAAGATTTACACTACTATTTAAAGCTAATTGGACATGAGGCAAAAACCTTGACCAAGTTCGATGATCATTTTTAACAAAACAAGAAATACATGTTTCTATTGTCTTATTATATCTTTCTACTGGATTATTCTGTGGAGTGTATAGTGCATTATAAAATATTTTAGTGATGTTGAAATTTTTTAAGAAATCTACAAAATATTTAGATATAAATTGGGGTCCGTTGTCGGCCACTAAAATTTTAGGTACACCAAATTTAAGAAATATTTCTTTTTCAAAGATTTTACAAATTACTTTAGAAGTAGCATTTATCATAGGAAATATCCAACAATATTTAGTAAAAACATCTACAATTGAAAGAATGAATCTATGTCCAGAATAAGATTTAGGTAAAATCCCAATAATATCAACGGATAACATTACCATGGGTTGATCAACTTTCTTAGGGTTAACCATCTTACCAGCAGGAGCAGAAGTTGAATGTTTATAAGCTTTACAAATGTCGCAAGAAGAAATATATCTTTGAACGTCTCCGAACATTCCTTTCGAATAATAATGTTGTTTTATTTTATTAAGAGTTTTATGTATTCCAAAGTGTCCAGAATTAATATAATCATGATTAGAACGAATAGTATCTAAAACATGTTCTTTAGGTATAACAATTTTCCAATTTAAACGACTATTAGGGTCAAATTTATTTTTACAGTAACGATACAAAGTATTATCTTCTACTCGAAGGTTTTTCATTCTAGAAGGGTATTTTTGACAATTTATAAAGACTTTTCTATACCAAGGGTCTTCTATATCTTCATCTGGTGAGACAATATTTATAGCGGAAACTAATATTGAAGTTATATTGATTCTAGATAAAGCGTCAGGAACTTGATGTAAAGATCCTTTTTTATGAACAATATCAAAAGTAAATTGAGAAATACGTGCAGCCCATCGAGCTAAGCATCCACTAGGGTTATTAAGTTTTAAAAGCCACTTAAGACTAGCATGATCTGTCACAACTGTGAATTTCATTCCTTCGACATAAGGTCTAAAATGTTCAATTGAATGTAAAACTGCCAAAAGTTCACGTTCAGTGGTACTATAATTTCTTTCACATTTATTTAAAGATCTTGAATAATAAGCAATTGGATGTTGTTCATTATTTTCGTCTTCTTGACTCAGAACACTACCAATTCCTACAGAACTAGCATCGCAATGTAAAAAGAAAGGTTTTTCAAAATCAGGACACTGTAAAACAGGTGTAGTTATTAAGGCATTTTTTAAATTAATGAAGGCTTCTTCAGCTTCTTCATTCCAAACAAAAGTATGTTTTATCTTTTTACTTCCAGAAGTTAATTTAGTTAAAGGGGAGGCAATATCAGCGAATTTACAAATGAAACGTCGATAATATGAACATAATCCTAAAAAGCTTCTAAGTTGTTTTACGGACTCTGGTCGTGGAAAGTTTTCTATAATTTCTAATTTAGACGGATCAGTATGTAGGCCTTGACTGTCTACAATATAACCGAGATAACGGAGTCTTTCTTTGCAAAATTCACATTTTTTTAAGATTTACTGTTAAGCCTGAGTTTTTAAGTATTTCATGGACTTTTTTAAGGTATTCTATATGATTTTGAAAATTATCATTTACTAAAATCAAATCATCTAAATATTTAAACAGGACATTGTCAAATTCAGGTCCAAAGAGTTTATCAACCAAGCGTTGTAACTCTGCCGGTGCGTTGGTGATTCCAAAAGGCATCCGAACAAAATGGTACAAGTTTTTTCCAGGAACTACAAAAGCAGTCTTTTCACGAGAGGACTCTTCAAGTTTAATTTGCAGAAATGCTTTAGAAAGATCTATGGTAGATATGAATTTAGCCCCACGAAGGCTGTCTAATATCCTAGAAGGGTACGGCAAAGGATAAGAATCTTTAACAGTTATTGAATTTAATCGTCTCGAATCTAAACATAATCTGGTTCCACCATCTTTTTTATCGACGGCTAATACAGGGGAACACCAAGGAGATTTTGAAGGTTCTATAATTCCTTCCTTTAATAAAACTTCCACTTCATCATAAAGTTCTTTTTGTTTAGCAGGACTCAACGGCCAATATCTACTTTTAAAAGGGTCGCCAGTAACGTTAATTTTATGTTCCACAAGGGTGGTAAGGCTTAGGCCTTTTTTCTCATAAGAAATATCTTCAAACAAAGCAATGGTTTCATCTAATTGTTGTTTCTCAGAAGGAGTTAAATGAACTGTAGAAGTAACAGCGTTCACTTGAATTTTATTGTTGTGAACATATTCAATATTTTTCCACAAGTCTTTAGCTAAGTTAAATTTCAACCAAAAATCAAATCCCAATATAATAGGTGGATCAAAAGAGGGTATTATTAAAAATTCTACAAGTTTACAACAAAGTTTATAACCGGTAATCGCACAGAACCGATAACTTTTCTTGATGAACCGTCAGCAGTACAAGCGGAGGCATCAATAGGTTTAATTTGAAATCCTAGTTTAGAAAAATGCAAGTGTTGGTTATTACCTAAAACACAGCTATTTGAACCACTATCTAGCAATCCAGAAAAAGTTTCATTATAAATGGTAAATTTTATAAGTTATTTTTCAAAAAAAATAAAACCGACTTCATAACCACAAAAAGGCACTCAAAAGCGAAAAATAATTTACTTAAAATTATTATAAGCGTTACCCACGTCTCTATTTGAAGTCGGTGCCAGCCAAGTCTAATAGGTAGTAGATAGATAATACCTACGAGTACATGTATCTACCTACTTACTAACCTACATGTACCTACTTACTACTACTACATACATAGCATCTATCTAATATCCAATAGACTTGGCTGGCACCGACTTCAAATAGAGACGTGGGTAACGCTTATAATAATTTTAAGTAAATTATTTTTCGCTTTTGAGTGCCTTTTTGTGGTTATGAAGTCGGTTTTATTTTTTTTGAAAAATAACTTATTTTACCCTTTTTAGTGCAAAAAAAGTTTTAATGAAATTACATGCATCTATTAAATTTCGTGTCTGGGCCGTTATACACTGACGGATATATACTTTTTGAAAATTTCAAGTGTGTACCTATAACGGTTAAGAAGATACAGATCTGTAAAGTGCGCACATATAGACACACGGACGGACGGACGGACGGACGGACGAACAGACAACAAAGTCTCAGAAAGTGTTCATTTGGTAGCCTTTGGGTTCAGAACCCTAAAAAAATTGACTTTAAATGCCGCGCTAAAGTGAAAATATTCACTAGTAATAATGATGTCATCAACGCCTCATAGGACAATGTCCAAAATGGCCCTGTGCAATAAAAGCATCTGACACACGATAATTAATTGTCTATTTTATTACAATAATTCCAAATACTTTTATAACACGGACTAGTTGTATTCCAAAATGAATATAAAAAAGTATTATTTGCGATTATTAAGATTAATTGCCGCCATATGGCCAACAGGGTACTGAATCACTCTACTACGTTATAAGAGGCACTTCCCTATATTGTGGATACCCGAATTATGTAAGCACTGTGTAGCCAACCTAACAACGGAAAGTATTATTTACGTAGTAACTATTATATAATATGTGGTTTTATGCTTATAATTTTTTTTTGCTGTGTTGATTGGTACAAAGTACGTTCATGATTCTGAGTTATTTAATTATGTATGCAGTGTTGCGGGACTGAAATGGCCGCCATCTTCGCCAAATGTCATGTCATGTCAAAAAATATTAGGTATGTTTAAAAAAGTTTGCACTCTAACAAGACTTTGCCCGGTAGAACATTCCTGTGAAGACAAATTATTTATATTTATACATATTTATTTATTATTATTATTAATATATAATTATTTATTGAGGGCCCGGTGGCGTAATTGGGAGAACAGTCGGCTTTGATGCCGTGGTACCGAGTTCAAACCGCCGTGCACCAATGAATTTTTCTATCGAAAAATATATGTGCGCTTCTCACAGTGGCCCTCCGGTGAAGGAAAACATCGTTAAGAAACCAATAACCCCCGCATGGTGGTAGAACATATCTAATGTCCGCCTGGCCAGCTACCACCCTCATGTCAGAAAATCTGTCGCCAAACATCTAATGTGTTCCGGCAGCTATCCTTGAGAGCCAGTTCCCATTCTAGTCCACTTCTCTATCTTCGACCGCATCATCACTTAGCAACAGGTGAGATAGTGGTCAAACGCTTGCCTATAAGATATTACAAAAAAAAATTCCCCACCTTTATTTCTATCTCGCTCACAGTTACCGTAAGAATATCTTATATGCAATAGCAACCTCCATTGTGTATAATCTTCTTGGGACTCTTCTACTAAAACTAGTACAATCTCCTATGTTTGGGGTATTTATCTCCATATCTCTGGTGATACTAATCAGATCTCGATAAAATTAAAATGGGACCACCTCGGAAACGTATCCTACCAATTAAAAAAAGAATCATTTGAATCCGTTCACAATTGATGGAGAAATCGCGTAACATACACACAAAAAAAAAAAAAAAAAAAAAAAAAACATACAGACGAATTGAGAACCTCCTCCTTTTTTGTGAAGTCGGTTAAAAAATGGTCTAGTATCATTTTGTTTAGTAAAAAGTATAGGAGCTGCTTTATGAACAGAAAAAAAATGTTTTTAAATAGTCAAGCCATTCTGAAAATTCTCTCTTACACGTATCATCATCAGGAAGTTTATTTGTTGAAGGCAAATGCTTTTTCAATTGTTCATTGAGTTGAACATTCATCGAGTTAAACGAAGGTAAAGGTGTAAAATTATGCAAGCTACTATGACCAAGGTTAGGTAAGAAAGGGTCAACAACCTCTACCTTTGTTGCATTCTGCATAACTAAATTATCCAACGCCGGATTAGAAATAACATCCCTAGAAGTACCAGGTAAATTCTCTTCCAACAAGGGTGGAAATTGAACCTGTTTGTCAGTCATGATGAATAATCAAAAATATTAAAGAAACAAAGACAAACAACTAACTAAAAATTCAAAGAATAGTTAAAACTCATCAAAGTTTATAAGATTTTTTTGTTAAAAACCGGTTTAAGTTATTATGTTTTAAAGTTTATGTTAATATTTAATAATGTTCAAAAGTATTTAAAGAAATTTGAATGTACAAAGAAACATTCAAATTGTGAAGTATGTAAGATGCAAAAAAGATTCACAATTTA
The DNA here is from genome assembly GCA_954871355.1 of Cabera pusaria. NCBI lineage: Eukaryota > Metazoa > Arthropoda > Insecta > Lepidoptera > Geometridae > Cabera > Cabera pusaria. Next base: position 25,133,561 of record OX940902.1, read on the forward strand.
TCTTAATTTTCAAGATTATTAACAACGGCTAAGGTTATATCTATTTGTGAAAAGTAAAATCAATAAACTAGTTAATAATTATGTTAATAAGCTAGTATTTTCTAATATGAATGTAGCTTAATGCTTCTCAACAGTAAACAAACGTTATAACTTTATATAAGACAAAGTTATATCAATTCAAACAAAAACTTAGCACTTTCAATGTGGTCAAGGTCAGTTCCTTACAAAATGTAAACAACGCATATCTCAAATGTTATTATATAGTAAGTACACACTTAGATTAGTCTATCCAGTATATAAGACATATAAAGAACATTGTATGTTAATTAGTTTTGTTAAAATACAAAAAAAGTTGTAAACAAAGTTACAATTGTGTTTTCAAAGTACACAAAACAAAGTAAAAATGCTAAAAATAACAAAAAATTGCACAAAATTGTGACAAGAAAAACAAAAATAAGATGCAAGAAAGATTATATATGTGGAGGTAAATCCGGTCCCTGTTCTCGCGCTAATTGTAATAAAAAAATTTGTGTTTATAAAAATATAAACGTTACTGGTTGTAACATGAAGGTTATAGAGTATAAAAAGCTAAAAATTAATGTTAGGTAGACAGTATTTATGAATATCGAGAGCCCTTGTTCTACCAAGATCTAAAACTTACCAGGATAAATCAGCGGTGTCATTGAGACTTTTAATCTCGGACCGGGGGACAGGCAAATGATATAACACTGTTTTGGGAATGTATGACAAATTTTAATACTTCAAAACGTCCCTTACCTCCAAAGTGAGTTACATTACTTAGTTAAAGCCGCAATACTATGTCTAAACATTTGACTATAAATACCATTCGGTTTTCGTTACTTTTTAGGTTAATTTATTTTACATTTTACTACTGAAATTTGGTTATTGTCTTTCTTGCATCTTGCGAATATGAAATTAAAGTTTTAAGGGTAATAAAAAGAGTTATAATGAAATTAGCTTAGCTGCAGCGTCCGGTGGCGTCTGAGCACACCACTCTAAACAGACGTCATTCATCGTCGCACCAACAGCTCAAAACTACGACGACATCCAAACGGTGTGCGTCGCACAAACACCTCAAACTAACGACGTCTTCCAGCGTCGAACAAACAGTTGGCGACACCCATAGTCGCCCAAACAGTTGACGACAGTCGCCCAAACAGCTCAAACAGCGCCAAAAGGCGCAAAATCACGACGTTATCATATGGCACTACGCCATAAGCACGCCGAGTATTATCGCAAGGGCGATTTGGAATACGGATTCACTTAATTGAATCCGATTTATAAAATTTCCTAAAAAATGAGCCCTTTGTATGCCTAGGGGCAAGAAAAAAGTGACGTCTCCGATCGAGAATTGACAGATGTCAAAGTCATTTTTTTTTTTGAAAGATTGTCTATAGGATATTGAATGATCCACAGACCAAGTAGTAACTCGATTATTTAAAATCGACTAAAAATGGCTAAATACGAAAATGTTCTAAATTATTTAAAACCAAAAGGTAATTTTGTCAGTCTTAGAAGCTAAAATGTGCTTCCAAACGAAAAATATGTAACGAGTCGAAATACCTCGTTACAAGTGTTCTGAGTCAAGAAGACGAAAATAATGAACAACATCCAATTGCTTATTATTCAAGATCTTTAAATAAATGTGAATGAAATTATAGTACCACTGAACGTGAACTTTTGGCAGTTTTAGATTCAATTGAACATTTTAGACCTTATGTCGAAGGAATGAAATTCACAGTCGTGACAGATCATGCTAGTCTTAAGTGGCTTTTAAAACTTAATAACCCTAGTGGACGCTTAGCTCGATGGGCTGCACGTATTTCTCAATTTACTTTTGATATTGTTCATAAAAAAGGATCTTTACATCAAGTTCCTGACGCTTTATCTAGAATCAATATAACTTCAATATTAGTTTCCGCTATAAATATTGTCTCACCAGATGAAGATATAGAAGACCCTTGGTATAGAAAAGTCTTTATAAATTGTCAAAAATACCCTCTAGAATGAAAAACCTTCGAGTAGAAGATAATACTTTGTATCGTTACTGTAAAAATAAATTTGACCCTAATAGTCGTTTAAATTGGAAAATTGTTATACCTAAAGAACATGTTTTAGATACTATTCGTTCTAATCATGATTATATTAATTCTGGACACTTTGGAATACATAAAACTCTTAATAAAATAAAACAACATTATTATTCGAAAGGAATGTTCGGAGACGTTCAAAGATATATTTCTTCTTGCGACATTTGTAAAGCTTATAAACATTCAACTTCTGCTCCTGCTGGTAAGATGGTTAACCCTAAGAAAGTTGATCAACCCATGGTAATGTTATCCGTTGATATTATTGGGATTTTACCTAAATCTTATTCTGGACATAGATTCATTCTTTCAATTGTAGATGTTTTTACTAAATATTGTTGGATATTTCCTATGATAAATGCTACTTCTAAAGTAATTTGTAAAATCTTTGAAAAAGAAATATTTCTTAAATTTGGTGTACCTAAAATTTTAGTGGCCGACAACGGACCCCAATTTATATCTAAATATTTTGTAGATTTCTTAAAAAATTTCAACATCACTAAAATATTTTATAATGCACTATACACTCCACAGAATAATCCAGTAGAAAGATATAATAAGACAATAGAAACATGTATTTCTTGTTTTGTTAAAAATGATCATCGAACTTGGTCAAGGTTTTTGCCTCATGTCCAATTAGCTTTAAATAGTAGTGTAAATCTTGCTACAGAGTACACTCCTAACTTTTTGATGTTCGGTAGAGAACTTATTTTTGATGCATCTTTGCACCGTTTTAGTAACTCTTTTGATAACTTAGATCAACTTGAGCTTGGTACTAGAGATACTTATGCTCACTCTTTAAATTCACTTAGTGAAGTTTTTGTTAAAGTTCAAGCTTATCTTTTGAAAGCTTATAAGCGTAATGCTCTTTATTATAATAGGGGAAGAAAAGTAATTTCTTTTGATGTCGGTGATGTAGTTTGGCGTAGAAGTTTTGTACAGTCAAATGCACCTGCATATTTTTCGGCTAAATTAGCACCTAAGTTTATTAAATGTGAAATTGTAGAGAGAATTTCTCCTAACGTTTATGTACTAAAGGAATTTAATAAAACAAGTACTGGACGTTATCATGTTAAAGATATAATTAAATATTAAAATTTTCATTTTGGATTTAACATTTTATTTAACTTTGTTTTGATATTCTATTTTGGTCCGGCGTTGTTAGTTGATGAATGAGATTTGAAGTATGAAAGAAGTTGCCGGAGATGAAAGATGATCGCCTGAAAGGAAAACCAACACTTTATTGAAATACAACTTTAAATATACTAAACCTAACTTAGGTCTATTTTTGGTAATTTTATTTTATTTTTGATACTTTTAACCTACTTTTGAACTTTTACCCAACTTCAAAAGCTACATCTAACGATTATATTTTCTTTTAGAAATTTTCTTGGCATCAAAAGATCTTATGTATATTTTTGTATATTTTATTATTTTGGTTACTTTGAAAAGCTTTTCACTTTTCAAGTACTCAACTTTCTTTTAGATACTTTGAGAAGTTTTCCACTTTTCTAGTATAAATATTGTTTTAGATTGCTATGAAAAGCTTTCCACTTTTCAAATAGCCTGCACATTGTGTAAATACATTTTTAATATAGATGTGTTTCAGTCTTTGTGAAGCATGTTATATATTGGTTAGATTATTTAGTTTGTGTTTGTTGTAGACCTAAGCCTCGGATTTGACACTTAGAGCTCTACATAATTTCTACCCGGATTTGCCTCTCGGATTTGACTCTTTTTGAGCTTTTGTCTCAGTTAACCTTTTTGGGTAATTTTTTACTCTTCATTTTTTCCTCGCTTTGACATTTTTAGTTCAAGCGTTGAAAACTTTTTAGATATTGTGAACGGAAAGTCGGTGGTGTTGAGCCGGTCACAATACAACTTTGTTGTTTTCCCAACAAACTTTTGTTAACTTGTTTTTGTGCACGGAATGTCGGTGGTGTTGAGCCGGTCACAATATACAATTTTTGGTCTTTTTGACAAACCCTTTTATTAATTTGTTAGTGTTCGGAAAGTCGGTAGAGTTGAGCCGGTCACTACTTATTATTTTTGGTTCTCTATTTTTATGAGAATAATTTGAACTTTTGTTGTTCAACTTTTTCATTGAAAACTTGTTCACTGAATCTTTTGCAGTGAATAATTATCTATAGTCGGCAGCTAATGCTTAACCGTACTACAATATGGATAACCTTTGTTATTACCTTTTAATGTAGTTAGAATCGTTCTGAGATTATAAAAGATAGAGGCGATGGTGCTTATCTACACTTTTGTTAAATATTTCAGAAATATTTATTTGGTTTGTAATACAGATAGGTAGATGGAGGCTATGGTGCTTATCCACTCTTGAGTATAATTAATTTGTGATGGATTTTAGGATTGAGTCATATTGATGGATTAGTTTTGATAAACCTTAACATTGTTTTTCACTTAGTTAGAAAGTTTTTATAACTTGTTTTTCTAGAGCAACTTAGTCAGTGGCTAGAAGCTTAACTGATTTAACGTTATGCTTTATTAGTGTCTTCTTTTAATTTGAATAAATATCATATTTTGGTGGCGGAATATTTTCTGTTTATTAATTTTTTTGAATAAGTTTTTATTAGGAATTTTTTGGGAGTTCTTCTCAAAAATAAAAGAAGTTTCATTCTTTTATTTTTTTTGGGAAGGTATGTACTGTAACGAGGTATTTCGACTCGTTACATATTTTTCGTTTGGAAGCACATTTCAGCTTCTAAGACTGACAAAATTACTTTTTGGTTTTAAATAATTTAGAACATTTTCGTATTTAGCCATTTTTGGTCGATTTTAAATAATCGAGTTATTACTTGGTCTGTGGATCATTCAATATCCTATAGACAATCTTTCAAAAAAAAATGACTTTGACATCTGTCAATTCTCGATCGGAGACGTCACTTTTTCTTGCCCCTAGGCATACAAAGGGCTCATTTTTTAGAACATTTTATAAATCGGATTCAATTAAGTGAATCCGTATTCCAAATCGCCTTCGCGATAATACTCGGCGTGCTTATGGCGTAGTGCCATATGATAACGTCGTGATTTTGCGCCTTTGGCGCTGTTTGAGCTGTTTGGACGACTATGGGTGTCGCCAACTGTTTGTTCGACGCTGGAAGACGTCGTTAGTTTGAGGTGTTTGTGCGACGCACACCGTTCGGATGTCGTCGTAGTTTTGAGCTGTTGGTGCGACGATGAATGACGTCTGTTTAGAGTGGTGTGCTCAGACGCCACCGGACGCTGCAGCTAAGCTAATTTCATTATAACTCTTTTTATTACCCTTAAAACTTTAATTTCATATTCGCAAGATGCAAGAAAGACAATAACCAAATTTCAGTAGTAAAATGTAAAATAAATTAACATAAAAAGTAACGAAAACCGAATGGTATTTATAGTCAAATGTTTAGACATAGTATTGCGGCTTTAACTAAGTAATGTAACTCACTTTGGAGGTAAGGGACGTTTTGAAGTATTAAAATTTGTCATACATTCCCAAAACAGTGTTATATCATTTGCCTGTCCCCCGGTCCGAGATTAAAAGTCTCAATGACACCGCTGATTTATCCTGGTAAGTTTTAGATCTTGGTAGAACAAGGGCGCTCGATATTCATAAATACTGTCTACCTAACATTAATTTTTAGCTTTTTATACTCTATAACCTTCATGTTACAACCAGTAACGTTTATATTTTTATAAACAAAAATTTTTTATTACAAGGGTGGTAGTTGGCCAGGCAGACACTAGATATTGTCTTACTACCATGCAGACCTATTGTCAAATGAAACTGACCTGTACCTACTTTGGAACCAAATAAATGAGTAGAGAGAGTAAATAAGAGAATAGAAATAATTATTATAAGTTTCACTTCATTTTCACTATTTTTTCATCAATCAATATGCATCAATGAGTAGTGACATAATTTGTTTAGAAAAATCTAAAAGTTCCAGGCGTATGTTTAAGGTCATTAGCCCCAAATTGCACAACCTATTTTGATCAGTGTTTATGTGTAAGCTTAGGTAAATGATTGACATACATGCAAAGTGTTCAGAGGGAACAGTTGACTTACCAACACACATAGACCGTGCAACATTTTATCACCAAATTTTCAATAACAAATACTCAAGGTTGCTATCTGTGCTCTCTTAGCCACTGTTTGTATACTAATGTTTAATACAAAGAAACAAGTTACACAAATTTATAAATAAAGAATATAAAAACCTTGCATATTTAATGTCCTACAATGTACCTTTCATGATAAGATATTTATATACCTACAGTTTATGTCCCAAATGGTTTAAAAAAATTGAATTTATAAGTTTAGTGGCTCCATTTTACAAAACTTTGGGATTATTTTAACTGCAAATAAAGACCTAGGTCTAGAAGAACTATAAGTTGTTATGATTATTTGCATACATGCACCGAATTAAATTAATAAGAGACACTTTGGTAATAGTTTTATCGTGTAGTTTCAACTAGAACAAACAAGATATTGAAGATATGTAACTTGGGAACTCACCCACATACACAATGGCTCCTGCATCATGAAAGTCATAACATCTACGAACTGCTCGGTTACGTTCCGGGTATCATTGAGCGCGTCCGTGGCTGGGGGCGCCAGCGCCGGCCCGGGCGGGCGCTCGCCCTCCGTCAGTGCCTCTGTACGCACTAGCGTCGCGTTGGCGCGCCAGTGCGGGTCGCTGGTTACATTGAGAGCATAATATACGGCCACCGAAAGCAGCAGAACGCTGCCAGCAGTGTAAACCTTGAGGTTCGGCAAGGGCAACCTGTCTACGAGTGTCACTGGCATTTCGTGTCTAAAATTACATCAAAATTCACAGCTATCGACCACACTAAATCACGAATTCGAACATACTGTTTGAGAGTGTGAAATTAGATCAGACGTACGTAGTTTTATCAAAATAAATACTCGAGAACAGGTTGGCTACATTACAATCACGCACACAAAATAAGTGGTGGGGTCCAGGGGTGGGGGGAGGTGAGGGGAGGTGAGGGAGGATTTAATACAGGGCTGCCACTTCTTTGTATTTAAAAATACCATAAAACTTGAGTTAGAAGTTAGTTCGTGTTAGATTTCTAATAGCACGTATATACGTAGTATTATTATCTTTTCTATGCTAATAGTCCATTATTGGTAATAAAAATATTATAAACTAGCAGCCCGACCCGGCTTCGCACGGGCAGAACGTATGCCTACAAAATTTGCATCAGTTTGTTGCATCGAATATAAAATATGAACATATTTAACAATCATCGTCATATTTCAACCAATTTACACAAAACCTTAACGAATAATGCACCTAAACCTTCCTCATAAACACTCTGGCTATTGGTGAAAACCGCAGGATAATCCGATCAGTAGCCATTGAGATTATTGCGAACAGACAGACAGACGCAGTGATGGACTTTGTTTTATAATACTTACGTAGTGATATTGGACGGCCCTTTGGCGTAAAGGAAAGTTACCCTGATTCTGACCCGACGGTCGTTGGTTCTAATCCTAGCTATATAAAACCAATGAAAGTTTTATGTGCATTCATGAATCATGAGTTTTCGTACAGTGGTAGTGGGATCATTAAATCTACCAAAAAGTAGCTTACCACCAAGGAGAACATCTGCCGCCTTAATCTTACGGCGTTCCCCGACGCAAAAAGTAGAGGTAATATACGCTAAACGTGAGTATCTGTGTGTCTGTCTGTAGCATCTTAGCACCTAACCGGATGAACCGATTTTGTATTTATTATTGATAGTTTTTTTTTTGGTTGATAGATGTCTTCATCGAGAGTGTTCTTAGCTTTGATTCATGAAAATTCGTTCAATCGTTATAAAACTATGAGCTTTTTTCTAGTTAATTGCGCTATGAAATCAACTTTCATAGGTCTGATCAATTCGAAAATCTTCTTCTTCAACGATATTGTAAGAACATGGAACATTGACCTGATGCTGGGACATCTCCTGGACTCTACAGAATACTCAAATCCTCACCAACTTACAGCTCAGATTTTAAATGTCGTGTTTAGAGTCATTGGGATGCTTTTAATGAAAAGATTAATACATAGATCAGTCGGGTCGGGGTGGTTTAAATATTATATTATTATATAGATGAATATTATTTTATACAATAGATCATATTATTATACTATATAGACTTCAAATTGATTGTGATCGATGGGAATCTACAGAATAGCTAAGCGTATAATAATATTTTCGTAGTAACTATGACCTAATCTGTGGTTTCACTGCAAATATTTTATTAATTTTGCGATGCGTGTATGTGAAATTCGTGATATCTTCTAGAGTTTTCATTTGAATTATATACTGTAAAGGAAAATTTTAATCCATTATATGTGGCCAAGCTAATTAACGTAATTATTTGGATAAGGATTAATACTATATACTTGAAAATAGCCTTGGAAGTTATGTTATATTTTTAAACAAAAATTTTAAGATTAAAATGGTTACTGTGAGTCAACCTTAAGATATAGACATATGCTGTCGCGGACTTTTTTTGTAGGTCTTATTAAGTTGTACAACTCTTCCATAGAAACTATTCTTCCATCTGGTTTCAATTGAGCAGCGTTCGTAAGAAACGTGTTTTTTCGACCGTTTTTTTGCCGACTTAGGTTGCAAATTAGGTCTCCACGAATGTACCTTTGATTAAAACGGGATAATATATAGCCTATTTTCATTCCGAAAGTCCATTCTATGTATTAGTAACAGAATTAAAGAAGAGCTATTAATTTTTTAAATCGGTTCAGCAGTTTTTGAGCCAAATCATTACAAACATACAAAAATACATAAATACAAATGTTCTCTCTTTATAACATTAGTATAGATAAAAAAAGCAACAATAACTTGTTGTAAATGCTTTGATGGCCCAGTGGTGTAGTGGGAGAATGGTCGGTTTTGATACCAGAGGTATATACCGAGTTCAATCCCCCCGTGGACCAATGGACATTTTCTATCGAAAAATGTATGTGCGCTTTTCATAGCGCTTTCCGGTAAAGGTAGAACATCATGAAACTCCCAACGCCCGCATGGTGGTAGGACACTGTCTAATGACCGCCTGGCCAGCTACCACCTTCAAGATCTGAAAAGAAAATCTGACGCCAAACATCTAATGTGTTCCGGCCTTCGAGCATTTACCAATGGAGATGTCAATGCAAGGCGGACCCCTCTGCTGGCCATATAGCCATTATTGTTGTAACTACGCTGTATTTTTAATACTGTGTGCGTGTTTCAAGCTAGTGTGCGGGATCGTTAAAGTGAGTGATTTGTGTGTGTGCAATGCGTGTTTACCTCGTCCCCCGTAAGTATCGGCAGAAAAAAATGTTTGCGGATTACAACGTTAACATCTCCATTGGTAAATGCTTGAAGGTTCCGGCAGCTATCCTTGAGAGCCAGTTTCCATTTTAGGCCTAGCGTGCTACCATCCTCGACAGTCCCTCTAGGTAAAATCCAATTTCTGTTTCCATTCACGCTAACGGAATTCAAAATGTATGGGAATGACATTTATTTTTCCACAACAAATTTGTCATTCCCATACATTTTAAAGCTGAGTTAGCGTGAATGAAAGCAGATATTGGATTTTGTCTAGGGGGCCAGATGAGATAGTGTTCAAACGCCAGCCTATATATTATAAAAAAATCAACTGGAGTCATTACTTTAACCATAAATAAATAATTAATTTCAATAATTAAAGTCACACAATAAGCATTTTTCACGTTTGATTAAGCGCAAGAACACAAATATTCAAATTCGAAATTTTTATACAACAAAGCAATAAGTAAATAAAGTTTAAAAAAAATAACTAAAATAACAAGAATAACCTATCGTTTATCATCTGAGAGAGAGGGCAGCTAGATTGCACCATAATGTTTTAATAGTCAATTTAATATTTCATAAAAGTAGTTAAATTATAAATATCACTCCAACTTTTTTTTTCTTGGCATCATCTTAATTTTTTTTTATTTGCCTCCTGGCACAAAAATTTTTTGCCGACGCCCAAAATGCTGCCTATGTGGTCCCGGTCAGCTTCTGTCTGCGCATAGTGCGGAGTATGAAAAAAAATATTTTTATTAAATTAATCGCGGTTTGCTGCCGCCCCCTTTCGTGAGCTGCCATGACCCTCCCGGTACCCCCCACGCTACACCACTGCATAGACTCCTGAACTAGTTCTGTACTCTGTTTCAGGAGCTAACGGCTACATCTAATAAGATTGAATGTGTTTGTACTTGATAATGTGAAAGCGGCATAACGAATTTATATAAAACTTTGTTTGAATCTCGCAAACCACCTCAGTCAGACCTTATTTTATTGAATTCGGTATTATGACACTTCCATCTATTGTAATATACCAAGTAGCTATATTTGTTAGAAAAAACTTGACAATGTTCTTAAAAATGGGGATATTCATAAATATAACACTCGTTACGCAGGCAGGTTGGCATCGATATCTCGTACGATGAGAAAATTCGACAAGCTGATTCATATCATGGGACCGTCACTGTACAACGGGCTCCCTCCGCACATCACCGAGGCACCTAGCTATATGTGCTTTAAAGCGCGTTTAAAGCGCTGGCTTATCCAGCAAGCCTTCTACACATACGAAGAATTTATTAACATGAATAAAAAATAAACTTAAAGACATTTTATATGAAAATATTTAATATTATATATTAATATATTTTTTTTTTTTTAGAATTCTAATTACTATGCTTTTTACATGAAATTGATTTATGTACACAAAGTTGTATATCTTTAAAATGTATTTTTTCGACGTGTATTTTATTACGAATAAATGACTATTGACTATTGGCTATAAATATATACAATAGAAGAGTAGCAAAAGCTAGTCGTATGGGACATAGATACTTCACATGCGGAAATTATTAGATATACATAAAATTACCAAACATATTTTCCACTATAATGGTAATTCTTTGTTTGCTTATGGTATTATTACTGATTTTAATTTACATCAATGTTATCAATGTCAAATTCTTGACAGCACCCCATGAGCCATGTTGAAGTCAATGTCAAGTAAGTTAAAGATGTCATTACATTACATGTCATGTAATTTTTTATTATATTATGGCTTCACACGATAAGTGTATTAAGCCAGTGTCAAGTATTGAAATAATTCAAGTTTTTGTAAATTCAAGTCATAAACATGGATCAAAGTCACATTTAACGTCAAGTTCAAGTTATAGTCTAGTCCAGTTCATACCGTCAGTAAAAATGTGGACTTTACTGAAGATTTTCTGTGGAATTTTGGTGAGAACGCAAATAGCATTAGCATGTTTTTCAACATTATGCTTTTTCCCTACACTCGCACACATACTTAATGCACCGGCACTTAATGGTGAATAATCCACATTTATTACATATTAACTCGCGGAAGATCACAAGTTTTACAAAAATTTTGTATTTACAATGAGATCACACACACTTTTCCACGTTCCCGCCAAAACTTTCCGTTGTCATTTTTGTTAATTGTCACTGTCACACTCAACTCAACGTAATGTCATCAATCAACGACGTACGGATCGGAATTCGGATTAGCACTCTAATATTTATTTTAGAAATAAATTTAGTTGTAATATAGTTAGGTTTGTGTCATATAAACAATTTAATATGTCTGAGAGAGACTACGCACCGCTTAGCGTAGCCTGCGTCCGCGGGCTGTGCGACAAAATATACGAAAAGCGAAAATTCGCTGGTGGAGAGATTGAAAAGTAAGTAGCAATGTTTACGCTTTAAAAACCGGTGATCCGCCCCCGATTACACATATAATTTTATTTCAGGATGGTAAAAGACTTCAGCGATGCAAAGAATACGAGCCAAATCAGACGTTTGATCAGAGTATTAGGTCAGGACTTGATGTCATCCACCAACCCCAACGTCAAAAATGGAGCTCTGATGGGTCTCTCTTCGGTAGCCGTGGGACTCGGAAAAGTAAATCTATTTAATACTTTGATATTGATAACCTATTTAATTGTTTGAAAGAATTCTTCGAATAAATTGACATATTTTTTTAGGATTCTGTACCTCAAGGATAAAAGGAACCCATAGGATCACTTTGTTGTCTGTCAAGACCCATTTTTCTCAAGAAAATGTAGAGATATCAAGTTGAAACTTATATCAAATCAAATACTAGGGTCTATGGTTTATTTATTTAAAAAATCTAACTTGTAAGTCAATGCAATCTAAAAATATGGCTGTTTATGTTGCATATTAGATTTGCTTGAGAGCCAGTTCCTATTCTAGGCTTAGCATGCTCCCATCCTTGACCACATCATCATTGATCAACAGGTAAGATAGTGGTCAAACACTAGCCTATATGAAATAAAATAAAAAAGTAATATTTTCGTATATTTTCGCACGCGAATCCCCCCTCCCACCTCCCCTCCCCTTCCACTCCCATTACCCTCCCACTCCACTCCCCTTCCCCCCACACAAACTATGAATGTCATATTAGCCTCCCCCTCCACTCACCCTCCCCCATACAAACATTGAATGTCATATTAGCCTCCCCCTCCACTCCCCCTCTCCTCCCCCTTCCCCTCACTTCCACATCCCCGTCCCTCCCCTACCCTCCCCGACTACTTCCATACCCTCCCCCTCTACTCCTCCTACAATCCCCTCCCCTCCCCTCCACTCCCATACCCTCCCCCTCCACTCCCATACCCTCCCCCTCCACTCTCCTACCCTCCCCTTCACCTTCCCTTCGCATTTAATAGTTAGGACAAATAAAACCCTGAGATGGCGCTAGCATAGATTTTAATAGCTCTCCTTTAAATATTGCCTAAATGTATGAGATCCTGCATCACGCAAACGATATCTATTTATACAACGTTTTCTCCTTATAATATTAATCTGGATAAATCTGAAAACCAAAAACAAAATACGTAGTTTATTATACCTATTCACTCGCTAATTGAAGACCCCGATACTATATGGGGTTCTTCAAATCATGAGTGAATGGGTATCTTCTGGCTAAGTGTGCTCCATCATCGTCCGCATCATCACTTAAAATCAGGTGAGATAGTGGTTAAGTGCTACCCAGTTCTATGTAAAAAAACAAAAAAAAACGCCCCATATTGTACTTAACTGGTAACACAGACTCAGGCAGAATATTCCATTTTCTGGTCCTAAGGCTTAGTCGGGGAAATGTATGTAGTATATCTACCATAAATCAGAAGCGTTGTTTAATATCTCTGCTTAAAATATAATAAAAACCCTATTGAAATGTACACTTAACACTTTGCAGGGGTGCACGGAGTACATGAGTGAGCTGCTCCAGCCCATCATAGCTTGCTTCAGTGAGAGTGAGTCCCGCGTGCGCTACCAGGCCGCCGAGGCTCTGTTCAACGTAGTGAAGATAGCTCGGGGGGCTTCTCTCACACACTTCCCGCTGATCTTTGATGCCCTCGCTCGGCTGGCCGCCGACTCTGAGCCTCAAGTTAAACAAGCTGCTGAGCTGTTGGATAGACTTGTTAAGGTTTTATTTGTGGATCTATCATTCATTATATTTTGACCTTAGAACAGATAATTATTATAATTAATATGAAATTGTTATATTGTTGGGACATCTGGGACATTGCAAATTTTATATCAAACTAAAAGTGCTCCGCGGCTTCGTCCGCGTTAAAAACTTCTTTTGTTTACTTTAAACTTTTCTTTTGTAAAAACGATTCTATCATTAAATCCATCAACTAAGAATTAGCCAAATCGGTCCACCCGTTTTCATGTTATCGTGTGACTAAGGCAATTCGGGATTCATATTTATAAACACCGAAAACCCAAATTTTCAGACTTTGTTACCTACCCCATTTCAAAAAATCCTACAACTCATACTTTATCTCATCTTATTTTGCCATACAAACTTTGAATCCCCGTTCCGTATCCGGGAGGAATTATTAGAAAATCCTTTCTGAGCGGATACCTACGTCATAATAACTATCTGCATTCAAAATTTCAGCACAATCCGAAACAATATGATTTTTAGACTTCGTTACCCCAGTTTATCCTCTTAGGGTGGCATTTTGAAAAAGTCTGAAACTCGTATTTACTTATTTATTTACAGAAGTACTTGTGTGAAATGTTGAATAAAATCACCGCTTCATCCCCTTGAAGAGTGAATTTTGAAAAATTCTTTCGTAGCGGATACCTAAGTCAAAATAACTATCTGCATGCCAAATTTCAGTGCAACTTGAAACAATATTGATTTCAGACTTTGCTACCCCACTTCACCCTTTTAGGGGTACAATTTTGAAAGAGCCTGAAACACGTATTTACTTACTTAAGTACTTGTGTTAAAATTCAAATATCTAATCTAATCTTGTTTCTCGATACAAAGTTAGGACCCCCGTTTCATCCTCATCATTAATTAACTATAACTCAGCTCAGACCATACAGGACAAAGTGTGATTGTACCCATGAGCAATAATGCACACAATGACTATTTAAAAATGACTACAACGAGATGTATCACACGTAAAAAAATAGAAATCTTTAAGTCAATGTTTGACATTAAGCAACGTGATTTTAATAAAGTCAATACTAAATCGAATAACGATCCAAATGTAAATTATTTTAATTTTTTAAATGTATTAAAATTATGTTACGACGAAGTTTTCCCATTGAAAAATAAGATTAAAAATAATAAAATTACATTCAATGATTGGGCCACGAAAGGCATTTACAAGAGTAGAAATAAGCTATACGAACTTTATAGTGAAAAGGCCTATAGAAATGAGTAATTTTTAAATTATGTCAAAAAATATAGCAAAACTTTTAAGATAGTGTGCAAGGAAGCCAAATCAAGGTATATTAATAATATGATAGCAACTTCAAATAATAAAATAAAAACCGTATGGTCAGTAATTAAAGCAGAAACAGGGAAATCACGTAATCATAA
The DNA here is from genome assembly GCA_954871355.1 of Cabera pusaria. Lineage (NCBI taxonomy): Eukaryota > Metazoa > Arthropoda > Insecta > Lepidoptera > Geometridae > Cabera > Cabera pusaria. The sequence goes on from OX940902.1 coordinate 25,148,618, forward strand.
AGGGCAAATAGAGATATTGTATCAAAATAAAATTGTGTCAGAAAAGATGGAATTGTCGAATATCTTTGCAAATTATTTTCATAAAGTGCCTTACGAGACGACGAAATCCCTATACCCCTGTAAAAATAGAGCTTTAAGTTGTCTAATAGAAAATATACAACCCAATCCACACAACTTTACTTTTCATCAAATATCCGTATCTTATATTATTAATACCTTCAAATCACTAAAATTAAAACTATCCGAGGATATTTGGGGATTCTCTATTTCGTTTATAAACAATATCATTGTAACTCTGGCTCCGTATCTTGCTGATATCTTTAATGATTGCTTACACAATAACATATTTCCAGATCTCATGAAGTTCAGCAAAATAATATCTCTGTTCAAGAGCGGTAGCCATCTAGAGTTGAATAATTACAGACCCATTTCAATTCTGCCTGCTTTCAGTAAGATTTTTGAAAAAATATTGCTTAATCAGCTTATTTCTTTTTTTAATTGTAATAAAATCTTCTACTCAAAGCAATTTGGTTTCACAAAGGGATGCTCTACAACAGATGCCGTTACAACTTTTATTGACAACATTTTTGAAGCTTGGGGCAGTTCTCAAGATATGATTGGTATATAGTTATAAATAAAATATCTAACTGAAATATTTAACTGTAATATTTAACCGAAACACTCAACTGAAATATTCAACTAAAACATTCAACATAAATATCTAACTGAAATATTAAACTGAAACGAGTTGGGAGCGACGGAGTCGGCAGTCGCAGCGTCGTCGAGTGAAGGCAGCGACGCAATAAGTCGGCGCGTGCACCAGGGACAACGACCTGCGATGCTCTGCCTCCCACTGCACCCGCACGCACCACGAGCTCCACTCCCAGCCACCTGAAACATGAAATAGTTGGTAGTCCGCTATGGATGTGTTGTTGAGTTGGGAGCGACGGAGCCGGCAGTCGCAGCGTCGTCGAGCGAAGGCAGCGACGCAGCAAGTCGGCGCGTGCACCAGGGACAACGACCTGCGATGCTCTGCCACCCACTGCACCCGCACGCACCACGAGCTCCACTCCCAGCCACCTGAAACACTTAACCGAACATTTAACCGAAATGTTTAACTGAAATGTTCAACTGAAATTTTTAACTGAAACTTTCAACTGATCTGAAACTTTTTATTGAAACTTTTTAACCCATGCCATTGCCATTGCGACAACTCTGATAAAAATTAAAAATTAAATTAATTGAGGGTAGTTTCCAACAATCTCTCCTATAAATAGCGGTGCGGACACTCACAACATTCAGTCGTCTCGTGACCACTATCAATGCAACTTGGTCGAAACGTCGAGTAGATAAGATTTATGTTTTAGGCGCGATAAGTCCCGTATTTAAATATTTATAACTGGATATTTCGGTTAAATATTCAGTTGGATATTTCAGTTAAAACATTTCAGTTAAACATTTCGGTTAAATGTTCGGTTAAGTGTTTCAGGTGGCTGGGAGTGGAGCTCGTGGTGCGTGCGGGTGCAGTGGGTGGCAGAGCATCGCAGGTCGTTGTCCCTGGTGCACGCGCCGACTTGCTGCGTCGCTGCCTTCGCTCGACGACGCTGCGACTGCCGGCTCCGTCGCTCCCAACTCAACAACACATCCATAGCGGACTACCAACTATTTCATGTTTCAGGTGGCTGGGAGTGGAGCTCGTGGTGCGTGCTGGTGCAGTGGGAGGCAGAGCATCGCAGGTCGTTGTCCCTGGTGCACGCGCCGACTTATTGCGTCGCTGCCTTCACTCGACGACGCTGCGACTGCCGACTCCGTCGCTCCCAACTCGTTTCACTTTAATATTTCAGTTAGATATTTATGTTGAATGTTTTAGTTGAATATTTCAGTTGAGTGTTTCGGTTAAATATTACAGTTAAATATTTCAGTTAGATATTTTATTTATAACTATGTGTTCAAATCGCGAAAGTTTAAAGTTTACAAATGATTGGTATATTCTGCGACCTTTCAAAGGCTTTTGATTGTGTCAAACACGACATACTGTTGGCTAAATTGTCACATTACGGTATTCGGGATGGAGCTCTGGAGCTTCTACATTCTTACTTATCTCAGAGAATAATGCGTGTAGATGTAGATAGTGTCCTTTCAGACACATTATCCGTAAAGATAGGTGTTCCTCAGGGTTCAATCTTGGGTCCATTTCTATTCTTGGTCTACATAAATGACTTACCCTTTTTTATGGAGAAATTTGCGAAACCTGTTGTATTTGCAGATGATACATCACTGTTGTTTAATGTCAAAAGAAAACTTGATAATACTGACAACATTAATTTGATTATTATGTTTCTTTAAAGTGTTACACACTTAATATCTTTGTAAATTGTTAAACACAATCCAAAATTTCATCGTACCAACGGGACTTGAACCCGCAACCTCCGGAATAACATGTTCCGGTGCTTTGCCAATTAAGCCATGGTGCGAAGTGACGTTACGACGAAATTAGTGGATTGCATTTGTTAACCCAATTATGCATTGGTGGCGCCATCTATGATTACTTATTACGTAAGTTAATCATTCGGAAGAAATCATTACAGTTTTCAAATCCGACGAGAGATGTTGCACTGCGTGAATCAAATATTATGTTTCTTTAAAGTGTTACACACTTAATATCTTTGTAAATTGTTAAACACAATCCAAAATTTCATCGTACCAACGGGACTTGAACCCGCAACCTCCGGAATAACATGTTCCGGTGCTTTGCCAATTAAGCCATGGTGCGAAGTGACGTTACGACGAAATTATTCAAGTCCCGTTGGTACGATGAAATTTTGGATTGTGTTTAACAATTTACAAAGATATTAAGTGTGTAACACTTTAAAGAAACATAATATTTGATTCACGCAGTGCAACATCTCTCGTCGGATTTGAAAACTGTAATGATTTCTTCCGAATGATTAACTTACGTAATAAGTAGTCATAGATGGCGCCACCAATGCATAATTGGGTTAACAAATGCAATCCACTAATTTCGTCGTAACGTCACTTCGCACCATGGCTTAATTGGCAAAGCACCGGAACATGTTATTCCGGAGGTTGCGGGTTCAAGTCCCGTTGGTACGATGAAATTTTGGATTGTGTTTAACATTAATTTGGCTTTACATGACTTCCATAATTGGTTTAGTATAAATAATTTATCGCTAAATGCCACTAAAACTAAATGTATGAAATTTTCGCTGGAAAATGATACTTTTTTACCTTCAATAAATATTAATAATAATAATTTAGATTTGACATGCCACATACAAAATTTTTAGGATTAATATTAGACAAAAAACTTCAATGGGGACCACATATTGATGAACTGGCAGGTAAACTTAGCTCAGCTGCTTATGCAGTTAAGAAAATTAGAGAATACTCCAATGTACAAACAGCAAGACTCGTGTATTTCTCCTATTTTGGATTATGGATCCACACGATTAGTGTATTTGGCCAGTGTCAAGCATAAAAATTCTTCCCATGTGTGGATAGCATTACAATATTCGGATTATCGCGTATTTTTTTTTAATATAATTATGGCTCCACGCGATTAGTGTATTTAGCCAGTGTCAAGTAGAAAGTCAAGTAAAAATTCTTCAAGTTTTTGTGAATTCAAATCATGTAGATTTTAAAAATGTTTTTTTTTAATACCGAACTGGGTAGCACTTGATCATTATCTCACCTGATGTTAAGTGATGATGTGATCGATGATGGAGCGTGCTTACCCAGAAGATACCTATTCACTCGCGATTTGAAGACCCCCATATTGTACTTAACCGGAAACAAAGACTCAGGCAGGGTATTCCATTCTTTGGCGGTTCGTATGATGAACGAAGAAGCAAATCGCTTCGTTCGGGTAGATGGTATATCAACACCAATATATTATAAATGCGAAAGTCAGTTTGTTTATTTGTTTGTTTGTTTGGGACTTCTTCACGGTCTAACGGCTTGACCGATTTGGCTGAAATTTTGTACAATGATAGTACATAAGGCAGAATAGGATATAGGATACTTCTTTTTTGGCTATCGAGTCAGGGGGTCCAGATATTTTTAATTGAATTTTGTAAATATAAGACTTCTTATCGAATAAACGGCTTGACCGATTTGCCTGAAATGTTGTGTGAATACATGTCATAGGGCAGAATAGAATATAGGATACTTTTTTTCTGGCTGTCGAGTCAGGGGGTCCAGATAATTTTAATTGAATTTTGTAAATATAAGACATCTTCTCGAATAAACAGCTTGACCGATTTGTCTGACATGTTATGTAAAGACAGTTCATGGGGCAGAATAGGATATAGAATACTTTTTTTCTGGCTGTCGAGTCAGGGGGTTTAGATATTTTTAATTGAATTTTGTAAATATAAGACCTCTTCTCGAATAAACGGCTTGACCGATTTGCCTGACATGTTGTATAAAGACAGTTCATAGGGCAGAATAGGATATAGAAAACTTTTTTTCTGGATATCAAGTCAGGGGGTCCAATTATTTTTAACGGAATTTTGTAAATATAAGACCACTTCTCGAATAAACGGCTTGACCGATTTGCCTGACATGTTGTGTAAAGACAGTTCATAGGGCAGAATAGGATATAGAATACTTTTTTTCTGGCTACTATTTTGGTTTTACTGGATTTTTCACGCGCGTTTGATTCTTTAAATACCTCACTTTTACTTGCTAAGCTTAATTACTACGGGTTTGATTCTAATGCTATTCATTGGTTCAATTCCTATCTTAGCGACCGTGCGCAGTTCGTAGAAATTAATAAGGATAATGGGGTAACCTTAAGGTCTGAGAAACGACTAGTTAATAGAGGTGTACCACAGGGTTCGATACTTGGACCTTATTATTTATATTATACAGTAGTGACATAAAAAAATGTATCTTCCATTGTAAATATCACATATACGCAGACGACATACAATTGTACTTATCATTTAATCCTGCAGACTTGCGGATTGCAGAAACCAAGATGAATGAGGATTTGCAAAGGGTACAGGCTTGGGCGGTGTCTAATTCACTTCTATTGAACGCAAAAAAAACAAAGTATATGATTATTGGATCCAAAAGTCAGATAGAAAGAATATCTTTGCTAAACCCATTATTAACAATTGGCGGGGATAAGATAGATAGAGTCTCTGAGGCGAAAAACTTGGGTCTGGTTGTAGACGAACAACTTCGGTTTGAACGCCATATTGCTGATACTGCCAGAAATTGTTTTTATCGCTTAAAAGTTTTATATAAAATACGAAATTACCTTAGCATTGAACTTCGCATTACACTAGTGGACTCGCTAGTGCTGTCGAAATTCAATTATCTTGATACGGTCTATGGTCCTCGAATATTGTCTAAGACCTCAAATCTCATTCAGAGAGTACAGAACGCGTGCGCGCGGTTCTGTTTCGATATACCACCTCGTGGCCACGTTACACCATTCTTAAACTCTCATAATAGTAAGTAAAGTAGCTTCGGCAGTCACAGTAAGCAGACGTGTTGACCAAATAATTAACGACTATATTAATTTACAACAAACAGAAATATGCTAAAACGTACAGTGTTAAATCTTAATTTTGTCTAACACTCGAAGTGACCCACATACTACGTTCTTCCTTGAAGCGCGGCGCAGCAGCGAGTACACGTGCACTGCATCGAGCGGCCGGAACATCGGGCGTAAGGGTAAAAGAAACAGTTGTATCTTGTGTTCTTATCTCACCTTGCACTAAAATCAAACTGAGCGAAATGAGTGTCCAACGCTCGCCACAGCGCAGAGATTTACCACCAGTAGGTCCAGGTGGATCACATTCACAACCAGATTTGTCTAGAGCAGGTGATTATGAGTCTGATAGTTCGACACCTCTCAGAAAAAGGAAACAAAGAGAGTGTGATTGTGATTGCAACCAAATGTTGATAAATGCACTACAATCGTTCCGCTCAGATATGATAGCGGCTTTGGAAGCTAACATGAAACCTATGAAAGATGATATTTCTGCTATGAAAAATCAAACAGATCAAATCAAAATTACCGCTGAAAAGCTTTTGTCTGAAAACACGTCTATCAAATCTGATATATCCGAACTTAAAGAATCCAACTCAGTAATGGAGTTGAAAATTGCTAAGTTTGAAACTGACATGGAGAAGTTAAAAACCTCGACAGTCCAGCCAACAGCGTCAAACATATATGATACTGAAAAGCTGATAAATGAAGTTCAAGAAAGAGCTTACAGAAGTAAAAATATTATTGTAGTTGGTCTGCCAGAATCGACAAATGTGGATGTTTCTATCCGACGATCAGAAGATGTGAAATCGGTACAGAATATTTTTCAAAACGCATTATCTGTCTGCCCCAAGATAACTAATGTGATAAGACTCGGAAAATTCTTTACAAACAAAGTTCGCCCTTTAAAAGTGTGCCTTGAAAGTACCCAGGAAGTTCATTCTTTAATGAAAATCAAACAGCATCTGCCGGCAAACGTCAGAATATATCGCGATCAGACCCCTACCGAAAGAACCCTACTTAAACAGCTTAATGAAGAACTGAACAACCGCAAAGAAAAGGGAGAGAAAGACCTTATTATCAAGTACATTAAAGGTACTCCTCAAATTATCCAGACTACGTCAAAAAACTAAATGAATCGATCTCGCCAAAAGTCCAAAATAAAAAAGATGATACAATAACTTACCAATTATGTCATACATACGAAGATTTTGAGATGTCTAAGTTATCACTAAATTTTTTCTATGCTAATGTGCGAAGTATACGGAGAAAAGGAAAATTCGATGAATTAAATTCTGTTTTATAATGCATGAAAAGCACCACTCACTTTATCATATTAACCGAAACCTGGCTAAAATCTAAAGAAGAGGCTAATAACTTTCAAATAACAAACTACACGCACTATTACAACATTCGAATAGATACCACGGGAGGTGGTGTCTCTATTTACATCCACAATGACTTAACCCATAACCTTTCTGAAGAAACATATACCGGCGGCATAAACTATTTATGGGTCTACCTACAGAAATATGCACTAAATGTAGGTGTGGTGTACAATCCTGGTAACGCTAACAATAAGGATTTTTTGGAAGTCTACTCAACCCAACTTTTGAAAAGAAAGAGAGCATTGGTCTTCGGCGACTTTAATATTGATCTGCTTACCAAAAATTGCCTTACGAGAAAGTACTGTGGTATGCTTCGTGAAACGGGCTACAAAATTATAAATAATATTGAAGAAGAATATTGTACGCGAGATACTCCAAAAAGGAAATCTATACTTGACCATATCTGTTCCAATTTAAAAGATAAGAGTTTTCATATGGCTATTGTGGAATCACCCATGTCTGACCACAAGCAAATTATACTAGCTATGAAAAAATACAAGATTCCTGCCAAAAAACGCATGACATATGAAGCAATAGACTACAAAAGACTATATAAAACAGTAGAAGCGTCTATATGTACTCAAAACATTCAAACCTACACAAATTTAGAAAACTTCTTAAAATTGTGTATTAGTAATACCAAAACAATCAAAACTAAAATACTTAACCTACCTCAACAGGACTGGATATGTAAAGAAGTAATTGCGGAGATAAAATCTAGAAATGAGATGTGGTATAAATATAAACAAGACTTAAATAACGAAGAACTCAAATCACAATTTATTACAGAGAGAAACAAGACTGCTGTAACTATAAGAAACTCTAAGAGTAGTTACTATCACAAAGAATTTAAGAAATACGAAGGCGATCCGAGGAAGATGTGGAAACTTATTAATACTCTTTCTAACAACAAGATTAAATCAGATTGCACTCCTCCAAAACTTATAACTAAATCTAGCACACTAACTGACGGTAATGCTATATGCGAAGAATTTAACTTCTTTTTTTCGACTATTGGGTCTACCCTCGCTAGCAATATTCTAGCTCTGCAACCTAGGTCAGGTAATTTCTCAAATACATTACATCACTCTGTTAACTCACGAGGCATCACACTCACCCAGTACTCCGATGACTCACTAAATTCCACATATCCTATCACACAGCACTCCAGTAATAATCTCAACTCCTCACATACTATCACACAACACTCCAATGACCAACTAAACTTATCACATACTATTACACAACACTCCAATGACCAACAAAATTCCTCACATACTATCATACAACACTCCTATGACCAACTAAACTTATCACATACTATTACACAACACTCCAATGACCAACAAAATTCCTCACATACTATCACACAACACTCCATTGATCAACCAAACTCCTCACATGCTATCACACAGCACTTCAATGACCAACTTACAACACAACACTCGAATAACCAGCTTTGTACTCTGGCCATATGTAAACAAGATGAAATCTTAAAAATGATACACGGACGTGACTCGAACTGCAGTACTGGATTGGACGGTATTAATACTAAGGCTATTAAATGCATTAATGATATAATATTAACTAAACTTACAGAGTGTATTAATCACCACCTAATTCACGGAATTTTCCCAAGTGAACTTAAGATCGCTAAAGTCAGTCCTATTTACAAAGCGGGTGCGAAAACGGACCCTAGTAACTACCGTCCCATTTCATTTCAGTCATTTCCAAAATTTTTGAGAAAGTTATCTATACGCGGCTAGATAAATACTTAACTTCTATTAGTTTCCTCTTTCAACACCAATATGGATTCCGGTCTCAATCTAACACTCTATCCGCAACAGTCGATCTTACTACAGAAATTAAAAGCAACATTGACAAAAAGAAGCTGGGTCTTGGCATTTTCATTGATTTAAAAAAGGCGTTTGACACAGTCAGCCACCCTCTACTATTGCGAAAACTAAGCGATATTGGAATATCTGGAACTGCGTTGATGATTTTTGAGTCATATCTGACAGATAGGTCCCAAGTCGTGAAGATTGGTACTAACCAAAGTTCTCCTCAACCTATAACTTACGGAGTCCCGCAGGGGTCTATACTTGGACCCCTATTATTTCTAATTTATATAAACTCCATATACAAAGTCAACCTACACGGAAAGATATCTCTGTACGCCGATGACACTTGTCTTTTTTACTTTGGTACATCCATTTCGGATATGGTGAACCAAGCACAGGAAGATTTAAATATTCTAGTATCATGGTTTCAAAATAATCTCCTTACCATCAATGCCTCCAAAACCTGCTATATCATATTTAAAGCTAAAAATAAAAAAGTTCCCTCGTTTCCACCACTAAAAATTGGCCAAGAAATACTGCAGCAAAAACATTTCGAAAAATATCTTGGACTGCGCTTAGATTCTCATCTAAATTGGAACATACAAATAGAACACATTCACCATAAACTTACATCTCTATTAGGCTCATTACGAAGTATAGTTCGGTGTCTACCTCATCACGTACGGAAAACAATTTATAACTCTTTAGTCAAACCACACCTACTATATCTCATTGAAATTTGGGGAAGTGCCCCAAAAACTAATTTAAAAGACTTACAAATTGCGCAGAACAAACTAATTAAAATGCTCTTTCATTATGACTATCTTACACCTACATTAAAAATTTACAAAGAAACTAAACTAATGAATATTAAACAACTTTATCACTATTGCACGTGTATACTTATAAGAAAAATCCTGAACAAAACAATACATACCCACATTACATTCACTAAAATACACCAAACTCATACACGAACGAGTCGTAGAAAGGACCACATTATACTGCCGAGCACCCGAACAGACCACGGAAGAAGAACAATAACTTTTGCAGGAGTACAAATCTATAATAAATTACCGAAGGAAGTTAAAAAGTCATCTACATTTAACATCTTTAAAAATAAATTAAAAAGTCACATACTGAATGACATCACACTAATGTAGTGTACGCTAACTTTCTGTACAATAGTTGCACTGTGTCACATCAAGATAACTTGTTTTAGGTGTAGTGTGAGTCACAAGTAGGAACGACGTTAACTATTTTCACTAAAGTGGGTGGGTACCCACATAGTTAAATAATTTTTGTATGTGAATTAATATAGGTTTTATAAGTTTTATTGTTAATGTAGTTAAGTCGAAGTTACGTAACATTATTACATACTGTACTAAGTTTCCATGTAAGTGAAATTGTATTTCTTTATGGAAATAAATATCTTTAACCACAATATCTTAAATATGAAGCACAGAAGAGATTTACATCTTGCTGTCCTTCTATTTGGCATTGTTAAAACTAAAAATCCACCTTATCTTTACTCCAAATTAGTCTGGTCACAGAATCATAACAAGTACGAAACTCGTGCATCATCATATTTAATGAGTATACCACGACACGGCACGGCAGCATTTTGTGGCAGTTTTCGTTTTTGTGCCACGAAGTGTTGGAACTCGCTTCCTCCACCACTACGTCTAATAGCTACAAAATTCACTTTCAAATTAAAATTTAAACGGCGCCTGTTAGATGTACAAAAATCGACTATGTAATAGTAACCTAGCATTTTAATTTAGATAATTTATATACATCGAATATCAAAATTAAACGAGTTAGAGTGCTTGTTATGTCAGTACTCTGCACTTACTATTGTCTCATCCCCCACTATCTTGCTATGTTTTTATTTATTTAATTTCTATGTCGCGGGTATATGTATTTTGCCTTGTTGTACTTATACTGTCACTGATTTATAATACCTATCAGATCACTTTATTTTCAAACTTGTTGCTACTTTATTATATTAATAATGTCTGTCTACTCAAAGCACTATTTATTTAATTACTTTTTTATTGCGTTTTTTAATATCAATTTAAAAATATGTATATACATGTTAATGTATATACATATTTTTGACGGAGACGTACGGATGTAGTATAACTACTACATAGATAGAAATCCGTACGTCTCCTTAGGGCTGGGCTGAAAATCAGTGCTGCGGTTCTTCAGAGTCACAGCAATATGCTGAGCCCAACCCTTTTCCAACGGCTATGTTCACGTCAGCGATTCTCAACATCATGTTTACATTTTAAAAAATTGTGTTTTTATTTTTGATTCGCTAGTTTTTAGTAAAATTGTTAATTTTATTTGTAAATTTGGTCGTTGGAATAAACTATAAATCAATCAATCAATCTATCGAGTCAGGGGGTCCAAATATTTTTAATTGAATATTGTAAATATAAGTCCTCTTCTCGAATAAACGGCTTGACCAATTTGCCTGGCATGTTGTATAAAGACAGTTCATAGGGCAGAATAGGATATAGGATACTTTTTTTTGGCTATCGAGTCTGGGTGTCCAGATTTTTTTTATTGAATTTTGGGTATGTGTGGCCACTTCCCAACTAGCAAAATCAGTACTTAAAACGATCTCAAGACTACTTTTATTTTCACTTATAAGAAACTTGTATCATACTACAAAGCTGGATTTGGGCGCAGTTATAGGAGCGTTTAATTCTATAACTATCGTATAATAAACTTATAAAATGTTACTAACCCCTATAATATACTTGGCGAAGCGCAATAACTTCTATAATGATATGAAACTACATATTTACAAACTTAAACGCTCTTGTTAGTATCTGACATAAGTATCTTACTAAAGCAATCTTGTTTATAATGCACTAGTAATGTACTTAGTTATAAGTTTATTTATCAAAAAATAATATAATATACTGGTTATCTTTGTTGTTGTTTTGGCTAGTAATTCCGGTTGTTTTTTGGTAAATACTTAATAAATACGCAAGTACTATTTCTATTACTATTATATTGTATAATATTTATAGAAGAAAATTACTAGAAATATAATGTTAATATAGTGAGTGAACTCGTGGGGAAGTCACTTTTATTGTATATGTGTACCGCAAATTAATTAATTTCACAATGCCCTTCGAAAAATAGCACATTATTATATGGTTGTAAAAAATAATTTTATCAATTCTTATTAATATTCGCCATGTTTTGAAATTGCCCTTCAATAAGTACTTTATAGAAACATTATAAGTAAATTAATACTTGTAGTAGTTTCAGTCAAGATAACTCGCCTCCATTTTAAAACAAATTAGGGTTCCCTTGAATATTATATGTATCCGGTCGAATTGAGAACCTCCTCCTTGTTTTTGAAGTCGGTTACAAATCAACGAAACTGTTAGTTTTAGTTGATTTTAAAAATAATTACAATGCGGTTGCATTTCTTAATACTTTTTTCACGATTTTTTATTAACACTTTTTATTATAGTTGAAAACAGTTGCTTCACTGTAATTAATAAAACAGTGACACTAAATATAAGTATGTTGATATTAATTGTTGAAAAATTTGAGCATTTCTATGCTTCTGATTATTTTTATGATGTAGCTACTGCTACGCTGAAATATTTCGTTAACTTACTAAGTAGTAAAGCTTTAATTATAAAACATCATGTGACTGAGATAACTCATTACTGAGACTGATTTAAATAATATCTGATTGATAAAACATAATTGTAATGAAGTATTATTTTATTTAATGGTCTTTATACTTAAAATTACAACGTATTAAATTATAGCCCAGATTCGCATTTCTTTAAGCATTTCATGTTTTTTAAGTCAGTGGTTTCTTTGATATCTAAATTGTATTCTTCTTCCTAATTTTTAACTTCTTCACTTTCTGAGTAGTACGCTACGGGTGAAAAAATATTTTTGGTCGCGGAACCCTCATCTTCTTCTCCTGTGTTTGTACTTAACGCGCTTGCTTTACCTGACCCTGTTGATTTAATTTCCGAAGAACTGGGCTAAGGGCTTCATTAATTGTTTATTCCTATTTGTCATTTTTCTCCTGTAACCACTCCTTTTTAATTGTATTCAATCACTTAAATTCATGTTCAACCGATTTTCTCAAGACGTAGGGGAACAACTTAATCTCAACAAAATGGCCGACTTTTACTAATAAAGTGATTGATCTAGTAGTTTATAAGCTTTGATAGTCTTTTAGCGCTCATATGGAATACTATTCTATTTATAAAAGTTTCAAGCAAGACCATAATAACGCAAACTTATAGTGATCTCGGCTAAGTATGTTATAATATCTTGTTCTCTTAAAAAATGCTACTATAAGATCAAAATATTATTCAGAAATATTTGGTCTTATTAAAAACAATTATAGGACAATTATTCCTAAATTTATCCTAACAGACAATCTTGTAGCTAACTATAAGACTGGTATATAAACGCAAATGATCTTGAGTATATCTACGCTTGTGAAATGCTATTACTAGTAAAAGTGTCCTATAAATGTTTTGTAGATTAGTCTTGTAGCGAACTATTAGATCGACATATGAAAACTAATGTACTTGAGTATGTTAAAGCTTGACAAATGCTCTTATAAGTTATAGAGTCTACCGCAATGCCTTTATAAGATCGTTATAAGTAGTGACAGACTTATAATTTTTTTTATAGGATTACTTTGCTTGTTGGGTTATCAGCTAAACGGCTTGACCGATACGGCTGAAATTTTCTACATATACAGCTCATTATGGCATAGAAGCACATAGGATACTTTTTTTCTGGCAGTCGAGTCCAGGTGTCCAGATTTTTTTTATTGAACTTTGTAAATGTGTGGCCTCCTCTCAGTCAAACGGGTCAACCATTTCAGCTGAAATGTTGTGCACAGACGGTCAATAAGACATAGGATACTTTTATTTGGCTGGCAATTTCGGGTGTCCATAATTTTATTATGGAATAATGTGTTGCCTCTTATCAAATTTTTCAAATTGATTTCGATTCAAATTGATGTCAAATTTATCCCTAATGTCATCGGTAATGACTTAGTAGGTTATAAAAACTGTCAGGGTCATAAAAAGTCGTAAAAAATTTCCGCGCTCGCTTCGTTTGCGCAGTGATAGCGCTCGCACAAGCATTTATTTTATCTACTTTGAATGTAATATTTCAGAAACTTTTGTATTTTAATAGCCACATGCATCAAAACGAGTCATAAATTGAAACAGAACAACCTTCAATAATCATAATTATTATTAACCTGAAATTAAGTGGATATCAAATTTATCCCTAATGTCATCGGTGTTGACTTATTAGGTCATAAAAACTGTCAGGGTCATAAAAAGTCGTAAAAAATTTCCGCGCTCGCTTCGCACGCTCAGTGATAGCGCCGCTCGCTGCGCTTGCGCAGGCATTTGTTTTATCTACTTTGAAGGTAATATATAAGCAACTTTTGTATATTAATAACCACATGCATCAAAACGAGTCATACATTTAAACAGTACAACCTTCAATAATCATAATGATTATTAACCTTAAAATAAGTGGATATCACGTTTTACCTGAGTGTCATCGGTGTTGACTTAGTAGGTCATAAAAACTGTTAGGGTCATAACAAGTCGTAAAATTTTTCGCAGTAATAACGCTATATAGCGTATAATAGCGTGTTTCAACAGCCCGTAAAATTTTTCGCAGTTATAACGCTATATAGCGTATAATAGCGTGTTTCAACAGCCTCATACATTAGACTGACTCAAAAACTTAAACAGCAAAACCTGGTAAACCTTGGTTAGGTTTACCAAGTAATTTTTAACAATAGACGATATCGAGTTCGACCTAAGAGTCTATAGTGAGTTGATTATTAGATCGTAAATTTGTCAGGGTCATAAAAAGTCAGTCAGTCAGTCAGTTTCAGGACAGTGTTGAGTCAAACATTTAAACAGCACAACTTCGTATACCTAACCAAAATGATTAATGACTTTAACAATAGAGGATATTGAGTTCGACTTTAGGGTCATCGATCATCGATCTTGACCTCAAAGGTCATAAAGACTCAAATAACGCGGGCGAAGCCGCGGGTAACAGCTAGTCCACCATAAATCGGTGGCGCCTTTTAGTGTCTCTGGATGTCCGATTATAAAATGGGGATTGTGGAATCAAATCATGCAGTTCCATTGCACACTCTCCGAAATGTATTCGATAGAAAACCGATAAGCAAGCGACTTTGCGGCGATGCGCGAGACTCTGGAGTATCTTGCTTACTAGTATATACTCGTATTGTCAGTAATGGCAATTGTTTGACATATTTATTGATTGTCCAATATGCGTGCGTTCAGAAATGTATGCTTACAAGCAACATAAAAAAGTGTATATATTTCCAAAAACCATTTTTACCAACTTTTATTCTATATCTGTATTGCCATAATACATTAATAAACTTAATATCTCTTTTGTATTCATTTATTACGTACATAAAAGCCTAAATTAAGTTCATCTAAAAGGTAACACGACATTCACTGTCTGTTAGGTGGTACGAAGTTCGCCGGGCCAGCTAGTTATACATATTTGTTGTTGTTGACAATGGGAAATGCTAGATGTTTGTGACTATAACCAATTAATATGTCACTGTAAATTACAATTTCTAATTAAAGCAAAGCCAAGCTTTATAAAAAATAAAAACCGGCCAAGTCGAGTTGGACTCGCCCACCGCGGCTTCCGTACCAACGTTGGTACGAAGTTCGCCGGGCCAGCTAGTTATACATATTTGTTGTTGTTGACAATGGGAAATGCTAGATGTTTGTGACTATAACCAATTAATATGTCACTGTAAATTACAATTTCTAATTAAAGCAAAGCCAAGCTTTATAAAAAATAAAAACCGGCCAAGTCGAGTTGGACTCGCCCACCGCGGCTTCCGTACCAACGTTGGTTATTACCTATTGAGCTAGACCTCTAAATTGTATGAGGGCTCATGTAACTCAGAGGTCTACCTTAATTGGCCTAATCTATATATGTATGGGGGCACCCACAGATCTATATATCCATAGATAACGCCAATGTATGCTTCCTGTGTCCGAACCCGGCCAAAGCGGCCAGGTTGGCCGCCGCTACTTACAGTCCGCGCGCGTCTGTTGTTGTAGCCGGACGGCCGCAAAAACCACAAAAATGCCTCGTTGCGCGATAATTAACTGCAACAGCTCAACAATTTCAACCCCCAAAAGGCAAGGAAATATTTCCCATCACAGGTAAGTTATTTTAAAATTATGATATGCGTCAGTTCATTTTAAAACTAACTTTTAAGTATTCCAAGCTGTGATTCCAAGAATATACCAAGTAACTATAGATTAACGTTAAGTAAAACGATTTACATTACATTGCTGCGTTTGCTTTGATTGTTTGATCTGACGTTGTGTGTTAAGAGACAATGAATATCGGAGCAAGCGATACTTTCGCGATCTCTTCAACTTCGTAGTACAGGCAAATTCTCATTCGTCTGTCAAATCTCGCGACTAGTGTTGTTTGTTCTACAACATATATCAATAATCGATTTTATTCGATATCGGACAGACGAATGTTAAAAGCACAGTTTTACAATGATACAGTTAGGAATCGAATGTACTTGCGCTGAGCAACGGCGGGGCAGTCGCGGGGAGGCGGGCGGCGCGCGGCGCGGACTGCGTCCCACAATCTCGCTTAGTTTGTGGGATCGACCATTGGAGCAGACGCTACCGTGACATTTCAGCTAGGCTATGCTGTAAGCTATCTCGACAGCGGAATCCGCGGTGAGATTTGAATTTCGTATCACGAAATTCAACCGTATTACTAACTTGATACGATTGAATTTCGTTGTACGAAATTCGAATCTCACCGCGGATTCCGCTGTCGAGATAGCTTACAGAATAGCCTAGCTGTAGTCGGGTTTGGTTTTTACCCGACTACGGTCTAGCAAAAGGGAAGGTTATTATTTTTGACCGGTATGTGTGTATGTATGTATATAATATACATGTGTACACATAACGTACTTTACATACTTACAATTTACGTATATATTGTTATGTAGGTATGTATGTATTAGAGATGCGCCTAGTACTCGTTTATTAGTCGATTTTCGGTACACTCGGTGTTTATTAGTACTCGTAGTCGGCCGAGTAACACGGTTGACAACAGTTACTCAACATTACTGAACACAAACAATCGGTAGGTTAACTAACCTAACCTATACATATGTCAAACTTCTATACACCAATTACCTTTCTTCTTATTTTTAACCGACTTCACAAAAAAGGACGAGGTTCTCTATTCGACTGTATTTTTGTTAGGGTTCCGTACCCAAAGGGTACGGGACCCTATTACTAAGACTCCGCTGTCCGTCTGTCTGTCTGTCTGTCTGTCCGTCTGTCACCAGGCTGTATCTCATGAACCGTGATAGTTAGACAGTTGAAATTTTTACAGATGATGTATTTCTGTTGCCGCTATAACAACAAATACTAAAAACAGAATAAAGTTAAAAATAATAGAGGGTCCCCATACAAGTAACGTGTTGTTTTCGGCATTTCACGCCATCTATGTACGCTTAGTTAGGTAAGCGTCCCATAGATGGCGTTATATTGAAATGTCGATTCCTAACACCTTTGTTAGACGTTAGATGGCGTTATAAGAAATAAAATGTTTAATAATTATTATTTTTTGCTGGCGAAAAATGATAGTGGTATTTTTTGCTCGATCTTATAAAATACTGTAGTGTGGTACGGAACCCTACGAGTGCGAGTCCGACTTGCACTTGGCCAGTTTATTTATGTTTGTTACCTAAGAACTTTGTCAAATCTTAACCGATTTGAAAAAATATTTGTTTGTTTGAGAGATTCTGCCTCCCGTTTGGTCCCATTCAAATTTTATCGTCTCCACAAACGAGATGGAGATAATTGTATGCAAATTAGATGACACGATTATAACTAGCCAGTACTTTGACAATCGCGACATGTGAAGTCGGTTTTCTTTCGTTATAAACGATCTTAAATCGTGTACGATTTACCTATAGCCGAAAACAAGAGAACGGATAGCGACGGGACATGACGGCGGGGGTGCGGGCGGCGAGGTACCGCTCGCTCGCGGATGGCACGGCAGAACATGTACAAACTTGTATTCGCGCCTTTAAGGATGTGTCTAAGGTGGCGATCTGCGTATATTTATTTTAATTTTAGTTTTTAAAAACCCTTGCACATTTACGATTGATAGCGTATGTACCTACTCGGGCGGCGGTGTCGTCCGACTCCAAAGGCGATTCTCAACTGTATGATTCTAAAACTGTGCCAAATATAACCATTGATAAAAACAAGCTCATAAATAAAGATGTGTTTCAGACTTTGCAGATAAACTCACTTAAAATACAATAGTTATTTATGATACTAGTGCGGTAAGTTGGTTTTTACAAACGAGTAGACGAAATACGAATGTAAGCCCGAGACGAAGTCGAGGGTTTACCATAGTCACGATTTTTTTAAAACCAATATCCGCACGTGTGTCATACAACGTTTTTCAGCAAATTTGCGAGAAAACACTATAATTGGTAATAAAACAAACATAAATGAAATAGTCAAAAAGTCGATACAATCTTTGACGTTTACGTAATATGAAAATGGCGCGAATTTGCAAATGGCACCACGTGTATGAAAAATTAGAACTACATCTTTCGCCTCATTTACTCTTTAGTATTAATGTGAGACAAATGTATCAAGCAAACGTGCTTTCAAGGAGGTCCTATTATTCAGCTTATTTATTCTCGCAATATGAAACTCCTTTGTGGAATTCTTATATAGGTTATACGGAAATTTAAAAAAAAAACCGTAAATGATACGCACGGTGCCATACATGGGAGCGTGTGGTAAATACTTACCGCACTCGTGCAGTATAGTATATTTCATTACAAGTGCGGAAACGCTGTCATTGCAAAGAGTTCTGACAAATGTCTACCCGAGCCGAGGCGCAGCCGAAGGCGAGGGTTGACAGTCGGATCAAGTTGCAATGACGGTCCCGCACGTGTACTGAATGACTGTTTTTAACTTTCGCATTTCATAACCGATATTTTCTAACATTATTAGACCGTATCTGTTGTGTTTTTAACTTGCATTGTTTTTGTACCAGTTGATAGCGAAGATGTGAATTGAATCTTTTGAATCGTATCGAGACGAAGGGGCATCGGCGGCATATCGGTGTCTTTGAATCGGTTTGGATTTCCCATCACTAAATTTCAGCTGTGACGTCACAGTAGGTGTTCAAAAGTTGGCACGCTCGGTTTGTCGGTTTCGATACAAATCGTGATACTAGGCGTTATCTATTGTATACCAGCTATGCCCCGCGGCTTCGCCTGTGTTAAAAACTACTTTCATTTTTTTTTTTCATAAGAACCATCTCCTGACGATAAAAAACACGACAAAAAAAGAATTAGTGAAATCGGTCCAGCCGTTCACGCGTGATGCCGTGACCAAGGGAAATTGGGATTAATTTGTATAAGATATGATATCTGTGGGGGCACCCTTTACTTTTTATCTTTTTTTATATTTTGAAATTTTTCCT
Source organism: Cabera pusaria (assembly GCA_954871355.1). Classification (NCBI taxonomy): domain Eukaryota; kingdom Metazoa; phylum Arthropoda; class Insecta; order Lepidoptera; family Geometridae; genus Cabera; species Cabera pusaria. Next base: position 25,167,958 of record OX940902.1, read on the forward strand.
TTATTTGTGCTGTAAGACCTTGCTTCTTGCTAAATTTCATGATTCTAGGTCTACGGGAAGTGCCCTATAGGTTTTCGACCCAAAACCTATATGGTACTTCCGGCTGACCAAGAATTGTCAATTTTGGTTAAAAGCAAAGTCTTATAGCATAAGTAAAGAAAAAAATAAAAAGTGGAAAATTAAGATAAATTTTGGTACTTACAAGTTTATGCGAAAACCTAAATTTGCCCATATCTTTTTATCGTGTTGACTCAGGACCTTGATTTCTATACACCTTATAGGGACTATATACTATAGATCTCAGTATCTGGTATAAATTTCAACTTGCTAGATCCACCCCCTTCCTAAAATAATCTGTGGTGTCACATGGACAGACAGACAGACGGACAAGAAAGTGATCTTATAAGGGTTCCTTTTTTTACCTTTTGAGGTACGGAACTCTAAAAACAAGTTATTAAACCTTGAGCTTCAAAGGTAAAGCTCCAAATGGGCAAAGAAACAAAATTAACAGGTAGAAAACAAAAAAAAATCTCGAAAACTAAAACAAATCGGACACTGTACAATATACACTATAAATGGGGGTCCAATAGATGCACAGTGGTGTCCTCTACTATCAATGCTGCTTTTTTGATCCACTGGTAATGAATTATCCTGTCCTGCAGATGTGTGGCAGTGAGAGAGGCTAGAGGTTAAATTAATATGTTATATAGATAAAGTGTGTTGTATCAGGACATAGTAACGGAGAGCCCGGACTTCGAAGTGAGCGAGTTCATCGGCATGGTGCGCGAGCGCATGTACACGCGCAACGCGTTCGCGCGCCAGTTTGTGGCGTCCTGGGTGGCCGTGCTGGACGCCGTGCCCGGCATCGACCTGCTGCCGCACCTGCCGGACCTGCTCGACGGACTCTTCAAGATGCTGGACGACTCCGTGCCGGAGATACGCCGGATGTGAGTCGCTCCTACTGTTCTCCTCTTACGATATAAGATGCTGGACGACTCCGTGCCGGAGATACGCCGGATGTGAGTCTCTCCTACTGTTCTCCTCTTACGATATAAGATGCTGGACGACTCCGTGCCGGAGATACGCCGGATGTGAGTCTCTCCTACTGTTCTCCTCTTACGATATAAGATGCTGGACGACTCCGTGCCGGAGATACGCCGGATGTGAGTCTCTCCTACTGTTCTCCTCTTACGATATAAGATGCTGGACGACTCCGTGCCGGAGATACGCCGGATGTGAGTCTCTCCTACTGTTCTCCTCTTACGATATAAGATGCTGGACGACTCCGTGCCGGAGATACGCCAGATGTGAGTCTCTCCTACTGTTCTCCTCTTACGATATAAGATGCTGGACGACTCCGTGCCGGAGATACGCCAGATGTGAGTCTCTCCTACTGTTCTCCTCTTACGATATAAGATGCTGGACGACTCCGTGCCGGAGATACGCCGGATGTGAGTCTCTCCTACTGTTCTCCTCTTACGATATAAGATGCTGGACGACTCCGTGCCGGAGATACGCCGGATGTGAGTCTCTCCTACTGTTCTCCTCTTACGATATAAGATGCTGGACGACTCCGTGCCGGAGATACGCCGGAGGTGAGTCTCTCCTACTGTTCTCCTCTTACGATATAAGATGCTGGACGACTCCGTGCCGGAGATACGCCGGATGTGAGTCTCTCCTACTGTTCTCCTCTTACGATATAAGATGCTGGACGACTCCGTGCCGGAGATACGCCGGAGGTGAGTCTCTCCTACTGTTCTCCTCTTACGATATAAGATGCTGGACGACTCCGTGCCGGAGATACGCCGGATGTGAGTCTCTCCTACTGTTCTCCTCTTACGATATAAGATGCTGGACGACTCCGTGCCGGAGATACGTCGGATGTGAGTCTCTCCTACTGTTCTCCTCTTACGATATAAGATGCTGGACGACTCCGTGCCGGAGATACGTCGGATGTGAGTCTCTCCTACTGTTCTCCTCTTACGATATAAGATGCTGAACGACTCTGTGCCGGAGATACGCCGGATGTGAGTCTTCTACTCCTACTGTTATCAGTACTGTATACTGTTGATCTCATTACAAAATTTCAACGAAAATTGGTTCGAACGAGATATAGTTAGCAGTTTTTGAAATATAGCAACTGCAAATATAACTTTGTTTTTCATGCAAACACTATGAAAAACAAAGTTCATTGATTTTGGTGGCGAAACATTATAGTTATAAAATACTCTACCGTGTTACGGAACCCTACGAGAGCGAGTCCGATTTGCACTTTTACTATACTTTTGTCTCTTTGCTGTCAATATTACTCCAGATTATTAGCAAAGTGGCGTGCTATAGGAGAGACCTATGTCCAGCTGTGGACTAATACAGTCTAATAATGATGAATGATGAAGAATGTATGTGATCCTGCATCACGCAAACATTATTTTACCGCAATGTTAGTACCGGATGCACTTGCTTCGTCAATAATTGTAAAATAATTTGAACTGTAGAAACATGTAGAATGTTTATAACCAGTCAAGTCGATGTATCCTAAAGGATCGCTGGCTCGATTGCGAACCCCGTTTGTGTAAAGGATATATATGTATATATGGCTTGATTTAATGGGTAGCTGACAACACAGTGAATAGTGTGTGGTGTTTGTTTCAGGTGTGAAGTGCAGCTGAGCGAGTTCCTCCGCACCATCAAGAAGGATCCGGCGCGCGTCAACTTCCAGGCCATGATCAACATACTGATCACACACGCCATGTCCCCCGAGGAGCTCATGCAGGTACGACTACCTCTCACTCGCGCGATACTACATTACCAGTCACTTGCAGCGTTAATTTCAGTCGTTGGCAAATAGTGTTGTATTACATAAGATAAAATATTTCCCAAGATGTAAGTGATGTTACAAGTAAAGCTTTGGGAAGTATCGATAAGAAGAGACCCGGAGAGGACACACGTGCATAAACAATTAATAACATTTAATCGCTCTGCTTCATTAGACAGCACGATGTGATGTTGTTACTCGTAGATGGGCAGAGAGGCTGTCCTCTTACCACAACAGTAAAGTACATACCGTGTGCACAGCTGACCGCCATCACCTGGATCAAGGAGTTCGTGGAGCTATCGGGGCGGGACATGCTGCCGCACGCGTCCGGCGTGCTGGCCGCCGTGCTGCCCTGTCTCGCGTACGCGGACGACCCCAGGAAGAGTATCCTTTCTCATCTTCTGTTATATGTCATGTATCTTTACCGGCGTCTTGATGTCGACCTATTTGCCGTGCTATTATCTGCACTACTTGTTATATAGAGTCTTACTGCGTCTTCCTATCGGGTCTATTTTAGGGCCCGGTAGCGTTATCGGGAGAATGGTCGGCCTTGATGCCAGAGGTACCGAGTTCAATCCCCGCCGTGCACCAATGGATTTTTCTATCGAATAATTTATGTGCGCTTTTCACAATGGCCCTCCGGTGAAGGAAAAACACCGTTAAGAAACCAACAACCCACGCATGGTGGTAGGACACTAACTAGTGTCCGTCTGGCCAGCTACCACCCTCAAGTTAGAAAATCTGTCGCCGAACATCTAATGTGTTCCGGCAGCTATCCTTGAGAGCCAGTTCCCATTCCAGGCCTAGCGTGCGTATACAGTACTATCTTCGACCGCATCATCACTTAATTACCAACAGGTGAGATGATCAAAACGCTAGCCTATAAGATATTAAAAAAAAAGAGTATTAGGGCGAAATTAACGTCCAAAATCCAAATAACTGCATTGTTGTATTGTCTGATAGTCACAGTTAGATATACAGAGTCACACTATTATTTACGTAATAAGTTACGATTTAATTAGACGGCGGCTGTGTGCGGACACTCTACACGGCGATGTAGGGGCGACTAACCCGTGACCGACATACGGTCAGCTCAGCGAATTGTTGTCACTACACGCTTATGTTGTGTCCTACATATCTCTCTCGACGGCACTCGGGTTACATGCGGACATCGGTGGATCCAAGTGTGGGGAATGTACTATTAAACATTAAACTCGCACATGCCGCGCGAGTCAGTTTTATAAACAAGTTCGAAATGTTTATCTCAATTTCTGGATCTCTCAGATCTCAATGAATCTTATAATGGGTCCACGAAAAAAAATAATTCAATCGGTTCACAATCGGCGGAGTAATCGCGTAACTAACGTACAAAGTAAAACATACAGACAAATTGAGATCCTCGATATAACGACAGCAACACGCCTACATTACCTTAACAACCAGGCTCAGGTATCCGCGAGACGGCCGCCACAGTGAACCTCCAGCTTACGAAGTTGGTCACGGAGCGTCCCGCAGTCCCCGCTCCCGCCGCTGAGGGGGACGAGCCGCCCCCCGCCCCCGCCGCCGGGGGGGAGGAGCCACCTCCCGCCCCCTCCGCCGGGGGGGAGGGGCCGTCCCCCGCTGCGGGCGCGGAGGGTGCGGAGGAAGGTCGACTCAACCTGGACGCGGTGGTGGGCGTGCTGACGCAGATGTTGCACCGCACCTCCGTGCACACCAAGGTGGCGGCGCTGGACTGGATCCTGCATCTATACAACAAGCTGCCTGGGGAGGTACTTTATTATGTTCTAGTGCCAACATCTAAATGTTTAAGTTCTCAAAAACTAGTACAAAATGTAACAGTAGAGAACCAAAGCTATCAACCAACATAGCAAGTTGAAGTGGCAGTGGGCTGGCTACATCTGCCGTAGAACCGACGGCCGCTAGGAGAGACGTGTTCTAGAGCGGAGACCACGGCTCGGCAAACGTAGTGTAGGACGCCCTCCAGCTAGGTGGAGCGATGGTATACGCGAGCTGTCTGGCAGCGGTTGGAAACGAAGTGCTGAAGATCGAGCTCAGTGGCGTACCATGGAGAGGCGTATGTCCATATGAACAGTGGAAGAATACTGGCTGTTAATGATGGTTACAAATGTTACTTTACTTTGTTTTTCATTACACTGGTTTTACAACATAAAGTATTGGGTGGGTGTGACCTTATTGCCACGACTAATTATTTGTTCTGTATGCTGAAGTTACGGTACGGGTATATGGGTGATTGATTGAATCCTATTTTGACATGTTAGGATGTTGTATTTTGATGTTCGATATAGTTAGGCGAGTAACAGAGCCCGGGGAGCGCCGGCTGGTGTCGTTCACCTGTACCATGTGTGTGTGTGTGTGTGTGTAGATGTACGTGGAGACGGACGGCGTGTTCGTGTGCGTGGTGGGCAGCCTCACGGACGCGTCTGACGACGTGGTGCGGCGCGCGCTCGCCGTGCTCGCTGAGATCTGCTCCTGCGCGCCGCACTCCGGGAAACCTGGTAACTTCTACTACTATTTGTTCTGGATAGTAGCGCTGTACCGCTACTTACGATGCGGTCTCATCTCACATGAAATATGTTTGTTCCTCGATTACTCAAAAATGTCTAACTGAACCGAGTTATAAAATTCTTTTTTTTGTTTGAAAGGTTATACTTTTCAGGTTGTCCTATTTAAATTTCATCGAAATATGTTCAGCATCTCCAGAGATATGGACATAAACATTTCAAACTTTGTACTGAAAAAAAGCAGCGCGGCATTTGAATCTTAAATTGATTTGATTGAGCTGGAGTCCAGCCCGTACTGCTATAAGTTGTATAGTGTTGTAGACGGACGGTGTTGTGCAGGCGAGCTGGAGTCCAGCCCGTACTGCTACAAGTTGTATAGTGTTGTAGACGGACGGTGTTGTGCAGGCGAGCTGGAGTCCAGCCCGTACTGCTACAAGTTGTATAGTGTTGTAGACGGACGGTGTTGTGCAGGCGAGCTGGAGTCCAGCCCGTACTGCTACAAGTTGTATAGTGTTGTAGACGGACGGTGTTGTGCAGGCGAGCTGGAGTCCAGCCCGTACTGCTACAAGTTGTATAGTGTTGTAGACGGACGGTGTTGTGCAGGCGAGCTGGAGTCCAGCCCGTACTGCTACAAGTTGTATAGTGTTGTAGACGGACGGTGTTGTGCAGGCGAGCTGGAGTCCAGCCCGTACTGCTACATGTTGTATAGTGTTGTAGACGGACGGTGTTGTGCAGGCGAGCTGGAGTCCAGCCCGTACTGCTACATGTTGTATAGTGTTGTAGACGGACGGTGTTGTGCAGGCGAGCTGGAGTCCAGCCCGTACTGCTACAAGTTGTATAGTGTTGTAGACGGACGGTGTTGTGCAGGCGAGCTGGAGTCCAGCCCGTACTGCTACAAGTTGTATAGTGTTGTAGACGGACGGTGTTGTGCAGGCGAGCTGGAGTCCAGCCCGTACTGCTACAAGTTGTATAGTGTTGTAGACGGACGGTGTTGTGCAGGCGAGCTGGAGTCCAGCCCGTACTACTACAAGTTCCTGCAAGCGCTGCTACGGCTGCTGGCCGCCGACGAGAACCTGCTGGAGGACCGCGGAGCCTTCATCATCAGGTGATCACAACACACCTTCCGCTCTGTACACCTAGCTTCTACCCGGCCGGGGTTTTTTTTATCGGGAGTGAACAGGTAGCTACTAGGTAAGCGTGTTGCATCGTGGACCGCGTCGTCACTTAACATCAGGTGAGATGGCGGACGAACGCTTGCCTATCTGCCATAAAGAAAACATAATATTGTATTATTATTCCTTACGAATTACCGAATATTTCATGATAACCTTAAATTCGTACGAAGCCTTTAAGAAATAACTATGCTGTCCGATGGGAAAAAATAGTGTTTGCAGCGTTATAACCCTCAAATAGTGTTTGTAGCGTTATAACCCTCAAACAGATACACTACCGATCTTGATTTGCCATAGTGGTTGTACTTTGTGAATTCAATTTTCTACCTACTAAGGTTTAGATTACCGATTGCCTTAAACGGAGTACCTCTCAAAACTGTTCAAGAATATGTCTACCTTGGGCAAACGTGCATTGGGTAGAAACAATTTCGAGAAGGAAACCCGTAGAAGAATACAGCTGGGATGGGCAGCATTCAGAAAACTGCCTCGAGTCTTTTCATCGCCGATACCACAAAGCCTTGAGACAAAAGTATTTGATGAGTGCGTCCTACCTGTAATGACATACGGAGCCGAGACGTGGACACTGACGGTGCGACTGATCCACCAATTCAAAGTCGCTCAGCGAGCTATGGAAAGGGCTATGCTCGGAGTATCTCTGAAAGATCGAATTCGAATAAAGTCATCCGATAGAGAACCAAAGTTATCGACATAGCTCAAAGGATCAGCAAGCTGAAGTGGCAGTGGGCTGGTCACACCTGTCGTAGAACCGATAACCGTTGTGGTAGACGAGTTCTAGAGTGGAGACCACGGCACAAGCGTAGGACGTCCTCCAGCTAGATGGAGCGATGATATACGCAAGCTGGCTGGCAGCGGTTGGAAACAAGGAGCCGAAGATCGAGCTCAGTGGCGTGCCATAGGAGAGGCCTATGTCCAGCCGTGGACGAATACTGGCTGTTAATGATGAAGGTTTAGAAGAAACAGCTTTCTGACAGACGGACGGAAAGCGAAGTCTCAGTAATAAGGTTCCGTCGGTATTCTTTGGGTCCGGAACTCTCAAATCAATGTTTATAATCGGAAAGGTTGCCACTACCGAATAGATAACGAATTCATTCTAAACGATATTTTCAAATTTGAATATACCCCAATTAAATTGGAATACGTATGCAGGAACCTACAGGGTACCCCACGTCCACCGACCTACAGCAGATATGTGTAGTCGGACTAGTCGGGGGCACTTGACAGTTTAATAATGTAACGTGCGGTGTGTGTGTGTGTGTGTGGCAGGCAGCTGTGCGTGCTGCTGAACGCGGAGGAGATCTACAGCGCGCTGTCCACCATCCTGCTGGGCGAGCGCAACCTGCGTTTCGTGGCCACCATGGTGGACGTGCTGAGCACCATGCTGCTCACCGCGCCCGAGCTGTACGACCTGCGCCTGCAGCTGCGCACCTTCCACCAGGTGCGTACCGCCGACCGCGCCTCTCTCACACCTGCTGACAGAGGTGGGGACCTCTGACGGACGGACGGACATCTAAGTCTGAATAATAGGGTTCCATTGATACCTTATGGGTACGGAGTTATAAAAATTATAATTATGTGACCTAACAAGTTGTTTATTTTGAATCACTAACAATAAGGACCCAATAAGGGGTCGTCCATTTATCACGTGGTGTTGTAACTACTTATGCATGAATATACGCCATTGCATATGCATCATTATTAAAACTTTTTTCCGAACGGGAGGCTTCGGTTCCCTGTGGAGCCACACGTGATCATTGGGCGATCCCTTACAATGTAGAACAGAAGTTTTCTTTACGTATTGTGTTCGTATGACATCCGAAAATGTTGAAACGAATGTTGTACAAGAAGATTTAAGCACAATAATTTTGTTTTCTACTCTGTTTTGACGGAGTGTGTATAGTATGTAAAGTGAGGTAAGCTGAACAAGCGCATGTTCCCGTTGCAGCCGACACACGGGCTGTTCCGGCGGCTGTACTCGTGCTGGTGCCACAGCCCCGTGTCGCTGCTGGCGCTGTGTCTGCTCACACACAACTACCTCCACTGCAACCACCTCATCGCCTCCTTGTATCCTTTACACGTGCCCACTGAGGCTAGTCTGCACTGGACACGTCTATCTATACTATACCTCGCGACTGTAACACCCTAGTCTCCGTGGAAGCGGAGAGATGTGTATCAACAACCAGGAAAAGTTCTTCTCGCTGCGTGACGTCACAAAGTGATGAAATGATACACACACGCACATGGCGACAGAAGCTCGCATATACTAAAAGTAGCTTACCACCATGAAGGAGAAAATCTACCGCCATAACCTTACGTGTTCCGGCAGCACATACTCGAATATTCAAGGCCTAACGTATTCACCATCTTTGACCACATCATCGCTCACCACCAGACGAGATAGTGGTCAAACGCTAGCCTATAAGATGTATAAAAAAACCTGCTGGTTGTCGATACACATCTCCGCTCACCTCAGCTCAAATAATGCATGCAAGCACTACAATTAATTTAATCCTTAAAAAATTGTGTAAGTCGTAGCTGAAAGCGTTAGAATATTAAGCCATTTCAGTAAATGGGCTAAAGCATGAATATAAGCCATTTCGTCAAATGGGCTAAAGCATGAATATAAGCCATTTCGTCAAATGGGCTAAAGCATGAATATAAGCCATTTCGGTAAATGGGCTAAAGCATGAATACAAGCCATTTCGGTAAATGGGCTAAAGCATGAATATAAGCCATTTCGGTAAATGGGCTAAAGCATGAATATAAGCCATTTCGGTAAATGGGCTAAAGCATGAATATAAGCCATTTCGTCAAATGGGCTAAAGCATGAATATAAGCCATTTCGGTAAATGGGCTAAAGCATGAATATAAGCCATTTCTTCAAATAGGCTAAAGCATGAATACAAGCAATTTCGGCAATTGGCTAAAGCATTAATATTAGCCAGTTCGGCAAATTGGCTAAAGCATGAATATAAGCCATTTCGGCAAATTGGCTAAAGCATTACGTGTGTACTTGTTGTCCGTTGTAACGTGAAGAGATATACATGTCAGTACTAGCAGTACTAGCAGTGTGAGTGTACAATAATGTTCATTGACTGGAGCCTCGCAGCGGTGACCTGGAGATAACGGTGGACTTCCTCACTGAAGTGGACAAGTTGGTGCAGCTCATTGAGTCTCCCATATTTGCATGTGAGTGTTCTTTTTTAACCGACTTCACAAAAAAGGAGGAGGTTCTCAATTCGTCTGTAAGTTTTTTTTTTGTTTATGTTACGCGATTACTCCGTCAATTCTGAACCGATTCGAATGATTCTTTTTGTAGTCGGTAGGGTACGTTTCCGAAATGGTCCCATTGTAATTTCATCGAGATCTGATAAGTATCTCCAGAGATATGACGATAAACGTCTCATACTTGTGACTGAAATTGACTCGCGGGGCATTGAAGTCGGTTGTTTTAATTTTTAAACTATCTTAATTATTTTATATATTAGACTAGCGACCCGCCCCGGCTTCGCACGGGTGTAATGCTGAGTAATCATTGTTAATATCGCCGCAACCGCTATGTCCCTCCATTTTAAATCTGTAATATCTTCGTAAATATTTATTTAAATTACATGATGTGAAGAGCCATATTGATCTGTATCAAATGCACAATTAATTTAAGGTACTTAATTGGATAAGGATTAATGCTATATTGCTTAAAATGGTATGAAATGGTTATTAAAAAATGGTTATTGTGGGTTATCCCTAAGAGATAGACATATACCACCGCGGACTTTTTGGACTTTGTGGACCTTTTTAAGGTGCACAATACTGTAGTATATTATTGTGATCCAACGCGTAGGGTTCAGCCAGCATTTAAAAAAATGTGTTTATATACGACATCACATTAGAAACCTCTAAAGTTATCAGTGTTTGTCTACTATATTATGCATATAAACTCTCATCTTGAATCACTCTATCTATTAAAAAAAAACCGCATCAAAATGCGTAGCGTAGTTTTAAAGATCTAAATACATAGGGACAGGGACTTTGTGTTATACTTACTACTATGTAGTGATAGTGAAGTGATAATCAAGCGTTTGACCGCTATCTCACCCGATGTTAAATGAAGATGTGATAGAGGATGTAGCACGCTCGCCTAGAAGATACCCGTTCACTCGCGATTTCAACCGCTACCGCGAGCCCGGATTGTACTTAACAGGAAACAGATGTGAATATAATATTGTATGTGTGTATATTTGTGTGATGTACGTGTGTTGTGTGTGTGTACAGACATGCGGCTGGAGCTGCTGTCAGGCGACAGTGCGGGCGCGCTGCGCGGCGCGCTGTACGGCGTGCTCATGTTGCTGCCGCAGACGGACGCGTTCCACGCACTGCGCGCGCGGCTGCAGTGCGCGCCCACCGCGCCTGCCCTGCTCAGGTACTTACACACACCCGGCAGTGGCACGCGCCACCTCCGTGGGAGCACATCGGTAGTCTCTCACTGGCCGGCCCATCACGGCCGCTTCCCTCGACCCGCGTAGCGTATAACACACCTAAAATTAACTTCTGCCACGGTGATATTATAATACAGTATTGTGACTCGGCCCTGTCCTTGAGATCAAATGAGTAGCTGCGCGGCAACCGGCGGCACCGCGCGGTACGTACTCGCGCATTAGGGCTGCCCGCCTACAGTATTTTAATGTCATTTACCTACTTGACGATCTTTTTTGTTATAAATATGAAAATACGGGACTTATCGCGCCTAAAACGACTGACACTGTCACGAGACGATTGACAGTCGTCTCGTGACCAAGATCAATGCAACTTGGTCGAAACGTCGAGTTAATGTTTTAGGCGCGATAAGTCCCGTATTTTCATATTTATAACTATGTGTTCAAATCGCGAAAGTTTAAAGTTTACGATCTTTCTAGTTTTTTGTGATTTTAATAATTAAAAGCTGTGCCCGCGACTTCGTCCGCGTGGAATAGTGTCTTTGGGTAGCATTTTTAAATATTTAGGCTAATTATTTTACAAATAAGACACATGCGTATCCCACCTACACCGCACCGTACCACGCTGCGCAATTCCCCCTCCCCTCTTCCTCCCCCTCGCCCTTCCCCTCCCCTTTCTCCTTCCCTTCCCTCCTACTTCCCTCTCCCCCTCCCTTTACCCCCCACTTCCCCTCCGCTCCCCTCTCTCTTCCCCCCACTTTCCCCTCCTCTCCCCGTCTCTCTTCCCCCACTTCCCTCTCCCCTCCCCTTTCCCCACTCCCCCTCCCCCCTCTCCCCTCCCCTTTCCCCACTCCCCCTCCCCCCACTCCACCTAACCTCCCCTTTCCCTCACCTCCCATCCCTCTCCCCCTTTCCCCTTCCCCTCACTTCCACCCTCCCCCTCCCCTCATTCCCCCTCTCCCCCTCACAAACATTGAATGACGTATTAATTTATATCGAATCAACAGCCTACAAAATAAGTTTCAAGCTTCTAAAATGACGATACTTCTATACAACTTTTCATCCCCCCTTTCAATCCCTTACAACCCTCTTTTCGCATTAAAAAGTAGCCTATGTCCGTTCTCAGGCTCTAGACTATCTGTGTACCAAATTTCATTTAAATCGGTTCAGTGGTTTTGGCGTGAAAGCGACACAGACAGACAGACAGAGTTACTTTCGCATTTATAATATTAGTTAGGATTATAGTATACTTAAATATCTTACTCAAAAAGTAAATTACAATGTAAATATTATTAGGTAGGTACCTGCCATTGATTACTCTCTTAATAATTTCAAAATGCTATTTCGTCTAATTCTATAATATACGTAAGTAGCTCAGTACATAAGTAAGTAGATTGTCTAGCCTAGAAACACACCTAAATACTAGTCTATTTTTAACGCAAGCGTCGACTATAGGTCACTCGTGTGAAATCGTGTCACTTTTTTCACCCTATCCATTTATTTATTTGTTAATCCAGTAGTGGAAAAAGCGAAATATCCACCTTTACAAAAAAGTAATTACGTACTAGTAGGTATATAAAAATAATTTTATACTCTTACTTTAGTTCGGAGCTCTCAGGTAATTTAAAAAATGTTATCTCAGGGTGCGTTATTGAAGAATTCAAGCATCCATAAACAGCACAATATATTTTAATTTTAAAGCACAATATAGTCTATAATTCCTCTGTGCCATATTAAGTATAATATTTATATATATTCTCAATCAATCAAATATTCACAATTCGCACGCTTACTATTTAGACCGTAATTACACGACCGTACCTTCACACGGTTCGTTCGTCACTGCGGCGCAACCACATTTATCGTGAGCTGTGTACCGAGTGTGTACCGAACTCGAGGCGCGTAGGCATGACGCGTGTTTCGACCGTTAGTATGGAGTCATAATACTGTTTATTATATTACCGTGCTTTTGCGTAGCTAAAATTCAGACGTTTACATTGGTGTTGGCAGTTATGACGACAAACTTGTAGGCAAATGGTTCCAGAGACTATAGCATTGCCGCAAAATGGCTCATCATCATCAGCCGGTGTCAATCCACTGCTGGACGTAGGCCTCTCCAAAGATGCGCCACTGAGCCCGATCTTCGGCTCTTCTTTTCCAGTCACTGCCCACTGCTTTGCGTATGTCGTCGCTCCACCTGGTCACAGGACGTCCTACGCTACGTTTGCCGATTCGCGGTCTCCACTCTAGGACAAGTCTACCCCAACGGTTATCAGTCCTGTGGAAGATATGACCAGCCCACTCCCACTTCAGTTTACTAATCCGTTGAGCTATGTCGATAACTTTAGTTCTCTGGCGAATTACTTCGTTCCGGATTCAATCCCGCAGAGAAACACCGAGCATAGCTCTCTCCATAGCTCGCTGAGCGACTTTAAATTGGTGGACCATTCGAATTGTGAGTGTCCACGTCTCGGCTCCGTATGTCATCACAGGTAGGACGCACTGGTTAAAGACTTTTGTCTTTAGACACTGTGGTATAGGCGACGAGAAGACTCGACGGAGTTTCCCAAATGCTGCCCAGCCCATCTTTTTTTTTATTTTTTTTATATCTTATAATATATTGATCTCTATATAATATCGTGGTCAAACGCTAGCCGCGTTTTACCATTATCTCACCTGTTTGTAAGTGATGATGCGGTGGAAGATGGTAAGCACGCTAGGCCTAGAATGGGAACTGGCTCTCAAGGATAGCTGCCGGAACACATTAGATGTTTGGCGACAGATTTTCTAACTTGAGGGTGGTAGCTGGCCAGGCGGACACTAGATAGTGTCCTACCACAATGCGGGTTTTTTTTTGTTTCTTAACGATATTTTCCTTCACCGTAATCTTTTGGATCTTCTCTGAATTTCCTTCTCGAAGTTGTGTTTGCCTAGTTGGAGCGTCTTCCCTAGGTAAACATACTTAGTGACAGCTTCGAGTGGGATTCCATCTACGACAATCGGTTCCGAAACAACGTGGTCGTTGTACATGACTTTGGTTTTATCCATATTCATCCGGAGACCGATGCGACGAGAAGAATCGGCTAGGCCATTCAACATCCTTTGTAGATCCTGCAGCGTCTCTGCCATAATGACGATATCATCTGCGAATCGTAAGTGAGAGATGTACTTGCCGTTGATGTTAATACCACAATATTTCCAGTCCAGCGTCTTAAACACATCCTCGAAGGCGTTAGTGAACAGTTTCGGGGATATGACGTCCCCCTGTCTCACCCCTCGACGCAGGTCATAGACATGTTTAGATCGCTGGTTCTGTACTTGTACATTCATCGTTGCGGCATTGTACAGACATCTCATCACTTCGATGTATCGCCAGTCGACTTGGCAACGCTGCAAGGACTCCAGAACGGACCAGGTTTCGATTGAGTCGAAGGCCTTCTCATAGTCCACAAATGCTAAGCACAGGGGCTTGTACTCTTCGGTCTTCTGTATAATCTGCCGCACTGTGTGGATGTGGTCTATGGTGCCGTAACCGCTTCGAATCCCGGCCTGTTCCCGAGGTTGAAACTCGTCGAGTCTTCACGCAACATGGTTCGTGATGATCCTTGAAAACAGCTTGTAGACATGGCTCAGAAGCGAAATCGGGCGGTTGTTTTTCAATCGGGTTTTGTCTCCTTTTTTGAAAAACAGAACAGAACCATGCTTCTGTTGCATGCCTGTGGAGTTCTCCCAGTGAAAAGAACGGAAGTAAAGAGCTACTGAAGCTGTTGAACGGCTGGAGCTCCTCCGGCTTTTAAAAGCTCTGTTGTGATTCCGTCTTCTCCTGGGGCTTTTCCATTTTTAAGCTGTTTAAGTGCCTAATTATATTGTAATACGGGACTTATCGCGCTAAAAACATAATTTTATTTGTTTAAGGGCCATCACGATCTCGTCTCGGCTAATTTCGGGCAGATCTTCTGTGAAGTGGCGGGTTAAGGTGGCTCTAGAATCCTCAGTATCGGGTATGGGCCTTGAAGCATGCGATGCGTAGAGCTTGCCGTAGAAGTCTTCAACTTCCGACAGAATCTCCGGCTTGGATGCGACGACTAGTGCAGTTGATGTTGTCAGCTTTGTAAGATGGTTTCTACCCAGAGGCTGCGTGAACACCTTCGAGACCCGATTCTGCTCGATTGATTCTGTAATCAAGAGCGTGTTAGAAGATCGGAGGTCGCGTCGCACCAGCTTCTTTATGGTTTTATTGCGCACCTGGTTAGTTGACAAAGCTGACAAAGGGTCTATTCGTCTCTCTTCCATTAGCCGAAGTGTTTCTGTCGAAAGTTTGGACTTTTTGCCCGCACGCTTGCTCACGCAAAACTTCGTCCCTTCATCCCTGAGGATTTCCACCACTTCTTCGAGTTTCTAGTCTATGTCATCTGTGGTTTCCAAGGCAGCGAATCGATTTTCCAATTTTAATTGGAATGTTTCGGACCCGACAACGGTTTGCAGTAAATTTGGTCGGAGCGTGGACTTCATCAATAGGAATCTCTCGGCTTTGAAGTCAATATCCAAAGAGCCTCGGACAAGTCGGTGATCACTTCCAGTATTAAACCTAGTCATCACTGAGACGAATATGCGCCGTTTGTCCGTAATGATGAAGTCAATCTCGTTTTTAGTCACAGTGTCGGGGCTTTGCCACGTCAACTTCCTTTGGGGCTGTTTCTTGAAGAACGAGTTCATTAAGAAAAGCCCCTCTTTCTCGAGGAAATTGACGAGCATTTGCCCCCTGTGATTCCTACACCCAAATCCGTGTGGTCCTATTGTCGATTCACTGCAAGTCTGTACTCCCACTTTGGCGTTAAAGTCTCCCATGACAACGTTTTAGTGAGCCTTGGAGGAGGTGTGTAGAGCTCTGGAGATATCTTCATACATGCTCTCCACCTCATCAACCAAGTGTGTCGAGGTCGGTGCGTAAACCTGGATAACCTTAAGGCTGTACCGCTTGGTTAACTTAATTATGAGGTACGCTACCCTGGTCGACACACTGGAGATTTCCACAACGTTGTCACTGAGAACCTTGTTGACCAGAAACCCGACGCCGCCTTGGGATGGCTAATCTCCTTCTCTGTAGTACATAAGATGGCCCGATTCTAAGGTTATGGTGTCCTCTCCCTGTCTTCGGACTTCACATAACCCCAGAATGTGCCATCTTATGTGTTTCAGTTCCTCCTCCAGCTGCGCCAGATGATCGTCCAGCGGAATCGTGCGTCCATTATAAGTTGCGAGGGTCAGTTTGTTTTGGCGGCCTACCGTAGCCCGGGGATTCTTAGCACCCCCTGCCCTGCCGTTACCATGACCGTCGCCGTGGTCAGGAATAGCAGGGCGGCCGGGAACTGGGGGCCGCGGCTTAAGGTTACCTTCCATATTAAAACGCATCCCTTGGGAGGGATATGCCCTAATCGCCACGCTGGGCAGGCGGGTTGGCGATCGCAGGACGCTTCTCGCACCGGCCTGTACAATTTAGCTACGCCATAGATACGAAATGGTTATACCGCCATTTGTCGGTCGCCAGAGCCCCGTCTGTAGGGCAGCAGGATGCACCACGGGCAGGTGAGGTTGGCTGGGAGCACTAAGGTAGTATTTATGCTCCCTTACATCCCAAAATGGCTACGAGCTAAAAAAGATACGAGAGTTGGATGGTCCACTCATATTTCGGAGAATGGACCATCCAGCTGTCGTATATTTTAAGCAATACCAAACCAAATAACCAGCCCAATCTTACTGGAGTCAGTATTTTTTTTTAAATTTTGGATTGTCAAGCGTTTAACTACTTTCTCATCTAGGTGATGATGTGTTTCAAAATGTAGCACGCGTGCCTAGAAGATACTTATTTACTTGCGTCTTGATGAAAAGAAGATGGTAACTTCCCGGCAACACAGACTTAGGCAAGGAATTTCACTCCTCGGCAGTACCAATGATGAATGTGGAAACAAAACGCTTCGTAAAAATTGACGAAATGTCCAGCATGTAGCGGTTGCGCATATTGCGCATATTAGTACGTGGCCGGTTGAAGATAAGATAAGATAAAAATTTATTGCATGAACTTTGTATACAAGTTCTTACACTTATATTAGAGTAGCAACAGTTTTCCCATTGCGGGCAACAGTTTTCCAAGAAAGGGGATGAAGGAATTAGTTCGTGCAGATGAGTGGCACACTCTCCGAAATGTTTCCGATAATATTAGACCGATAAACGAGCAACTTTGCGGCGGTGCTCGAAGCTTTGGAGCCCACTTGGTTTGGTCACTCTGTACGTAACGGGATATTATTGAAAAAAGACATTTCAAGGCCATAACATACATTCGGGATCCGGGGAACACAATAACATGCCCCCTGGAGGTTAATGACCTTTGATCTCCACATCAAATACATAGGATAGGTTACCTAACCTAACCTAATGATTTGCGTGGCGGCAATAGCCCAATGGATAAGGTGTCGGAGTGGCGAATCGAGGGGTCGTGAGTTCGATCCCCACCCCACCCATTGCACTATTGACGTGAACCCACTCCAGACACAAGCATATATAGCTTAGTTGGAGGAGTTAACAAGAATACTAGTAATATGCAACCCACATTGCTAGTAAGCTTTTTATTTAAAAAAAATGATTTGCGTTACAGAACGTAATTTTTCGTTTCGCTTCAAAGTCAAAGAAGTCATATGTATTTGACCTTAAGGTCAAAGGTCATTGACCTCTATTGGTTGTTTTGTGTTGGTTGGTAATCTAACTAGGTTAGATTAGTGTCCCGTTACGTACTTCCCAACCGTTTTTCTTAATTTTAATAAATGAGTGTGACGGTATATCCCCGCAGCAGCCGGGCGGCGCCGAGTGCGGCCGACATTGACTTCGACGCTCTGCTGGAAGAGTTCCACCGCGTGCAGCGCGCGCACAGACACTACAGGATGCTGGACCGCGCGCGCACCGTCTGACCGTGACCGTGACCTGCCGGATGTGGGTACTCACTGGTGCACTCTACAATGCATCCTTCATAGTTTTTACACTGAGATGAGAAGTGTGAATCTGAGTGAGAGTTAATCTCTTCCATTAAATATCAGATTTATTTATTGACCATAATAATAACTGTCGTTATTCTACGTACGACGTACGTCACAATATAAAAATAAATAAAAAAATCAAATTTTAATTGTAGTAAATTAACTATATTTTATTTTAATAACGGTATTTAACTGCACTCTACAGTTCTGATTATGAATTAAAAAAATAGAGTACCATAATGACAGACTTTATGAGTGTAGGTACATGAAGTAGCATATGAAACTGCACATAACTGGGTATATATTGTAAAATAAAAAGAAATCTGTATCATAATAAAACTTTTTAATTTTATTTCAGTGTTGTACATGCAATATGCGTAGTCTGTCATTATAGTACTATTTTTGAATTCATAATCAGAACTTTACGTTATGAGTGTACCTTGTTAAAATCTATCATAGAACACCGACTCGACTAAACATTTTACATTTATAGTACAATTTAATTTCAACTTCTCATTTATGTAGTTTTTAAAAATGGTACCGCATTCTAACGGCATATATAAAGTTCAGTTTAAAAATGGTACCGCATTCTAACGGCATATATAAAGTTCAGTTTAAAAATGGTACCGCATTCTAACGGCATATATAAAGTTCAGTTTAAAAATGGTACCGCATTCTAACGGCATATATAAAGTTCAGTTTAAAAATGGTACCGCATTCTAACGGCATATATAAAGTTCAGTTTAATAATGGTACCGCATTCTAACGGCATATATAAAGTTCAGTTTAATAATGGTACCGCATTCTAACGGCATATATAAAGTTCAGTTTAAAAATGGTACCGCATTCTAACGGCATATATAAAGTTCAGTTTAAAAATGGTACCGCATTCTAACGGCATATATAAAGTTCAGTTTAAAAATGGTACCGCAT
This sequence comes from Cabera pusaria, assembly GCA_954871355.1. Lineage (NCBI taxonomy): Eukaryota > Metazoa > Arthropoda > Insecta > Lepidoptera > Geometridae > Cabera > Cabera pusaria. The sequence continues at coordinate 25,186,879 of OX940902.1, forward strand.
TCGAACGGCATATATAAAGTTCAGTTTAAAAATGGTACCGCATTCTAACGGCATATATAAAGTTCAGTTTAAAAATGGTACCGCATTCTAACGGCATATATAAAGTTCAGTTTAAAAATGGTACCGCATTCTAACGGCATATATAAAGTTCAGTTTAAAAATGGTACCGCAATCTAACGGCATATATAAAGTTCAGTTTAAAAATGGTACCGCATTCTAACGGCATATATAAAGTTCAGTTTTCACGGTGCAGTGTACTTACTATGCATTCTGGCTGTCCCGCTAGCCCGCCAGAGTAGAGTGGTTCAGTTGTATGGGACGCGTGCAGTGCCTTTCTTGTGTCACATTGTCGGTGTATTGTACAGTTATATTAGTTTTATATTAAGATAATATGATGCAATGAATTATTATATTTTAAAACGGTTGTACACTCACGGGTTTTATTGTCGAAATAGCTACGCTTCGACTAGTTTCGGATATAGATCTTTAAAAAAAAAAAAAAAAATTGACGTTTTTCTGGGAGTTCCTTGCACAACGATCTTCGGCACGTGACTGCCCTTACTTGTCGGTCGTGAGACAGGCGCGGGGAGGCGGCCGTTGTTCCTCTCCATTCGGACAAAACAATACAACCTGTGACTGTACAACTGTCCTAAATAGTATTGTTATGTGTAATTCTCGTGATTCTCAAGATACGTGCAATGAAATAAATATAATATTCGTGTACTAAGCGGATGTTGTGAGATGTTATAATGTTGTCGGCGTTCAAGTCGATACTGCCAATGGAACACTCGCAGTGTATATTAGATATAGACTCATTATTTTGTAATAGGGAAGATGCTATGTTTCTTTTTTATGTTTTATTTAAAGAACTAGAAGTGCCCCGCGGCTTCGCCCGCATTAAAAACTTCTTTCATTTTCTTAAAACATTTCTATCATAAAAACAACATCAAAGAAGAATGAGCCACCGTTTTCAAGTTATTGCGTGACTGAGGGAAATATTGGATTCATTTTCATAAAATCCGAAAAACCGTATTGATTAGACTTTGTTGTCCCACTTCACCCTCTAGGGGTGAAACTCCGAAAAAGCCTGAAACACGTATTTACAGATACCGGCGATAAATATTGCACATCGACCTTTAGAAAGAGACAATCGGCTAATTTCGGTTTATTTTCAAAACAGCAGGTTTATTTGTCAGTCGTTGTTCAAGTGCTAAGATAGAGTGCGGTCGCGTCCCGTTCAAAATATATATATATATATATAGAGTTGTTAACACCCCCAAATTTAAATAATTTTAAAGTTGTACTATGACATCTTTAGGAAAAAGAGGGAAACCTTTAAGAGGTCAGTCACGCGAAATCATCTACAATGTCTATAAATATTTTGCAACAGAAGCCGAGACATTTAAAAAAATGAGGATGACAATGGAGGTAATTATTTTAAGAAGGTTCAAGAGCGAGTTGCAAATGCCACTGGAATTTCAAGAAGAACTTTGAACAATATATTATACGAAGTCAGTACTGAAACACAGTCTACAATGGATAAAGTACTTGCCGAACATGGGCACACTGTGTTGCGATTGCTACTATATCATCTGGATTTTAATCTGATTGAAAATATATGGTCTCAACTGTAAGGCTATGTAGCCTCTAAAAATGTGGGTATGAATTTAACTACCGTAAAAACATTATTGACTGAAAAAGTAAACATGATCGGATCTGAAGAGTGGAAAAAAGTTTGTGATCATGCAATCAAATGTGAGAATGAATCTCGAAGATTTCAACACAGTTTAGACAATCACACTGACAGACTAGTGATAAATATACTGATAGTGACAGTGATATTGATCTCATTGAGAGCACAGATGTGAAATGGAAGGAATTGAAAATTAGAATTATTATTGTTTTTATTAGAATGCCTCATTTTAACAATAGGTATAATGGTGTTTATTATGTAGGTATAGGTACTGCAGCTGTAAAATAAATAAATACGTTAACATGATGTGAATATGTTTTTTAATTTATTTTAGCCCAACCTAAAGAAAGCTTTTCTAGAAAAAAATGGTGTATACAAATTGAAAAAATGATCAAAAGAAACAAATCATAATTGTGTTAACAACTCCTAATTGATACCGGACCGTTAGTATTTCGTGCGACAGAGATAACGCTCTACGAAACCGAAATTTATTTATTTATTTATTTGGTGCATACCACAGATTACAGAATAATAATTACTAAATAACATGGTGAATATATCAATACGATTCTGTAGTCCAGTATCGTACGCACATCGTGTTAAAACAGCATTTAAAAAATACTTATAGTCCTATAGAAAGATACATTAAAAAAATATATATATATAATATCGCATTTCACATATTTCAAATTTACAAAGCATTACAATTAATTATGATCATGTAATAAGAATAGAATTGGCAAAAAATAAAAATAAAGAAGTCTACACACATATTGAGATTATTATGAGGAACATTCAAATCGATAGATACAATTAAATTAAATTATAATAAAAACAAAACATTACATCCATAGTCAATCATATATGAAACAACGCGGCGTACGTACCACGTTGTTGTTTTACTCTATATATTTATAAATCATATTTTTGAATTGATTGAGACCAAGACCGCCTATATCCAAATCATTGACAACTTCATAATCATTATCATCGGAGAGTCTTTGTCTTTAAATTAGCCGATTGTCTCTTCCTAAAGGTCGATGTGCAATATTTATCGCCGGTATCTGTACCTATTTATTTACAGAAATTGTGTGAAGTTTCGAATAAAATTTTCTATCTAATCTTGTTTCTTCATACAAACTTTGAACCCCCGTTTCATCCGGTTTAGGGATGAATTATGGAAAATCCTTTCTTAGCGGATAACTACGTCATAATACATTATTTGCATGCCTTTCAGCGCAATCCGAAACAATATTTATTTTCAGACTTTGTTACCCACTTCATCCTCTTAGGAGTGTAATTTAAAAAAGCCTGATACTCGTATTTACTTATTTATTTACAGAAGTACTTGTGTGAAGTTTCCAATAAAAAAATCTATCTAATCATGTTTCTCAATACAAACTTTGAGTTTCATACCCTTAAGGGGTGAATTTTTGAAAATCCTTTCTTAGTACTAAGACAAATACACCCTCCAAAGTTCAAGTCTCAACGACCAGTGGTTTTTTTAAAGTTTTTTTTAGGTTGTGCGTTGTCTCTATGTCTGTCAGTATGTCAGAACAAAGATTCTTATAGTAATAGATCACACATTGAATAGAAAACTAGCATTTAAAAACAATGAAGGTTGAAAATATCATTTTATTTAAACGCGCGTAAACGGTGGCTGCGTTATAACGGATGTTCAATACAAATGACGTCAGGTTTGTCTCCATGATTATATATTTTCTATGTTATTACAAAGCCAAAAAATATAGTACAACATGTTAAATATTTTGAGATTGATTTGAGTAAAAATCTAATGAAATCTTTTTAACGGAAGAGGTCGAAGAACTAAAAATGTCTAAGTCTTGACAGATTGTTGTAGGTAAAGCATAGGCGATTACATTGTTATCTGTGGAGCCCTATAAAAGCTGTCAAAAATCTAAGATTTCTTCGTATTAGCGCTATCAGGGCTCCTAGACAAAATCCAATTTCAGTTCAAAATGTATGGAATTACATTTATGTTTCCGCAACAAAAATGTCATTCCCATACATTTTGAACTTGCGTTAGCGTGAAGGGAAACAGGAAATTGGATTTTGTCTAGGGGCCCAGGAACCCGTGAAACGCCCTAAGTGTAAGTTTAGTGAGAGACAGATAGTATCAAAGTAGTTCGATCTTCAGGTATATTATAAAACAGTCAAGCTAAATAAAATAGCCCAAGCTCTGTACTATACAAATAGCAGATTTCAACTTTTTTTAAACATACACCTAAATCTTAATATTAATAATATATTATTGTTGCATCATCCCTAACGTGTGCCGCGGAGATATCTCGTCTGTCGGCCGCGAGTTATATACTTATAATCTCGTGTTAAAACTTTTACTTTATTACGAACAAATTAATGTTTTATTTGTAGTTTTGGTTTATAAAACCACGACGTTACTGTGAAGGCCTGAATAACTAGTACAACTTTATTTGATTATAGATGCGTCGCGCCGCGAGCACGCTAGTGTACCTACCGTACTCTCCCTGGCTGGTGACGTGAACCACTGCGTTGTACTGTACATACATCATTTCTTCGATATATGATATCGAGTTTGATATGAAACTAGTACTAAGGGTACATAAAGTACGAGTAATGAGTTTAGTAGATGTCTATATTTGTTGTGGCCGGTACTTGTTGAAGTGGCGCGCGTATTGTTATCGTTTTATATTAATGTAATAGTTAGGATTCTCATTCCATATATAAGAACGCAAACAAACAACCAAATGTTTAAAAAATTATTTAATTAAATGTTTTTTACGATTAAACAGATTATAGCTATTTATATGTAAATAAAAATAATTAATAATATAGCTAGTTTCATTCGCTTATTCTAGTAATAGTCAAGAGAGCATCTACTAGATGACATGGAACCGGTTAACTGAACACCTTAAATAATTAGATTTGATAAACGCTGCGAGGAATGTGCCGGCGCGAAGTGTTCCATCGAGTATCAATACATGAAACTCGATTCGAGATCGAATCTAGGAAGGGAGGTATGTTTCACTAAAATTCACTAAACAATACGGACACCTCGCACGCACGTTACGTTCAAGTAGGGGAATGTGTTCAGACGAGCAGACAGGAGTGTTTCCCGCTGGGCGTGACGTGTCGGTCCCGCGCCGGCGCCGCGCCGGGCTCGTGTATGACGGTGCGCGCCTCCGAGTCGAGCGTGTCGTCCTCGGACTCCGTCCAGCAGGAGGGGCTCTCCACGCTGTCAGTGAGGCTCGCCTCGCTGGAGGAGCGGTCGGAGCGGTCGGAGAGGTCGCGGGGGGTCGCGCACGCACGCGGGGGCGGCGGCTGCTAAGGTAGCACGTCTCTGGTGGCGAGCTTGATGCGCGCCAGCAGCGCGGTGTTGACGGCGAGCGCGGCCGCCGCCTCGTCCTGCGCGGCCAGCAGCGCGCGCACGCCCGCGCCGCGCGCGCCCACGCCCCCTGCGCCCCCCGCCGCGACCCCCGCGCGCCGCTCCGCCGCCCGCTCCGGCCCCGCCTCGGGCTTCGGTGCACACTGTACACATTGTCATTATATCATATTTTAATAGTGTACTAGTGATAGCACCATCTTAACTATAACAAACGTCACAAATCAGTCAAACTTCATACAAAAACACCGGTTATAGTTAAAGTGCAACTTAGCTTAAGATATTATAATCGAGAGATTCGATTGACGAGTATAATGTTGGTGCCGTGTGTGTGGACTTGCTTCCACGTCAGACTTTGGGATAAAAGATACACCGAGTGATTGTGGTTTTATTTTGCTTGATATCGATCTGTGAAGGCAATAATATTAGATGTAAAGAGAGGCCGAGCCCCGGTGCGTCAGCCTTTATATTGGATTGTGTCAGTGCCACCTTCGGTCATTTTAGGAACTAACTTTGATGTATTTAAAAATGGCAGGTGACACAGACAGCTGTGTTCACACAGACGATAGGCAAATATCCACATGCCGCGTGGTACACTGTCACCCACATGTCCGCGTGGTACACTGTCACCCACATGTCCGCGTGGTACACTGTCACCCACCTGTCTGCGTGGTACACTGCCACCCACCTGTCCGCGTGGTAGAGTGTCACCCACCTGTCCGAGCTCCGTCCGCGTGTTACACTCGCAGTCCTGCACGCGCGCACACAGCGACACCAACTTGAGCTCGGCGTGCGACACGTCCTTGTCCAGTATCTGTGTCTGCAGGTACACCGTCTGCGCCACCTTGTACCTGCCACCGAACACATACTTGATACTTCCTTCCTTGTACCTAGTTACACCCACTGATGGGGATATGTTAAATGTCAACGATCGACATCGGAGACATAGACACGGAAGGACACAGCCAGAATGAAACAGGGACAGAACGGTCGAATCAGTCGCAGCCAATCAGGTTGGCAATGTTTAAACAAGTGTTTAAAGCACTGGAAAAAATACATACCTGTTTAAAACTCGTTTTAAAACATTTTGTTTTAAACCCGTTTAAAAGATACATAAAAACATCATGTTTTACTGCATCAACTCATATAGATACTCATACTTATTATTATTATTTTGTTGTACTTTTCAAAATGTTTCAATAAAATATTATAGTTATAAAGGTAAAATGTGTTGACAACTATTAATTTGATGAATTCGGCAAATCCCCTGGACTGGAGATGGTCCGGCGTGCGGGACCACCAGACTTCAATAAGTAAGTGAGTGAATGACTAACGTATATTTATCTGCGGGTAAATGGGAACATGATTAAGATATTTCGCTCCACTTGTACTGCGCTATTTTTTCAACAAAACAATTCAATTATCATTAGCAAGTGTTTAAAACAAATAATTTAAAATATTTCTTAAAAATTGATTTAAAACATGTTTTTTTTTTTTTAATAAAACATGATGATTTGTTCATTAAAAAAATAACTTCTTTTTCCAACCCTGGTCGCAGCTCGACTGTATGAGGATGTGAATCATTAATTGGGATTTGACTTTGGGTTGCGATATGTATCTACTGATGAATGCTGTGGGCTAAAAATGTATGAAACGACTAGCCATCTGCCTTACAAAGCTGCATAGCCACCCTATTTATGAGGTAGAATTTCAAAAATAGTGGACGTTATAATGACATAAATATAAATGAATCACACTATCGGAAGATAATGACGACCGACGGACGGCCATACATATCATATAGTGGCTCCACGATGAACTGCGAGTAGTGTAAATGAGGACAGACCAGTCCGCGATGGCGTCCGCCTTGGCGCGCGCGAGCGGCGCGGCGCGCTGCAGCAGCTGTCTCGCTCGGCGGCCGGTCTCCGCGACCGTGATGCGCTCCAGCACGTGGAACTGCTCGTCGTTGTACGTCAGCGAGCGTGTCGCGCGGTCGCGCACCAGGTGCTGCCACGACTCGCGCAGTCTGAGGACAACCACCAGCTCTTATTATATTGTTTAAACAGGCCCACACTCACACGTGGACATCTACATTGTTAATTTGACCCGGTCGCAGCTTTGCAATTTTCGACTTCAATATTATTAATCTCAACGGACGAACAACAAAGTGATCATATAAGGGTTCCTTTTTTCCTTCTGAGGTACGGAACTCAAAAAACCAATGTCAATCGTAGGACTGCACGTCAGAAGTGACAAATTAATAAACTGGCCAAGTGCAAGTCGGACTTGCAATCGTAGGGTTCCGTAACATAGTAGAGTATTTTATAACTATAACTAGCTGTTACCCGCGGCTTCGCCCGCGTTATTTGAGTATTTATGACCAACCTTAAGGGTCATGATTGATGATCTCTAAGGCCAATGTCGATCTTCGTCCATTTCCATACCAAATTTCATCAATATTGGTCCAGCCGTTAGAGCGTAGAGAAATAACAAACATATAAACACACACACAAACTTTCGCCCTTATAATCTGTATCTTATAGTCTGTTCCTTATAGTGTGTATCTTAACATGTTTTGGAGCTAGAATAAAATTTTAGGTCATTTTTCAGTTTTTATTGTATTGATGTAAAACGCTGATGACGATGATGATGATTTGTAGCCTGTACGGGCACCGTCTTCATTGTTTATACTAGCGTGAGCGTTTTGTGCCCTTCATTATATTTCTTAGCTTAACATTCAATCCGTACAAATAAAGCCACCGACAGAGACGCACAGCTCTTTCATTCACCTACACACATCGCACATAAGTCAGTGATAGAGTGCGTCGCACATTAGCGTGAGTTGAGTTTGTGCTCGTTCATACTTCGAGCCGGATTCGATTGAGGACTTTAGCGGTTGCAAATCGGCTGACCGGCTTCCCACCAGCGGGATCCACCGTTTCAGTTGAGAAGGTACATAAGATCGCGGAGGTTTTTGATCGGATCCACACACCTTGGCGATACAGAACCTACGAGCAACACAGGCCGAAGCGGAAGCTGAAGCATACAGTGCTGTAGGAAACATCTCGCTGCTACAGAACACCGAAGACCTTCTCACAACTACAAAGGAGGATCTTCAACAGCGTCAAAAGATCATCGCTGAGGCGATACAAAAAATCTTTACCAACTTCAAAAAGGATTCTGCAAGTCGCAAAACTACAGAGTACCTAAAAAATCGACTAACATCACTACAACAACTATGGAAAACATGAAGTTTTGTGTGAACAATTAGACAGTCAACATCAATATTTTCAAACGTTTCAACAAACAAAACAAATCTTCGACTCTACGTGTGATTTAATAAGTAACACAAATTCTTTCACTACAACCCTGAAACCTGAAACAAGCTTCAGCCATGCGGAAGGAGAACAAGGTAAACCTGATGCTACACGGGAACATAAACATCTTTCAAGCTCAGATACATTTATTTCACAACAATATACGATCTTTCGTGCATTTTTACGGTTCCTGCGAGGTATTGATATCGAAAACATCACAGAAAGGTGGGAATTGAAGACTACTTGAAAACATTGAACAAGCGATGGACAATAATCGAGGACCTACATTGGAAAATTGACAACATTCTCATTGGATCGGACATCGATCACGAGGAGGATTACATCAAACATGAGCGCTCCTGCAACATGACAAAAAGGAGACTCAACCAGAAGTTAAATTACAACAATCAGAAGCGGTCTCACAACTAGAAATTCCCACATTTTCCGGGAACTATATGTACAATGGCCGACATTCAAGGACTTATACACTGAAGCTATACACAAAAATTCACAGCTATCGAAAATACAGAAAATACAACACCTAAAGAGTAAACTTCGAGGTGAAGCAGAACGCATCGTACAGCACTTGAATATCTCAGCTGAAAACGATGATGCCTGTTGGGAAATTCTTGCCCACAGGTACAACAACGTTCAACTACTTTTCACCAAACAAATACAGATGTTTATCAATCAAGCCAACATGACAAAACATTCTTCGTTTAAATTGAAACGCCTTCACATCAGCTTAGAAACAGTACACGCAATACGTAACCTTGGGGTCGACACTTCAACTTGGGATCCCATTCTCGTACACATAATGACAGAAAAAATGGATACCGAGATCTACATTTCATACATGGAGGCGAGAAAACATCCTCGAGAATTGCCGTCATTCACCGAACTCATATCGTTTCTCGAAAATAAATTTACAGCATTTTTTTACATTTTTACAGCATTTGAACCGATGAACAGAAAAAAGGTGAACATACTACAAAAACAGGATCAAGGTCAACAACCCAAGGAATATACACCGGAGCCGCAGCACAACACATTTTCTCGTAGAACATTTCACACAACATCTGAGAGAAAATGTCCTGTATGTGAATCGAACCACATCCTGATTCACTGCAAAATGTTTCATGACCTGAACCAAAACTGAACAAACTACGTCAGCTAAACATATGCAACAATTGCCTCTATTGTCATGAGAAAAAGCAATGCCATTCGACTAAGAAATGTCGAGTGTGCGATAACCCACATCACATTTCGGTACATGATATTATGTTTACTGAAACTAAGCCTGCTAACAAAGCTATACAGTTGCCGACTACAAAGACAGAGCGCGCAACGAATCACATTGCAGCAAATGTTGATGAAGTACTACTCGCAACAGTCGAATTACAAGTGAGGTCACAGGATGGGACCTACTTACAACTTTGTGCATTACTTGACCAGGGATCACAAGTAAATTTAATTACTGAGTGTGCCGTGCAACGACTTGGCCTACAGAGACGCAAACAGCATGCGAAGATTTCGGGCATTGGGATCTCCGCGAACAAAAGCAACAGCGTCGTACAACTAACATGCGGGTCGCTGTCCGGGGACTACACGTTTAACACAGATGCCTTGGTCATGTCCAAAATACTAAACAAGCTGCCAAACTATACATTTGAGAAGCAAGAATGGCCTCATCTACAACATATCAATTTGGCAGATAAAAACTACAACATATCCAGACCGGTCGACCTACTTCTTGACGCCGCTATCTATGCTGATATCGTCATGGAGGGGATTATACGTGGACCATCCACCGCGCCTGTAGCACAACAAACCAAACTGGGATGGGTGTTAATGGGCAATGTAAAAACTTTGAACTGCCACGCAACACTTAACAGCCTAGATGAAATATCGCAGTTCTGGGAAACCGAAGACATAGCTGAAAATGAATTATATATGAGCCCGGACCAGAAGTACTGTGAAACTTTATACAACAACACAACAAACAGGAACTCAGATGAAAGATATGAAGTCAGACTACCAATGAAACCACAATTCGAAGAGTTATTGGGTGCCTCACGACCACAGGCAATGGCCCAATACGGGCAACTAGAAAAACGTCTAGCTAAGAACGCCAAACTTGCTGACAGTTACACCGACTTCATGACCGAATACCTACAACTCAGCCACATGAAGACTTGCACATCATTTTTTTTTTTATTCAGCCTGTTTTGTCCCACTGCAGGGCAAAGGCCTTCCTTCCACACATCGCGGTCTATTGCTTGTTGGGTCCAGGTGCTAGAATAGTTATCCAGCTCGTCCCGCCATCTCCGTCTGGGTCTACCACGTCGTCGTCTAACGTTCTGTGGAACCCACTCTGTAGAGAGTTTGGCCCACAGATTGTCCGACATGCGGCATATATGTCCGGCCCAGTTCCATTTCAGTTTGGCGGCTTTATGACCAACGTCAACAATTTGAGTTTTGGAACGCAGTATATTATTTCTGATGCGGTCTGAAAGTTTGACTCCTAATATACTGCGCTCCATAGCTCGCTGACAGACTCCGAGTGCGGACTTTTGATGTTCTGTCAAAGACCAAGTCTGGGCACCGTAGGTTAGGACGGGGAGAATGCACATATCCATGAGTTTCTTCTTCAGGGTCAAGGGCAAGTCACCTTTCATGAGGTCTTTCATTGACCAATAGCTTCTCCAGGCGCTTTCGGTGCGTCGTGCAACTTCTTTTTCTTGTCGCGCCTGGAAGGAAACTAATTGACCTAAATAGATATACTCATGGACATATTCAATTTCCGTTCCTCCTACTTCTAACCTACGTTTTGTGCTATTAGTCATGAGTTTGGTCTTTGACATATTCATCTTCAGTCCGAACCCAAGGCTCGTGGTGTTGAGGTCGTTGATCATGTTGTACATCATAATAATTCATAATAATAATGTCCCTGCCCCTTATCTCGCCATGCGAACAATAAAGCAGTTGGTGATGGATGACGGTGACAAACATCCGAAGGCTGCATATATATTAGACAAACAACTCTACGTTGATGATCTCCTCGGCGGGAACAACAGCCTCACAGAAGCCAAAGAGACACAACAACAACTTTTAGAACTGCTGCAAAGGAAGGGGGGGGGGGGGGGGGGGGAGTCAAGCCCACACAAACAACGACGTCATTACAAAACGCACCTTATTATCCGACTTATCAAAACTATATGATCCTTTGCGATGGCTAATCCCCAGTCACCGTGAAAGCGAAGATCATATTTCAACAACTGTGGACAACAGATATCACCTGGGACGACTCGTTACCAGAAAAAATATACAATGAATGGCTTGCATTAAAAAATGAACTACACTACCTACAACAAATAACAATCCCGAAATAGGTCGGGAACACAAGCAAACTAGTGGAGTTACACGGATTTTCAGACGCTTCTGAACGAGCAATGTCTGCCGCCATATTTTGCAGAAGCATCGATAACAACGGAGAATACGTCGTGAAATTGGTGGCAGCCAAAACAAAGCTCGCGCCCTTAAAAAATTCTATCACACTACCGAGACTTGAACTCTGCGGCGCCTTGTTACTTGCAAAGCTCATGAGCAAGGTCATAGAGTCACTAAAAAGCGATGCGGTAACTATACACGCCTGGACAGACTCGACCGTGGTACTGGGATGGTTAAACGGCAACACAAAGCGATGGAAATCATTTGTAGCCAACAGAAGATTAAAACAGTTGTGCCGGCTGAATGCTGGAAACACATGAAATCAGAGGAAATATCATATCGTAACGTACTAAAACGGGGGCTTATTTGATATAGTAATGTAATGACGTAACGTAAGTTAATGTTTTTAGGGTTCAGTAGCCGGATGGCAAAAAACGGAACCCTTATAGATTCGCCATGTCTGTCTGTCTCTCCGTCCGTATGTCACAGCCATTTTATTCCGAAACTGTTAGGACTACAGAATTGAAACTTGGTAGGTAGATGTATTCTGTAAACCGCTTTCCGATTTTTGTACAAAAATAAAAAATATAAACGTTAAGGGGGGCATATACATGAAACTGGAACAAAAAAATTTTTTTTTCTTCAAACCTATAACTATAGACACGCACGAAGGCAAGGAGGGCTTCGTGAGAGTTGTATCTCTTAAAACACAAAACAACATTGTGAAGAGACCCGTTACTAAGCTATCGCGTTTACCGATAGAGCAAGAGAACGACTCTATAGAATAACATATAAAACAACACATAACCATTGAAACTCATCAACGTGCCGACTGAGATAGCCCGACCATATGGCGACTCAAGTGCCTACCTACATCGTGGCGCGTGGCATCTGTCTCACTGGTGCATTAGCAATAGAATCTAATTGAGATAGATACTTTTTAAAAATGGATGTAATATATTCCTATTATGTCTGTAGCATCTTAGCTCGCAAACAGCTGGACCGGATTTTAATTTAGTTATGTTTATTTTTTATTTATAATATTCTGAAACCAATTTTTGTTGTGAGTTTTTTTAACCGGCATAAAAAAGGAGGAGAGTTCTCAATTCGATTGTGTTTTGTGTTGTTCGCGTCCTATGTGTGTTATACCGCATAACTGCGTCATTTATTAACTGGTTTGGAAAAATCTTTTTAATTTGAATGAGTAAAACTATTTACATATTGGTGCCACTTTTAGGGTTCCGTACCCAAAGGGTAAAATGGGCCCTATTACTAAGACTCCGCTGTCCGTCTGTCCGTATGTCTGTCTGTCTGTCTGTCTATCTATCTGTCTGTCTGTCCGTCTGTCTCCAGGCTGTATCTCTTAGGCACACCCCGGACGCTCGCTAAATCTCCATACAAAATAGCGTTTTAACGACCGACACTGTGACACCGACACAGACACTACACACGGGTTGTTTTCTATACGTGCATTTGTGTGCGTGATGTCTAAGGTTGTCGCTCGTAATCACCGTATCACAGATTATATAATAGTTACTTCGTACATACGTACTACGTACTGACCGTATGAATATTTTTTGTACACATACCCAAAAAGCTTTTAACACTAAAAATATTAGTCGCTATTTCGTAAACCATCATCTCCAGGTCCAGTCGACTTGCATAGAACAAACTGCACCACAGTAACTATTTTTTATTCTGTGTTGGGCGGCCAGCCAGAGCTGTACGAAACAATGTCGTGTGTCTTGCTCGCACGTTAGAGCGACATCAAGTAAAGAGAATATAAATACTACGTACCTACATCAAGTTTCCAATTGCTGTGTTATAAAAATGTTTAAACGTGAAAGTTTTTTTAAATATTTTACAAATTAAGCGTTATTTACGCACGAGTATATATATATATATATATATATCGTTGTTTCATTTATGAAAATGAACTCTAAAATACGAATATGTAGGTAGGTATACTAATATAATTAAGTGTTTATTATATACCTACGTAATAAGAACCTACGTAAATTTGAACCTCCAGTGTCTACTGGTCCCAACATAAATGTATGAAGTTGATGTTCTTCTCTCCGTGAGTAGTAATTGTTCTATAGTCGTACGCGTGTGGCGTCCTTGCTCAGCGCAGCTCCTCGACAGCTCCAAGTCGGTGGCGGGGTGAGGAAGCCCGGAATTGGTGGGGGGAACAGAGTGTCCGTTCTATACGTAGTATTATTATCTTTTCTATGTCTTAGGCCTGAATTCCGCTGTCGCTGACGTCGGTCGCGTACGTCGGTCGCGCGTATGAATATACGTTGTGTTATATATAGCACCACACTGTGACGCTGACATCAGCGGCACGCGAGTTGCTACGCGCCGCGTATGGCGCGCCTCGGTCTCGCGCGTCAGCGCCGCGTACGTCGGTCGACTGACGCGCTATAGAACGCTATGAGGCCTGAATTCCTCTGTCGCTGACGTCGGTCGCGTACGTCGGTCGCGCGTACGAATAAACGTTGTGTTCTATATAGCACCACACTGTGACGCTGACATCAGCGGCGCGCGAGTTGCTACGCGCCGCGTATGTACGCGACGCGTATGTACGCGACGCGTATGTACGCGACGCGTATGTACGCGATGCGTATGTACGCGACCGACGTCAGCGACAGAGGAATTCAGGCCTTAAACCGTGATAGTCCCTAGATAGATACCGTGATAGGCAATTTTTTATCAACCAAATATGATTTCGTTGAAAAAGATGTATTCAAGAAGTTACATGAACACTCGCTGAACCAACCAGCAGCATTTAATCACAGGCTACATTTAATCAGAGCCATAGTGAACTTGTATACCAAAATCCGGCTTCATCATGAAGCAAAATCCTATTCAGAAAAAAACTTCACGAACCGACAAAAGCTAACGAAACTTATATTATTCAAAGGGAATTAAATAACATTTTAAATCTATATATATATAGAAGCTAGTGATCAATACTCTACTGCATAGTTCACTGATAATAATCATGGTTCTTTTAATTTGATTAGTACCTACCCTATCTTAATATCGTATCCTATCCTCCTTTTTTTTAACAAAAAGTTCTTTAGTCGTCGTCGGTAACTCGGTATCGACGGTATGGCGATAGGTGTTTAATCTACAATTTGTCACATCTGTTTGTCGGTTTTATTTATGGCGGCAACCGCTCCCCCCTGCCCTCGCGTGAATGATAAGCGATCGACAAAATGTACTCGGGATAGCGACTCTTTGGTTGAACTCTATGACTTTATATAAGTTTAGTGTTGTGTGTAGTATTTTTAAGCTTTATAAGTTTATTGTTTCGTTCGTTTATTTTAAGATTCCGGAAGATGTACGGGCACCGTATTCATTGTTTATACTAGCGTACACGTTTTGTGCCCTTCATTATATTTCTTATATTTCTTAGCATTCAATCCGTACAAATAAAGCCACCGACAGAGACGCACAGCTCTTTCATTCACCTACACACATCGCCCATAAGTAGTCAGTGATAGAGTGCGTCGCACATTAGCGTGAGTTGAGCTTGTGCTCGTTCATAGCCTATGTGTTAATCTGGGATGTAAGCTACCTTTATACCAAATTTCATCACAATTGGTCAAGCCGTTTGAGCGTGAAGAAGTAACGAACACATAAACACACTCACAAACTTTCGCCTTTATAATATTAGTGGGATTTATCGCCACCAAAAAAATAACTTTGTTTTTCACGCACTTGCTTTAAAAGTTAGAGTGGGGGGGACACATTTTACCACTGTAGACGTGCCGTACCTATCATTCAAATGATAGACTTTGAGAAAAAATTGTTTTAGGAACCTCCAATGTCATTTGTAAAGACCTACCTACAGACACTCCACACGTATAGGATTGATGATTTTTTTTTGTTTCCGTTCCATGTATGGAGAGCACACAAAATTTTTTTTTTTTAATCAAAATTGTAAAGCGGTTTTCAGAATACACCTAACAATCAAAGTTTTAAATGTGTAGTCTTAATAGTTTCGAAGTGGCTGTGACATACGGATGGACGGACAGACAGACAGACATGACGCATCTATAAGGGTTCCGTTTTTTGCCATTCGGCTACGGAACCCTAAAAATGAAACTTGCGTGTTTTGAGGGTGTACAACGCTATAATATATTGGATTTGTTAGGAACTTAGTGGAGGCGACTTTATCGCCGCCTCCACTGTATGTGTGACACAGTGAGTACAGCACTGACCTGTCTACGAGCGCGGCGGCGCGCACGTGCAGCCGCAGCTGCGCGGGGCAGGGCGCGGCG
This sequence comes from Cabera pusaria, assembly GCA_954871355.1. Classification (NCBI taxonomy): domain Eukaryota; kingdom Metazoa; phylum Arthropoda; class Insecta; order Lepidoptera; family Geometridae; genus Cabera; species Cabera pusaria. The sequence continues at coordinate 25,203,010 of OX940902.1, forward strand.
CGCGCGGCCGTCTCCCACTCGGCGGCCAGCGCGGCGCCGCCCGCGTGCCGCGACACCAGCGCCGCCGCCGCTGACCGCAGCGACGCCGCCTCTGTCGCCACCAGCGACGCCAGCGGCGCCCACTGCTCGCCGCCTCGACCGCCACCCTACGATAGAATCTTTACTTAGTTCTCGCGGCAACGCTTTGGCGGACTCTGGCGGCCCAGTTCGGGAATAGGGAATATGCATGTAGCTCAAATTTACCGGGTTTTTTTTTCCGAATCTTTGTTGTCCTGGAGTTATGTAAAACCTTTTTTTTTAAATTTAATTCCATTTTATTTGCTTAAAATAATAAATGTAGAATGCAATTTAAGCGAGGGAAAAATTTAAGTTTGTAAAACAGATCACCATTGGTCGAATCGAAAGTTGACGTCATAACTCACTACGTCACGTGATAGAAACATGGAGCGAAATTTTAGCGGGAACATAAAAATGAATGTTTTATTGTATTTATTTCCAAACATTGTGTTTGCCGCGTATTATTGTGCAAAAATATATATTACTAACCATTTAATACAGTTAAAATGAGTACGAGATTGCAGAAACTGCATAATTTTATAAAAACATGCCATTGGCTAAATACAATTATTTTTTTTATTAGGTTTGCCAAACTTGTCTATAACACACATTATCAATATTTTGTTACGTAAGTGGTGTAAAGTGAGTAATAATCGCGCGGAGTCATATTTAAAGAAAAAAAGTTAGTTTGTTTTAAGTGGCGTTTATCTGACGTAAGCGCGTTGTAGTGTGGTCTACTACTGGGGGACCAGGGTAAGAGAAACAACGTATACTCTTTACATAATGATAGCTCTATATTGATCAACCCAAATACTTAAAGATACTTATCTTATATACTAAACATTATCACATAGTACGTGCTACATTGAAATGTCACATTCTTTCGTATTACATGTTTATCACACCTAAACATGTAGTCACACCGTAGGGTGTGACTACAGCGTGACACAATTGATCACAAATTCACTACCAAAGAGCCCGGGAAATGATTGCGTTCAAACTGCTCAAGTTTATTAAATATTTATTTAAAAAATAATTAGATCAATTCCAGCAGTATTTTATTTTTTTATTATGTTATATCCATGTAATGAGTGAAATAAAATTTAAAAAAAACATGCATATTCCCTATTGTCGTGCACCGTTCGGATAGCTCTGTAGCAACCGTAGATAGGAGTATTAGTGTAGATATAGTGCTAAAATAATCGTATGTCGTAATTAATGCAGAATAATGGGTAAAATGCACCATATTTCAGTATTTTCAGGAACTTTATACTTGACCACGTGAGTTTCGGTTTCGGCCGAATATTCGGTTTCGGTTTTGGCCGGAAAACAAGTTTCGGTCGGATTCTAAGAAATAATCAAACGCGAAATTTCTAGGGAATCATTGAGTTGCGAAGTTCTGCATCGGAAGTTAGAAGTACAAAATAAAATTACGCAAGCTGAGCGGACGCAAAATTTTTACAACATTTTACAAAATTTAAGTAAATTTTGATTACAGTTAAAAATTGTCAGGGGTGAACTCGACTATTTTTAGGGGAAGAGACGGTGGGAGAATTTAATAAATGTCGAGATAGAGCAGACCCATAGTACAATGAGTAGAGTAGTGAGTGAGAGTAAGAGCTGGACAGTACCTGCAGGCTGTGGTGTGCGCGGTCGAGCGCGCGCGCGGCGCACAGCAGCAGCGTGGCCTGCGTGTGCAGCGCATCCGCGCGCGCGTGCACGCGGCGCAGTCGGCGCGCCAGCAGCGCGCCCCAGCGCCGCACGCACGCGCCGCACAGCAGCGCGCCCGCGCACAGCGCCTCCACGCGCCGCCGCACCACGTGCCCCACGCTGCACGCGCTCTGCACCATACACACCTATCTTGATGCCGAGCACTATGCATCCGCTTCTTAAAGATATAGTACCTACATTTCGTTTCTCGTCAACCATCATTCATCACGAATATCTACTTTCAAATTATGTACTTCGTTAAAGCCCTGAGACCTTGCAGAGGGTCAGCCGTCCGAGTGAAGGCCGCTGAAGTTTATCGATACCGATGCTCCGATACAGTACGGAGAGCTCTATGTAGACTTCGATGAAAACCATTTGGTGTCTTTTTAGATCTGGCCGAGGCCTTTGATACGGTGTCGCAACTAATATTTTCGAGAAAGTTAAAACTATCTGTGGATGTACTTTTCCATAGTATTTCAGGGAAAGAAAACAGCGGGTTTTAGACACCTAAGTATTTCAATGATCCGCCTGACTACCACAAAGTAGCCACCATCAAGGATAAAATCTGCCGCCAAAACCTTACAGAGTTCCAGCAGCACAGCCTTAGAGTTCATTCTAGGCCATTCTAAGCCTTGCGGGTTTACCATGCTAGAGTGTGAGATATTGGTCGAACGCTAGCCTATCAGATATTTTTAAAATCCAGTTTGGTGTGCCTCAAAGGAGTATTATGGGACAAACTCTCTTTTTGACTTCTACATCCTACAAAGACCTGCAGTTCTGCTTCAAGCTTCAGATATTTTGAGGTAATAAAAGTATCCACGATGATGTAGAAATGATTGGCAGTGGAGTCAGGTGGCGTGGAGACGCGAGTGCTCACCTTGGCCTGCGTGGCGTCGTTCTCTACGGAGACGATGTTGGGGAACACGGGGAACTTGGGTATGTCGGGCTCGGGCGCCATGCTCACGTTGTTGTTGTTCTTGTTGAACAGCAGCAGCGGCTCCGTCGCGCTCGTGTCCGGATAGTCCTAGGAAACATACGATCATCGACATCAAAATACCATATTCATGCGCAAGCTCTCGCGCCACACGCTGACTGAAATTCAAGCGCGAAGCCAGAAAGGCATTTTTTGCATGATCATTGAAATGTATATATATAGCCTTTCGATCTATGAATAGGTGTAATGAGCATAAAATGACGCGCAGTTTGTAGTTTGGACAAAGCGACTCTCACGCCTAAAACATGAATATCATTAAACTAGCTGCGTTCCGCGGCTTTGTCTACGTGAAATTGTATCCCATGTCCTATTCTATCATACTGGTTATCCTTGTGTAAATGCAAGCCAAATCGATTAGGCCGTTTTCCCGTGAAGAGGTAACAAATAAACATACAAACAAACTTTCAAATGTATAATACTGGTAATTGTTAGAGAGGGTAGACGGCAGGTGGACGGCGGAGGACTACGAACTCCCCCGCACATTTAAAGGCCAACATCGAATGTAGTCAGCTTGATTTGAGCCCTCGTTTCGGCAGAGGTGCCATGCGTTTTTGGAAACCACATAACGGCCAGACTCGCGAGGCGCTGCCTCGAATGAGATGCTACGTGCGTGAGTAGGTTTGCAGCTTGCCTCCCTTCACACAGCAGTCACAGCAGGGAGCAGGGGCGTCAAGGCACAAATCATACGCTGTCTCTAGCGCCTGCCAGAGACAGCGAAATGGAGGGGTGGTCTGTATCAAGGACGAGTCCGATAGTGTATGGATGGAGTATTGTACTACCTCTCACCAAGCAAAAAAAAGCACCATAGAGTTTCTTGGTGTTTCTTCTCTGATGGGAGTATTTCCAAAAACCGGTAGATTCAACAGCCATTCAGTTTTCCCCTTTTGTCCGTAGATTTTCTTTCTAGGCTTGCTATTTTTAGGGTTCCGTACCCAAAGGGTAAAACGGGACCCTATTACTAAGACTCCGCTGTCTGTCTGTCTGTCTGTCCGTCTGTCACCAGGCTGTATCTAATTAACCGTGATAGTTAGACAGTTGAAACTTTCACAGATGGTGTATTTCTGTTGCCGCTAGAACAACAAATACTAAAAACATAATAAAGTTAAAAATTAAAGGTCCCCATACAAAAAAACGTGTTTTTAGTATAACGCTATCTATGAGACCTTCATAGGTGTCATCTGGGTGTTAACAACTCCTTCGTGTTTGTTAAGCTAACAACCTTTCTAATTAGTTTCGGTAAAATGACATAGATGGCGCTAGTAAACGAGCCCCGTCTTTCTAGATCGCGACCAAACAAAATATCAATTAATGAAATATGTGGTTGAAACTCTATTACGTTTCTAAGTGTGCGTTAAGAGACGCGATTCTGGCTCGCACTTGGCCAGTTTTTTATAATTTTTATTTAAACAATATTATGCAGCTATGCGTTTTTTAGGGTTCCGTAGCCGAATGGCAAAAAACGGAACCCTTATAGATTCGTCATGTCTGTCTGTCTGTCCGTCCGTATGTCACAGCCATTTTATTCCGAAACTGTTAGGACTACAGAATTGAAACTTGGTAGGTAGATGTATTCTGTGAACCGCTTTCCGATTTTTATACAAAAATAAAAAATTTAAAAGTTTAAGGGGGGCATCCCATACATGGAACTGAAACAAAAAAAAAATTTTTCTTCAAACCTATACGTGTGGGGTGGGGTTGTCTATGAATAGGTCTTTAAAAATGACATTGAGGTTTCTAAAATATTTTTTTCTCAAAGTCAATCATTTAAAAGATAGGCGCGTCTAAAATGGTAAAATGTGTGTCCCCCCCCCCCCCCCCCCCCCCTCTAACTTTTAAAGTATGGAAGCGAAAAATCTAAAAAAAATATATGCTGTAAATCTCAATAAAAACTAACTACGAAAATTAGTTTGAACGAGATACAGTCAGCAGTTTTAGAGATATGGCGACCGCAAAGATCACTTTGTTTTTCATACAAACACTATGAAAAACAAAGTTAATTTTGTAGTTGCGAAAAATCATAGTTATGGAATACTTAACTGTGTTACGGAACCCTACGAGTGCGAGTCCGACTCGCGCTTGGCCAGTTTATTTAAGTTGTGTTTCACAATTTCACTTTTTTTATTTTTTTATATAAAAATTGTCTGAAGTTCTGCAACACACAGTTACATGTATGGTTGGTTTTAACCTAGTTTAATATTTTTTTAATATTCTGACGTAAACGATTGGATGACAGCTGAATGGTTCATTACTTTTGTTTTTTTTTTCTAATTCTAAGCGTTAAAATTCTGCTTTTGCTATGTTTACTTCATAATTGGTTAACATTTATTTTATGATTTATGATTTTGACGTGTATATGTGCGTATATTAATACTGCCTACATACTGAATAAATGCTTTGATTCTTCTTGATTCTGGGATTATAATACCAGCGGAAGGCATGAGGTCATTAAGAGGAGAGCCAGGAAGCTCAATAACGAGAGGCAAGAGACTCTTGAGCCTTCACCTTCACTTCAAAGTCGCTAGCTTGTCGGTTTTCTATCGGATGCATTTGAATGCATCCAATTGCACAAATTGATACAATCTGGCTCTTTCTAGAATCGGGCAACCAGACAACGTACTGATGTGCACCATCGCTATACGGTGAACGTTCCGTCTGCTCGCACCGAGCGTTATGCTTGTATCTGTCATCATATGTACTGCCAGAGTGGAATTCTTAGCCGGTGTGTGTTTCCCGGTAAATAAAATCCAGGGAAGCGTGCTACATCGTCAGATCACAATGTCACTTTACATCAGGTAACATAGCGGTCAAATATTTCACTATTTGACATAAAATAAGGCTTGAGAAACAACTAAAGGGCCATAGGCGATGATCCATAGGCGAGTAAAATCGCCGGTACACCAAGAACTCGCGAGCCAAAGGTCTGAACCTCCAATGGAGCACTTAAAAGTCTACGGACTTAAAAATCGGCAGACTGGTTCGCTGGCTCCTTGTGCATGCTTGAAATTCTAAGTCCGCGGTGCAAAAAACCGCCAGTGAATCTGTCTTGCTCGCCAATGGATCACCACCGAAAGCCAACGAGCCGGCGAGCCAACGATTTAGACTTTAGACCGTTGGCTTGTTGTTGCTTGTTTGATCAACAATTGATCACCCCCTTTATACCAACTAACGGGATAGAATAGGCTAATGATAGACAAAGAATAGATAAATAATATTTTTTTAAAGCAGGCTAACTCGCGAGGCACTGTATTTACCTACTCTAGTGAGGGCTATATTTACCTTTCCCAGCGTGTTCTCATCGACCTCGGAGGTCAACAGCTGGTCCTGGTACAACAAGATCTGCGACTCCGCGACGACGCTCGTCTGCTCGCAGATGTATGTCTGAAGATGCTCCAATTTCTCCTCGGGCTTCAGAAACACCTGCCGGGGAGCGGTCAACGTTGAATTCAGAGAAGAGGTTCAGAGAGGAGAGTTCACCCTTTCACGACGTTACGTGAGGATAAGGTATAAGATAGTCTTGCTCTTGTCTGAAAGTAGAGGACAGCAGTGAGAACAGAGGCCGAGCGAATGACTTGTCTGACTTTAGCTAACTCTCTTCCAAGGCAAGCTGGCTGGCACCGGACATCATGCCGGTGTGCGCCGCTACAATTCCCATCAAATTTCACAACTACATTTAAACAGTGAATAAAACAAGCCGAACTTGCACACATTCAAATTAGACTCATACTGTCTCGTTCACTCACATAGAAACGTAACTCGCACTCGCATAATATTGATACTCGATTAATTTGAAGTCAACTTGAACAACGCGATGGTGAAGTATATCGAATACTTTTAATAAAATTAATACTTTTATTAAAATGGCAGCGTGCGTGCTGAGAGAGAAGAAATGTGTTACGCACAAACTTACCGGAAAGCTGACTAATGTCATGGGACCGTCAGTGTACAACCCTAACAGACACTGTGACGGAGGCACCGAGCCTTTCTTTGTTTATTATCAGGTTGCAAAGCTGGCTCGACCAGGCCTCAGATTAAATCATCTAAGTTAATCTAAGGACCAGGCCACCAGAATTGTTTTGTCGCAAAACAAAACCAAATCAAAATCTCAATTAGCGAGGCGCAAGGCGGTTCAATGTCGGGCGAGGCCGGTGTTCGATTCCTCGGAGGTGCGGAGATATACTTAAGGCCGTGATCCGTCGACCGGAACGGAGTACGTTCACTATGGTCGTTGTCAACATTGACACGCCAATCATCTATAGCTACCTCAAACATCACACTTTGTTAAATTGGTACATTTTGTGATATAACAAAAAAGATAGAGGTAATCAGTCGTAAAATTGCGCCTGATTTGTACTATTCATTATTCTGTGGCCTGATGACATAATTAATTATGTTAAATCTATGGAGTAAATGTCGTCGCTCTACGACGACATTCGTAAAGCGGTGGGCAGTGACTGGAAACAAAGAGCCGAAGATCGGGCTCAGTGGCATGACTTGGGAGAGGCCTATGTCCAGCAGTGGACTGATACCGGCTGATTATGATGATATGGAGTAAATTGCAGTAGGTAATATAATAGGATACGATAGGACTTATATCGGTTTTGGTGCTTGTTTTGAAATCACAGATTTAGTCTCGCAATGCCGTTTTAATAATATTTTTACGTTTCTCCAAGCAAGCAGTACTTCATGGCGATTATGAAAACCGTCAATATGATTTAGGTACCCCATAGATATCACCAAAACATTTAGCGTAGTTGGCGTGCTCGAAACCATCGCCTTATATCATGTCATGTATGTATTTAAGAAAGCCAGGCGATGCGCGTCACGCTCGCTTCTTCGTAGACATACAGCTGTAGAGCCTGTAGAGACAACAATACTACCTATGTGTTACCGATATCCGGGACCGCGAGACATCGTATTCTGAGATCACACGCGTCGGCTATAAGATCCATCGTTATTTACCACGTCTCGCGCGCACGTCAATGTTGGCTTCTTTATGTAAAACAATGCAGTGGTAACTACCGAGTGATCTGTGGGGATCTGGGTCACAGCGAGGCCTTGCGCAACCTTCCGACGCCAATTATACCACTACTATAAGAATGTCTAAATCTCATTTCCGTTTCAGCAGGTTAACTACCATACATCGAGGACGCTCAACGTCACGAGATATGCGAAGCCATCTAATCTATTTAGGCGGTACATAGATGTTTATTCGAGCTGAGTCATAATTAAGATAGTTTAAAAACTAAAACAACCGACTTCCATGCCCCGCAAGTCAATTTCAGTAGCAAGTTTGAGACGTTTATCGTCATAGCTCTGGAGATACTTATCAGATTTCGATAAAATTACAATGCGACCATCTCGGAAACGTACCCTACCGATTAAAAAAATAATCATTTAAATCGGTTCAAAATTGACGGAGTAATCTTACTTTAAATACTTACCTTTATACTAGATGCTCTGTTAACATGAAAGATATGCATGGCCTTGGTAGAGGTCGCAATCTGCACTTCAGAGAAGAACCTATCAAAGGTCCATATCCTGTGTGGGTCCACCTCCAGCAGCCCCGCCAGCAGTGGGGTCACCAGCTTGCGGAGCCCTACGCTCAGCTGACAGTGCGGGGGCAGCTCTCGACCCCATTCTATGGGGCCATTCTCTGTGGTCTGGCTGCCCTAGAAATGGATATATAAAGTAAAAAGATACTGGGCTAATGAAGCAGGCAATGTCAACACAACACAAAATGTCAAAATCAGGTGAAATAATGGTCATAAGATTGCGTATCACATATAAAAATAAAAACTGGCCAAGTTGAGTTGGACTCGCCCACCGAGGCTTCTGCACCAACGTTGGTTGGTACCAATTAAGCTAGACCTCTAAATTGTATGAGCGCTCATATAACTCAGAGGCCTATCTTAATTTCCTTAATTTTAAATCCAGAGGGCCCGGTGGCGTAATCGGGAGAACGGTCGGCTTTGATGCGGTAGTACCGAGATCAAACCTTACCGTGCACCAATGGATTTTTCTATCGAAAAATGTATGTGCGCTTCTCACATTGGCCCTCCGATGAAGGAAAACATCGTTAAGAAACCAACAAACCCCGCATGGTGGTAGGACACTATCTAGTGTCGGCCTGGCCAGCTACCACCCTCAAGTTAGAAAATCTATCGCCAAACATCTAATTCCTATCCTTGAGAGCCAGTTCCCATTCCGGGCCCAGCGTGCTTACCATCTTCGACCGCATCATCACTTACCAACAGGTGAGATAGTGGTCAAACGCTAGCCTATAAGATATAAAATAATAATAAAAAATTTGCAAAACTATTTATGTACCCTTTAATTTTTTCAACTTTTTTTATTCTTTGGAATTTTTACGTTATTTGTGTGGTAAGACCTTGCTTCTTGCCAAAGTTCATGATTCTAGGTCAACAGGAAGTACCTATAGGTTTTCGACTCAAAACCTATAGGGTACTTCCGGTTGACCTAGAATTGTCAATTTTAGTTAAAAGCAAGGTCTTACAGCACAAGTAAATAAAAAATTGCGAAAAATAAAAAAGTAGAAAATTAAGGTAAATTTTGGTACTTACAAGTTTTCGCGAAAATTTAAATTTGCCCATATATTTTTATCGAGTTGACTCAGGACCTTGATGTTTAGGGTTCCGTACCTCAAAAGGTAAAACAAAGAACCCTTATAAGATCACTTTCTTGTCCGTCTGTCTGTCTGTCTGTCCGTCTGTCTGTCTGTCTGTCCGTGTGTCACCACCGATTTTCTCAGGAACGGGTGGACCTAGCAAATTGAAATTTATACCAAATACTGATGTCTATAGTCCCTATTAGGTGTATAAAAATCAAGGTCCTAAGTCAACACGATAAAAAGATATGGGCAAATTTAGATTTTCACGAAAACTTTTTAATACCAAAATCTACCTTAATTTTCAACTTCTTTTATTTTTCGGAAGTTTTCCTTTACTTGTGCTGTAAGACCTTGCTTTTAACCAAAATTGACAATTCTAGGTCAACCTGAAGTACCCTATAGGTTTTGGGTCGAAAACCTATAAAGTACTTCCCGTTGACCTAGATCATGAAATTTGGCAAGTAGCAAGGACTTACAGCACTAGAAAAGGAATAATTCCAAAAAATAAAAAACGTTGAAAAATGAGGGTATCCCCATACATACATAGTTCACGCCAATTAAGATAGGTCTCTGAGTTATATGAGCGCTCTTACAATTTAGAGGTCTAGCTTAATTGATACCAACTAATGTTGGTACGGAAACCTCAGTGGGCGAGTCCAACTCGACTTGGCCGGTTTTAATATACACCTAACTAACTGATCTGGCTGTCCAAGTGCAAGTCGGATCTGCACAGGGTTGTGCAGGGTTCTGATTGAAGAATATTTACCAGAAAAATATGTTTCTTATATAGGGAGGGACCCCCTTTAATTTTTAATTTAATTTAGTTTTTATATTTGATCTTATAGCAGCCATTGTTATACACACCATGAGTAAATTTCAAGTCTTTATATATTAAGGTTTGTAAGATCGAGCATAAAAAGCCTCAAAAACATGTTTCTTGTATGGGGACCCCCTTTATTATTTTATTTTAACGGTTTTTATACACAAAATCGAATACCAAAAAATAAAATATGTTAATACAATGACAAAAATTTCGAAACGAACCAACAATGACAACCTGGAACAACCATCAAAATTCGAAATATTAAAATTTAAATACCTACACATGTGGATGTTATGTATTATGTTGTCAATTCAAACCCCTTAAATTCATTAATTTAATATATAATATATAATAATATAAAATAAAATAAAATAATATAAATTTAATATATAATATAATTAATTTCAATTTGCACATTGCCTGCTGAAAACGCACACCTTGTGTTTTTCGTAACGTTACACAAGTGCGGATGCTCACACACACACAGCGAAATTTACGTTACAGCATTGCAGTGGTGTGTGCGCCCACACTATTGTTGATTTTTAGTAAAGATCTGACGCCAGTGCTACGAAACACAGACTTCATGTGTAGATTCGCATAGCTGAGAAAATGGTGCAGCATTCAAGGTGTTAAGAGTTGATAAGAGTCTACTGTAACCGTCAAATGTTTGACAGGAAAGTAGGTAGAACAGTTTATATGGGAAAATGAAATTGTTGTTTTTACTGTCTTCCTCGCAACTTTTCCATATTTTCTCACCGTATAAACCTTCCCTAGACTACGACAAACATTTCAAAACCAAAATCAACTAAATCTGTCCAGCCGTTCTCGAGTTTTAGTGAGACTAACGAACAGCAATTGATTTTTATATATAAGAAGAAGAAGATAGGGAATATAGACCTCAGAATCTGGTATAAATTTTAATTTGCCATCACAAAGTCCACCTGTTCCTGAGAAAACGGTGGTGACACACGGACAGACAGACAGACAGATGGACAGACGGACAAGAAAGTGATCTTATAAGGGTTCCTGTTTTACTTTTTGAGGTACTCAACCCTAAAAAAAGAATGAAGCTGATAAATAACATTTACAGATGATACTGGGTTCACTCACTGATATAACCCCTGAAGCCTTTTTGGTAGTAATGTAAAACATAGTTTCCTTGTTCCGCCTGCCTCCATAAGGCCGAAACGGCAGCTGCCCGGTAGCCACGTGATACAGCGTCACTCCTATAGACCACAGGTCTACCGTTGCTCCGAAGCTCTTTCCAACGGGTTTCCGTAGCACAGCTCGCTCGTACATGTCGGGATGCAGGTACTCCTCGGTGCCGTAGAGTGACACGAACTGCTCCTCCTCCTGCAGCTCGCGCGCGGCCCCAAAGTCGGTCAGCTTGTAGGTGGTGGTGCCATCTTCGTTGATGTATTTCATGATGTTGCCGGGCTTGAGGTCGCGGTGCACCAGGTTGTTGTCGCGCAGGTGCTTCATGCCGGCCGTGAGGTGCTCCAGCACCAGCAGGAACTCGCACTCCTGCAGCCCGTACGTGTTCTCCGGGTCGTCCAGGATGTTGAACAGGCTGCCGCCGGTGCAAAGCTCCATCACAATCACCTTCCCGCGCCCCTCCTGCTCCTCCTCGATGGCGAGCAGCTTCACGATGTTCTCGTGCTTCACCTTCTTGAGCACCTCGAACTCTCGCATCTGCACGTCATGCGGCCGCATGTGGCTCAGCTGGTTGAACGTCTTCACGGCCACCGGCTCGCCGTTGTTCTTGTTCACGCCCTGGAACACGGCGCCCGTCGCGCCCTTGCCCAGCACGCTGGTCGTACACCACACGTAGTTCTCAGATCCTCGCAAGAAAGACATATTTGTTGATTTATCCACCGATACGTTCCTCTGACTATGACTTTTCCGGCTGGAGATCGTTTAACTCACATCACACACAAACAGGGTATTTCCATTTACTATGCTCTATCTATTTCTATTTTCATTTTAATTTTTTTGTGAATTAAAATTAACTTCTTTCACTTTCGTCAACACAACAACACAGATTACATTTACCATATGTGTCAGAGACGCAACTAGTGGTGGGCGTTATTTAACGTAAGCGGTTCTAGAAACTGCTTACGAGGCTAATAATAACTGTATATGTAGTTTCGGGGATCAAAAGTAAGCAGTTATTTTTCGTAAGCAGTTTTATGATAGAAGACGTTCCTTTTCTCAAAAACGCAATGGTTATTAGATTACGCGTACGCAGTTTTGTGCGGCTATGAGCTGTGACTAACTGAGTACAAGCTAATAACATTATTCACGTAATAGTGTATAAAATCAAAACAATGTTTTACCGAAATAATGCGAAGCTTTCGTATCTTTGCAACGTGATATTTAACAGCATCAATTTTAGTGCGCGTGTAAAACTGTTTTACGAAGTAGCTCTATGTGTGTTCTGTGTAGAAATAACTGGTTACTAAAATAAGCGTTTTTAAAACTGCTTACGCGCAATCATGAAACTACGTATAACTAGTTACGCGAATAACCGAATACCGATTACGACCCACCTCTAGACACAACAAGTATGTCACAGATTACTATATAAGTGCAACTCACAGATTACTATATGAGTCAGGTGCAACTACAACAACATTCCCCGTATAAAAAAGTACTCTGTGCAACACATCCTCAGACTAATACCGAGTTCAAGAGGGATCACGAAAATCATTGAATGAACGAAATGACGGGGACGCAGCTATGTAGACTGTCATAGAGAAAGTATATAACATGTAGAGAGAACATTAGCGTATGCGAATGAAATAGCTTTAGAGATATAATCCGACTAAAATAATGAACACGTGATACATATGCCAGCTATAAGATAAAATGAATAAACTGGTCAAGTGCAAGTCGGACTTGCACTTGTTAGATTATTTTCATAGTACATACCGATTTACGACATATTTCCAATGTTTGATGATGATTTTATTTATAAATTATTAATGTTGCCTCAAATAAGGGTGTTTATACAGTGATAGATACATTTGAGGGTAGTCTAAACCTTACAAGATGTGCCAGAGCCGCCATCTTGGTTTTCTGTTTGACTGATGCTTTAAAAGGGCTGTAGAAACGTTAGATGAGACACTTTTGCTCAAGCAGCCTTCGGGCTAACATCGTCGTCACCTTTAGTCTGTTGGGAATATCGTTCAGACGACAAAGTGCTGTCCAACTCAATGAAGCAAAGTATTTGTATTACAAAATTTATAGAATAATTATGGCCAGAATGTGGTTTTCTAGGATATGTTTATAGTAATGATGGTTTCACCTAGAAATGGTGATGAAAGTGTTTTAGCTTCGTTGAGGGTGGTAAGGAAAGGCTATGAGGGGTGGTGGAGGCCTTTTGGGGGAAACCCCATAATATTTTGTATAAATTGTCTAAATCGGTAGTGATTTTCATGTGTTATGTCTTGTTGAAACTTGTTATAAAGCCTTATGACTTAACATTAAATACTTACTGGTATATTGCTGTTCTCTTTGTTCTATTGTCTATTATAATGGTCCTGAGTCTCCTGATGGTACATAAACTGTTGTTATAATGATGAAGGTACAAATAAAATGCTTTCTCGGTGATGTCCTGACTTTTATATTTTATTAATAAGTCCTACCTATTAGCTGAAGTATAGGCAGGTAGTTTTGGAAGTGGTTCCAAGTGAATATTTAGCTCCAGACATATTAAGATTATGGTAGATTACTAGACTACTAACTACCACCCAACTTTGTTATCTGTGAGTAAGCTAACACACTCGTAGGGTTCTGATTCTATACTACACAACAATATTTTATAAAATCGAGCAAAAAATGCTGAAAGAAATCACGTTTCTTGTAATAAATTGATAAATCGATCTAGCTAGGTTTTCTTTTTCAGAAAATGTTGTTTTATCCCTGTTTTCAGGTAATGAAAAACTTCTTCAATATAATTAGAATATGAAGGTAAATTTCGCCATTGCTACATTGTTACTATAGCTCAGTGGGAGATCGATCGGATAGCGATAGCGATCAGAAGGCCCCGGTTCGAGTCCAGACGAGATGATTAATTTTTCTTAGTTTGTTCTTTTGTAAGAAGACCATTATTGGGAGAAAAAAACTGACATTCAACACGTAGAGAGATACTCCCATCTACGATAAAACTCGATTTACCAAAAAAAAATTGCGAGCAAAGCTCGGTCATCCAGATATTATTGTTTATTTATTTATTTTACTTTGTTCGGAAAACTTACAGTGTAATTCCTTAACTAAATTATAAATTAAAGTGTATCTATACACTATTTATTAGTTTTCGCATATTGCATCTAATTTTCTTGTTTTCTTCTAGTCATCAAAGTGAATTTTAAACAAAAAGTATATAATATGGTAGAGTATAATTTATGTAACTCGACAGTTAGGAATTTCCTTCAAACCAATTTTCGGACATTAAATGTCGGTATATATTGGGAGATATGTTGAACAGGTCAAATTCACGCAAGTTTAGGTTATTAATGGTTTTTGGAGACCTAATAAAAAATGAATTTTGTCTGTAATTGGTGGTACACACAGGAGTATCTAAGCACTTTAGGTTTCTTAAAGATCTTGTAGGTACCAATAGACCTATCTTCGAAAGGAGATCCGGAGAATCTATCTGAAATTGCGCTATTTTTATCAATGTAACTACATCAGATATTTTGCGTCTTTCGTAAAGAGGTAGCATATGTTGCCTTTTACATCTCGATTCATAATTATCATCAATTTTTTTGCATTTGTACTGTAAAGTCTCAGGAATCTTTTTTGAATGGCTTCTAGCCTATTAATATAAATCTCATATTGTGGATTCCAAATTTGTGAACAATACTCGAGTATACTACGCACAAATGAACAATAGATAATCTTAATTACTTTAATGCTACTGAACTGACTGCTTGACCTAATAACTAATTATATTATATTACCGTGTCAATTCCAAACAATTATTAAAACAGGAGCCGCGTGCTTATTCAGTACAACGCCATCTGATGAACACTAACGCCAACGAAGTGAAAGTTAGCACATAGGTTATTAATATAATTAATACAGTCAAACATTAATATATGGCGTTATAGTAAAATGCCGAAAAACACGTTTCATGTATGGAGCCCCCTTTAATTTTTAACTTTATTCTGATTTTAGTATTTGTTGTTATAGCAGCAACAGAAATACATCTGTGAAAATTTCAATTGTCTAACTATCACGGTTCATGAGATACAGCCTGGTGACAGACGGATAGACAGACAGACAGACAGCCAGACGGACAGCGGAGTCTCAGTAATAGGGTTCCGTTGGTACCCATTGGGTTCGGAACCCTAAAAACGTTATTTGGTCGGGTCATACATAACAGAGGGTGAAATTTAAAAATTAAAAAAAAATATTCAAAAATATTTATTCACCTCAGATAAATAAATGATATGGTTATACATAGATGTTAAGAAAAGCATTATTCCAGCATATCTTGCCTATTGGCATGTGAATGTTATTTGTACACGCAAGTACAATAAGTAAAAGTTATGTTGTAAGCACAAATCAAAAACACATACTTACGTACATTTTCAAAAATGATGAGCCAATGGGTGTACTAGAACTTGAAGCCAGTGCTGGAGCCAGTTTGTAAAATCGCATACGCAGAGAAGGATAAAAAATGGTTTTTCATCTTGCTCTCTCATACTAGTGATTGTATAGTTTTGTGGCGACCTCGCCTTATTTTATGATGTTCGAACTCTTTGTTGACAGCTTAATTTTCTCATTCGATATATTTGAATGTTTTCATATGAGTTATATGGAAACATTAGAGAACCCCATAGAGTTTCTTGGTGTTTCTTCTCTGATGGGAGTATTTCCGAAACACCGGTAGATTCAACAGCCATTCAGTTTTCCCCTTTTGTCCGCAGATTTTCTTTCTAGGCTTGCCATTTTTATTTTTATTTAAACAATATTATGCAGCTGACAGACGGACTATCAGTTCCATTTGGATCATGATATGTACTGTGATCGGTATGCGTTTCTCTATGTTGTGTTTCACTATTTCACTTTTTTATTTTTTTATATAAAAATTGTCTGAAGTACTGAAACACACACTTACATGTATGGTTGGTTTTAACCTACTTTAATTTTTTTTAAATATTCTGACGTAAACGATTGGATGACAGCTGAATGGTTCATTACTTTTTTTTTCTAATTCAAAGCGTTAAATTCTGCTTTTGCTATGTTTACTTGATAATTAATTGGTTATGATTTATGATTTTGACGTGTATATGTGCGTATATTTATACTGCCTACATACTGAATAAATGCTTTGATTCTTTGATTCTTCTTCTATGTCGATGGTAGAATTGGTTGTCAAGGATTCTGACATGTTATTTTTCACAAGTTAATATTTTTTTGCTTGCAATGTTTGGTTATTAAAGGAAACCAATATTATTTTACAATTAAAGGATTAAAATCACATGAGACCGTTTTGTAAAGAAAACCGTCCATGTGAGGATTGATGTTAAACCAGTAATAAATTATTAAAACAAACAAGACGAATTAATTATTGAAGAGAATCTGTCACATACAAAAACCCGGAGCACTTGACGGTCGCGTCGGAATAATATCTTCCTGGGACCGTCGATATAAAAGCTAAGTACCTATACTTTCTTTATTAATCTAGAAGAGGACCCCTCTCTGTTCTTCACCGGCTCTTACGCCTCAGTCGTAAAACGCCGGAACTGCAAGTGCCATCCCATTCCTGTCTCAGTATCTAAGTAGCAGTAGATAGGGTTGGCACACGTAAAAGTAATTGGGATTTCCCGAGAGTTTTCCCGGAGGTCCCAAAGTTTTATCCTTCTCATATTATTATTATTTTAAGGACGAGTCTATTTTAATATACTCTGTCTACGATACTATAGTAATCTCTCTGTGATCAGTGAAAGTCTCAGACACATATCTGTAGTAATCTGTGGTGAAAGCATATGTTATTTGTGTTCACCAAAGAGTAAAATTATACTTTCTCTGTGAGTAAAATATTATATAGAAAAAAAGCGCGGGAAACGTCGAATTAGGCGGGAGTCTTTTTTCCAAGGCGATTTTTATTATTTATTATAACTGGTAAAAAGGATCAGTGAAGCTACAATTATCTGTTTATATTGTTAATAAGTGTATAAATTATATTTTAAGTGTATAGTTTCTTCGGACTCAGTAAGTCTTTATTTATTTTTGAAATGAACGAGCCGCCCGACTTGGTGGACCCGGGGGGCACCGTTCCCCCGGCTATTAATTTTGTAACGATCCCCATCACAAACGTGGTATCTGCTGAATCTGGTATGGAAACGGATGGATCTCATACTCAGTGCAATGCGCGTAAAAGGAGCCACTTACATAAAATATGTAAATCTTGCAACAAAAAGAAAAGGAAACATGCGCAAGCTATCGATGGTAAAACGGGATGTCGCTGTACTTGCATAGTTAGCACAGATAGCGAAAATAATGAATTTAAGAATACTTCCCATGAAAATAATTTACCAGTATCTGTCCCTACACCTAGCAATGGTCCAGGTCCTCAAGTTTATACACCTGTGGCACGTTCACTTTACCAGCCCAATGATAGCGCTCCGTTTGTGATCCATGTTCAAAAGGAAACAAATTCGCCTGATGACGGTTCCATTCTTCACCCGGTCTCCTTTGGAAAGTTCCTTAAACGCAATGCCTTTAAAAACATAGTAAATGGTTCTGTTAAGAGGATAGGCAAGAATAGGATTTCGCTTGCTTTTACCGACTTTAACGATGCTAACTCATTTTTAGCTAGTAATAGTTTAGCTACTAATAAATTCAAAGCGTTTATTCCTTCATTCAATGTGACTCGAATGGGTGTCGTTCGTGGTTTCCCATCGGAATGGTCACCTGAAGAAGTGATGGAAAGCATTTCAGTACCTGGTGGTTGCGGTAAAATATTAAAAGTGAGGCGAATTAATTTCAAAACTATAGTTGATGGTTCACCGATTTGGAAACCCACACAAACAATAGTTATTACTTTTGACGGCCAAGTACTCCCCAAAAGAATTTTCATTTGCTACAATTCTTTACCTGTTGATTTGTATACTTACCCGACAATCCAATGTTTCAAATGTTGCCGCTTTGGACACACAAAAATGCAATGCCGTGCTCAACCTAGATGTTATAAGTGCGGAAACGATCATTCAGGTGACACTTGTGATGGTGATGAAGATAATGCGTCATGCTGTTTATGCTCTGGCTCTCATTACGCCATTAGTAAAACATGCCCAGAATTTAATAGACAGAAAAACATTAAAATTGCTATGTCTGAAAAATGTATATCTTATGGTGAAGCAGCTAAATTACTCCCTCCTGTTGTTAAGTCTTATGCTGATATAGTTAACTCTGCCCCTCAAACTCGAACCACTCATCCGTCTTCTTATATAACAAATGACACACCTAAAACACCTTTTACCACTTACAGGAAAACTGTGTTTAATAATCGACGTCCCGCACCTAAACTAACTAAAGGCTACGACCAAGTAGCCCATAATAAGATCAAAAATGAATATAATATGCCATCTCCACAAAATGGATGTGCATTAATTAAAAATAATGACGACAATCCTCTCATGATGTCATCTACAGACATCATTCGGATTCTCGTAGAAGCCCTTACACAGTCTAAAATAAATAAACCGTCCAACGTCGCCCCTATAATAGAAATGTTTAATGTTCACAAAGCCATTAAAAATGGCGGTCTTCAAAGCAGTGATACAGTGGAACTGCCGAAGTGCAGTTCCTAAAAAAAGTGAAATTATTTATCTAATAAACAAGTACAACACTTGTTTATTTTCTCTCTCGGAGACCTGGTTAAAACCAGGCTCCGTTTTCAAAATCCACGGATTTTCTTGTTTAAGGGATGATAGATCTGATGGGTACGGCGGTGCTGCCTTACTTATCAGAAATACTATCCCTTTCTCCATTATTTCTCTTCCAGATTTTGTGGTAGCAGCACAGGTTGGAAATATTTGTGTTGTTTCTGTATATATTCCTTCTCCTTCTTCTTTAACTTTTGTACAGCTAAATCAACTTATTACTGCACTCCCTAAACCATTTTTAATTTTTGGCGATTTCAATTCGCATCATATTTCTTGGGGTTCTTCAATTACCACATATTGTGTTGAGATACTAATAGACCTTTTGGATTCACATAACCTCTGTATATTAAATTCTGGATCTGCCACTCGACGTACTGCCCCTAACGAAAATAAAAGTGCGATAGATTTATCAATATGTACTCCAAACTTGGCATCGGCTATTACGTGGTACACATTAGCATCCACTTATGGAAGTGACCACTTCCCTATTTTAATATCTTTTCCCAATAACCGATATCAACGTTTTCCAATGCGGGAGCCCCGTCTCAAATACAAGATTCACGATAAAGCACCATGGGACAAATACAAGACCTCAGTTGATCTTCAGGTATCTCGCCTTTCGAATGTAACAGTTGACATTGATAAATGTGCGGATGCCTTTACCAAAATACTTAAACGTTCTGCAGATGAAACATTCCCGATTAAAAATCCACAAACAAGTATTATCCCTTCACCTCCTTGGTGGGACAGAGAATGTACTGAAACAGTTAAAAAAAGAAAAAATGCGGAAATTCAATATAATGAAGAAATGTCGGATGAAAATTTAGAAAATCTTTTAGAAGTTATGGCACAGGCCCGCAAACTACTCAGAGATAAAAAATTCGAGGGTTGGAAAAATTATTGTCTTTCTATTTCCCCTAGTACTCATCCTTCCATTGTTTGGTCGAATATTAGGAGATTTAGAAAAGGTACTACTAATTCACGGCCTACAGTTATGATGCCACCAGAATTAAGTGTTTTATTTCTTGACAAATTAGCTGCACCTTCTGTTCCTCAACAGGAAGTTTTCAACATTTTCGTTCCTTCTTGCATAAAAGTGAACCAATCACCACTGAACTCCCTTTTTACTTTACAGGAACTACAAGGTGTACTGTCTTCTGTTAAGGATTCTTCACCTGGTGAAGATGGTATACCATATTCTTTTCTAGCTAACCTTAATCCTTAATCTTTAACATTTTACTTGGAAATTATAAATTCAGCCTTATTATCCGGACATATTCCATCTTCATGGAAATCACAAATTGCTATTCCTATTTTAAAGCCTGAAAAATCTCCAACAGATGCTTCCTCATATCGCCCAATAGCTTTATCATCAGTTCTAGTAAAAATTGCTGAGAATCTAGTTAAAAACCGACTTGAATGGGTGATTGAAAATCGGCAAATATTATCCGAGACTCAGTTCGGTTTTAGAAGAGGCAAAAGCACTTTAGACAGTATTGGTTAATTATTTATTTTATAACAGATATTCGAATCGCATTTAGCTGTAATGAATCCCTTATTGCAGTTTTTTTAGATTTAAAATCTGCTTACGATAATGTGCTACTCAATGTCCTTAAACAAAAGTTACAGAAACTAAATATCCCTGAAAGATTAACATGCTTTATTATTAATATACTATCAGGTAGGTGCTTAAAACTTGATCATGCTCGAGACCAGAGTAGACTTGTGTGGAAAGGTCTTCCACAAGGGTCAGTTCTCAGCCCGATTTTATTTAATATATATTCGTATGATTTAGAACGTTCCATTCAGAATTCTACAAATATACTACAATATGCTGATGATATTGCTATTTATTCTACAGGAAAATCAACAGATGTTATTTGTAATGAATTAACTAATTCACTAAATCTTTTGAAGGTGTGGCTGGATGAAAACGGCCTTAGCATATCTGCCCAAAAAAGTTCTGTGGTTCACTTTACGAGACAACGTTTACGTCCCCATATATCTATATGTTTCGAAAACAACATCATACCAACAAGGAATTAAGTAAAATATTTAGGTGTTTATATAGACACAAAACTTTCGGGTATTCCACACTGTGAATATATTTTGGCTAAATGTGAAAAGCTCCTGAATTTATTAAGATGCCTCTCAGGTGTTTGGTGGGGTGATCATCCTTTTTCTATGAAACTTATCTACAATGCTCTTGTTAGAAGTGTCCTGGATTACGGGACATTTTTGCTTGAACCTTGTAGTGCAGTAAGCCTTAAGAAATTGGATGACATTCAATCAAAAGCCTTGCGAATAGTATCCGGAGCAATGAAAACTAGCCCTATTGATGCCTTACAAATTGAATGCGTTGAACCTCCTTTAAGTTTAAGACGTCAGCTTTTGTCTGACCGTTTGCTTTTCCGTAATATACAATTTTCTAATAACCTTTTACTTAAAAAACTTAATATCCTCGTCAATCTTACAGAATCATCAGATTATTGGAACCATAAACGCGTACCCTGTCTAATCACAAGCCTTTTGAGATGCAAGCTACTAAATGCTCCGATACACCGTTCCCCAACTCTTGAATTATTTAATTGCGATTATGAAGCCTTAATAAGTTATCCTACAATAATATTTGATTTGGAAATTGATAGTACGAATGCTAATTTCAACTTCATATCGCTTGTCCAAGAAAAGTGGCCTAATTGGCATCGAGTATATACGGATGCATCTAAGCAGACATCCGATAATCATACAGGTGTAGGTGTATATCATGCTGAATATAATATAGTTCAGAAAATAAAATGTCCTCCTGAGTCTTCTGTGTTTACTGGTGAATGTCTTGGCATCGTTAAAGCTTTAGAATATATTATACTGTTAAAACTTGACAAAACTATGATTATTAGCGATTGTAAGAGCGTGTTACAGGCTTTAGAGAGATATCCATTTAAAGCTAAGCCTTTTTTCCCTCTTATAGCAGAAGCTAGACAAAAGCTAAATTTGTGCGTTTTAAAAGGTCTTAAAGTAAATTTTGTTTGGGTACCCAGCCATAGAGGGATTTTTGGAAATGAAAAGGCCGATAAGCTAGCTAAAGAGGCTGTCGACAGTGGAGACCGTTATCCGTTTAAAAATTACACACATGATCTAGCTGCACTTCCCAGATCCTCGCTTCAAGAATCTTGGGTGAGAAACTGGAAGAGCAGCAGTCAAATTAAAGGCAAATATTATTATAGTATACAACCGCATATTCCGCGAAGACCGTGGTTTTCGCATATTAGGTTTAGCAAAGTTGTGACATCAATTATTATAAGAATGCGTTTGGGCCATACCACTTGTCCTGCACATCTTCCTAGATTTAATATTGTAGACAGCACTAAATGTGAATGTGGTCATGACTATGGGGATCTGGACCATATATTTTTTGCTTGTTCCAAATATGACCGTAGTTCCTTTTACGACACATTGATATCTCTCCATGTTCCCTTACCTACAAACATCAAAGTTCTTCTTTGCAATATTAATCCAAATTTATATAAAACTCTTTCAGATTTTATTGTTTGTAATAATATAAAATTGTAAATATGATTCTAGTGTACATAATATGCTGTAAATTTAATTTTATATTGTAAATATTGTTCTATATCTCAATTTTTCTTTATTTTTTATATACTGATCCATTTTACTTTTCAATAGTTACCAAAGTTTTCTAAATTCCGATGGAAAGATTCATACCTACAGTTTTCGCGTTAAACGTTTCTCCACTTTTGTTTTAACCTCTATAAAATTCTTACAATAACATATGCACAAGTTAATATGCAAGATCAAGATATAAAACAAGACTCTGGCAAATGCACGAACGTGTGACGCCAAAAAATTCCCTTGACTGGGAAAGAAGAAAAAAAAAAAATTATATACTGTGTTCACTGTTCACTGTCTGTGATTCATTCATTTTGCAAAAAAAAACAATTATTCTCTGACACACATAGTAATCTGTGATTCATTCATTTTGCAAAATAAACAATTATTTTATTGTGTAAATTTGTACAATTTGGAAAATTAATAAAATAACGCAATCGTCGCAATTCAAATTATTTCAATAATATCTGTGTCACTAAAATAAAATGTAAGTAAATATGGACAATTGGCCACTTACGGATTAATACGGATTGCCTCCGTATATTCGAAGATTGAATTACAATACTCATATGCCTTTATATCATAAAAGTACTACAGTACATTACATAGTACAGTACATAGTAGATACTCGTAGGTAGTATCTTCATTTCTTCAACTAACTTGTATATTGATGTCCTGGTCCTCTTCCTTGAATAAACAAAAGTTATCGGTTATTATGACGTTTACCAGGTCGTCCAGAGGTGAGGTAAGCAGACGTGCGGGATCACGGAGCCGTTCGATAGATCGCTACAAAGACAGGAGAGCTCGGAGTACAGATAGAAAAAGATCGGGGTCGCCCCACTCTAAGCACCGATCGAAGAGCAGAGATCACAAGCATAAAAAAGACAAAAAAAAGAAGAGCAAAAAGAAGAAAAGTCGTTCCTCCAGCAGCGAGTCCAGCGACAGCGAAGAGGCGGAGCTCAAACTGCTGCAGCGGCTCGAGGCAGAACGTCTCCGCCTGCGCCATGAGAGGCAGAAAGAGAAGGAACAGATGAAGGCTAATGAGACACCAGAGGAAAAGAGGTAACATTCTATCAATAATTAACATGCATTTATCTGCAAGTCACTACTTGATGAAGAGTTTAGGTCATATAGGCGATTGAAAAATAGGGTCCATAATTATTGTAATACAGTCACAAAATGGAAACACAAGAAAATAAAATGAATGTAGTTTGAACAACATGCAGTATGTTAATCCTATTATCATACTATCCTACTAATATTATAAAGGTGAAAGTTTGTGTGTGTGTGTGTGTTTGTTACTACTTCACACTAAACCTACTCAACCGATTGAGTTGAAATTTGGTTTGAAGACAGTCTAGTCTAGACCCTAGAATGAAACAAATGTCAGGAACTGTTTGAAGTTGAAATCTTTATTTAAAAAAGTATTTATGACATTTCTAGTTTTCTAAACTCAGATTTTAGTTTTGTATTGCCCCTTACAAAATCAATAATACACAGTAGCGGATTATCCCTAAAGCAAGCTAGGCACATGCCTAGGGGCGCTAGGTTACAAAAGGGTGCGCGTGGAAATGTTTAAACGATGAACAAAAATAATACCTAAAGTCTCCAGTAAGTTGTTTTTGTGTGAAAGAGAAACAAAAATGCTTCTCTTCACCATCGGAAGCTTTTATTTTGTGCAAGATAGACAACTAGAGTGGTACTGATGAGGTGCTAGCCTTAGAGTGCTGCAGGCATATAAACCGCCTCTGATAGGCGATAATACATTATAACTTTATCCAGGGCTCGGCGTCTACAAGAAAAACAAGAAAAAGAACGCAAGAGGCGAGAACGTATGGGTTGGGACAATGAGTACCAGTGCTACACCAACCAGGATAATCCCTTCGGAGATTCCGCACTGACCAACACCTTTGTGTGGTCCAAGAAACTGGCGAAAGAGGGAGTCAAGACTGTGTCTCACGATGAATTGGAGGCTCTCAACAGACAGAAACAAATGGAGAATAAAATTGAGTTAGAAAAGGTATGTTAAGTTGTTTCACTAAACTGAGCAAGACAATACTTGTAAAGGCCTCTCTACACTGAGATGTACCCACGAACCTGACTGTGAATATGATGCTCATATACTTCCCGCCTCGTTCCCGCTTGTTGTTGGTTGTTTGTCTGATACATTTAGTTTTGAGTGTTTGTAATTAATGTAATGTGAATCAGTTTCATTCGGAATTTGATTTGTGATGCGATTAGATTGCGTTTCATTTATTTATTGTGTTTCATTATTACACAATTTTTTGGATAAAAATTGTCTGTACTGAAACATGCATTGGGGATGGACGTAATATTACGGTTGGCAACCCTACATTAATCAGGGGAAGGGCTCATTACTTGTTTTTTTTTTAATTTAAAGCAGTAAGTTATGTTTTTGTTATATTTAGAATTATTATTATTGATATGATCTATTTAATGTTATTTGACGTGTGTAAGTGCAGATTTTTAATTTGCCCATATAACTACTGAATAAATGCTTTGACTTTTGAACATGTCCATTAGTGGGCACACGAGTGGGTGTGTCCTGCGGCTACAAGGTACAGTCCATGCAGGTGAAGCAGCGGCGGCTGGAGCGCGAGGCGGAGCGCGCGGCGCGCGAGGCGGAGGCGGCGGCGGCGGCGCGCGCGCGCGAGGCGCAGCAGTTCAGCTCGTGGGCGCGCCAGGAGGACGCCTTCCACCTGCAGCAGGCGCGCCTGCGCTCGCAGATACGCATCCGAGACGGCAGGGGTACGCACCGCACTGATCGCATTATCATAGCTTACCGCGTACTATGAACGTTCATTACAGAGGTCTACTATATTGACCTGTGATTCCCTGTCTAACCTATCTATAGTCGAATTTTTAATTAAACGGAGTAAAATGACATTACGAGTATTGCCACTTTTTCATGAAATAAAAATAGGCATGTGGTATAAAAGATTTAGTTAATGGAGTCATATCAATTCAGTTAACTAGTTCAATAACTCATATTATAGTATTACATATTTTATCATCCTTATTCAACTAGTACGCTGGACTTTAAATGCTTATGCCTAATACATTGGTCAAAGACATAATTAGGTAACTAGAACTTATACGTACTAAATAAATTAAGTGTTTTTAATCTATAGTTCAGTTCTTTGAACGATAAGAAAACATTAAATAAAAAAATCAAAAAACCCGACTGTGCAAAAAGTGAAGTGTTAAAAAACGAACTGAAAAGAAAAAAACAAGTAAGTCTAGTAGTTTAGACTTCTGTTTAGGGATATCAAAAAACTATACCATTTAAATTCTTTCTCGGTCGATACACTCATAAAATAAATTATACATTGTTATATGGAATATAGAGACTTTAACAGTCGGGACACATTAATCCCCATTCAGAAGAAACTACTAGACTTACTTGTTTTTTTCTTTTCAGTTCGTTTTTTAACACTTCACTTTTTGCGCAGTCGGGTTTTTTGATTTTTTAATTTAATGTTTTATTTTACACTTTTTAGTCAAGTAAAGGACGGCAAATTCCGTAATCTGAACAAAAAACCGAAATGCGTGAAATAGATAGGGCATTGCTTTTTAAGCTTACTTACTTTACAGTTGTACTATTAAACGACTATACCAAAAGGAAGAGGTTGTTTGTTACCTCAGAACTCCATCAATTCTTAACCGATTTGGAAAATTCTTTTTTTGTTTGAGTTAATATTATTTTTGTTTGGTGTCATTGTAATTTTATTGAGATCTGATAAATAACTTCAGAGATAAGCACCGCAAACTTGTTACTGAAAGTGACTAACGCGGCATGTAAAATCGTTTTTTTTTTCGATTTGTACGATCATAAATTATTTGTTATAAATATATTTTGAATCTCCATTTTAAGACCTTTAATTCGATACCCCACTCGATAGGTTTTGAAAAAAAAAATTTTTTTGAACCCCAAATTTTGGCGTCTGAAATCCGCCATTTTGAATTTTTCTATTTTTTATGTTTTCGTTGACACTCGCGCTAGCATGGCGAATCTATTGACGTGCCAATTATCAAAATCGGCCCACACATTTGGTCTCTTAGTGTGCCACAAAGGAACAAACATACATACGTACATACATATATAGACTGATAAACACATTACCTCTCATTTGCGTCGCGCAGTCGGGCAAAAATAAAAAAAGATCATCACTACGTTTGAATTTTGGCAGCATTATTTTAATAAGTGACATTTTGAACTGTCAGTTTACTCCGTCTAATGAAAAATTCGACTATATCTAATGCTATCGCTGACTTTTTTAGAACATTGTAAGACTAACAATTCCACCATACATTACTATTGTGTAATTCTCATGGTTTAGGCAGTGCACACAGAAATAGCTCAAAGATGACAGGTCGGACGAAGATTGCCGACTAATATGACATTATATGTTAATTGTTAAACACAATCCAAAATTTCATCGTACCGACGGGACTCCAACCCGCACCCCCCGGATTACACGTCCAGGTGCTCTGCCAATTAAGCCACGGTTCGATACATCGATACGACGAAATTAGTGGATTGCATTTGTTAACCCAATTATGCATTGGTGGCGCCATCTATGACTACTTATTACGTAAGTTAATCATTCGGAAGAAATCATTACAGTTTTCAAATCCGACGAGAGATGTTGCACTGCGTAAATTAAATATTATGTTTCTTTGAAGTGTCTCACACTTTATATTTTTTGTAAATTGTTAAACACAATCCAAAATTTCTTCGTACCGACGGGACTCGAACCCGCACCCCCCGGATTACACGTCCAGGTGCTCTGCCAATTAAGCCACGGTTCGATACATCGATACGACGAAATTAGTGGATTTCAAAAATCGATCGAGGATCCACTAATTTCGTCGTATCGATGTATCGAACCGTGGCTTAATTGGCAGAGCACCTGGACGTGTAATCCGGGGGGTGCGGGTTCGAGTCCCGTCGGTACGAAGAAATTTTGGATTGTGTTTAACAATTTACAAAAAATATAAAGTGTGAGACACTTCAAAGAAACATAACATTATATGTTGTTATTATTCGGCCAATTTACACAATATCTTTATGTATTATATGATTGTGGTATACAGCCTATGTGGTATTATGATGTAAATAAAATGTGCTATACAATTTGTACATTGTAAAATTTCATCAAAATCCATTGAATAGTTTTGCGAGAAAGAGTAATAAATATCTATCCATCCTTACAAACTTTTTTTTATGATATAAGGTAACAGGACCAACACTACGCTCGCCTGATGGTAAGCGAAGACGTCTACGTATTACAGAAACAGTGGCATGCAAAATTTTGGATAGCCAGAATTTTGCATGTCACAGCATTGCACATTTCCTCGAGACAAAAGATGTTAAGTCAAAAGTCCTACCAATAAAAACTTGCGATATATAATGTTGGTAAGAAGTAGTATGATTGAATATGCCCGTATACATATAACAGCGAAGCCGATCGACCTGCTGGCGTGGTACGTGAGCTCGGAGGAGTGCGTGGATGCGCTGGAGATGCACGAGCCGTACACCTACCTGAACGGCCTGCAGGCGCGCGACCTGGAGGACCTGCTCGAGGATATCAAGGTACCGGGTGTGACGTGTCTTGTACACGCTATGTTGCTTCAGGGCTTAAACCGTGCTACATCATCCATCACAAATAATCACTTAACTTAAGGCGAGGAACTGAACAAACTCTTAACAAGTGATATTTAAAAAAAACCTTTTTAAACACAAGCTTTTACATAACCTAGGACCAGAGTAAGTCAAGACAAATCCAACATGCCCAAACACGACGGGTATAACATGTGTAGTTTAGAAGTTCCTTTGGCCACCTTCCAGCTCCATCATCAGATCAGCACTATGTCCTCATAATATTGCATTGTCACGCGATTTACACATGTATGCAAAATGTCAGCTCAATCGAACCCCTGGAAGTCGCTCTAAAATCAAACGGACAAATAAATTCGCCGTGAGTAGAGATAAAACTTGTAAAAAAAATATATAACTGTACATAAATATCAAGAAGTGGATCCCTTGTTCTGGTCCCATACTACTTTAATACATTTCAACAATTTGTCTCTCTGGTTCTGCCGTCAATTTGCCATTGAAAACGTTATGCCAGCAATCCAAAATCCATACTATGCTTCGTCAGGGAGCTGGCACGGGGAGAAATGCACATGACACAGCCCTAGTGGCACGTCCGCACTGGTCATATCGCTCTCACTGTAATAATAATATTATGTATGTGATGTATCGAAGGGTGTGTATGTCACGTCAGGTGTACAAGGAGCTGGAGAACAACGTGAACGTGTCGTACTGGGAGGACGTGCAGACCATCGTGGTGGACGAGGTGGGCAAGCTGCGCCGCGTCGCCGCCTGGGATGCGCGCCGCGACGGTGTGCACCACGCCGTCGCCGATGACGTCACACAGGTACACGCACACACACACACACACACACACACACACACACAGACACATACTCACGCACACACACTCACTCACGCACACACATTGTAGTTTAGGGGTTGTGTATAATATACCTACAGTGTCGGCCGACGAGCGGCGCTACGCAGCGATGGAACAGCCTTAGCGCGATCCGCGAGTGTAAATAGGGAAATATATTCTTCTACATATCAGCTTTTACTTCTGTACTCTCCGATTTTCTGTGCTTAGAACCTCCGAACAATAAAGTGGGCGAGCAGTCCGACGGCCCATATCGCCGGGTGGCATAATGTAAAGTGTGTGTTGATCGATGATTTGAGACATATATTGCAGATATTCAAAGGCAAAAGTGGCGCGCAGCTGGAGGCGCTGCGGTCGCAGATCGAGGACAAGATCAGCGGCCGGCGGGACGGCGTCGACATCGGCTACTGGGAGTCTCTGCTGTCGCAGCTTAAAGGTATGTGGCGTCCATACCGGAGCCATGATGACTCCCTCATCATCACTGCCCTTGCTAGTTACGATGACTCCCTCATTACCACCCTCGTTAGTCACGATGACTCTTTCATCACTACCCTCACTAGTCCCGATGACTCCTTCATCACTACCCTGGCTAGTCACGAATGTCACGACGACTACCTTATCACAGCCCTCGCTGGTCTCGATGACTCCCTCATCACTAACCTTAACCTCGCTAATCACGATGATTCCCTTATAACTGCCTTCGCTAGTCACGATGACTCCTTCATTCTCTCTACATGTAGACTGTCAAGTTTCGTAATATATGGGAACAGGTCAAGCGCTTGTCTGTAAAGAATAATAAACCAGCTTACTTTCATTTCAACTGATTTTATTCATAATTTTTTACTAAATTAAATGACTGGCTTCACTGGGCGTGCGACCGACGTAAGGATGTGACGTCACAACGTAGTTCTATTCAAGGCGCGCGAAAATTGGCGGCGTTTAAATAGCTCATCCTATGTTTTAATATTTTCATTAACATTTCACGCAGTATTTTTTACCCGACTACGGCGATGCAAATAGGAGGGTTATTTTTTTGACCGGTATGTGGGTATGTATGTATGTAATTATGTATGTATGTATGTTCATCTGTTATCAATTATTATAAGTAGTTTAGAAGTTATGAGGGCATAACTTCTAAACTACTTATCATAATTTGACAAATGAGGTGTCGTTGAACGCGTCTTATTTGTCTGCTGGTTATAGGGTATGTGACGTCACAACAAATTGATTGTGGCGCCCTCTAGAGTCTACTAAAAAAAAATTTCACCTCACCCCATCGTGTGGGGTATCGTTAAAAAGGGATTTTAAAAAGAAGATAGGATTTAGTGCGTCATATTTTTTTGGGGCGTAGCATTGGCGAGATATATCCCGCCGAAGTCAAGAAAACTAATTTTTACCCCACGGCGCGACGTCGCAAAGAACCAATGGGAGGGATATGTGTTTGTTGATCGCTATGTATGTATGTAAGGATGTTGATATGTATGCAAAACCCCAAAATACTTGAAATAAAAAATAAGTTCAAAAACTAAAACCCGACTACTCAAATATCACGCTCTAAAAAGTATGAAACAAGAACATATTCTCATCTGACATCGCTATGTACAAACTATTCAATATGTATCGTTTATTATATAAAAAAAATACTTTTAATAAATATTTTATCGTATTTTATACATATTCTTAGCGGTGCTCAGAGGATGCCGTGGTCGTTCGTCACCTACCGTAACAAAACAATGCACTCGGAAAAGTAGCATTCGTCCACTGAACACCACTAAGAATATTTATAAAATACGATAAAATATTTAATAAAAGTAAGTTTTTTATATAATAAACGATAAATATTGAATAGTTTGTACATAGCGATCTCAGATGAGAATATGTTCTTGTTTCATACTTTTTAGAGTGTGATATTTCAGTAGTCGGGTTTTAGTTTTTGAACTTATTTTTTATTATTGTGTTGAAGTAATCAGTAAGTACGTCAAAGGACATTGACAGGGTTTGGACCAAATGCTATCCAGACATACGAGTATTTCTTTCGTATTGAAATCCTAGATCAATTTACTTAAGAAAAAAAATATACATAACCCAGGATTTTTTTTGTGTTACCATAAATCCAATGGGTTTTAAGTACCTACTCTTTTTGTCAATATTCTTTTCTAAGTCTGTTTCAGTATCTTTTGTAATTAGTATGTATTTCAAAATGGGTAGAGACTGCTGTGTGTATATAAAATATCATGTGGAGCCATAATAAAAAAATGATATGAAATAATGAATTACTTTAATGTCAGTAGCGATTAAAAATAGCCCATATATATTTGTTTTAAATTTCATTTTCGCTCAATAAAAAATCACAATGAAAATCATGTTTTTCTCTGGACTCCCAGAACAGAATTTGAAACGTTCGGTTTCTAGGTTTGTATTATTGAGGTACGGAACAAAATGCACTATGTGTTCATTCAGGGCAGCACTTGGTCCAACATCCATACATAGATTGTCAATGTCCTTTAAGTTCATGCTCGCATTTTGCTTATAAAATTTCATGTATCGTTTACGTAACGATACGTTTGCGATACGAAAGTAAATTATAATCGTTCGTGCTGCCAAATTAAGTTACTTTTACGCACGATACGAGTACTTTACGCTTTACAAATTTCATACATTTTCATGTCGGTGACGATACGAATACTTTTTCGCAAGTCGTTCGTGTCGGGCCACGCGCAGTGTAGGGTTCCGTAGTAGCCCGTTATTGAATGCAAGTCCTTACCCGTTATAAACAAGCAACTACTCGTAGGTACTTCGTCTTTGTCACTTTAAAGGATTTATTCGAAGGATTTTGTATTTGGTACAAAATTATCCAACACCCAAGTTCAACGACTATTACTGCTAAACTAATAAAGTTATTTTAACCGCTATAGTTTTTCTTTTAAGTTCATGAAATGCACTATTATTACGAATTTTTCCAGATTTTTCAAGCCAGCAGTTTAGCAAATGGTATTAGCAACCCTTGAGTCATTTTAAAAGACCTATTCAACGATACCCCACACGATGGAGTAGACGACGAAAAAAAATTCATCCCCACTTCTCATGTAGGGAAAATTTATTTCACCACTTTGTCGGCGTAATTTATATACATACCCCTAAAAAATTACAGTTTTCTAGTATTAACAGTCTCTTAGCAAAACCTCGGACAGACAGACAGACAGACGGACATGACGAAACTATAAGGGTTCCTTATCAGGACTACGGAACCCTAAAATGTGCATATTCCCTATTAACAATTTAAAATAATTGCGATGGTTACTTTAATGTGTATAATAAAGTGTGAGTCCCCCCCCTCCTCCCAGCACACATGGCGCGCGCCCGGCTCCGCGAGCGTCACCAGCACAACCTGCGCCGCAAGCTGCAGCTGCTCAAACAGGAGCAGGGAGTCGACACACACCCCGCCGCACCCGCCCCCGCACCCGATGTCTCCACCCCCGCCGAACTACCTCACAGGTATACTATATATACGTCACCAGCACAACCTGCGCCGCAAGCTGCAGCTGCTCAAACAGGAGCAGGGAGTCGACACACACCCCGCCGCACCCGCCCCCGCACCCGATGTCTCCACCCCCGCCGAACTACCTCACAGGTATACTATATATACGTCACCAGCACAACCTGCGCCGCAAGCTGCAGCTGCTCAAACAGGAGCAGGGAGTCGACACACACCCCGCCGCACCCGCCCCCGCACCCGATGTCTCCACCCCCGCCGAACTACCTCACAGGTATACTATATATACGTCACCAGCACAACCTGCGCCGCAACCTGCAGCTGCTAAAACATGAGCTGGGAGTCGACACACACCCCGCCGAACTACCTCACAGGTATTGTTTTATTCATTTATCTTCAAATCGTGACTGGACGCTCCTCACTTAACATCAGGTGAGTGGTCAAACTGTATTACACACCAGTGGAACAGGTATGTATGTGCTGTGTATCTAATCTTATATGTATATATATGTAATCTAATATGTATGCAGAGTGTAAACATTGCGTTTGGACCGTTCGTCCTGACTTCGCTAAATTACACTAAAGTCATAAGCGTATGTCGTCGCTCCACCTGGTCACAGGACGTCCTACGCTACGTTTGCCGATTCGTGGTCTCCACTCTAGGACAAGGCTATCAGTCCTTTTTTTAGCCTGGGGAAACCCGGTCGGTTACCACTCCGTTGCTGGGCCAAAAAAGTGGTTATGTCGGGCTCCAACCGACTAAAACCCCAGAGTGCTCCCTCTCGACGCCTAGTGTCGGGGCTACGGTGTCGATTCGGGACCGGGACCCCTCCTCGGGGGGCTACTAGGCTATCGCTCCTCCCCCCTCGTCACGACGCGCCGGAGCATATGGCACGTCGTTACCTTCTTCCCGGGGACCAAGCGAATGAACTCCAGACAACACCACGTCTGGACGCCCGTGGTCCCCTGCGGTGGGTCATTAAAGTAGCCCCACCGCCAGCCATTTCGGCCGCAGAAGATAGGGGAAGCGGCGCAGCGTCATACCGACAGCCCTTTTCTTTTGCGGCCCCGCCGTCTAACAGTGGCAGCCACGTCGGGGCCATAACAGGCAGGGGGAGCGGCGCACCGCACACTGGCACCCCTCTCCCGCCGTGGCCCTTAGTCTTCAGCCGCGGTGCAGCCCATACCACACCGCAGCCCGCCTCAGTCACAGTACCGCCCATACAGCACTGCGACCTACCTCTCGTACCTCTCGTACCGCTCTCACCAGGCTTTGCGGGGAAGTCTGGTGGAGCGGACCCGCTGGGGCCGGTCGCTCCTCTAGTCTGGATTGGCCCTGGTTCCTCTTAGCTTTCTCCGTGGTTGTCCAAGCCACGGTTATTAGAGCCCCCAGCCACGCCGAGTTGGGAACCCCTCGGGGGTGGTATTAACGGTTATCAGTCCTGCGGCAGATATGACCGGCCCCCTGCCGTTTCAGTTAGTTTACTAATTCGTTGAGCTACGTCGATAACGTTAGTTCTCTGGCGAATTACTTCGTTCCGGATTCTATCCCGCAGAGAAACACCGAGCACACCTCTCTCCATGGCTTTAAATCGGTGGACCAGTCGAATCGTGAGTGTCCACGTCTCAGCTCCGTAAAGCATCACATGTAGTACGACATCTCGAATTTTCTTCCAAACTGATGTTAATAATGTAGGTACCACTATTCCGAAAGTTATAATGATATGTGATCGTATATATAATATTTCAGCGGCGGGCGGTCCCCGAGCCCCGGCGGGAGCGCGCAGGCGGAGGGCGAGGGGTCGGACAGCGAGGCCGCGGAGGCGGCGCTGGAGGCGTGCACGGCGCTGTACGCGGCGGGGCGCTACTCGCCCGCGCCGCTGGCGCCCGCCGCGCTGGAGCCCGGCACGCTGCTGCTGGAGCCCGCGGAGGACGACCAGCGCCTCGCCTACCTGCGCGCCCGCCTGCACGCCGCCAACGCGGCGCGCGACCACGCCGCGCTGCCGCCGCCCGCGGTACGTACACACACACACACACACACACACCTCGCTACCTGCGCGCCCGCCTGCACGCCGCCAACGCGGCGCGCGACCACGCCGCGCTGCCGCCGCCCGCGGTACGTACACACACACACACACACACACACACCTCGCTACCTGCGCGCCCGCCTGCACGCCGCGCTGCCACCGCCCGCGGTACATACACACACACACACCTCGCTACCTACACGCCGCCAACGCGGAGCGCGACCACCCCGCGCTGCCGCCGCCCGCGGTACGTACACACACACACACACCTCGCTACCTACACGCCGCCAACGCGGCGCGCGACCACGCCGCGCTGCCGCCGCCCGCGGTACGTACACACACACACACACACACACACCTCGCTACCTGCGCGCCCGCCTGCACGCCGCGCTGCCACCGCCCGCGGTACATACACACACACACACCTCGCTACCTACACGCCGCCAACGCGGAGCGCGACCACCCCGCGCTGCCGCCGCCCGCGGTACGTACACACACACACACACCTCGCTACCTACACGCCGCCAACGCGGAGCGCGACCACCCCGCGCTGCCGCCGCCCGCGGTACGTACACACACACACACACCTCGCTACCTACACGCCGCCAACGTGGAGCGCGACCACCCCGCGCTGCCGCCGCCCGCGGTACGTACACACACACACACCTCGCTACCTACACGCCGCCAACGCGGAGCGCGACCACCCCGCGCTGCCGCCGCCCGCGGTACGTACACACACACACCTCGCTACCTACACGCCGCCAACGCGGAGCGCGACCACCCCGCGCTGCCGCCGCCCGCGGTACGTACACACACACAGACACCTCGCTACCTACACGCCGCCAACGCGGCGCGCGACCACGCCGCGCTGCCGCCGCCCGCGGTACGTACACACACACACACACACACACACACACACCTCGCTACCTGCGCGCCCGCCTGCACGCCGCGCTGCCACCGCCCGCGGTACATACACACACACACACCTCGCTACCTACACGCCGCCAACGCGGAGCGCGACCACCCCGCGCTGCCGCCGCCCGCGGTACGTACACACACACACACACCTCGCTACCTACACGCCGCCAACGCGGAGCGCGACCACCCCGCGCTGCCGCCGCCCGCGGTACGTACACACACACACACACACCTCGCTACCTACACGCCGCCAACGTGGAGCGCGACCACCCCGCGCTGCCGCCGCCCGCGGTACGTACACACACACACACCTCGCTACCTACACGCCGCCAACGCGGAGCGCGACCACCCCGCGCTGCCGCCGCCCGCGGTACGTACACACACACAGACACCTCGCTACCTACACGCCGCCAACGCGGCGCGCGACCACGCCGCGCTGCCGCCGCCCGCGGTACGTACACACACACACACACACACACACACACCTCGCTACCTGCGCGCCCGCCTGCACGCCGCGCTGCCA
This sequence comes from Cabera pusaria, assembly GCA_954871355.1. Classification (NCBI taxonomy): domain Eukaryota; kingdom Metazoa; phylum Arthropoda; class Insecta; order Lepidoptera; family Geometridae; genus Cabera; species Cabera pusaria. The sequence goes on from OX940902.1 coordinate 25,239,210, forward strand.
CCGCCCGCGGTACATACACACACACACACCTCGCTACCTACACGCCGCCAACGCGGAGCGCGACCACCCCGCGCTGCCGCCGCCCGCGGTACGTACACACACACACACACCTCGCTACCTACACGCCGCCAACGCGGAGCGCGACCACCCCGCGCTGCCGCCGCCCGCGGTACGTACACACACACACACACCTCGCTACCTACACGCCGCCAACGTGGAGCGCGACCACCCCGCGCTGCCGCCGCCCGCGGTACGTACACACACACACACCTCGCTACCTACACGCCGCTAACGCGGAGCGCGACCACCCCGCGCTGCCGCCGCCCGCGGTACGTACACACACACACCTCGCTACCTACACGCCGCCAACGCGGAGCGCGACCACCCCGCGCTGCCGCCGCCCGCGGTACGTACACACACACAGACACCTCGCTACCTACACGCCGCCAACGCGGCGCGCGACCACGCCGCGCTGCCGCCGCCCGCGGTACGTACACACACACACACCTCGCTACCTGCGCGCCCGCCTGCACGCCGCCAACGCGGCGCGCGACCACGCCGCGCTGCCGCCGCCCGCGGTACACACACACCCACACACACACACACACACCTCGCTACCTGCGCGCCCGCCTGCACGCCGCGCTGCCACCGCCCGCGGTACATACACACACACACCTCGCTACCTACACGCCGCCAACGCGGAGCGCGACCACCCCGCGCTGCCGCCGCCCGCGGTACGTACACACATACACACACCTCGCTACCTACACGCCGCCAACGCGGAGCGCGACCACCCCGCGCTGCCGCCGCCCGCGGTACGTACACACACACACACACCTCGCTACCTACACGCCGCCAACGTGGAGCGCGACCACCCCGCGCTGCCGCCGCCCGCGGTACGTACACACACACACACCTCGCTACCTACACGCCGCCAACGCGGAGCGCGACCACCCCGCGCTGCCGCCGCCCGCGGTACGTACACACACACACCTCGCTACATACACGCCGCCAACGCGGAGCGCGACCACCCCGCGCTGCCGCTGCCCGCGGTACGTACACACACACAGACACCTCGCTACCTACACGCCGCCAACGCGGAGCGCGACCACCCCGCGCTGCCGCCGCCCGCGGTACGTACACACACACACCTCGCTACCTACACGCCGCCAACGCGGAGCGCGACCACCCCGCGCTGCCGCCGCCCGCGGAACGTACACACACACACCTCGCTACCTACACGCCGCCAACGCGGAGCGCGACCACCCCGCGCTGCCGCCGCCCGCGGTACGTACACACACACAGACACCTCGCTACCTACACGCCGCCAACGCGGAGCGCGACCACCCCGCGCTGCCGCCGCCCGCGGTACGTACACACACACACCTCGCTACCTATACGCCGCCAACGCGGAGCGCGACCACCCCGCGCTGCCGCCGCCCGCGGTACGTACACACACACACCTCGCTACCTACACGCCGCCAACGCGGAGCGCGACTACCCCGCGCTGCCGCCGCCCGCGGTACGTACACACACACACCTCGCTACCTACACGCCGCCAACGCGGAGCGCGACCACCCCGCGCTGCCGCCGCCCGCGGTACGTACACACACACACCTCGCTACCTACACGCCGCCAACGCGGAGCGCGACCACCCCGCGCTGCCGCCGCCCGCGGTACGTACACACACACACCTCGCTACCTACACGCCGCCAACGCGGAGCGCGACCACCCCGCGCTGCCGCCGCCCGCGGTACGTACACACACACACACACCTCGCTACCTACACGCCGCCAACGCGGAGCGCGACCACCCCGCGCTGCCGCCGCCCGCGGTACGTACACACACACACACACCTCGCTACCTACACGCCGCCAACGCGGAGCGCGACCACCCCGCGCTGCCGCCGCCCGCGGTACGTACACACACACACACACCTCGCTACCTACACGCCGCCAACGCGGAGCGCGACCACCCCGCGCTGCCGCCGCCCGCGGTACGTACACACACACACACACACCTCGCTACCTACACGCCGCCAACGCGGAGCGCGACCACCCTGCGCTGCCGCCGCCCGCGGTACGTACACACACACACACACCTCGCTACCTACACGCCGCCAACGCGGAGCGCGACCACCCCGCGCTGCCGCCGCCCGCGGTACGTACACACACACAGACACCTCGCTACCTACACGCCGCCAACGCGGAGCGCGACCACCCTGCGCTGCCGCCGCCCGCGGTACGTACACACACACACACACCTCGCTACCTACACGCCGCCAACGCGGCGCGCGACCACGCCGCGCTGCCGCCGCCCGCGGTACGTACACACACACACACACACACACACACACACACACACACACACACCTCGCTACCTGCGCGCCCGCCTGCACGCCGCGCTGCCACCGCCCGCGGTACATACACACACACACACCTCGCTACCTACACGCCGCCAACGCGGAGCGCGACCACCCCGCGCTGCCGCCGCCCGCGGTACGTACACACACACACACACCTCGCTACCTACACGCCGCCAACGCGGAGCGCGACCACCCCGCGCTGCCGCCGCCCGCGGTACGTACACACACACACACACACCTCGCTACCTACACGCCGCCAACGTGGAGCGCGACCACCCCGCGCTGCCGCCGCCCGCGGTACGTACACACACACACACCTCGCTACCTACACGCCGCCAACGCGGAGCGCGACCACCCCGCGCTGCCGCCGCCCGCGGTACGTACACACACACAGACACCTCGCTACCTACACGCCGCCAACGCGGCGCGCGACCACGCCGCGCTGCCGCCGCCCGCGGTACGTACACACACACACACACACACACACACACCTCGCTACCTGCGCGCCCGCCTGCACGCCGCGCTGCCACCGCCCGCGGTACATACACACACACACACCTCGCTACCTACACGCCGCCAACGCGGAGCGCGACCACCCCGCGCTGCCGCCGCCCGCGGTACGTACACACACACACACACCTCGCTACCTACACGCCGCCAACGCGGAGCGCGACCACCCCGCGCTGCCGCCGCCCGCGGTACGTACACACACACACACACCTCGCTACCTACACGCCGCCAACGTGGAGCGCGACCACCCCGCGCTGCCGCCGCCCGCGGTACGTACACACACACACACCTCGCTACCTACACGCCGCTAACGCGGAGCGCGACCACCCCGCGCTGCCGCCGCCCGCGGTACGTACACACACACACCTCGCTACCTACACGCCGCCAACGCGGAGCGCGACCACCCCGCGCTGCCGCCGCCCGCGGTACGTACACACACACAGACACCTCGCTACCTACACGCCGCCAACGCGGCGCGCGACCACGCCGCGCTGCCGCCGCCCGCGGTACGTACACACACACACACCTCGCTACCTGCGCGCCCGCCTGCACGCCGCCAACGCGGCGCGCGACCACGCCGCGCTGCCGCCGCCCGCGGTACACACACACCCACACACACACACACACACCTCGCTACCTGCGCGCCCGCCTGCACGCCGCGCTGCCACCGCCCGCGGTACATACACACACACACCTCGCTACCTACACGCCGCCAACGCGGAGCGCGACCACCCCGCGCTGCCGCCGCCCGCGGTACGTACACACACACACACACACCTCGCTACCTACACGCCGCCAACGCGGAGCGCGACCACCCCGCGCTGCCGCCGCCCGCGGTACGTACACACACACACACACCTCGCTACCTACACGCCGCCAACGTGGAGCGCGACCACCCCGCGCTGCCGCCGCCCGCGGTACGTACACACACACACACCTCGCTACCTACACGCCGCCAACGCGGAGCGCGACCACCCCGCGCTGCCGCCGCCCGTGGTACGTACACACACACACCTCGCTACATACACGCCGCCAACGCGGAGCGCGACCACCCCGCGCTGCCGCTGCCCGCGGTACGTACACACACACAGACACCTCGCTACCTACACGCCGCCAACGCGGAGCGCGACCACCCCGCGCTGCCGCCGCCCGCGGTACGTACACACACACACCTCGCTACCTACACGCCGCCAACGCGGAGCGCGACCACCCCGCGCTGCCGCCGCCCGCGGAACGTACACACACACACCTCGCTACCTACACGCCGCCAACGCGGAGCGCGACCACCCCGCGCTGCCGCCGCCCGCGGTACGTACACACACACAGACACCTCGCTACCTACACGCCGCCAACGCGGAGCGCGACCACCCCGCGCTGCCGCCGCCCGCGGTACGTACACACACACACCTCGCTACCTATACGCCGCCAACGCGGAGCGCGACCACCCCGCGCTGCCGCCGCCCGCGGTACGTACACACACACACCTCGCTACCTACACGCCGCCAACGCGGAGCGCGACCACCCCGCGCTGCCGCCGCCCGCGGTACGTACACACACACACACACCTTGCTACCTACACGCCGCCAACGCGGAGCGCGACCACCCCGCGCTGCCGCCGCCCGCGGTACGTACACACACACACACACACCTCGCTACCTACACGCCGCCAACGCGGAGCGCGACCACCCCGCGCTGCCGCCGCCCGCGGTACGTACACACACACACACACCTCGCTACCTACACGCCGCCAACGCGGAGCGCGACCACCCCGCGCTGCCGCCGCCCGCGGTACGTACACACACACAGACACCTCGCTACCTACACGCCGCCAACGCGGAGCGCGACCACCCTGCGCTGCCGCCGCCCGCGGTACGTACACACACACACACACCTCGCTACCTACACGCCGCCAACGCGGAGCGCGACCACCCCGCGCTGCCGCCGCCCGCGGTACGTACACACACACAGACACCTCGCTACCTACACGCCGCCAACGCGGAGCGCGACCACCCTGCGCTGCCGCCGCCCGCGGTACGTACACACACACACACACCTCGCTACCTACACGCCGCCAACGCGGAGCGCGACCACCCCGCGCTGCCGCCGCCCGCGGTACGTACACACACACAGACACCTCGCTACCTACACGCCGCCAACGCGGAGCGCGACCACCCCGCGCTGCCGCCGCCCGCGGTACGTACACACACACACCTCGCTACCTACACGCCGCCAACGCGGAGCGCGACCACCCCGCGCTGCCGCCGCCCGCGGTACGTACACACACACACACACCTCGCTACCTACACGCCGCCAACGCGGAGCGCGACCACCCCGCGCTGCCGCCGCCCGCGGTACGTACACACACACACACACCTCGCTACCTACACGCCGCCAACGCGGAGCGCGACCACCCCGCGCTGCCGCCGCCCGCGGTACGTACACACACACACACACCTCGCTACCTACACGCCGCCAACGCGGAGCGCGACCACCCCGCGCTGCCGCCGCCCGCGGTACGTACACACACACAGACACCTCGCTACCTACACGCCGCCAACGCGGAGCGCGACCACCCTGCGCTGCCGCCGCCCGCGGTACGTACACACACACACACACCTCGCTACCTACACGCCGCCAACGCGGAGCGCGACCACCCCGCGCTGCCGCCGCCCGCGGTACGTACACACACACAGACACCTCGCTACCTACACGCCGCCAACGCGGAGCGCGACCACCCTGCGCTGCCGCCGCCCGCGGTACGTACACACACACACACACCTCGCTACCTACACGCCGCCAACGCGGAGCGCGACCACCCCGCGCTGCCGCCGCCCGCGGTACGTACACACACACAGACACCTCGCTACCTACACGCCGCCAACGCGGAGCGCGACCACCCTGCGCTGCCGCCGCCCGCGGTACGTACACACACACACACACCTCGCTACCTACACGCCGCCAACGCGGAGCGCGACCACCCCGCGCTGCCGCCGCCCGCGGTACGTACACACACACAGACACCTCGCTACCTACACGCCGCCAACGCGGAGCGCGACCACCCCGCGCTGCCGCCGCCCGCGGTACGTACACACACACACACACCTCGCTACCTACACGCCGCCAACGCGGAGCGCGACCACCCTGCGCTGCCGCCGCCCGCGGTACGTACACACACACACACACCTCGCTACCTACACGCCGCCAACGCGGAGCGCGACCACCCTGCGCTGCCGCCGCCCGCGGTACGTACACACACACACACACCTCGCTACCTACACGCCGCCAACGCGGAGCGCGACCACCCCGCGCTGCCGCCGCCCGCGGTACGTACACACACACAGACACCTCGCTACCTACACGCCGCCAACGCGGAGCGCGACCACCCCGCGCTGCCGCCGCCCGCGGTACGTACACACACACAGACACCTCGCTACCTACACGCCGCCAACGCGGAGCGCGACCGCTCATAGTCTTAAAACGGCTAAACGGCATTTCATCGATTCCTTTTGAGGTACAAATCTCTAGAAAAAACAGATAATTCCGGTCAGCTGTTTGCAAACGATGAAACTAAACAGTTTATTTGTAAAGATGTATGTGAAGTATGTATCAGTACATGGCGCGGTCTGTGCAGGGCCCGTCCTCGAGCGCGGCCGGGGTCGGCGTGGCGGGCGCGGGCGGCGACGCGCTGGAGAAGGAGGCGCGGCGCGCGATGGGCGCGGCGCCCGACGAGGCGCAGTTCAGCGTGGAGCACGCGCTGCCCGACCAGCCCTGCCTGTGGGCAGACAAGTACCGCCCCAGGAAACCCAGATACTTCAACAGGTTACTTACTTACTATACTATTATTACTTACCGGATATGGAATAGACTGCAAACTGGAGCTGAACGCACGTGTCTAATAATGACCCATAGGTAGATGTCATAGCACAGCGCGCCGCCTATTTATAGGGTTACGTACGTGTTAACATCTCACCGCTCAGCTTCGGTGGAGCCTGTGTCGGTGTATCTATGTCTTGTTCTCATTTTATATTCTCCACCGGATGGCTGTGGTGTACAGCCATGATATTCCATCAATACTAATACTAGAAGTGCCCCGCGGCTTCGCCCGCGTTAAAGACTTCTTTTATTTACTTTAAACTTTTATTTTGTAAAACCTTTCTATCATAAAAGACATTAAAAAGAATTAAAAGCCAAATCGGTTCAAACTTTGAACCCCCGTTTCATCCTCTTAAGGAGTGAATTTTGAAAAATCCTTTCTTAGCGGATACCTTCTTTATAATAACTATCTGCAAGCCAAATTTCAGCGCAATCCGAAACAATATTTATTTTCAGACTTTGGTACCCCATTTCACCCTCTTAGAGCGTTTGTCCACAGCAACGGCACCGGGACGTCACCGGCACCAAATTTTATCGGACCGGTTTGAAAATGATGTGCGGCGATCATTTGTCCACCGCTACCGATTCCGGTGGTTCTGTTTCTTCTAGCTATCATGCGTGGCAGATGCGTTTGCATAGAAATAAAACAAACAATCTCAGATAAAAAAACAATAACCTAACGAACGACGCCGGGCGCCGGCAGTGTGTCGACAAGATCAAACGTGTTTTGTATTGCGAGTCAATGCCGGCACATCGGCCCGTCAAATCTCTGGCCGGTTTCTAGCGGTTGCGCCGATCTACGCGAAATATCGGCGCCGGGATAACGTCGCCCGGTGCCGGTCATGCTGTGGACAAGCTGCCATACATACATATGTACCGCTACTTCGGCGCTGGCATTCTGTTGCCGGTGACGTCCCGGTGCAGTTGCTGTGGACAAACGCTGTTAGGGGTGGAATTATATAAAAGCCTGAAACACCTCTTTACTGACGGCCTTACTAATAAAGTATTTTTCACTCTGTGTACACGTTGTATACCACAAAAGCTGACCAATAAAAATATTTTTGACGTAAGCTTTGGATAAAGTTGGTATACAGATGTGCCATTATCAAAGCTGGCTACTCATTTCTTAAACAGTCTGGGACCCTAGTTTAGCGAGTGTGTAAAGGATTAAAATGGAGGTGTTCTTTATTATCAGCTGACCGAAATCATGTCTAGACACAGTAACTATTATTTAATCTGTGTCTAGTATTCTGTGAAAAAACGTTTTGATTCTTCAAACTTAAAAAAGTATGCTGTAATTTGAGGATCGTTTGTATGTGTTAGATTTGTTCTCATTGAAATGGATTACATACATTATTTCGACATATTTGAACATTGGGAGATAGAGGAGACAAATAATAAAATAAAAATCATTATGAAAAACATGCAGATCAATATTTTTTTTATTAATTCAGATTTTTCATTCTAGGTACAAATACAGGTTTACGAAAAGCTAGGTGAAAGTAATTAAAAGCAGTGATTAAATTCTCTTTGTAAATTGACAATTTATATTCAAAACCCTTCATGGCAGACACAACCACACAACAGCCCCCAGTTCCCGGTCGCCCCGCTATTCCTGACCAAGGCGGCGGTTACGGTAACGGCGGGGCAGGGGGTGCTAAGAATCCCCGGGCGACGGAAGGCCGCCAAAACCGACTGACCCTGGCTACATTTAACGAACGCACGCTACGGCTCGATACACACTTGGCACTTCTGGAGGAAGAGCTGAAAAACATAAGATGGCATATTCTGGGGTTATGTGAAGTCCGAAGAGAGGGGGAGGACACCGTTACCCTAGAATCAGGCCATCTTATGTATTTCAGAGAGGGAGAACAACCATCCCAAGGTGGCGTCGGGTTCTTGGTCCACAAGATCCTCTCTGACAACGTTTTAGAAATCTCCAGTGTGTCGACAAGGGTAGCGTATCTTGTGATTAAACTCACCGAGAGGTATAACCTCAAGGTTATCCAAGTATACGCACCGACTTCGGCATACTCGGACGATGAAGTGGAGGAAATGTACGAGGACATTTCCAAAGCCTTGCACACAACCCAAAAGGCCCACTTCAACGTTGTCATGGGGGATCTCAACGCTAAAGTGGAAGTACAAACAAGCGGCGAATCGGTAGTAGGACCACACGGATTGGGAAGCAGAAATCATAGGGGGCAAATGCTCGTCAACTTCCTAGAAAAAGAGGGGCTTTTTCTGATGAACTCTTTCTTCCAGAAAGATCCCCAGCGGAAGTGGACGTGGCAAAGCCCCGACGCTATGACCAAAAATGAGATCGACTTCATTATGACGGACAAAAAGCGCAAATTTAGGGATGTCTCAGTGATCACTAGGTTTAAAACCGGCAGTGATCACCGACTAGTCCGAGGCCATACACGAGACCCAATATGCTACAATCCGTGGTCTGGTCTGAAACGTTCCAGCTAAAACTGGAAAACCGATTTGCTGCACTGGAAACCACAATTGACGTTGACCAGGATCTCGACCATGTGGAGGACATCCTCAGGGAGGAAGGGACAAAATTCTGTGAGACGCGAGGTGCTGGCAAGAAGTCCAAGCTTTCAGAGAAATCTCTTTAGCTAATACAAAAGCGATGTGAAAACCCTGCAGTCACTTCGTCAGATCAACGGACCCTAAATAAAAAGATTTTTAAATTGGTACGACGTGACCTCCGGAGCTCCAACACACGCTCAATTAAAGAAGCGATCGAGCAAAACCGGGGGTCAAAAGTCTTTGTCCAACAGCTGGGCAGAAGCCATCTGACGAAGTTGACCACTTCTAGCGGGAGTCTCGTCGCTTCTAAGCCAGAGATTCTTAGGGAACTAAAAGACTTTCACAGCCAATTATACACCTCACAAGCGTCCCTTCCCCAACCCGGCATCGAGGATCCTAGAGCCACTCTGACCCGCCAATATACCGAAGATTTGCTAGAAATCAGCCTAGATGAAATTGTGATGGCTCTCAGGCAGCTTAAAAACGGAAAAGCCCCCGGAGAGGATGGAATTACAACGGAGCTCTTAAAAGCCGGTGGAACTCCTACGCTACTACAGCTTCAGCGTATTTTCAATTCCGTCCTCTTTTCGGGGAGAACTCCGAAGACATGGAGTAAGAGTTTGGTTGTTATGTTCTTCAAAAAGGGAGACAAAACCCTTTTGAAGATCTATCGACCTATCTCGCTCTTAAGCCATGTCTATAAGTTGTTTTCTAGAGTCATCACAAATCGTCTCGCGCGTAGGCTCGACGAATTTCAACCCACCGAGCAGGCTGGGTTTTGAGGAGGATACGGCACCATAGACCACATCCACACAGTGCGGCAGGTTATACAGAAGACTGAAGAGTATAACCAGCCCCTGTGCTTAGCGTTTGTGGAGTATGAGAAAGCCTTTGACTCCATTGAAACCTGGTCTGTTCTGGAGTCTCTGCAACGGTGCCAAGTTGATTGGCGATACGTCCAAGTGTTGAGAGGTCTATATGACGCCGCGACTATGACCGTCCAAGTACAAAATCAGCAGACTGAACATATCCACTTACATCGAGGAGTGAGACAAGGGGACGTTATTTCCCCCAAATTGTTCACAAATGCTCTAGAGGATATGTTCAAAACGCTGAACTGCTAAGGACGGGGCATAAATGTCAATGGCAATTACCTCTCACACTTGAGATTTGCGGACGACATCGTCATCATGGCTGAAACCGTGCAGGACCTGCAATACATGCTGACCACCCTCGCTGATTCTTCTGCACGCATCGGTCTCCGGATGAACTTGGAACTCCGAAAGACCAAGATCATGTTCAACGAACATGTTATTCCGGAACCGATTGCCTTAAACGGAGTTCCTCTCGAAGTTGTTGACGAATATGTCTACCATGGGCAAATCTTGCAATTGGGCAGAAACAACTTCGAGAAGGAAGCTCGCAGAAGGATACAGCTTGGATGGGCAGCATTCGGAAAACTACGTCGAGTCTTTACATCGCCCATACCACAAAGCCTGAAGACGAAAGTCTTTAACGAGTGCGTCCTACCTGTTATTACTTACGGAGCCGAGACGTGGACACTGACAGTGCGACTAGTTCACCAATTCAAAGTCGCTCAGCGAGCTATGGAGAGGGCTATGCTCGGAGTTTCTCTGAAGGATCGAATTCGAAACGAAATCATCCGTCAGAGAACCAAAGTAATCGATATAGCTCAGAGGATTAGCAAGCTGAAATGGCAGTGGGCCGGTCACATCTGTCGCAGAACCGATAACCGTTGGGGTAAACGAGTTCTAGAGTGGAGACCACGGCTCGGCAAACGTAGTGTAGGACGCCCTCCAACTAGTTGGCGCGATGATATACGCAAGCTGGCTGGCAGCGGTTGGAAACGAATAGCTGAAGATCGAGCTCAGTGGCGTGCCATGGGAGAGGCCTATGTCCAGCAGTGGACGGAAATTGGCTGATAATGATGATGATTCAAAGATGGCTACATTCATGTTGGAGACTGCTAGTCTCCATAGCTACAATGTCATTGTCAACAGCGTAGACAGAGGGCAACAGTCAATATGAGTGTTTCGTTCTAAATTTGTTGTGAGTCTTCAACTCCAACTAAAAGAAAATATTTTCCATTAAATCAACTAAATTCAACAAGAATTTCCAATAATATCGTTTAAAAACTAAAAAACTACCGACTTCAATGCCGCGCTATTCATTTTCAGTACCAATTTTGAGATGTTTATCTCAATATCTCTGGAGATACTTATCATACCTCGATAAAATTACCATGGTACCACACTTGGGATATCTCCTTTCGAACAAAAAAAGAATAATCGAAATCGGTTCATAAACGACGAAGTTATCCGCGAACAAACATTAAAAAAAAAAAAAAAAAAAAATATATATATATATATATACGGTCGAATTGAGAAACCTCCTCCTTTTTTTGAAGTCGGTTAAAAACTAAAAAAGAACCGACTTCAATGTTCATTTTCAGTACCAATTTTGAGATGTTTATCTCAATATCTCTGGAGATACTTATCAGACCTCGATAAAATTACCATGGTACCACACTTGGGATATCTCCTTTCGAACAAAAAAAGAATAATCAAAATCGGTGCATAAATGACGAAGTTATCCCCGAACAAACATAAAAAAAAAAAAAAAAAATATACGGTCGAATTGAGAAACCTCCTCCTTTTTTTGAAGTCGGTTAAAAACAACGTAGTTTGATTAATATTGCATTCCTAAATTAAAATGTTATGTCTAATATTAATAGTTAGTAAACCTTATGAAAAAATTATTTACGGAACTATTAATTTATTTATTTATGGTAAGCCAACAGTTTCAATTAAAACTAAATGATTGACAGTATATAAAACATAAAACCAATTAAAGGCTCACACGTATACGAAAACAGATTATGATATGAAAAAATGTGAGTATAAACATTAAGTAATACATAGCAATATAAATATAGAAACATTAAAAATACTTATAGATCTTGAAAAGAAAAATTCAGCAAATACACTATTCACAAAAAATACTAGTTGATCATGAAAAAAATTCAGCACACAACCGCCGTCTTACAGTCGCGTCACTGGTACAAAATAAATAAAAATCATAAAGTTGACTTAACTCATTGAAGTTGCTGCATGCTCGCCATATGAAACTATTTTGCCGGTAATGTGTTTACTGAAGGAATATGGATAGGTGGGTTATACCGTAAACCACGGACGTACCACCCAGTGGACTCCGCATGAGAAAAACTATAAACTAATTCGCGAGCGAATTATTTTGCGGGGGGGTTATAGGTAATACAGCACTGTGATTGGACAACTTCAATTTGACTCATAGCAATAAATCACGCTTAGTGCTGGGACAACCTGACACTACCTCGTCATTATCGATAATTTCATCAATCATATGAAATATAGCGTGTGTGAGAAGTGTGTAGAAGTGTACAGGTATAATGATAGAGACGGACAGACGGAAGGACAGATAGACAGACAGACGGACAACAAAGTGATCTTATAAGGGTTCCTTTTTTCCTTTTGAGGTACGGAACTCCAAAAATGTTCGTTTGCTTGCTTACACACTAAATTCTAACTCGTTTCTTTCTTTACCACTAAATTGGTTATTCACACGCATCAGTATCACGTATCAAGTAACTTAAAATGTATTTATCTACTTGACCTTTATTTATGTACTTATCTGGCGTGATTGAATAGCAAAACAAACAAACATTCCAACTTTCGCGTTTATTAAGTACATCAGTAGGATAATTTGGATTAACAGCATATACATACATATAACATAGTTGAATTGAGCATTTTCAATATCTATCAGTAATCATTGTCGATAACTTTCACAAAACAAAAGAAAAACATCACTTAAAGTGCACAAGTACCGCTGCGTACAAGGGCGGAGCGAGTACGTTGTAGGAAAGGGATAGACTGATACACAGGGCATCTGTGACCAGTATATGTTGAACTATAAATTTTATCTACAAATTGTTAATAATGAATTGAATTTTACTTATCGGTGAAAAGAAACGTTGTCCTTTGTAAAATTTAATGATTTACTAGATTTCCTACACTACTTTATAGCGCAATTCTGCATATTTAACGGCTTTTTCGTTTTTTGAACAATTAAAGTAGTGCGTGTGTACGGGTCTGGTATTTGGTCCGAACTGAAGTAGCCGCTCAAGAATGATATTATAAAAACCCCATTGCGCCTATGTGTTTCGCGCGGGGGCGATACAACAATAGGTGTCCACTGGGTGGTACGTCCGTGCCGTAAACACATAACAGGGACATTCAGTTTTATTTTACTAGTAAGGTCCGGGCTGTTAATAAAGTAACGCCGGGAAAGTGATATCATAGAGCAAGAGCCCGTGAACCCCAGACCTTCGTTATTTTATAAAAGCTGAAAGTTTGTAAGCGCATGCTCCCAACACAGGTAAGAACGATGGACTATTATGAAGTTTGGGTTGCCGTGGCTTTGGCAGGTAAACGGTACTAAAGGTGTGTAAAATACCGATCTAAATTCATCAAATAATAAAGTGTGATTTTTTGGTATTACCTTCAGAATATTATTAAAAATCACGTTATTGATTGCCAGACACTTAACATCGTGGCAACCCCTTGCCAGACACCCCTAATGTTCATGAAATTATAATTCTACTTATGTTATAGTATAAAAGCTGATTTTTATATATAATACTTAGGTAATAATTAGATGATGTTTCCTCATCAGCCAGACATTTTTGATAGTTCCAACCCCTTGCCAGACAATGATGTAGGGTCGCTGTAGGAGCGAGCGCGAGATAGACAGTATATGTATGGTGGGTGCGAGTGAGATGGCGAGAAGGTCTATCGCGATCTCTCACTGCGCAGTTGTTATTTCTACTGCGCATGTATTGTTTAGTACTTAGTACATGTTTACATCAGCTAAAATAATCTTATATGCTATCTTCAAGTATTATTAATTGAATAGTTATTATAAATTAACAACATAAAATATTTCGAATATATACAGACTATAAAGTATATTCAATATATTATTAGTGTATGATACTAGGATGATGGATTATAATGGATGGCGTCAAAACTTTGGCAGCATGTCCATTTTCTGTTTGTGTTAGTGTCTAGAACTGCTAGAGTGTGCCTGAGTAGGGAAGTGATCACTAGTGTAGAACATATCGATAAAAAGGTGAAAAATGTAGAAAACTAAAACTTATGTAAAAAGAAAACAATTTATGTGATAAAATACGTAGTTACTTTATTGAACGTATGGAAATTAGTTATTGATAAAAAATGCTACAGTACTTAACTGTAATTAGGCAACCTTAAATCTGGCGGTATAGATTTCTTAGCTTTTCTTAAACACAAATCTTAAATGTTTTTGCCTTTTCAATACGTCAATTAAATATTACAAATTTGAGCTACAAAGCTATATATACTTCTATACTAATATTATGAAGAGGTAACATGTATGTTTGTATTGAGTTAGCTCAAAAACTACTGGACTACAGGACTATTATTTTGTTCTCTCATATATAAATCTATATATGGTCTTTCTATAATGAAAATTAAAAATATTCCAATGAGTCTGAATACGACATCTCAGCTGTAAGTTGGCGAGGAGTTGAGAATTCAGCAGATTCCAGAAGATGTCCCAGCATCATGTCAATGCTTCAGTGTCCTTTCAGTGTCTTTTCAGTGTCCGAATTTCGAATTAATCACTATGAAAGTTGATTTCATAGCGCCATCAACTAGAAAAATGCTCATACTTTTACAACGGCTAAACAGATTTTTATGTATTAGAGCTTATAACACTTTCGATTAAAACACTTTCAAAACCGTTTCATCATCCTTCATTGCTCGCAGAGGAAGACTTATAGGAAGACTTTCTATCTTGACTCCACTAGCTTCTATTCTTTTCCGTTTCCTCGGTGTCAGTTCCAGCTTGATTGATAATCTAGTAGGTACAAAATTGATTTTTCAAAATGTTTAGAACAAAGTATGAAGTGTTTAGTTGGATCCTAATTTTCACGCCTTACTGCCTTTATCCACTTGATTGGATTTTCGGACATTTTGGAAACCTACAACAAAATGATATAATATATTAATGTGGTAAACGCTCAGTAGTCATAATTAGATTAGTTTTAGACTAAGTTATAACTATTGTACATTGTTTTTGCAAATAAATGAATAAATAAATAAATAAATAAACTGTGACACATTTTTCATAAAAATATATATAATGGCATTATCATAAGTAATAATAGATTGAATACGAGTAAGTATCAGTGCTGATAATATAATTAGGTACCTAGTTACTACAAATTTTGCGCATAATTACTTTGATCACTTTTTATAATATTTTAAGATCGTTCACAAAACGAAAAAACCAACTTCAAATGCCACGCTATCCATTTTCAGTATAAAGTTGGATGTCCATATCTCTGGAGATACTTTTCAGATTTCAGAAAATGTACAATGGGACCAAACGGGCAGAATAATCTATCGAAAAAAAATATTTCCAATCCGGTTAAGAACTTGCGGAGTTATGAGATAACAAACATAAAAAAGGCGAACTGAGAACCTCATCTTTTTATTGTGAAGTCGGTTAAAAATGTTCAAATTTCGTTCTAATCAAGGCCCTAAGCTAACCGTTCCATCCTTAAAAAAAATCTTCATATTATAAATCAACTAGCTGGGTCCCGCGGCTTTGTCCGCGTTTAATGACAGCGGCAACATGCACGTGGGCTGTGCGCGGTAGAAAACACTGCTTAATTTGCGACCCTACATCATTGTCTGGCAAGGGGTTGGAACTATCAAAAATGTCTGGCTGATGAGGAAACATCATCTAATTATTACCTAAGTATTATATATAAAAATCAGCTTTTATACTATAACATAAGTAGAATTATAATTTCATGAACATTAGGGGTGTCTGGCAAGGGGTTGCCACGATGTTAAGTGTCTGGCAATCAATAACGTGATTTTTAATAATATTCTGAAGGTAATACCATAAAATCACACTTTATTATTTGATGAATTTAGATCGGTATTTTACACACCTTTAGTACCGTTTACCTGCCAAAGCCACGGCAACCCAAACTTCATAATAGTCCATCGTTCTGACCTGTGTTGGGAGCATGCGCTGACAAACTTTCAGCTTTTATAAAATAACGAAGGTCTGGGGTTCACGGGCTCTTAGACTATCAGCTATACTACGTCGAGATGATAAAGGAAGAAAATGAAATCGTCTACAAAGTTGCATGTAGTCATTAGATTTGTATTGCACGCCTAAACAAAAGACGACGTTAAGACGAAAACAGTTTCTAAACGAATTTATGAATAGTTGCCAGATGAAAAAGAAAAAAGTGTTAAACGTCTATGTAGATACCCACCACCTATTCAACGTTTATTAGTCAAACAATGGATTGACGCGTGTTTAGCACTTATTCATTGTGCAACTGTACAGCCGTTTAACAGATGTATAGGCAAATTTTTATTAGTAAATCCGTTATTGTTTTATTGAAGCACTTGTATGAAGTTTCGAATAGAAAATACTATAATCTAATCTATCTAATCTTGTTTCTCCATACAAACATTGAACCCCCATTTCATCCCCTTAAGGGGTGAACTTTGGAAAATCCTTTCTTAGTACACTCTTACGTACTAAGACAAATATGCCCTCCAAATTTCAAGTCTCTACGACCAGCGGTTTAGGCTGTGCGTTGTCTGTCAGTCAGTATGTCAGTACCAGTCAGTACCCCTAGTACGAGTTTTCATCGTAAACTCTTTTGACAGATCTCACATAGTTTTCGAGTTATTCTAGCTCCCTGATTGGTCTTAATTTAGTGAATAGTAGTAACCACTAGAGGCGCTGTACTGTTTTTCATACAAAATTTGTTCGATATACGATATTGAGTTTTGTATGAAAACTCGTACTAAGGGTACTGGACAAAGATTCTTATAGTATTACGGGCCTACGGCCTTACTAATAAAAATTTGCCTTTACATCTGTTAAACTGTTGTACAGTTACACAACGAAAAAGCGCTAAACACGCGTCAATCCATTGTATGACTAAAAAACGTTGAATAGGCGGTGGGTATCTACATAGACGTTTAACTCTTTTTACAAGCTGTTATTTAACTTGCAATGTATGTATGTATGTATATATGTCACTATGTATGTTCCGGTGAAATCTTGGAAGCTAAATTAGACCCACTTCCCGATGTCCGATTGGATTCAAATTTGGTGTACTTATGTATCTTTGGTGACAATACAATGATATGGTACCATGGAGCTGGTCTGATGATGGAGACGGAAGGTGGCCACGGCATCTCTGTGATAAAACAACATAACCCCACCGAGTTTGGGCTCGATTGATTTGTCTTGAAGAGAACTTTACGCCTAGATGATATCCAGGGTCTGATGATGAAGCTGGAAGGTGGCCACGGCATCTCTGTGATAAATCAACATAACCCTACCAAGTTTGGGCTCGATTGATTCGTCTTGAAGAGAACTTTTCACCTAGATGATATCCAGGGTCTGATGATGAAGCTGGAAGGTGGCCACGGCATCTCTGTGATAAATCAACATAACCCTACCGAGTTTGGGCTCGATTGATTCGCCTTGAAGAGAACTTTACACCTAGATAATATTTAGCGACTGGTGATGAAGCTGGAAGGTGGCCACGGCATATCTGTGATAAAATAACGTAACCCCAGTGAATTTGGGCTCAAATTATTCATCTTGAGGAGCACTTTACACTTAAATGATAGCTAGGATCTGATGATGAAGCTGTAAGGTGGCCATGGCATTTCTGTTATAAAGCAACATAGCCCCACCGAGTCGATTGATTTTCCTTGAAGAGCACTTTACCCATAATCACATCAAATATCCGTGGAATATTAAATATAATTAAAATATCATGCCTTCTTTTAAATACTTAGGTAGTAGGTAGGTATACTACGGCCGTTCAGATAATGCGTTCCTGACACGTCGCGATTGAACTGACGACGTAACTTTGTAATGGCGTTGCAGTTACGATAAAAGTTTTGTTATTATTTTTAAGTATGAAAATAATGGACTATAAGATAACTTTTATGAAATATAAAAATAAAACTACGACCAAACCGAACGCGCGAAAGAAAGTAGCATTTTTATATTTAGGTTGAAAATGGTATCCCCAAATGGCGTTACTAGCATTTTTATACTTAGATTAAAAATGGTAACCCCAAATGGCGTTATGGGCCGCCATTTTGTGACGCTAAAACAGTCGTCTGTTGTCGTTCCGTGCGCCTTGGCGTGCGTTTCGGCCTCATCCGGAGGCCTTCTTCAGGATCTTGAGTGCGGGGCGCTCGCCGACGCGTTCAGCCTCGCACTGAGGCCGAAACATATGTCGATCGCTATATCGACATCGCGTAAGTCACGTTAAATTCCCGTCTCAAATCTATAAGTTTAAAATGAACGTGAGTTTTATAATAAAAAAGTTTACCAACTATTAATATTAAACATAAAATTTTGTTTTAGGAATGCAATATTAATCTTGTTTTTGGAAATCCTTGTTAAGAAAATATTTTCCATTAAATCAAATAATTTCAATTTGATTTAATGGAAAATATTTTCTTTTAGTTGGAGTAAACTCACAACAAATTTAGAACGAAACACTCAATATTTGACTGTTGACGTCTGTCTACGCTGTTAACTAATTTAAGCTCTCTGCCAATGCTACATGTACTATTCATTATTCTGTGCCCATGCACAATACTTCTCTCTACGATCATTCGTTTAGAATTTTCTTGCTAGAACAACGTTACTCCAGCAGGAATCGTTTTTTCCACAACGACATGACGCACAAATTTTTTTTTCGGCGCAAATTTACAGGTAACCAGGATTAATTATACGTCCCACTCATATCACTGTAGGATATACTTTCTTGCTGGGGTAACGTACACATAATGATGTTGTCGAGGATGGCAAACACGCTAGGCCTAGAATGGAATGACAAGGCAGATCAGGCAGAACATCGATTTAATGATCACACGAACACCCATTATTCTTGATAGCACATAGAAACTTGAGAAAATCAATTGGTTATATATAGCTAGGATTATAACCAGCTACCGTCGGGTTAGAAGTCAAGGTAACTATCCTTTACGCCAATAGGCCGTTCAAGTGTGAAGCCCATTAAAACTGACCAGGTTGGCTTCGCCCCATTCGGAGACTGCCTTCAGAGACAGATTCAAGCGCTCGACCATCGCCTCTCGAAGACACTGGATTTCTGCACCACTGGTGCGTGCTCCAGATATGTAGCTCTCTACAACAGTGCTATCGTCTGCGTACCCGAATATACCGGGCTTCAGGAGATCGTTAATATGTAGCAGAAAAAGTTTTGCAGAGGGTACTCTCTGATCCTTGAGGAACCCCAGCATTGATTTCCAAAAGGTCGGACGAGCAGCCTTCAACGACTACTTGATTTGACCGGTTCCTAAAAAAATCCGATATCCATGCACAGAGACCAGTGGGCAGTCCATACGATGGAAGCTTGCTTAGTAAGCTGTCGTGCCAAACCCTATCAAATGCTTTCGAGATATCGAGAGAGACAGCAATGGCTTCTCCGTGCTTCTCGATGGCCTCACTCCAGATGTGCGTGGCATACGCTAGAAGATCCCCAGTGGATCGATTTCGGTGAAATCCGTATTGTCGGTCGTTCGCTTCTAGGTATGCCTGGAGCCTGCTGTTCAGTACACGTTCCATAGTCTTGCAGAGTATGGACGTTACCGAGATTGGCCTGTAGTTGACAGGGTCAGCACGACTGCCTTTTTTGCGACTTACTTGACATAAAGCAAATGAATGCCCTGGGTGAGATAGTTCTAGTGGTGAAGATGGTTATAATTATGTTTGCAGGTTCCACGAACGAATTTTTTTATTTATTATGTTCTCCACTAAAATAATTAATTGTATGTTAGTCTTAGTTGAGAGCTGCTTTATTTAGACTGACAGAGTTGAACCAATATCACACCTCGCAGGTTAAAAGACAATGTTCTAAGATAGAGGTCTAAGCATGTTAGTCTATAAGTGGCAGACTGCAGTGAGATGAGGCACTGACAACTGTTTCAACTTGTCTCTGGAGCTGGCTGCCACAAAACATGGTGTCTGAGCTATATAAACCAGTGGTCACGCATTAACACCTAGCAGGGCATCACCACATGGCCATATAATAATAATGATACGCAACTTTCTTCCTACAACCACTAAAATTGCACTCGCTCAATCTCTCCTACTTCCTATTCTTGATTATTCTGACGTCTGCTATCTAGATCTTAGGGAAGATCAGCTAGATAAGCTTGAGCGTCTACAAAATTAATGTATTAGATTCATATTTGGTTTACGTAAATATGATCATGTATCTCAGTTTCGCACAAAGCTCAAGTGGCTACCTATTCGCCTTCACCGGAATACTCATATTATTTCTCTTCTCTATAACATTCTATTCAATCCTTCTACTCCGCGTTATCTTAAAGAACGCTTTAACTTCCTCCATAGTTCTAACTTCTCTAAGGTCATCAGAAAACTTAACCTTGAACTTTCCCGCACATGGTTCCAGTTTTTATGATAAAGCTTTTACCGTCCAGGCTGTTAGGCTCTGGAACTCTCTTCCCGAACCTGTGAAATCTTCACAATCCCTTCATATTTTCAAGAGCCGTTTAAAAGCTTATCTTTCATTATAAATAGTGTCAAGCTGCTTCTCTATTCTGTCAATCTGTTTAAAATTTAAAGAATGCGTGTTTAGGAATTTATGTAAGTAATCTGTGTTTATTGTTATAGGTAAGTAGGTATGATTATGTTAGTTTAGGTATAATATGTTATTGTTATTCTTTTCATTTTAATTTAAATTAGGCGCACCCTGCATTAAGCTACTATTTCGATCCTCTCCATACAAAGGTTTGTCTGGAAGAGATCGCTGTTAGCGATAAGACCGCCCATTGTTACACGTTAAATTTAAGCTGTAAAAGTTATATGTGTCTGTATCTTTGGTGTCGCAATAAAGAGTTTATCTATCTATCTATTTAATGATAAGCTGGGTGTGTACTATGTAGGCACTCCGCATTATGCTGAGTCTCGACCTTTTCGGCACTATACTCATTCAATTTTTGTTTTATTTTTAAGATTCCTTTGTCCTGTATACAGTGTTAAATAAATATATTTTCTTTCTTTCTTTCTGTATAATGTACAGTTATTTCACTACAATGTCACACACCCAGAGCAGCTCTTTTCAGCACAATACTAACATGTAACTTTTTAGACATACTCCATGATAAAAATAAGATAATATCATAAATAAAACTAGCCAAGTGCGAGTCAAACTTTTGTCTCGCAAACGGAGGGTCCCAAACCAAATCCCGAACCGCAGTATAATACCACGGTAATATATTATACCGTGTCAATACTAAACATGCTTATTAACTACAACACCATCTAACAAATAACCAATGAACTTCTAACACCAACTAAGAGAACGTTAACACAAAGGTGTTAGCAATTAATGTTATTAATAAGTTAAACAATCGTTCATAGATGGCGCTATAGTAAAAACAAGTTTTTTATATGGGGACCCCTTTTAATTTTTAACTTTGTTCTGTTCTTAGTATTTGTTGTTATAGCGGCAACAGAAATACATCATCTGTGAAAATTTCAACAGTCTAACTATCACGGTTCATGCGATACAGCCTGGAGACAGACAGACAAAGAGCGGGTTCCGAACCCAAAGGGTACCAACGGAACCCGCTAAAAATGGGTACTAGAACGAGTGGAATATAGAAATATTGAAACTCATAGGCTGAGCCTTAACAGCACCAACTTAACATGATGATAACCAGTTTATAAATGTTGACAGAGTGCACACAGGCTTCGAGTGGAACAAGTACAACCAGACTCATTACGACATGGACAACCCTCCGCCCAAGATAGTGCAGGGGTACAAGTTCAACATATTCTACCCCGACCTCATCGACAAGAATGCTACACCGGAGTTCACTTTGGTAAGTTTCATTTTAAATTGGAAGCAGGCTAGCGTTTGACCATGCTGTTAAGCAAATTTTTGGTAGCAATTTAGGTGGAACATCGATATAATGCTGCTACCTATGGAAGTACACCTGTGGATTTTGGATAAGAATTTTAATTACTGTTGAGTAAACATCTGGCCAAAGTTTCGAGCATCTCTATTTTTATTATAACATCAACAATTATGATATTCTTTTCAAGTTTTTGGTATTAATAATGTTAACGTTTTCTTTTGTCACTAGAAACCGTGCGCAGACAATCCAGACTTTGCAGTCCTCCGGTTCCATGCGGGGCCTCCATACGAAGACATAGCCTTCAAGATAGTGAACCGAGAGTGGGAGTACTCATACAAGCGCGGCTTCCGCTGCCACTTCCACAACAACATCTTCCAGCTGTGGTTCCACTTCAAGAGATACCGCTACCGCCGGTAAAAATGTATATACTACATTTTGTACTATTTATTATGTACCTCTGATGAATAAATACATTTATACATTATCTCTTTGTATTATTACTATCTCATCAAGGTAACTCTATGAACCAAACTGAGATGGTTGATGTGTTTGAAAAACTTCAGAGGCTAACAACATCATAACTTTATTTACATACAGATATTTTCTAATAATTTATCACTTAATTTATTCCTTTTTCTCCTCGGCGGGGTTCACAACCTCTTCCGAGGGGTTTCCGCGAAAGTTGGGGAACTGCTCCCAAGGGGCGGCCAGCTCGAAACGTCTAAACTCCTGAGCCAACTCCAGGGGCTCCACCACCACTCGCTTCTGCTCATCATCGTAGCGCACCTCCACATACCCGCTGAGAGGGAAGTCCTTCCGGAAGGGATGGCCCTCGAATCCATAGTCGGTGAGGATTCTGCGTAGGTCAGGGTGGTTGGCAAAGAATACGCCATACATGTCCCAGATCTCGCGCTCGTACCAGTTGGCCGCCTTGAAGACCTCGCACGCGGAATCCACCGGCGTCAGCTCGTCCGTGTAAGTCTTGACGCGGATGCGAGCGTTGTATCGCAGCGACAGCAGGTTGTACACGATCTCGAAGCGATGCTGGCGCGACGGCACGTCCACGCCTGCGATGTCCACCAGGTTCACAAACTGCGCGCTGTGGTGATCTTTCAGGAACTGCAGCACAGGGATGACGCCCTCCGACGGGACTAGCACCTCGAGCTCGTTGCCCGACGTCAGCTGCACCTTCTGCACGAACTTGGGCATACAGTCGGCCACGTACTTGCCGAACTCTACCAGCTGACTCCTCTGCAGGGGGTCCAGCTTGGCGACTGTGGGCCGACTCTCCGCCTGGGGAGACGCTTGCTCCGTCTTGGTCGCGATGCACTGGACTAAACCAGGCTTTCCTTGGTTTAGTACCTTTCGTCCCAATTGATATCCCGCACCGAGGGTGCGTTTAAGGAAAAATGACATTATTAGTTGTTATTTCTTTGATCTAACCTTACGTAATTCGAATTAATGTTTTTCTTCAACTGATCGGATCGATCGATATAAATACTAGGTTACTTCATTCGATTCGATTCGTCCCGAGATTTTTTTTTGTCACATTCCTGGGATTTTGGCCACAGATTACTTTATGTGTCAGAGAATTTTGGCGCCGCACATTCTGTGCATTTGCCAGAGTCATGTTTTAGTTTTAGATTCTATCTTGCAGTGATCTTGTACGTTCATTGTTCATGAGTTGTTTTCATTTTACAGGATGGATTGGTTGAGTTTCGATGATTTTAAAACGAGGGAAACCATGACACTGTAAAAATTAATTTAACAATTACGATAAACAAGGGACATATGCATGTTTGTTTTTAATATTTTTATTTCACTCATTACATCCATATAACATAATAAAAAAATAAAATACTGCTGGAATTAGTCTACATAATTACTTTTTAAATAAACATTTAAATATACAAAAAAAATTGAGCAGTTTAAACGCCATAATTTCCCGGGCTCTTTGGTAATGCATTGTGGCGTCACGCACTTACGTCAGACACACGCCGCTTGAAGCAAACTAGCTTTTTTTTCTTTAACTAAGACTCCGCGCGATTATTGTATTTAGCCAATGGCATGTTTTTATTAAATTATACAGTTTCTCTAATCTCGTACTCATTTTTATCTATATTACCTGGTTAGTAATATACATTTTTGCACAATAATACGCGGCAAACACAATATTTGGAAATAAATACAATAAGATGTATGTAAGACCACACCATACATTTATTTTTATGTTCCCGCGCTCAATGTTTCTATCACGTGGAGTAGCGCATAATGACGTCAACTTTCGATTCGACCAATGGTGATCTGTTTTACAAACTTAAATTTCCCTCGCTTAAATTGCATTTTTAATTTATTATTTTAAGCTAATAAAATGGAATCAAATAAAAAATAAATTTTACATATAACTCCAGGACAACAAAGAATCGAAAAAAAAGAGTGTGTGTACTTATGTACACGCGTAAGAAGTTATACTTCTGTGGCGTATGGAAAAAAAATAACTAAAATGCAGTAGTGATTAACGATAAATATTAAAATTAATCAAAAAGATTTTATTTACATAAAAAAGGTTGTATTAACGTAAAAATATGACGTTAAATATGACATATACAACTTGAACATAGTCATGCCACCTAGAACTAACTTCACGGTGTAGATTTTAGGTGTCAGTGTGCGCGCGCATCGTAAAAATTCACTCTCATCATTTTTCTCTATCGCGCCAAAAGAAGTCTAACTTAAAAAAAATATTTCCAATAAATCTGAGCTTCATGCATGTTCCCTAGTTAACTATCAGGAGAGAAGAATGATAAATAATGTATGAACAAGTAAAAATAAACTATATACATTATACAATATTTACAAGTTACATGCAACATACAATTTACTATAATTTTATATTATTTATATCTATGTATTCAGCTAATGCTTTATACACATTTGGCTGAAAATCTGTGAGTAAGCAATTAACATTAGTGGGAAATTGAATCTTAAGATTTCTTAAGCCGGATTTTCACTATGGGATATAATGTAAATTACATATTGAGCTATATATTACATCCCGCGTTTGCTGTTCACACTGTAAGATATATAGTTCAGCTTTGGTTGTCTAGGGTTTCATTCAAACACTGGCTAAATACACTAATTGTGTGGAGCCATAATAAAAAATAAAAAAAAAACAACACAAAAAATTGATGGTGAGGCAGGGGGAGGCGCGGTGTCCGGGGACGTGAGGTAAAATATAAACCTTCAATTATCGCTCAGTCGGTCGAAAGAATATTTATAGCTTGGGATGTAATATATATTATAGCATAGTGTAAACGGTTTCATACAAAATGTATAACGCGCGATAAAATTTTATATCTCAAGATATAATTTACATTATATTATATCCCATAGTGAAAAGCCGGCTTTAGAGTCTCATACAACATATCAGAATCAAATAGAGGGCATGATAGAATTAAGTGATTTAGGTCTGAAATCATTTCTCCGCATTCAAAAGATGGCGAACTTACAATTTTAAGTGTAGCAAGATGTGCCAAACTGCAGACGTGACCCAAGCGCATTCTTATGAGAGTAGAAGTTGCTCTTTTACCAAGTTTAAGAACAGTTTTGGGACCTCCGGGAAAATTCCCGGGATATCCCAGTTACTTGTTATGTGTGCCAACCCTATCTACTGCTGCTTAGATACTGAGACAGGAAGCGGGATGGCACTAGTATTGTGTCGTTACGCGTTTTTCAGACAACATAACGCAACGTTATCTGCATTACAATAACGTTGCCAAAACCGTCTATTTCACAACGATCTATTTCGCAACCATCGTTTAATAGATGTATACGTTTTAACACGTTACATGTTAATAGATAGTTGCTTAAATGCATACATCTATTAAACTGTGTTTGCTTTGCGAAATAGATAATTATGTATAGATAGTATTAGGTAAGTACAAAGTGAAAGTCTGTAATGTTTATTTTTCAAATCGTCCTAATTATTTTACTTCTATTTACATCTACATTTTACCGTCCGACCCAAATTCATTTAACTTGGCAAGGCTTGCAAACAGTAGTAGATACTAGAAAAAGTATTCCTTTCTTCCTCTATCGATATTGCAAACGAAGTGTGAGGTGACGTTGCCGCCGCAACGGTCCGCAACAACAGTCTAAGTCTAAATAGACGGTTTTGAAAAATAGACGGTTATGAAATTCGTCCATAACGTTTGCGTTGTCGATCTGTGACAACGTTGTGGAAACGATCTATGCTACATAACACCCACTCCTAGATGGCACTTGACTTGCAGTTCCGGCGTTTTGCGACTGGTGCGCAAAACCCGGTGGAGAACAGAGCGATGTGTCTCTTAAAGATTTGATAAGAAGGTGTACTTAGCTTTGTTATCGACGATCCCGGGTAGATATTAGTCCGAAATGACCGTCATTATGCTCTGGGCTTTCCTATGTAAGCAAACGCAGTATCACGGAACTTATGTATTCGATGAAAAGAAATTATTGTAACTAGGGTCTTTTAATCGACCATCACAAATTGAGGTGATAATTATTACTGCATGGCCTCGATGCTTCTCAATCTTGGCTCATGCTTTAATTGCTAGTTATTTCTCTAAGTATTTTTACATTTGAAATAATGTTTGCCTTTTTGGCAAGTGCTTTCAGACCAGGCTCTACTCCAAGATTCCTGGAGAGAAATTTTAGCTAATGATATAAGATCATGATAATAGTTTTTATATGGAAAAATATCTCCACACACGACTGCTTCATACAATTTCTTACAAAGAATATTTTGTCGCTACAGTGAAGTGTCGCTTAGTGCGGTCTAGCCTTAGTTGGAGGGGTTAACAAGAATACTAGTGATGTGCAACCCACATTGCGAGTAATCTTTTACTTAAAAAATAAATAAATAAATAATGTAATCTTTTGTTTACTTTTTTTTTTTTTTTAGTTTCTTTATGGCTCCACACGATTAGTGTATTTAGCCAGTGTCAAGTATTGAAATTTCTCAAGTTTTTAAGAATTTTAGTCGTAGTGATGGGTCAAAGTCGCATTTCAGGTCAGTTTTCAAGTAAAAGTCTAGAATAAGTCACCTTCAGTAAAGATGTGGTGTTTACTGAAGATTTTCAGTGGAATTTTGGTGAAAACGCAAATAGCATATTTTTCAACATTGTGCTGTTTCCCTACACTCGCACACATTCACCGGCACTTAATGGTTAATAATCCACATTTATTACACATTAACACGCGGAAGAACACACGTTTTAGAAAAAAATACAATGAGAACATACACACTTTTCCACGTTCCCGCCAAAAAAAAACTCTTTTGTTTGCTTTCTTTTCTTCGCTCGCTAGGGTGCGTTCACAACCTACACCCTGATCGGCGACACCGAGTGCAACCAAACGCTCTAACCGCGTTCACGTGTATATAAGTGTTCTGTGTTTTCCATTTTCGAGACCGGGCCTATTACGAAGTTTGATAGGGATTGAAATGAACGAACATGACAGAGATGGAGCTATACAGCCTACATAGCTGCGTCCCCGTCATTAAGTTCATTTCGTTTATTCAGCCTAATTTCGTGATAGGCCTACGGGACGTGACATGACGAAACAAACATCAATCATAAAAATAAATGGAAAATATTTAGGATAAATAAAATAAATGAACATAACTAACTAAATAGAAATTTGAGTCAACGCGAAATGTCAGTCACAATTTAAGGAAAAAACACCCGTGATCATTCCGGACCTTCGAGTGACTTGCAGAACAATCAAATCCATCATCCTAGAATCAGGAGTAGGTCATGCTCTCTCAGGTATGTCTCTCAGCCACTATCCATACCGCATCACCGTTCTGTCGGCTTTCGGGGCTCTTTCCGCTACTCCGCTACCAAGTGCTGGAACAATATTCCACCGCAAATCAGGAATGTAAAAACTTTAAGCTTGTTTAAATATAAATTGAAACAGTACTTGGTAGTCGAGCAGCGGAAATATGGTGATATAAATAAAGATATGTCATTCATCTAAGATAATTATATTATGACATCTTGTCCACTACTTAAATATTTCCTTCTCTTACCATAAGCCATAGATCACATTTTGCATTTGTATCCAGCATTCGTATGTATGTATCTATTTATTTCTCCTTTTATATATATATATATATATATATATATATTCTATGTATATATTTAACTTACTAATATGTATTGTATATATATTATATTACATTGTATATAATATTTAAATTTAATAAAAATATTTTCGCGCTAGTTCATCACCCGCAGGCTTAGCTGAAAACCAGCGTCTAGGTGTGTAACCCCAGACATATGTGCAGAGTTAAGCCTTTTTGGCACCTCACTTCTCATAAACTTATGTTAAAACCTGTGTTCTTTCTTCTTTTTATGTTTTACATTATTATTATAATTAATTAAATTTGTTACTATGTGAGTTTTTTCCAAATAAACGATTTTCTTTCTTTCTTTCTTTCTTTCTTTTCTTCCAATCAAATGAACTAAACAACTTTTTTTACACATAGACACAATGACATTAGACATTACAAAGACGTGTTCTACGTTTATATAGATGTGGTATATAGGTCTTTCCACTCGACTAAACTTGACATTGGCGAAATTGTGGTGGCATTATCGCAAAAGTCAAAAGCAAAGAAAATAATACTAATATATAGATGTGAAGTCACAGCCGACGCCATGACACATGTGTGCTGTTTTCGCAATGTTTTAGAAAAAATGCTTTACATTTCGTTAAACTTAAGTTAATTATCGAAATAAAAGTTTTTTCGTAAATAGAAAATGTTTGTGTGTTCCCGGAACATTCCGGAAGAGGATTTCATAATCATTCGTCACGCCTAATACAACTAGTTAATATAAAAATTTTATGAGCATCCAGCAACCCGTGTTTTGATAAAATATATCGATATCGATAAAATTTTATATAATATGTAGCCGCACTAATTATTTAGTCTGTAAGGTTGGCAGACACTAGATGGTCCACAGATAACTAAAGTCAATAAATGTCTGTACGTTGGCATTATAGTGACTGCTAAAATGGATCTTATTGGCTTGTTATTGGCAGAGGCCCGTCTCTTACCTACCTACCTAGTATTGTATTCTCTTTGAACTACTTTGAAGCAAAGCAAAGAAAGAACAGCGAAGCGAAATCACAGAACAGAGTAGTAGTGTTCGAACACTATTACTCACGAGGAGAGTGAAATCAAATGGCTTGAATTCCCCGTGAGTAATAGTGTTCTGTGGCTTGAATGCTTGATTGATACAGTATACACCGTATACATTTTATTACTTATTGGAGTTATAATAGTTATTCATTACACCTGCAAAGAATATTATATTGTATATGTATTTTATATATACATCCTCAAACATCCTAACGTAGTATTATATTCTCTTTGTACATCCTATGCTGTGCTGTGAGCGAAAACTTGAAAAAATGCTATAGAATTTACAATTTGTAAGTAAGTTTATTTTGATCCAGCCTGATGTTAGTTTGGTAACTTAGATTTCATTGTTCAAATTCAACATGAAGTTTCAGTTCAGTTTGAAGTAACGTAAGATTTCAAAATGTCGTAAATTCTGATACAAAAACAAACAATGTCCACAGACGGGACCACTATGGATGGCTTTATCAATGTCGTGACTCGTGGTCATTTTGTGGAATCAATATGCATAATTCAGTTTGTGTGTGGTCGTGTTTTTATTGAATAGAGTTTTGTTATCTCGAAAAAGTGAAAGACTGGGAATAACCCACAAAAAATTGGGGTCGACTAACAATACCCAAGATTATGTGTTTACAAACAAACGTTATCTTATATTGTGGTTGGGTTTTTTAGCAAAACTTATTTAAGATTTACTACAAAAAGGCATGTTTCTATGTACAGACGATAGAGAGAAACTATACGAAGATGGATCCAGAGGGGCTGAAGGATCTGAAGTCAGTGCTGCGGTCACTGGTGGTGTCGAGCCAGGCGCAGGTGGATGTGCGCTCACTGCAGCGCGACTACCGCACCATGATGGGGGAGCCCATCCCTATCGCCAAGTACGGCTATCGAGATATCGTGGTCTTCCTGCGGGAGAGGTGTGCCGACAGCTTCCTGGTCAGTAACACAACACTCATCATCCTAATATTATTTTTAGTAGGATTAAATCTGCATTCGCAATGAATAGAAATTATGCACGCAGTTGTTTTGATTTACTTCATTGTCGGATCAGCGTATGACATACAGTCATACATCATAACTTATGATTATGCATTTTGTGAAATGGTGATTAATTTAGTTGTCATAGTAGCATATTTATTTAGTTTTGGGTTAATGACCAAGGGCTGGCAATAAATAATACAAGGTCTGGAGGTAGGTCACGGGCCATAGTTTACCAACTCTGCCCAATTGGGGATGAAATGAAGATCCAAAGTTTGAGTGGAGAAAAAAGATTATATAGTCATTTTAATTCGAAACTTCAGACTATACTGTACACAGGCCATACTTTTGACACTGGCAGAAAAACGCCAAGCAGCGTTTAAAAGCCATAAGAAGAAGAAGAAGAAGTACTTCTGTAAATAAATAAGTAAATACATGTTTGAAGCTTTTTCAAAATTCAACCCTTAAGGTTTGAAATGGGGTAACAAAGTCTAGAAATCAATATGGGTTTTTGGGTTTTATAAAAATGTTCACTTTTTTCCTTGGTCACTCCATAACTTGAAAACGGGTGGACCGATTTGGCTAATCCTTTTTTGTTGCGTTTTTGGAAATAAAAGTTATAAATAAATGGAAGTAGATTTTACTGCAGGTGGAGCCGCTAGGCACAGCTAGTATTTAATATGTGGCCAAGATACCTACTATAATTATTTGGATAAGGATTAAAGCGCGCTTCAGACTATACTATAATATAATAGCTTATAGCAAGTTTATAATACTAGCACATAAGTTTATAGCTCAATTACACAAAATACATTGATTTAGAACAAGTTCATACTTAGCTATACTGTAAATGAGCCAATTTGCTTGTCATGCTGTGCTTTAAAGCAGAATAGTATAGCATAGTCTGAAATGGGCTTAATACTGTATAGGATTTAGACATGATCCCATAACCTCTGGAATGCTTTGTCAAGTATATTTGCGAACTACTCTGAACTTAAGTAGTTATACTTGACTAAGCGCTCAGCAAAGCACAAAGTATTCCAGAGGTTAAACAGCTCAAAATGGAAAAGCTCCAGGTAAGGATGGAATCACAACGGAGCTTCTAAAAGCCGGAGGAGCCCCGCAGTAAGCCAACAGCAACAGCTCCTCCATTCTGTTCTCTTCACTGGGAGAACTCCACAGGCATGGAACAAGAGCATGGTGGTTTTGTTTTTCTAAAAAGGAGACAAAACCCTATTGAAAAACTACCGCCCGATTTCCCTTCTGAACGAGCTTCTGAAACAGCTTGTAGACATCTACAAGCTGTTTTCAAGGGTCATCACGAACCATCTTGCGCAAAGACTCGACGAGTTTCAACCTCTGAAACAGGCCGAGTTTCGTAGTGGTTACGGCACCATAGACCACATCATATATTATGTTACTCTTTGGACCACATCCTCTCAGTGCGGTTGATTGTACATGGACCGAAGAGTACAAATTGCCCCCTGTGCTTAGCATTTGTGGACTATGAGAAGGCCTTCGACTCAATCGAAACCTTGTCCGTTCTGGAGTCCTTGCAGTGCTGCCAAGTCAACTGGCTATATATCGAAGTGATGAGATGTCTGTATCATGCCGCAAAGATTAGTGTACAAGTACAGAACCAGCGAACTAAACATATCCACCTGCGTCGAGGAGTAAGACAGGGGGACGTCATATCCCCGAAACTGTTCACTAACGCCTTAGATATGTATATGGATATGTTGAAGATGCTGGACTGGAAAGATTGCGGCATCCACATTAATGGTAAGTATATCTCTCACTTACATTGTTATTATGGCAGAGACGCTGTAGGATCTACAACAAATGCTGAATGGCGTAGCTGATTCTTCTCATTGCATCGGTCTCCGGATGAATAAGGATAAAACCAAAGTCATGTACAACGAGCACATTGTTCCGGAACCGATTGCCGTAGATGGAATCCCACTCTAAGTTGTCACGCAGTATAATTACCTAGGGCAGACGCTCCAACTAGGCAAATGCAACTTCGAGAAAGAATTCTAGAGAAGAATACAGCTGGGCTAGGCAGCATTTGGGAAACTCCATCGAACCTTCTCGTCGCCTATACCACAGTGCCTAAAGGCAAAAGCCACTGATTAAAGGCGTTAGGTGGACATTTACGGTTCGACTAGTCCACCAATTTAAAGTCGCTCAGCGAGCTATGGAAAGAGCTGTGCTCGGTGTTTCTCTGCGGGATCGAGTCCGGAACGAAGTTATTCGCCAAAGAAAAGAACAGAAAGTGATCTACATAGCTCAACAGATGAGTAAACTGAAGTGGCAGTGGGCTGGTCATAATTGTCGCAGGACTGATAACCGTTGGGGTAGACTTGTTCTAGACCGCAAATTAGCAAACGTAGTGCAGGACGTCCAATCACTGGTTGGAGTGACGATATACGCAAACTGGTGAGCAGTGCCTGGAAAAGAAGAGCTGAAGGTCTCAGTGGCATGTCTAGGGAGAGGCCTACGTCCAGAAGTAGACAGACACCGGCTGATCATGATGATGATGACTGGAACAGTAAGAAAAATGTGTTTCCACATCTTTCAGCCCTTGCTTAAGGTGTGCTGTGTGTTAGAGAGTGTTTTCAGTAGCCAGGATAACCATTTTGGTGATAAAGGCCACGTCTGAATCCAGTAAAATTATCTTCAATAACGAACGACGACGACATGCAAATTTTAGCATGATAATTGATTGATACCTGTTTTCGTGTATTCATTGTATACGAACTAGGTGATATTAATATTTTATATTTAAACAAATATTATTTGTATTCATGAACATTATAACCTTCATATATACATCGTTTTTGTATTTTATATCGTTAAACAGACCTTAAAAAGTTAGTACATTATCAACTAGTGAAGTTTTCCATGAATTGAGTATGGTTTAAGAGTAAATAGTTATTTTTGATGTATTAAAACGTATTTAATAAATATTTAAAAAAATTCTAAAAAGGCCACGCCGCCGGCGTTACGCCGCCGCCGAACGAAAAACAGCAGCGCGCCGCCGCCGACATATTTTCACGCGGCGCACATGTCTAATAGGAGTAAATAGCCTTAGAAATTATGTAAAATGGTTACATATTTTCATTCTGAAAATCCATTCACAAAGATTATTTGAATGCTGAATAATTTAAATTGAGGTCATTGACCACTATCTCACCTATGTTACGTGACGTGACGTGACGTGACGTAGCATGCTCCTTGTGAAGATACCTATACACTGACTACTTGAAGACCCTTTATAGTATTGACAAAAACCAAACATTTTAAAGAGCCTAAGATAGGGCTCAGTGGCAGGAGGCCTACGTCCAACTGTGGACTGATGCTTATAATGATGATAATGAAATATTTGTACCAGCTAACATGTGCTTACAAAAAAAATATATTTGTGCAGTTACACGGAGCGTTTGGCAACCCCGTCCTGACTCTGATCGTTAATGACAATTTGAAACACATTGACAAGTTCGTCAGAAGCCAGAAAGTATCCTCTATCACCAAAATGTAAGTTCTACCAGATTTTTACTTAATTATGTACACTGATACCCACATTTTCATAGTTGTATATCCTAGTTGTCCTAGTTATCAACACATGTGTACTTCACAGGAAAGGTAAAAGAAGGAGTGTCCCAGAAACTCCTCCACCAAGGAGTAACTTGATCTGCGAAACGTTTAGCAGATACAGTACACCCACACAACATATCAATGATAAACAACCGCCGACCAAACCTCCAGATATAAACGGAAGTCAACAAATAAAGAGCACTCTCAGACCGGTAACAAAGTCATATCCTGAACCCGCTAAATCTACTCCGACTTTAAAACCTGACAAAGATGTGGATATACCTAATTTAGAAGTGAAAATGAATGGACATGTGGTCACCGAGCAGACATTCTTCAGGAAGAGATTACCGCTGTATGATAGCTCTCAGTGTCTGGACCAGGACACCAGCAACCAACTGGAGAAGATTTCAGCTGGGGACTCGGGCAGACATACATCCTCCAGTGAGTTGATGCTTTTGTTCCTAATTTGTGTTTCCAGTTGCATTAGTGATAGGTACTAATATATAGATAATAATAACATTTAGGGCCAGTTGCACGGTTTCCTAATTGCGCTTATATGAAGAAATCTGACAGATTTCTGGCAGCTTTTATATGGTGTCCAGGGCTGTAGTTAGCGTTGAATTTGAGGTAGGGCAGCATAGGGTTATAGGTAGGGCGAAAGTAAAAAAATTATCATAAAGCTGGATTTTCACTATGGGATATAATGTAAATTACATCTTGAGCTATATATTACATCTCCCGATTGCTGTTCACACTGTAAGATATATAGTTCAAATTTGGTTTCATTCAGACACTGGCTAAATACACTAATTGTGTGGAACCATAATAAAAATAAAAAAACAACAAAAAAAACTGAGGACGAGGCAGGGGGAGGCGCGGTGTGCGGGGACGTGAGGTCAAATATAAACCTTCGAATATCGCTCAGTCAGTCGAAAAAATATTTATAGCTTGGAATGTAATATATATTATAGCATAGTGTAAACGGTCTCATACAAAATGTATGGTGAGCGATAACATTTTATATCTCAACATTATATTATATACCATAGTGAAAAGCCGGCTTAATTGATCTGCCTTAAATTGGTATTTCGGTAAAACATTTTCAAAATCGGTAGATCTACCGAAAAATCTGTAGGTTTTGCAACACTGCTACAAACAATCATAATCAATCTCTAGTTTATGTTTATTTTAGTTTAAAATCAGATTTTCCTTACCATAGATTGGTATATTACGGAATATTCACAGATATTATAATTAAATAGACCCATAGCTTCATGTGTTGGCGCTTCAAATGCCATCTATACATAGAACAAATATTAAAATAATATGAAATGAATGTCACAAACAGTGGTAAAACAACTTAATTATAATAATTTGTCTTAGTTTTTGGTACGGCATTGCTCCACCGCTATAAAACCAGGTTTCAAATAATAAAGATGGCATTCAAATTGATTTACCCGTTTAACAGCTACGGCATCGCAATAGACAGACACACACACAAACACATAGTGGTCAAACTAGTAACCTTTTTGCGTCGGTGGTTAAAAAGATAAACAGTTCCTAAGTTAATAAGGCAAAGCAGTAGGCAGTGACTGGAAGAGAAGAGCCATAGATCAGGCTCAGTGAGTGTCTTGGGGTAGGCCTAAGACTACGTCCAGCTGTGGACTGACACCAGCTGTTTATGATGATGATGATTAGGTTAATAACTCTTAAGAGTTACTAATAACATGATAATAATGCAAATGTGTACATTAGAATTGAATTGGTGTAGTTGACAATGACCTCCATAATAACTATTCTCACGGTAATGGTACAATGAAGAATATTCTATCATCAAGTCAGTTATGTGTTAAAATAGGTTGAAGTAAATTTCAGTATAAAATAGTTTACTTAAATAAAATGTAAACTTTCAGGTCAGAGCAGCACTCGGAAGGCTCTGCTGGAGGAGCTGCGCAGTGAGATCTACGACATAATCCAAGAGCACGAGGACGGAGTGTGGAGTACAGACCTCATGCGTCTCTACAGGTAAGCTGCTCACGCTCCATTCCCTCCGTGGATGTCTCACTGTCTTGTGCGAACAAATACATTGTTCAAACATTTCAAAACAACTTGTGTGTTGTCTTGTCTAATTAATAGTACCTGTGATGACAGAACATATATACCTGGGGGCACGGTAGTGCCCCCGCCAAGATGTGCTAAGCGAAGCCCAAGGGCACTACCTACCTTTTCTCGAAGTGCTTCGTCGTGTTTTTGAATCCTCATAACTTGGGTTCGGATTATACCAGATAAACAAAATTCTCGGGATATGATATCAAAAGTGGACTCAATATACATATAAAGTTTCAATTGCATAGCTCTAATACTTTAGATTTTATTGATATCTAAAAAACCCTGATTTCGTCACTCACTCACTGATGATCATCAAAATTCTTAGGGCAATTCCTGAAGTCCTAGAAAGCTGAAATTTTGTATCCAAGCTAGTATTGGTAGTTGTTACACAAACAACAAAAAAATTTAAAACATGGAACTTTTACCCCTTTCACCTCCACAAAAGTACTTCTGTAAATGAATATATAAATACATGTTTCAGGCTATTTCCAAATTCCATCCCTAAGATGATGAAGTGGGGTAACAAAGTCTGAAAATCACTATGGTTTTCCGGGTTTCATAAAAATGAATCTCTATTTCCCTTAGTCACACGATAACTTGAAAGCGGGTGGACCGATTTGTTTAATTATTTTTCGATGTGTTTTAAGAGGGAACGCGGGGTGCACTTTTCCATACAAATGTATTCCCCCATTTTCTCCCTGGTTTCTACAAAATATCAAATTCTGCTGTAGCTACGCCCCTATTATTTTCGTTTTTTACAAGCTTTTATTTAACTTGCAATGTATGTACTCGTATGTATGTATGTTTGGGTGGAATCTTGAAAGCTAAATTAGACCCACTTCCCGATGTCCGATTGGACTCAAATTTGGTGTTCTTATGTATCTTCGGTGACAATACAATGATATGGTACCATGGAGCTGGTCTGATGATGGAGACGGAAGGTGGCCACGGCATCTATGTGATAAAACAACATAGCCCACCCAGTTTGGGCTCGATTAATTTGTTTTGAAGAGAACTTTACGCCTAGATGATATCCAGGGTCTGATGATGAAGCTGTAAGGTGGCCATGGCATTTCTATACTAATATTATAAAGAGAGAACATTTGTATTTTTGTATGTTTGTAATGATTTGGCTCAAAAACTACTGGACCGATTTAAAAAATTCTTTCACTATTATATAAAATGGACTTTCGAAATGAAAATAGGCTATATATTATCCCGTTTAAATCAAAGGTACATTCGTGGAGACCTAATTTGCAACCGAAGTCGACAAAAAGACGGTCGAAAAAACACGTTTCTTACGAACGCTCAATTGAAAACAGATGGAAGCATATTTTCTATGGAAGAGTTGTACAACTTAATAAGACCTACAAAAAAGTCCGCGACAGCATATATCTGTCTCTTAAGGTTGACTCACAGTAACTATTTTAATCTTAAAATGTTTGTTAAAAAATATTACATAACTTCCAAGGCTATTTTCAAGTATATAGTATTAATCCTTATCCAAATAATTACGTTAATTAGCTTGGCCACATATTATAGATTAAAATTGTCCTTTACAGTATATAATTCAAATGAAAACTCTAGAAGATATCACGGATTTCACAAACACGCATCGCAAAATTAATAAAATATTTGCAGTGAAACCACAGAATAGGTCATAGTTACTACGAAAATAAGCTTAGCTTTTCTGTAGATCCCCACCGATCACAATCAATTTGTAGTCAATATAGTATAATAATATGATCTATTGTTTAAAATAATAATGATCTATATATATAATACAATATTTTAAACCACCCCGACTGATCTATGTATAATCTTTTCATTAAAAGCATTCCAATGACTCTAAACACGACATTTACAATCTGAGCAGTAAGTTGGTGAGGATTTGAGTATTCTGTAGAGTACAGGAGATGTCCCAGCATCAGGTCAATGCTTCCATATTCTTACAATATCGTTGAAGAAGATTTTCGAATTGATCAGACCTATGAAAGTTGATTAAAGCTCATAGTTTTATAACGATTGAACGAATTTTCAAGAATCAAAGCTAAGAATACTCTCGATGAAGACATCTATAAAAAAAAAACTATCGATAATAAAATCAAAATCGGTTCATCCGGTTGGGTGCTAAGATGCTACAGACAGACACACAGATACACAAGTTAAACGTATAATACCCCTACTTTAAATCAAAATCGGTTCATCCGGTTGGGTGCTAAGATGCTACAGACAGACAGACACACAGATACACACGTTAAACGTATAATACCCCTACTTTTTGCGTCGGGGAACGTCGTAAGGTTACGGCGGCAGATATTCTCCTTGGTGGTAAGCTACTTTTCAACCGACTTCCAAAAAGAAGGAAGTTCTCAATTCGTCTGTATGTATTTTTTCTTTATTTTTTTGTGTGTGTATGTTACGCGATTACTCCGCCAATTGTGAACCGATTCGAATGATTATTTTTGTAATCGGTAGGGTACGTTTCCGAGGTGGTCCCATTGTAATTTCATCGAGATCTGATAAGTATCTTCAAAGATATGACGATAAACGTCTCAAACTTGCTACTGAAATTGACTCGCGGGGCATTGAAGTCAGTTGTTTTAGTTTTTAAACTATCTTTATTATTGGTAGATTTAATGATCCCACTACCTATGTACGAAAACCCATGATTCATAAATGCACATAAACTTCATTGGTAGGTATATAGCTAGGATTAGAACCAACAACCGTCGGGTCAGAATCAGGGCAACTATCCTTTACGCCAAAGGGCCGTCCAATATCACTACGTAAGTATTATAACACAAAGTCCATCACTGCGTCTGTCTGTCTGTTCGCAATAATCTCAATAGCTTCTTAACGGATTATCATGCGGTTTTCACCAATAGCCAGAGTGTTTATGAGGAAGGTTTAGGTACATAATTCGTTAAGGTTTTGTGTAAATTGGTTGAAATATGACGATGATTGTTAAATATGTTAATATTTTATATTCGATGCAACAAACTGATGTAAATTTTGTAGGCATATATGTTCTAGCCGTGCGAAGCCGGGGCGGGCTGCTAGTCTTTTATAAAGCACCATATCCCCACCGAGTCGATTGATTTTCCTTGAAGAGCACTTTACCCATAATCACATCAAATATCCGTGGAACATTTTAAAACATCACGCCCTCTCTTAAATACTTAGGTAGTAGGTAGGTAGTCGGTATCTATACCTACCTTACAAATAAATTATATGTAAAAAATATTTTTAAAAACAAGCTTTTATCTGGGACAATGAACTAAAATACTATTCATTATTCTGTGCTAAAATGTTAAAAATAAATTCTAGTAAGTGTTTGGCGTGTAGGTATCCTTACCTATATTTTTAAAATTTACAAAAAAACATAAAACCGACTTTATAACCACAAACAGGCACTCAAAAGCGAAAAATAAATTACTTAATATAATTATTATAAGCGCTACCCACTTATCTATTTGAAGTAGGTGCCAGCCAAGTCTATTGGATAGTAGATAGATACTATGTATGTAGTAGTAGTAAGTAGGTACATGTAGGTTAGTAAGTAGGTAGATACATGTAGGTATTATCTATCTACTATCTACTACCTATTAGACTTGCACCGACTTCAAATAGATAAGTGGGTAGCGCTTATAATAATTATATAAAGTATTTTATTTTTCGCTTTTGAGTGCCTGTTTGTGGTTATGAAGTCGGTTTTTTTTAATAGTTTATTTTACCCTTTTTAGTTGCAAAACAAGTTTTAATTAAATTACATGCATCTATAAAATTTCGTGTGTGGGCCGTTATACACTGACGGATATATACTTTGTGAAAATGTCAAGTATGTACCTATTACGGTTAAGAAGATACAGATCTGTAAAGTGCGCACATATAGACACACGGTCGGACGGACGGACGGACGAACGGACAGCAAAGTCTCGGAAAGTGTTCATTTGGTACCCTTTGGGTTCGGAACCCTAAAAAATTGACTTCAAATGCCGCGCTAGTGAAAATATCCACTAGTCATAATGATGTCATCAAGGTATCAAAGGACAATGTCCGAAATAGCCCTGTGCAATAAAAGCATCTGACACACGCGATAATTAATTGTCTATTTTATTACAATAATTTCAAATACTTTTATAACACGGACTAGTTGTATTCCAAAGTGAGTATTGTAAAGTATTATTTGCGATTATTAACATTAATCGCCGCCATATGGCCGCCATCTTCGCCAAACGTCATGTCATGTCAAAAAATGTTCACATCAAAAAACGTTGCACCCTAACATGACTTTGTCCGGTAGAAGATTCCTGTGAAAACAAATTAATTCTCCCCACCTTTGTTTCTATCTCGCTCACAGTTACCGTAAGAATACCGTAAGAATATAATAGAACATAAGATGAAATGCTTATTCAAGTAGTCTTAGTTTGAGACCGTTACCTACAGGAAATTACAGAAATAGCTACACATTCTCCACAATACACTCACATACACGCAAATAAACAAACACACACGCACACAAATAGACACAATTAGTGTTATTAGTAGGTTAGCCGTTAGAATCTACATAAGTGATTGTCTAAGTTAGGAATATCAATTATGCACAAATAGTTAAAAAGTAGTAATGTATAAGTTTACCCACGGTACATGTATCTGTAACATTTCTTTGTGTCAATCTTACTGAATAGTGGAATTCAGTAAGATTGACACAGGATTTTTCCTAGTGTGGAATTTCAGGGTGCCCAAATGATGGTTAATTTGTGTTCATATATATAAGACTTAATGTAAAAACTAGTTTTAATATTTTGGGAAATAAATCCATTGTGTATAATCTTCTTGGGACTCTTCTTCTAAAACCAGTACGTTCTCCTATGTTTGAGGTATTTATCTCCATATCTCTGAAGATACTAATCAGATCTCTATAAAATTACAATGGGACTACCTCGGAAACGTACCCTACCGATTACAAAAATAATCATTCTAATCGGTTCAGAATGGACGGAGTAATCGCGTAACATACATAAAAAAAAAACATACAGACGAATTGAGAACCTCCTCCTTTTTGTGAAGTCGGTTAAAAATAATTGTTGTAGTAAGGAAATGAGCAAACCACTTATTTTCACTAAGGTGTAGAGCTTGTGAAGTTAGAGCTTGTACAGTTAGGGCGTGTAGAGTTAGAAGCTTAGCTCTAAATGAGACCTGATAACTTTTTGACAAAATGTTTTTGGTGGGATTTATATGGTCCCCTAATACAAACACATTTTATATCTATGTTTTGTTGGGATTTATATGGTCCCCTAATACAAACACATTTTATATCTATGTTTTGGTGGGATTTATATGGTCCCCTAATACAAACACATTTTATATCTATGTTTTGGTGGGATTTATATGGTCCCCTAATACAAACACATTTTATATCTATGTTTAGGTGGGATTTATATGGTCCCCTAATACAAACACATTTTATATCTATGTTTTGGTGGGATTTATAAGGTCCCCTAATACAAACACATTTTATATCTATGTTTTGGTGGGATTTATATGGTCCCCTAATACAAACACATTTTATATCTATGTTTTGGTGGGATTTATATGGTCCCCTAATACAAACACATTTTATATCTATGTTTTGGTGGGATTTATATGGTCCCCTAATACAAACACATTTTATATCTATGTTTTGGTGGGATTTATATGGTCCCCTAATACAAACACATTTTATATCTATGTTTTGGTGGGATTTATATGGTCCCCTAATACAAACACATTTTATATCTATGTTTTGGTGGGATTTATATGGTCCCCTAATACAAACACATTTTATATCTATGTTTTGGTGATAATTACATATAAGTTATCAATGATATATTGTGTGTTCCTCTATAAAACTATTTCTATTATTGTCGTTTTCAATACAGAACAATTTAAAACTAATTTGTGTATAATGCATTCCTACATGTATATAGTTCGGTAAGTATTTTTGAGTAAAAATTGTGTAACAATCAAGAATAAATAAATACCTTCAGAGTCCAAATAACAACAAAACATACATTACTACGTTTGTATAGAAAAGTCTTATGACGCGGTCCTAAAGGTGGTTGCTCGTCGTCAGCAAACCACAACAGGGCCAATAGATGGCGCTGATACTCTTATTTGATGAATTTAATTTTTTAATGACTGAAATAGTATTTGGTAAATAAAAAATATTGATTTTGCGAGTAAAGCGTATACATTTTAATTTATTCAGCTAAATTTGAAGTAAATATACACTCTCTATATACTTTTATTTGTAAACAAGCGTGGCGTCAGGACTGATCACGCACACACGCGAAAGTATTTTTCTATCACAGATTATTTAATAGTCTATTTGACGTTTACGAAAGCATTTCCAAATTTTGTCAGTTTTGAAATGAGTAAAGTAGCCGATTGATGAGGGCTATGGGTTAGAGCGCAACGGGGACCGGGTTCGAACCCTTCCATATAATCTTACTTTTTTGTTTTCCATTCCGAACATTAAATTTTTATTTCTTCTTTTATAATTTACTGTCTACATTACTCTCGCTAATAACAAAATACCAAATATGATATAGATTTGCACTACTTTTTGATGTGAACTGGTAGTACTCTTACTAACGCTATTGGGTGATTTTGAGTGATGTTCAACGTATATTTTGTTGCTGGTTTTTTTTTTTTTTTATACCAAACTGGG
The DNA here is from genome assembly GCA_954871355.1 of Cabera pusaria. Taxonomy (NCBI): domain Eukaryota; kingdom Metazoa; phylum Arthropoda; class Insecta; order Lepidoptera; family Geometridae; genus Cabera; species Cabera pusaria. Next base: position 25,282,163 of record OX940902.1, read on the forward strand.
TAGCACTTGATCACTATCTCACCTGATGTTAAGTGATGATGCGATCGATGATGTAGCGTGCTTACCCAGAAGATACCTATTCACTCGCGATTTGAAGACCCCCATATTGTACTTAATCGGAAACACGGACTCAGGCAGGGTATTCCATTCCGTAGCGGTTCGTATGATGAACGATATTCGAATGATTCGTCTGTAGATCCCAAAGTAAAGCGACCAGCGTACTAGTTGTGCTTTGCGGCTTTACCCATAATCTAACAGGAACTGGCTGAACTGCTATTTGCGATAAAGTGTAGCCTATGTTAGTATATGGATGAGTGGGATAATAAATCAAGCAACTCTTGTCATGTGACTACGACAGCGAGTAGAAGGCATTAGCTGATTATAAATTACAGACAAAATAAAAAAAGAGTAGGTCATATATAAAGTATATTAATTTACTTACATACGTATACTTTCCTCTTTTATTCGTGTACAATATTTTATTTTCATTTACAACATATTTATATAAAAAGAATAAATAGATATTATTAAAAACCTAAACAGGGGCGCAGGGCACAAGTTACTGGTAGTTAGAGCTGCAGAGTGAGGAGTTCTGTCTGACAATATGTGCCGTGTCCAGGTTGACTGCCTGCTGTGGTTATACCTTAACCAAACGTCTAGCGAGAGCCTCTAGAGATGTTGATCAAGGCTATTCGCTTACAGTCCGTAAATGTTAATAGAACGGTCCTAATAGAGCTATGCATGACCATTTTCGAGAACTGGCGCTGGTATCATCCTCATCATCATCACAATCAGCCGGTACCAGTCCACTGGTGGAGATAGGCCTCTCCCAAGTCATTTTCCACCGCTTTGCGAATATCGTCGCTCCACCTAGTCACAGGACGTCCTACGCTACGTTTGTTATAAAATCTTTGTCACGTTACATTTTGAGAATGGTGATTTCATGTGTTTTGATAATAGCCAACATCATTTATGATCGTACAAAACGAAAATACCGACTTCACATGCCGCGGTAGTTAAAATAGCCAGTTGCCATAATCATGTCATCAAAGTATACAATATTGTTTATCTCCATATCTCTGGAGATGATTATCAGATCTCAACAAATAACCTCTCAACAAAAAAAGAACTTTTTAAATCGGTTTAGATTTGACAGAGTTCTGACTACTTGAGTTGGTAACAAATATGAAAAAAAAATGTCGAATTTAAATCCTCCTCTGTTTTTTGTGAAGCCGGTTAAAAATAGCAATACTTCATTTTTGATATCCCCAGGCTGCGGTAGGCCGCTATCACTGATTGACTCTGGCTACGTATAACGGACGCACGTTACGGCCCGACTAACATCTGGCGTTACTCGCATACGGAACATAAGATAGCACATTCTGGTATTATGTGAAATCCGAAGAGGATCATACCGTAACCCTAGTGCTTCACAGAGGGAGACCAACCATTCCAAGGCGGTGTGGGGTTCTTAGTACACAAGGTCCTCTCTGACAATGTCTTAGAAATCTCCAGTGTTTCGACAAGGGTAGCGTAACTTGTGATCAAACTCGCCGAGAGGTAGCTTCAGGTTATCCAAATATACGCACCGACTTCAGCACTCTCGGACGATGAAGTGGAGGAAATGTACGAGGATATTTCCAAGGTATTGTACACTACCCAAAAGGCCCACTTCAACGTTGTCATGGGAGATCTTAACGCTAAAGTGGGAGTATAATATATCTAGTTCAAACCAATTTTCGTTGAAAGTGCTTACTGAGATCTACAGCATATATATATATTTTTTTAATTTTCACTCCCTTATTTTTAGAGTTAGAGGAGGGGGGACACATATATTACCACTTTAGAAGTGACTATCTTTCAAACGATTGTCTTTTAGAAAAAATTGTGTTAGGAACCTCAATTTCATTTTTCAAAGACCTATCTATAGACCCCGCACGTAGGTATAGGTTTGATGAAACATTTTTATTTTAGTTTCAGTTCCATGTAAAGCGGTTCACAGAATACACCTATCTGCCAAGTTTCAATTGTGTAGTCAAAATAGTTTCGGAATAAAATGGCTGTGACATACGGACGGACGTACAGACAGACAGACATGATGAAACTATAAGGCTTCCGTTTTTTCTCATACGGCTACGGAACCGTAAAAATGAGATTGATTTCATTATGACGGACAAGAAGCGTATATTTAGAGATGTCACAGTGATCGGGATCACTAGGATCAACACCGGTAGTGTTCACCGACTGGTCTTTTCATGGCCCTTATCCCAAAGCCTGAAGACGAAAGTATTTAACGAGTGCGTCCTACCTGTTAATACTTATTCGAAATGAAGTCATCCGTCAGAGAACCAAAGTTATCGACATATCTCAAAGGATTAGCTAGCTGAAGTGGCAGTAGGCTGGTCACAACTGTCATAGAACCGATATCCGTTGGGGTAGAAATGTTTTAGAGTGGAGACCACGACTCGGTAAACGTACTAAAAGCATCTTTTTTAGGGTTCCGTAGTCCTGAAAAGGAACCTTTATAGTTTCGTCATGTCCGTCTGTCTGTCTGTCTGTCTGTCCGAGGTTTTGCTAAGAGACCGTTAATACTAGAAAGCTGTAATTTTGTGGGGGTATGTATATAAACTACGCCGACAAAGTACTGAAATAAAATTTTGAAATAGAAAAATATGACTCTTCCCGACATATATTGGCGAATAATAATACTATTTATTTTAATTGAGAGCAATTAACTGCTTTAACTGCACAATAACACTAAAGCTACTTCTACTCGGCAATTAATGGTTGATTTTCGATAAAGTTGATTATTGAAAACACGAATAAAACAAAATTTCTGAAAATGAATCCTAGCTAGATCTATTTATCACCCCCGAAAACACCTGTATACTAAATTTTATTTAATCTTTGGAGCCGTTTCAGAGATTAATGTAAACACGATTGCATGAAGATTCGCACATATCGTAAAATACACGTTTTTTGTTTTAAACCCTTTACGGCCTTACTAATAAAAATTTGCCTATACATCTGTTAAACGGTTGTACAGTTGCACAGTGAATGAGCGCTAAACACGCGTCAATCCATAGTTTGACTAATAAACGTTGAATAGGCGGTGGGTATCTACATAGACGTTTAACACTTTTTTCTTTTTCATCTGGCAACTATTAGTCAATTCGTTTCGAAACTGTTTTCGTCTTAAATAGTTCCGTAAATTATTTTTTCATAAAGTTTACTAATTATTAATGTTAGTCATGAAATTTTGTTTTAGGAATGCAATATTAATCAAACTACGTTGTTTTTAGAACTTTTTGTTGAAATTTGTTGATATAATGGAAATATTTTCTTTTAGTAGGAGTAAAAGACTTAAAACAAATTTTAGAACGAAACATTCAAATTTACTGTTGTCCTCTGTCTACGCTGTTGACATTGTATGGAGACCGCTAGTCTCCATGGATACAATATAAACATGATTGTAGCCATCTTTTAATAAATTGTCAATTTCCAAAGAGAATGTAATCACTGCGTTTAGTTTGTTCCACATAGCTTTTCGTAAACCTGTAATTTGTATTTCAAATGGAAAATCTGAATTGTTCAAACAAATGGATCTGCACGGTCTTCATAATGTTTTCGTTTTTTTTATTTGCCTCCTCTATCTCCCAATGGTCAAATATGTCGAAATAATTTATGTAATCCATTTCAATGAGAACAAATCTAACACATACAAACGATCCTCAAATAACAGCATCCTTTTTGAAGTTTGAAGAATCAAAACGTTTATTCACAGAATACTAGACACAGATTCAATAATAGTTACTATGTCTAGACATGAATTTGAGCAGCTGATAATAGAGAAATCCGCCATTTTAATCCTTTACACACTCTCTAAACTAGGGTCCCAGGCTGTTTAAGAAATGATTAGCCTCCATTGATAATGGCACATCTGTATACCAACTTTATCCAACGCCTACGTCAAAAATATTTTTATTGGTCAGCTTTTGTGGTATACAACTTGTACACAGAGTGAAAAAAACTTTATTAGTAAGGCCGTAAATGTTTAACTTTGTTCTGTTCTTAGTATTTGTTGTTATAGCGGCAATAGAAATACATCATCTGTGAAAATTTCAACTGTCTAACTATCACGGTTCATAAGATACAGCCTGGTGACAGACGGACAGACAGACAGACAGACGGACAGCGGAGTCTCAGTAATATGGTTCCGTTGGTACTCTTTGGGTTCGGAAGCCTAAAAAAAAAGTAACCTCCTTTTTTTGAAGTCGGTTTAATAAACGAATCGAAACTAAAGACATTGTGCAGCACGCGACATAAAACAGACTTTTATTTAATTTTGAGTATGTTAGAGCCTAACCTAACCTAACCGATAAACCGACGAAATATTTGAATACCACAAACTACAATAACATGAAAACTTCAAAGTGCTGAAAAAGCGGCGACTCGCATGTCAGCGGTCTGGCAACGTCGCGTTTTCAGCGAGCGCACGATTTGGCAACGTCCCACAATCGCTATAATACACACTAATGAGCTTAGTGTATGACACTGTAAACACTTCACTCACATATTGACAAAAATGAATTAAAATCTCGATCTTAGTTTCATAATATTTAATCAAATTATGTCGTAAAATATGATTTCGCGTATGTTAAGAGTTGTATAAAGGCTAATAGATGTGATTTCCTTGCAATTTTTCGATCCATTTACTCGTATTTGTAAATATACTTATGTATGGAAATCGAACCACCTTAAACCGGCTGATTTAATATTTATAGTAGGGTCAATTTAATAGATCACATTTGACATTTGTCATTCTTAGCTTCATAGTAAGGTGACTTGCTTAAAAACATCGACTAAATTGATGAATCGATACGCATCAACACAAACAAGAATGGTGTTAGTTTGATGTTATTCGAAATAACCAATTTGCCGGCAGCTCTGAATGTGAAATACAATTAGTATTTACATTATTCAGTGTTATTTACTTGTTTGTTTTGCGTTGATATGAAATTGATAAGAAACGCTAATACAAATCGGAAATTGTAAATATTTAAACGATTTTATATGTATTTATAGATTAGATAGAATGTAGCTCCATAGAAAATGGCCCAATAAAATTAAATAACCGGCCAAGTGCGTGTCGGGCCCACTCAGTGTAGGGTTCCGTAGTAGCCCGTTATTCAATGCAAGTCTTTACCCGTTATAAACAAGCAACTAGGTACTTCGTCTTTGTGACTTTAAAGGATTTATTCTAAGGATTTTTGTATTTGGTACAAAGTTATCCAACACCCAAGTTCAACAACTATTACTGCTAAACTAATAAAATTATCATAACCGCTATAGTTTTCCTTTAAAGTTCATGAAATGCACTATTACCACGAATTTTTCCAGATTTTTCAAGCCAGCAGTTTAGCTTTTAGGGGGGGGGGGGGAGGGGACGCCCTACTGGAACAAAAATTTGCACTTTAAAGTCTAATATTTCGCAAATGGAGCATTCAATCGAAAAATGGTATTAGCAACCCTTAAATAATTTAAAAAGACGTATTCAACGATAACCCACAAGATGGGGTAGACGACGAAAAAAAAATTCATCACCACTTCTCATGTAGGGGAGCTACACTAAAAAAAAATTTTTTTCAAAATTTTATTTCACCACTTTGTCAGGGTAATATATATACATACCCCTACAAAATTACAGCTTTCTAGTATTAACGGTCTCTCAGAAAAACCTCGGACAGACAGACAGACAGACGGACATGACGAAACTATAAGGGTTCCTTGTCAGGACTACGGAACCCTAAAATATACTCAAATGTACCTATGGATCTAACGTTTAGTAGGTTATCGTTAATTTTTTTACTCAAATTATTGATTTTAGTTCCTATTCAATTATTTTTGTATTTTTTTAGTCAAAGAATAATATTATGTGTTAATTACAATCACTGTAGTTATTTTTATAGTTAAACATCTTTCACAAGTAATCATTGCATTCGATTCAACCTATCGACTGATAGATTTTTAGAACAAAAAATGTTTATATGTTTAAAATGAATTATTAGTCAATGTAAATCGTTAAAACGCTTTTTGTAATTATTAGAATAAATATGTATTTGTAACTGAAAAGTGTTATTATGCAGTTCTGACATTGAAATAATTAATAATTTTATGTGCCCCTCATTACACGTTGTTGAATTTTGATGAAGTGTCAAATGTGATCTACTAAATTGACTCTACTATAAGTTACTTACATGGGCACGGAACACCGACAGTGCACGCGATGTTCTATGCTATCGGTGAAGCCGCTAACATGTATGATATCGTGCAGTGAGAGTGACGTACACGGATGTCAGTATAGTATACTGTATCGCGCAGAGAGCGGTACCGCCGCGAGCTGAACCTGGAGCGCGCGGGCCACAACAACATCAACAGCGTGCTGAGCGGCATGGCGGAGCGCGTCACCTTCTCGACGGAGGAGGGCGGCGTGCGGCTGCGAGACGCGGCGCGCGCGCCCCCCGCGCCCCGCGCCGCGCCGCGCGCGCGCCCGCTGCCGCGCCCGCTGCCCGCGCCCGCGCACGCCGCCGCCGCCGCCGCCGCGAACCCGGAGGACGCGCTGCCCGGCATTGACTTCGTGAGTCTCACTCGTTATATCGATCTTCCCCTTGCATGAGGGTTCGTTTCATTTATTTATTTATTTATTTTATTTATTTATTTATTTCATGGAAAGCTAACAGCTAATACATAAATGAGTGAAAAAACAAAATAACTTTAGACCGAGAAGCCTTGAGGAGCTTTCGCCAATAGAAACGTAATTAAAAATGTTTAAATGAATTTATATATATGATGATTTTTTTATGGTGAATATCTAATTAATTTTTCATGGTGAATTATTTCCGCAGGACCCGGACGTGTTCCCCCCCGACTGCATGCACTTCACGGAGAGCATCCCCCCCGTGTCGCTGGGGGACGTGTGCGCGGGGGCCATGCTGGAGGTCATCGTGGCCGAGGTAATGTCTCCCCGCAGGACCTGACTGAGGTGACACGTTTCCACCACTGTCTACTGTTTTTACCTGCCTTCCGTTATTATAAGGCGTCGGTATATTGGCGGCTACATGGAGAGGTCCTATCTCTATACTGAGTGAGCTAGGGTGTTGGTAAAGTAAAGTCACTGAGCACTTTTAACTGTTTATTCATTTTAATTACGAGTATGTAAGTTACACTTATATTATTTATCTATATATACGTTGCGTATGCGACGTGCGCAACCGCGTGCGCTACCGCGGCGAGGGATAAGGGACGACTAAAAGCTCGCCTCGCCGTACTCGCGGTAGGTGTTACCACGACCTAAACTGTGTCACCACATTAATCCTCCCCTTTTTCTAAAAAAAAATATATTTTTTTTGAGTGAAGTCGCATGAAAAACATAAGTACTGAAGTACCTTTCAATAAATTACATTGTGCATGCCTACCCAGTAGTCAGCTCGCTGGAATGCTTACTTCGCATCTACAACTGTAATCCGATCACTTGCGTCCGCTGTTGCTGCGCTTACCTTGAAGCATTCCAACTCGCTTTACAATGTAATATGTTTTAAACATACACTTATTTTACCACAGTATACTAACTTCAACGTTTACAAGGGGGAGATATGATAACTATGATATAACCCATACACTTTATGATTTCACGTATTACACATACGTAAAATTTTTTACTGGAATTACAACTACGAATTGTGAAACAGTTTTTTACGACATTACAAAGTTATACAAAATTTTTGTCTGGTCTAAATGTATATAATCTTACGTAAAAAATATAAAAACTATCTGAAGTTTCACCTTAAAAATAATGCACAGTGAAAAATAAGAAAATAATTATATATTAACTTGAAAAAAAATCAAGATCATAAAACAATAATAATGTCAGAAAAAAATATAAACTTTATGTACTGTTATGAAATATATGTGCATGTCAACCAATTCTTAATGAAAATAACATTTTAGCGAAGTAAGTTACGTAACATATTACCTCTAAAATCATATAACTAAATTTTTCATATTACATTACTCACGATACCACGATTTTAGGATGTGGTAGTGGTGTAGCCGGCGGAACTGCCCTTGCAGCCGGGGCTGCAGCTATAATCTGCCGGAATAACCATTTCTTTGCTCTATTCTGACACTTCCTGTAGCAACAAAATACTGCAATCGCCATCACTACGATCAATACTGCTCCCATTAAAATGCTAAACTGTGCCAGCTGAGTTTCTATACCAGATACGTTGGCACCTGATTGGGCTATCACAACCTGCTCTTTACTTTGGTTCTTGCCCATAATTATAATCATGTACTGCTGCTACAAATCTTAAAGTACAAATGATTCCAAATTACTAATACTCATTAACATAAATGTGTGAAGTTAACATAAATTGACAATGCAACCTTAAGCATTAGCAGCGTAAGCATCTAACTTAATTAACAGTTACATGTAATGTACTTATAGTCTAAATCTAACTGGTTTTTTTATCAACCGACCAGACCTTGTACGAGTTACGTCATCGTCTTTACTCGTGAGATTACCGCAATGATTTAACCCGGTGGTGGGTGCTTGATGGAACAAAGCCTGCCCAGTGGGTTCACTTGTGCTTTCTAACATGTACGCTGGTTTTAGACGGTCTATCGATATGTTAACCTGTCTATCGTTTATCGAAACACAATATACCTTGTCACGCCTTTTTAGAACTTTATAAGGACCGTCGTACGGAGGTTGTAAGGACCTTCGTACGGTGTCATTCCTAACAAACACATAGTCACAAACCTTCAGGTCCTTGTGAATAAAAACTTTACGTGAATCTACATTAGGGCGAGTGACGGGTCTATAATTTCTGATAATTTCTCGTAGCCTATGAACATAACTATCTGAACTATCTATCACATCTTTAGATTTCATATCGTAAAAGTCTCCAGGTAATCTAATAGTAGTACCGTACAATAGTTCTGCTGCGCTGACTCCCGTGTCAGTCCGCGCTGCCGCTCTCAACCCTAACAAAACTGTACCTATCTCATCGAGCCATGAGGACGAGTTTTGGTTGATGCGAGCCATTAGAGCCTGTTTAAAGCTGCGATGGAAACGTTCTATAGCACCGTTGCTCTGAGGGTGGTATGGGCTACTGCGAATCCTATGGATACCCATAATGGCCATTAATTGTCTAAAAAGACTAGACTCAAATTTAGTTCCTTGGTCGCTACTCAAATAAGTACAAGAACCATAACTCACTATCCAACCCTCATAAAATGCTTTTGCGATAGTTTGAGCTGTGATATCCTTAACCGGAACTACTTCGGTCCATTTTGAGAATCTATCAATCATCGTTACGCAATATCTGTAACCTTCAGAAGTCGTAGGCAGCGCACCGATTATGTCTATGTGAACGTGCCTTAGTTTGTCTGCCTGTTCGATTGTACCTAATTGCGATACCGTGTGTCTTTGTACTTTGGCACGTTGACAATGTACACACGTCTTGGCCCAACTCCCTACATCTCTATACATTCCTGCCCAAAAATATCTATCTGCCATAAGTCGCCTAGTACTTCTAATGCCTGGATGACTTAGGGTATGTACCGCATCGAAAGCTACACGACGATAATTTTCTGGTAGGTACGGTCTAGCCCTATCCTCGGACATTTCGCAGACGATAGGATTCTCACAACCGGGGTACGTGACTCGCTTGAGTTGCAACTTATTGCTTGACTCGCGCGTGTCATGTAACATAGTGTTAAGCTCGTTATCGGTTTCCTGCGCACGCGCTAGGTCTGCAAAATCGATAACGGTTGGACTCGTTATTGTTTCAATTCTACTTAAACAATCAGCTACTTTATTTAAATCACCTGCCACGTGCTTTATATTGGTGGTGAATTCACTTATGAACATTATTTGTCTAGCTCTACGTGGTGTTTCCTTCTCGCTACCGATTTTAGTAAATGCGTACGTAAGGGGATAATGGTCCGTATATACGACCAAATCACGACCTTCTACCATATGACGAAAATGAACTATTGCCAAATATACGGCTAATAATTCTCTGTCGTACGTACTGTATTTTTTTTGTGCCTCAGATAGCCTTTTAGAGAAAAATCCTAAAGGTTTCCACGTATTACCTTCTCTCTGATGTAGCGCCGCGCCCACGCTGGTGTTAGATGCGTCTGTCATGAGCGCTAGTTGCGTATCTGCCGAGGGATGAGACAATAGTACAGCATCCTGTAAATGAGTCTTACTTTTTTCAAATTCTTCCTCTGCCTCCTTAGTCCATTCGACCTTGGTTTTATCTCGACGTTTCGAGTTATGCAGGTAACGACTCATCTCCTTCTGTTGTTCGGCTGCGTGAGGCATATGTGACCGATAAAAATTCAACATACCTAAGTACCTCCGTAGCTCCTCTACTGTCGTCGGCTTTGGAAACTCGACGATGGCCTTGACCTTGTCCTGCAGTGGTCGAATACCTTCGGAAGATACCTCGTAGCCTAGAAAGTCTAACTTTTCCTGTCCAAAACAACATTTAGAAACATTTATAGTTAATCCAAAATCATTTAGTCGGCTAAATACCTCGTCTAAATGCTGACGGTGCTGAAAAATATCGTCACTGGCTATGATTACGTCATCGACGTACACAAAAATATAATTTAATCCCTGTAGGACGCTATGATCCATAAATCTCTCAAAAGTTTGTGCAGCGTTGCACAAACCGAATGGAACCACAAGCCATTCAAATAAACCAAAACTGGTCACAACAGCCGTCTTCGGAATGTCCTCTTCTTTTATCGGGATATTATTGTAAGCTCTATTTAAATCTAGCCTCGAAAATACCTTTTTATTAGACGCGACATAGGTAAAATCCTGAAGCCTAGGAACCGGATATCTATCTGGTTTCGTTACTGCATTTAACCTTCTATAATCTCCGCATGCTTTTATCTTCCCATCAGGTTTCGGTACAATATGCAATGCGGACGACCAAGGGCTCTTACTAGGTCGACATATCCCTAAATCCAGCATAAGCTGAAACTCTACCTTAGCCTTGACATACCTATCTGGTGGTAAAGGACGCGCACGCGCATGCACTGGTGGTCCCGTAGTTTCTATATGATGACATACGCTGTGCTTGGGCGCTCCCTTGAAACAGAAAGGCTTAGTAATGTCAGGGTATCTAGCTAGCACATCGTAATAAGGATGACTATCATCCACCGTTTTCAATGTCGGTTCACACGAGCTAGATAAAGTCGCAACTACATTTAAGTTTGTAACCTGGTCTAGTAATCTACGACCGCTTAAGTCTATTAATAATTTATATTTTACTAAAAAGTCTGCGCCAATTATAGGTTGCCTAACATCCGCAACTATAAACAACCACTTGAAACTCCTACGCAAACGTAAATCTAGCTCTAACATGTGTAACCCGTAAGTCGTTATCTCCGTTCCGTTTGCAGCGTATAGTTTATAATGTTCACAGTCACTGTAGTTACACTTTTTATTATGTAAATAAGACCTTGGGAATACGGATACGTTAGCTCCACTGTCTATTAAAAAATTAAAACCTGTTTTTCTATCCTGTACGCTGAGGCGGTAGTTGACGTGTGGGGTGCAGGTGTTTGCCGCCGTCGTTGCCTGCACCGCATCTAGTTTTCCTGCTGCTGGCCACTACGCTTTTTCCAGTTACACGGCTCCACGCACTTATGTGCCCTGTGTTTATAGCGATAGTGGTACGAACATAGCCACGACGGGTCTGCTGGTGTACGCCGTCGTCCAGTACTACGCCTGCGGGAACGTGACCTCTCTCGGTTGGTAAACTGACTCCTGTTTCTGGATCTCGATCGGTCGCACTCTATATTCTTCAAACGCTCTGATATACTCCGGATCTCAGCAACTAAATCAACTGACGTTCCTTGGTCCACTTTGTCAATGGAGTGGACGGGTCTGGCGGTCTCCATGACCTTATCCGCGATGGACGCCAACGTGGAGATATCCTTCGCGTCAGCCACTGCCAGGACACCTCGCACCGATGATGGTAAGTGGTTCTGCCACAAGATCGAAAGTGTGTCGTCAGACACTTTACCTCTGGCCAAATCCTGCATTCTCCTCAACAGCTGTGATGGTTTCTGTTCCCCAAGCTCCATTTCGCTTATGAGCTTCTGGACCTGCCTGCTCTCGGATTCCTCGTATATGGAAAGAAGACGAGATTTTAACGCCTCGTACTTCGCAGTCTCAGGTGGCTTGGTGAGGATGTCAGTGACCTGCGTAATCACCTCCTTACCCAGTTTTGCGACGACCATGTGGTACTTGGACTCGTCTGATATCTTCTGTGGCCCAAGTACGGCCTCCACTTGGATGAACCAAAGACGCGGAACATCCTGCCAGAACTCTGGTATGCGCGCTGAAACAGCGATGGTGCTGACCGTCTGCTCTTCAATTTCTTCAGTCATTTTATTCAGTAGATTAACCTCGCCGCAGTGCACTTAATGAGCCGTCCCTGTAGCACTTTGCCCTTTATTGCCCACTCAGTAAGATCACGTCGGGGTCACCACTTTATCTGCCTTCCGTTATTATAAGGCGTCGGTATATTGGCGGCTACATGGAGAGGTCCTATCTCTATACTGAGTGAGCTAGGGTGTTGGTAAAGTAAAGTCACTGAGCACTTTTAACTGTTTATTCCTTTTAATTACGAGTATGTAAGTTACACTGATATTATTTATCTATATATACGTTGCGTATGCGACGTGCGCAACCGCGTGCGCTACCGCGGCGAGGGATAAGGGACGACTAAAAGCTCGCCTCGCCGTACTCGCGGTAGGTGTTACCACGACCTAAACTGTGTCACCACATGTTCTTCGCCGTCCACGATTAAGGAGACTGCGCTATCGACGTGTTGCTGAGCTTTCTTACGCACATTGGGTAGCCAACCTACCTATTAGACGAAGCTCTCGTACTGAAGAATTGGCCTAGTGGCAGGCAGCAGCCGGCACTCTACCACAGATCTCACAGAATGAAAATAGTCATCTAGAATAGAACATTACTTGTTTGGTTTAGAGCAGAGGTTCCCAAACTTATTTTTCGCCTTCCCTCCTCCCCTCCCCCTTCCCCTCAATTCCACCTCCCCTTTCCCTTACTTACCTACCCCCGTCTGCTCCCCTCCCCTCCCCTCCGTCTCCCCCTTCCCCTCACTTCCACATCCCCTCCCCTCCAGCTTTCCTCCACTCCCCCTACCCACCCCCTCAACTCCCCTTACCTTCCCCCTCAACTTCCCCCACCCTCCCCCTGCACTCCCCCTACCTAACCCATCCCCTCCCTATACAATTACCATGCCCTCCCCCTCCCCTCCCCATTATTTTTTCATTTAAATCGGTTTAGTAGTTTTGGCGTGAAAGCGAGACAGAGACCAATATTATAAATGCGAAAGTAACTCTGTCTGAGTTACTTTCGCATTTATAATATTGGCAAGGATTATTAATTTTGTTTGTAATATATAATTTAAAAATAATATTTTTGTAAAGCCAAGCCATTTTTTGTTCTTCACTATCGAAACCAGATAAATTTCCGTGGAGGTGGACCCCCACTAACAACTCGTGAACCCCCATTGGTTTTCACGCCAACGTAGACAGACTCCCGTCGAGTCTCCTGTGGACCCCTGGGGGTCCATCTGGACCACTTTGGGAATCGCTGGTTTAGAGGAACTGTAAATTTTATTTGGTTTGCGTACAAGAATAGTAAAAGATGAGATGAACGTGGTGTGCAGGTGTACTCCCCGTCTCACTTCTGGGTGCAGCGGCTGGGCGCGCAGTACTCGCTGGCGCTGGACGAGGTGATGGACGAGATGTGCGAGTACTACGGGCGGCGCGAGGGACGCGACCGCGCGCTGGCTCGCGGCGCGCTGCGCGTCGGACAGTACTGCAGCTCGCTGTACGAGCGCGACTGGCACCGCTCGCTCGTCGTCAAGCTGCTCGACGCGGACACTGTCAAGGTGAGCTGCGCCGCCGGTCACAGTACTGCAGCTCGCTGTACGAGCGCGACTGGCACCGCTCGCTCGTCGTCAAGCTGCTCGACGCGGACACTGTCAAGGTGAGCTGCGCCGCCGGTCACAGTACTGCAGCTCGCTGTACGAGCGCGACTGGCACCGCTCGTAGCCGCTACGTTTGTAAACACCCTACGGGACGTGTAGACGGTTAAGAACGTTTTCTTTCACTTTAACGACCAAAAAATGCACTGTAGATATAATGAGTAATGTAAGAGAGGGTGCGGGAGTGTGTGTGTGAGTACAATGAGTGTGTAAGTAGCGGTGTGTTGTCGCAGGTGCGGCACGTGGACTACGGCACGGTGGACACGGTGGCGGCCAGCTCGCTGAAGCCGCTGCTCCGCAAGTGGAGCGCGGTGCCGGCGCAGGCGGTGCGCGCGCGGCTGGCGGGGCTGCGGCCGGGCGCGGGCGGGCGCCGCTGGCCGCGCGCCGCCGCCGCGCACTTCCTGGCGCTCGTGCGCGACCGCCGCCTCGTCGCCAACATCGTCGCCCTGGACGGAGAGGTACGCTACACACATTACTGCTTCAACACGTCACGGTGTGTAAGCTCGCTGCACGGACCCACCGTCCTCTGCTTACACACCGCTTGATCTACACGATAGAGGGATGCGGTATCCCGCGGATTATCAGTTCACAGACCCTATACGGTAACGAAGCTCGTAGTGACGAAACGACCTTTCGTAATTTCCACGCCAGCCGAGCCCTACATACCGGACGACGCAGGCTCGACTCTCCTCATTCGTATATTCAGTACCGCCGGGCCCCGCGGCTTCCCCCATAATATTATAAAAAGCCTCGTGTCCTATTTCAAGTCGGTAAAAATAAATAAATAAAATAAAATAAATTTATATATTTATAAATTTATTTATAAATATAAATTATATTTATAAATATAATTTATTAAAGCAGTGAAAGCATATAACACATGGAAACATTTCTTCGAGGCATTTTGCGCAAATGTTGACCCAAAGCGAACGAAATTGCGCGTCGTTGGAACTACTCGGAAGTACTCGGAACTCATCACCGATTAAGCTAACGATGTGTTTCAATTAAAAGTCGGATCTTATTTTGTAGATGATTGGGTTTAATTTGCCGTGTAATGTATTGATATTTCGTGGACGTCACTGCCTCTGCCACTCGCTGCCTGGGACGTTTCATTCATAAGGTGCAAAAAAAAAATATTAGTTGTACATTTATGGCGTTTTTAATGAAAAAACAACATGAAACCATAAATTTAATTAGAATGGTTTTCAACCGACTTCATAAGAAATAAACTGGCCAAGTGAAAGTCGGACTCGCACTCGTAGGGTTCCGTAACACAGTAGAGTATTTTATAACTATAATTTTTCGCCACCAAAAAAATACTTTATTTTTCATAGTGTTTGTATGAAAAACAAAGTTAATTTTGCGTCTAAAATACTACTGACGGTATCTTGTTCAAACCAATTTTCATTGAAAGTTTTTAGTGAGGTCTACAGCATATATCTTATTTTAAAAGTATAGATAGTAAGGACCCCCGGGTATGTCCTAAACCTGCGTCCGAAGCGGAGTATGAAAGTGATTGGAATGAGTGATTGAGTGAGTGAAAGAGTTGAAGAGTGAAAGAGCTAACCGCTTAGCCAAGCCAAGTGGTTCCCGTGCCGAAGGCTGCATGACTAGGGGCGAGCCTAGTTGTTAGCGTGCCGATTGCCCTGGGACCAGGCGACCCCAGAAAATGGCTAGCCATACCCAAGTAAGCGGGCTCTACTTGGGTGGACCTCACTTTCCCTAGCTTCTCGTGGGAACGCAATGCAGAGCACAAACTTTTTCTCTTATTTAAATGGCGGCGACGTGGTTCGCCACCCGTCACGTCTCGTTTCCCGCGGGGGCGAAAAGTGGGCTGCGGAAAGCCACTTTGCTACGTTGAATGTTAGAGGAGGAATGGATGATAAGATTGATGAAGTATGCGAAATGATGAGTGAAAGGCGGATTGATGCTCTTTGTGTAAATGAGACTAAGCGGAAAGGTTGCGACACCACCACGCATGGACCCTACACAGCCTACTACTGGTCTGGAGTTCCAGATACCAGCAGAGGTTGTCAGGGAGTTGGTGTACTGCTTTCCGCTAGAATGAATGAATGTGTGATTGACTTTGAATGTGTGAGTCCAGGACTCCTCTGGATGAGGTTGAAGGTGGGTCTAAAGCGTATCTTCATATTACGAGTCTATGCTGCACAAGATGCGCGTTGGAACGGTTCCACTGCAGCCCAAGCAGAGAGGCAGGACTTTTGGGATAGCATGAAAGATGTTATGAGAAATGCGAACAAAATGAAAGAGTAGTAATGCTAGGCGACTTTAATAGCTGGGTAGGTGTGAAGCGTGATGGATATGAAATTGTGTTGGGAAGGTTCGGCGATGACAGGGTGAATGAAAATGGGGAAAGTTTGCTTAAAGTATGTCTTGGGTGGAATCTTGTGGTAACTAACGAATACTTGGTTTGACCAGCGACTTTTTGTATTTTGAAACCAACAAATTTATTAGTAAAGTAATATTGACAAAGGATACTTTGTATCTCAATAAGACTAATAAGTCGACCATTGCTAAGTTCAGCGACTTTTTGTATTTTGAAACCAACAAATTTATTAGTAAAGTAATATTGACAAAGGATACTTTGTATCTCAATAAGACTAATAAGTCGACCATTGCTAAGTTATTAGCATACAATATTTATGACCCTGTTTTACATATTGTAACAGATCACAAAGACGAGCCCCAACGTAGTGGTGTTACTATGCGGGGTAATTGTAGCGTAGTAGACTTAGTTAGTTTAAACTAATGTCTAAGACAATGGGGAGGCCTGACTCAATCAACATTTTTCATCAGAATATACAAGGTCTCTCCAGCAAAGCCTTAGAGTTAGAATTATTTCTCAATTATTATAAAGTTGACATAATGTGTATTACTGAACACTGGTTTGTGAAAGGTACTTTGTTACCAATATTAAAAAATTATACAATTGCCAGCACATTCATTAGACAAATGGCAATTCGTGGTGGCTCACTAATATATGTAACTGAAAATTGTAACTTTAAAGAGCGTAAAGACATAGTAGCTTTGTCTGTGGAACGATGTGTTGAATTATCTTGTATAGAGCTGGGGCAACATATAGTCATCTGTGTATACAGACCTCCATCGGCTGATTATAAAATGTTTGAAACAATTATGGAAGAAGTAATGAGCAAAGTCTTCAACACCTCTAAATCTTTAATAGTTTGTGGCGATTTCAATGTTAATTTAATTGAGCAGTCTCCGCTCAGCGACAAATTAAAAAATTTATTTCTAAGCTTCAATCTGAAGCATCTTTTTAATCAGCCAACAAGAATCACTAGCTCGTCAGCTACCTGCTTGGACAATGTGTTCTGCAACTGTGAACCCGAAAAAATTGCAATTTTTGATAAAGTTGGCTCGGACCATCTGGGACAAAGTGTCACTTTTTCATGTAAATTATCCATCAAAGGCCAAGAACATTTTTACAGGCCCATTACCACCAAACGGGTTGAACAGTTTGTGGATATCATTGACAAGCAATTAATGAACCTAAGATTTTCTGAGGATCCTGATGACCTATGCAGTGCTTTATTTCAAATGTTAGATGCAGAGTTCAATGATATTTTTAACCGACTTCACAAAAAAGGAGGAGGTTCTCAATTCGTCTGTATGTTTTTTTTTTTTTTTTTTTTTTTTTTTTTTGTGTGTATGTTACGCGATTTCTCCATCAATTGTGAACGGATTCAAATGATTCTTTTTTTAATAGGCAGGATACGTTTCCGAGGTGGTCCCATTTTAATTTTAACGAGATCTGATTAGTATCACCAGAGATATGGAGATAAATACCTCAAACATAGGAGAATGTACTAGTTTTAGTAGAAGAGTCCCAAGAAGATTACACACAATGGAGGTTGCTATTGCATATAAGATATTCTTACGGTAACTGTGAGCGAGATAGAAATAAAGGTGGGGATAATTTTTTGTTATATCTTATAGGCAAGCGTTTGACCACTATCTCACCTGTTTCTAAGTGATGATGCGGTCGAAGATAGAGAAATGGACTAAAATGGGGACTGGCTCTCAAGGATAGCTGCCGGAACACATTAGATGTTTGGCGACAGATTTTCTGACTTGAGGGTGGTAGCTGGCCAGGCGGACACTAGATATGTTCTACCACCATGCGGGGGTTATTGGTTTCTTAACGATGTTTTCCTTCACCGGAGGGCCACTGTGAGAAGCGCATATATATTTTTCGATAGAAAAATTCATTGGTGCACGGCGGTTTGAACTCGGTACCACGGCATCAAAGCCGACCGTTCTCCCAATTACGCCATCGGGCCCTCAATAAATAATTATATATTAATAATTATAATAAATAATTATATATAAATATAAATAATTTGTCTTCACAGGAATGTTCTACCGGGCAAAGTCTTGTTAGGGTGCAAACTTTTTTAAACATACCTAATATTTTTTGACATGACATGACATTTGGCGAAGATGGCGGCCATTTCAGTCCCGCGACACTGCATACATAGTTATTAACTCAGAATTATGAACGTACTTTGTACCAATCAATACAGCAAAAAAAAAAATATAAGCATAAAACCACATATTATATAATAGTTACTACGTAAATAATACTTTCCGTTGTTAGGTTGGCTACACAGTGCTTTCATAATTCGGGTATACACACTGTAGGGTAGTGCCTCTTATAACGTAGTAGAGTGATTCAGTACTCTGTTGGCCATATGGCGGCAATTAATGTTAATAATCGCAAATAATACTTTTTAATATTCATTTTGGAATACAACTAGTCCGTGTTATAAAAGTATTTGGAATTATTGTAATAAAATAGACAATTAATTATCGTGTGTGTCAGATGCTTTAATTGTACAGGGCCATTTTGGACATTGTCCTTTGATACCTTGATGACATCATTATTACTAGTGAATATATTCACTTTAGCGCGGCATTTAAAGTCAATTTTTTTAGGTTTCCGAACCCAAAGGCTACCAAATGAACACTTTCTGAGACTTTGTTGTCTGTTCGTCCGTCCGTCCGTCCGTCCGTCCGTGTGTCTATATGTGTCTATATGTGCGCACTTTACAGATCTGTATCTTCTTAACTGTTATAGGTACATACTGGACATTTTCACAAAGTATATATCCGTCAGTGTATAACGGCCCAGACACGAAATTTAATAGATGCATGTAATTTCATTAAAACTTTTTTTGCACTAAAAAGGGTAAAATAAGTTATTTTTCAAAAAAAATTAAACCGACTTCATAACCACAAAAAGGCACTCAAAAGCGAAAAATAATTTACTTAAAATTATTATAAGCGTTACCTACTTCTCTATTTGAAGTCGGTGCCAGCCAAGTCTATTGGATATTAGATAGATACTATGTATGTAGTAGTAGTAGTAAGTAGGTACATGTAGGTTAGTAAGTAGGTAGATACATGTAGGTATTATCTATCTACTACCTATTTGACTTGGCTGGCACCGACTTCAAATAGAGAAGTGGGTAACGCTTATAATAATTTTAAGTAAATTATTTTTCGCTTTTGAGTGCCTTTTTGTGGTTATGAAGTCGGTTTAATTTTTTTTGAAAAATAACTTATTAAAATTAAAATGGTTAGAAAGGGTGCGAAGGTTCGTTTCGATGACTGGGCAACTCCTGGTATTTATAAAAGTAGAAACAATTTGTATAACTTGTACTCACAAAAAACCATTAATTTACATAATACTAAATTCATAAATCACTTAAAATTGTATTCAAAAACTTTTAAAGTTGTTTGTCAGACAGCAAAATCACTGCATCTAAGTAGAAAAATTAAGCATGCCGATGACAAAATAAAATCAACATGGAAAGTCATTAATACAGAAACTGGAAAAATTAAGCAGAGGGACGGTAACATTATGTTAAAAGTTAATAATAAATTAATCATAGATAATAATGATGTCGCTAACACATTTGTTGAGTACTTCTCACAAGTACCTATTATTACTACTCAGCCTTTAAACTCTTCCCCTAAGGATGCTTTTGTTTTACTATCGAAGTGTGTGAATGTATGTGACTCTATGTTTGAGTTCAGACACATAACTTCAATATCAATTATCAAAACTTTTAAAATGCTCAATCAAAAGAAAACCGAGGATCTGTGGGGTATGTCAACCAAAGTACTTAGTTATATTATTAATGCAATTAGCCCTCACTTAGCGTTTATTTTTAACAGATGCGTCGATGAAGGTGTCTTTCCTGATGTAATGAAAAAAAGTAAATTAATTCCCCTATACAAATCGGTGAACAAAAATGACCCTTCAAACTATAGACCAATCTCTATATTACCGGCGCTCAGTAAAGTTTTTGAAAAAGTTATATTAGACCAGCTTTTGGCACATTTTAATATTAATCATCTTTTAAATCACAAACAATATGGTTTCACTAAGGGGCGTTCTACTACTGATGCTGGAGTAGATCTTCTTAAACATATATTTGATGCCTGGGAGAAAGCACAAGATGCTATCGGCGTTTTCTGTGACTTATCTAAAGCGTTTGATTGCGTCTGTCACAAAACGCTAATTTGCAAATTAAAACACTACGGCGTTAACGGAAAAGCACTTGATCTGGTCTCATCCTACCTCAGTAATAGAATACAGACGGTTGAGGTCAATGGCGTCAGGTCATCTGGATCCCTCATAAAAATGGGAGTTCCGCAGGGATCGATCTTAGGACCATTTTTATTTCTAGTTTATATTAATGACTTGCCGTCTTTCGTGCAAAACTTATGTGACATTGTTTTGTTCGCGGATGATACATCCTTAATATTCAAAATAGATAGGATTGCGCCTGGATTTGACGATGTTAACAAATCAATCGCACAGGTTTTGAATTGGTTTACAACCAATAACTTATTACTGAACGCCAAAAAAACTAAATGTATTAAATTCTCGCTGCCAAATGTAAGAAAGGGTGTCATTAATAGCAGGATATTAATAAACGATGTACCGATAGAATTTGTTGAATCCGCTACATTCTTGGGCATCACCCTGGATTCAAAACTACAATGGGGTTCTCAAATATCGGCTCTGGCAGGTAGATTGAGCTCCGCTGCATACGCAGTACGTAAAATCAGAAACTTGACTGACGAATCCACTGCTAGATTGGTTTACTTTAGCTACTTCCATAGTATAATGTCCTATGGCATTTTATTGTGGGGGAAAGCCGCCGAAATCCAATCTATATTTGTTTTACAAAAAAGAGCTATTCGATCTATATATACCATGAAGTCGCGAGACTCACTTCGTGAAAAATTTAAGGAGATTAAAATTCTCACAGTGGCATGTCAATATATATATGAAAATATTATGTATGTACGCAAAAATTTGAATGAGTATGATAAGAGGTCCGATGTACATAATTTCAATACAAGACACAAAAATAGATTAATTCTACCTCAATTCAGGTTGTGGAAAGTTAGTGGTTCTTTTCTGGGGAACTGTATACGATTTTATAATAAACTTCCTAAAGATATTGATCAACTGTCTATAAGCAGATTTAAAACCTTTGTAAAATCCAATTTAATGAAGAAATCGTACTATACAATAAATGACTATATGAATGACAAAAATGCTTGGCCTGAATGCCCCAAGCTCCAAGATATAATATAAATTGTATGATAATAGAATTACTTATTGTACATTAAACATTTATTTAATATGAATTAAAAAAAATGAATTAAAATAAGTGACAAGCCCCATAGAGTTTCTTGGTGTTTCTTCTCTGATGGGAGTACTTCCGAAACACCAGTAGATTCAACAGTCAATCAGTTTTCATCTTTTGTTTGCAGATCTAGGGTTGCCTGTTACGACGGTATTATGCGGCTGATAGTCGGACAATCAGTTCCATTCGGAACATGATTTGTACTGCAATTAGTCTGCGTTTTATTTATCTATTATGTTTCATTATTTCACAATTTTTTGGATAAAAATTGTCTGAAGTACTGAAACATGCACTGGGTTGCGGGTGCACGTAATGGTACGGTTGGCAACCCTACATTAATAAGGGGAATTAAACATGTGTTTTAAGTGTGACGTTCGACGTCTAGATGAAAGCTGAATGGCTCAATACCTTTGTTTTTTTTTTGTCAATTCAAAGCGTTATGTTTCTGTTATATCTATATTTTTTGTTGAATATGATCTATTTAATGTTATTTGACGTGTGTAAGTGCTAATTTTTAATTTGCCCATATACTGAATAAATGCTTTGACTTTGACTTTGACCATAAGAAGATCCACATGTATACTAGGGAAGAAGGAAGCGTGAGATGTATGATCGATTTTGTTATAGTGGATGAAAGACTGAGAAAGAAAGTACAGGACACTCGGGTGTACCGTGGTGTCGGCGTGGGCTCAGACCACTTCCTGGTGATGTGCCGAATAAGTGGTCTCTTTAAGCGATGGCGACATCGTGTGCAGGAACCCGTTAGTGTACTGGAATGCATAAAAGTTGAGAATTTACAAGAAGAAAGTGTGAAAGATGAGTTTGTAAGTAAATTGATCGAGAAGTTTGAGTCATTAGATGAAGTGTGTGAGGTTGAAGATTTACGGAAGCCGTTTAAGGCAGGGATCGTGGCAGTTGCTGTAGAAGTGTGTGGTGTACGTAAGAGAAAAAAAGGGTGTAAATTGAAGAATGTGTGTAAAGATGTCCAAAAAGCTGTATTTGAGAAGAAGAAAGCGTGGCAGGACTGGTTAGCTTCAAAAGCCAACCTAAGAATGCAAAAAGGAACGACTGAAGATGTAAGCAAGGCAGAGGAAGAGTATAAAAGGTTAAAGAATGTAGCAAAAGAGGTTGTGGATAGAAAGAAAGATAGATATATAGACAGACGATAGGGATGAATCTGATAGGAGGTTATCTGACGACTTCCCGACCAACATTAAGTTTTTCTGGAAGTCCATAAGGTCAGCCAGAGGAAATCTTAATACCTCGCAACTGGACAAAGTCAGAAATCAGGATGGCAGTATTGTGAGAGGAGAGGAATGCGTTCTAAAGATAGGGAAGGAATATTTTGAAGGTTTATTTGAAAAGGAAGACATACAAGTGCCAGTGACAACTGGTAACGCCAATGAAGATGGCGATGAAAGTAATATCAGCATGGAAGAGATAGTGACAGCGTTGAAAAGTATGAAATCGGGTAAGGTTGTTGGGTATGACAAGATTTCGGTCGAGATGCTGAGGGCTGGACAAGGTGTGGTAGCGAGTCAGCTGTATCGCCTTTTTAACCTTTGCTGGAGGAACGGAATTGTTCCAGGAGACTGGTGCAAAGCCGTCATTGTGCCGCTATACAAAGGAAAGGGATCACAGCAAGACTACAAAAACTACCGCGGCATTAGCTTACTCAGCGTCGTCGGAAAATTGTATGCAAAGGTACTGATTACAAGAGTGACGAATGAAACTGATAAGAAAATGTGGGATGTACAAGCGGGTTTCAGGAGAGGAATGGGATGCATGAATCAGGTCTTTTCTTTACGAAGCATAGCCGAAAAATGTTTGGCGAAACACCAAAAGGTCTATTGCGCATTCGTAGACTTGGAAAAGGCCTATGACAGAGTGGTGAGGAATTAATTGTGGTCAACATTGTCTATGGATGGGGTGGGCGGCAGTTTTATACAAGCACTGAAATCACTCTATGAGGGTTCCAGTGCTTGTGTCAGAATAAACGGAGCGTACACAGACTGGTTTGACATCGAAAAAGGTGTTAGACAGGGATGTGTTGCATCGCCAGTGTTGTTCAACCTATTCATAGACAATTGCTTGACAGATCTGAAAGAAAGTGTGTACGGATTAAGAATGAATGATTTAACCATCAAATGCCTCCTATACGCTGATGATCAGGTGATACTAGCATCATCGGAGGAGGAGTTGCAAAGAATGGTTAATATTATGCATGACGCCTTAAAAAGGAAACGGATGAAAGTGAATGTAAGCAAGACCAAAGTAATGGTTTTTGAAAGAGAAGAAAGAATGACTGATTGTTATGTGACGATTGAAGGAGAAAGAGTGGAACAAGTGAAAGAGTTTGTGTACCTGGGTTCTAAGTTTACGAGAGATGGTAGGTATGAAAGTGATATTGGGTGAAGAGTTTTGGCAGGAAACCAAGAGGGGGCACTGCATAACTTTATGAGAAGTCAGAACGTGTCTAAAAAAGCACGACTGGCTGTACATAGGGGAGTGTTGGTTCCCACACTCATGTATGGTAGTGAATGCTGGGTATGGCAGAAGAAACATGAAAGTAAAATGAATGCTGTAGAAATGAGAAGTTTGAGAAGTATGATCGGAGTGACTCTGATGGATAAGTTGGAGAACAGCGTGATAAGGGAATGTTGTGGTATGGTAGAAGATGTAGTGACAAAGATAGAGAAAGGGATGCTTAGATGGTTTGGACATCTAGAGAGGATGGATGAAGAAAGATTGACGAAACAGATTTATGAGACGAGTGTGAATGGGCCAGTTGGTAGAGGCCGACCTAGGCGAACGTATCACGACCAGATCGGAGACGTTGCTAAGTCAAATGCACCTATAACCGGCGAGCATGTTTGAAGGCGCTCATGAAAGTGGAAGAAGCGAAGGAGGTATGTCAGGATCGTAGCATGTGGAAAGAAGTAGTCTCTGCCTACCCCAACGGGAAAAAGGCGTGATTGTATGTATGTGTATGTATGTAAAAGTAAGAGGAGGGGGACACATATTTTACCACTTTCTAAGTGTATAACTTTCAAACGATTGACTTAGAGTAAAAATAGTTTTAGGAACCTCAATGTCATTTTAAAAACCTATCCATAGACACGTATAGGTTTGATGAAATGTTTTATTGCTTCAGTTCCATGTATAGGATACCCCGCCCCCCTTTAAACTTAAAAAAAAAATTGTTTAGAAATCGGAAAGTGGTTTACAGAATACACCTTCCTACCAAGTTTCAATTCTGTAGTCCTAATAGCTTTGGAATAAAATGGCTGTGACATGCGGACGGACAGACAGACATGCAGACGCGGCGGGGTATATTTATTTTATAAGATGTAGTGATTTCTGTAATTATTTTGTTGCGGTTGGCAATATATGGTATAGCACCATCCCCATAAAATCATAATATGATAAGAGCGATAACGGTGTACTTCCTCCTGAAAACTTTTTCCAGTATTATTTTTATGTGTATTTAATCTGTTAATACATTATTTCACGATGCAGGAAGGCATTTTCCAGTATTTAAAATTCATATTACTGACAACTGCCGCCATTGCCGGCTACGGACGCACTAAACTCATACGAGGCGCAATTGGTAAGCACCGCCTACGAAGGCGTAATTCGTGTTAGGTAATTTTGTATCGCTAGGAATTGTTCCATGTTTTATTTGCGTTCACTGTATTAAAGAGAGTATGAGAACTAAAGATGTCCGTCGTGTGCTGCAGGAGGAGACGGTGGAGACGTTCCTGATAGACACGTCGGGCGCGGACGACGTGTGTCTCACGGCGGAGATGATCCGCGCCGGGCACGCCGAGCCGCGCGCCGACGCCGCGCTGTGGGTGAGTGCGCCCGTCCCCCCCGCGCCCCCCGCGCCCGACGTGCGCTCGCTGCTGGGCGGCATCCTGCAGTACGCGGCCAGCGACGTGTCCGCCTCCGCCTCCGAGCTGGTGGGCGTGCCGGCCGCGCGCATGCCCGCCTGGGAGCCTCCCTCCCCCCCGTCCCCCGCGGACAGCGCGGTCACCGCCGCCTCCTCCTCCAAGTACCTGGCCCGCATGTACGCGCTACACAAGCTGGCGCGGCAGCTCGCCCCGCCCGCGCCCCCCTCACCTCCGTCCACCCCTTCCCCCCCCTCCACGAGCGTGGCGTCGAGCCGCCTGCTGCGACGTCGGCTCGAGCTAGCCAGGAGTGTCAGTCTGCTCGGTTAGACGCGTCCGTCCACTGCGGACTCGTTACCTGCACTATCCACCGTAAGGCCCTTCGTACACAATACCACACAAATCTCCGATACCCGACGACTTCAGTGTCGAGAAGACATACTGCAATACGAATCGAAATATTTGTTGTATTGCCTTAGTAATTATTATTTTCTGTACCTTTTGTTTTTTTCCTGTATATTGGTATACAATAGAGTTTTTGTATTGTATTCTAATGTAAATGTCGGCGACGCGTGCATGTATTCGGACCTCTTTAAATCGTCGTACTGTGTAGTGTACGAAAGGCCTTAGTTCTTACGCTCGCATTGTTTCTTATGTATATGTTAGCAGCATGTGCACTTTGTTATCGTATTAATACGATACGTCACATTTGTACATTTGTATTAAATCTTTAAGTAATAATGAGAGATGCTGTTGTTGAACTTTACTGTATAAATGTAACGTTTAGTGACGTATTGTTTGTCGCATCAATTATAATATATAGGTACCTAGCGAACCCTGCCGGCTGGGTTCGTCTACTAGAATGTTATAAAGAGTTCAATGTAAATGTCGCCATTCCTTCAAAGCCGTGATATGACATCTGGCGGGTATCACCGATACATGATATGTATTTTCGGAAGATTTTGCGTAGTTTTTTTATTCGATGACAGTTATCTTTGTTAAACCAGGGGTAGATAACCTTTTGGCCGGGTTGGCTCATACCGGCTAGTTGAAGTGTCGGGGCCGGGTACCACTGGTGCATATACGACAAATGTAACATTTTTGGAGCAGGCTACTGTCGACCAGACAGTCGAGAACTCAGAGAACATATTTACCTACATTTTTAAAGCATTCTCAACGGAGACAGAATGGCGAGAGAACATATATATGCTGGTGATATGAGGCTATAGACTACAAAGTTCAAGTTCAAATGCAGTATGTAAACAGTATTCATATACGCACATACACACGTCTAAAGTCATAATAATCAACTATCATGTAAACATTGCAAAAAATAATGTAACGCTTTGAATTAAATAAAACTGGCCAAGTGCGAGAAAGCATCGCGCCTCTTATCGCACACTTAGGGAGGGTTCCGTACAATGCGAAACATAACAGAGTTTCAACCTCATATATTTGATTAATTGATATTACCAAGAATATTTGGTTTGGTCGCGATCTAGAAAAACGGGGCTCGTTTACTAGCGCCATCTATGTCATTTTGCCGAAACTAATAAGATAGATGGCATTTAAAAACACGTTTTTTGTATGGGGACCCCCTTTAATTTTTAACTTTATTTTGTTTTTAGTATTTGTTGTTTTAGCGGCAACAGAAATACACCATCTGTGAAAATTGCAACTGTCTAACTATCACGGTTAATGAGCTATATAACCTGGTGACAGACGGACAGACAGACAGACAGACAGACGGACAGCGGAGTCTTAGTAATAGGGTCCCGTTTTACCCTTTGGGTACGGAACCCTAAAAAGAAGTAATGAGCCATTCAGCCTACATCCTACCATCGACGTCAAGCTACCATAGAGTCGGACTACAGCGGGGCCGTTCTATTCACAATCGAACACAAATTAGGATTCGGAAACTCTTATTTTCAAATCGGGTCTTTGTAAAGCACAGTGCTACGATCGAAAATTTTGATATTTTAAAACATTATCAATAAAACAATTCCTGGTACTTTACGGAAAAGTTTCCGTGACCAAACAGCTCACGGATCAATATTCAACATGACCCTTCCGAATTGAAACGTATCCGTTTAGAAGTATGGGTTATTGGGTCTGTGGGAACAGTACACCTCGCGCGCCCTTATAATAACCAACCGACAATTTCCCCTTTCCTCTGGCTTAGCAAGTCATTTAAACATTTTGGTAAATAAATAGGGGTGTAAGTTTAGCGATTACTCGCGTTACCTAAGTCCTAGGAGATTGAATCTGGTGTCTACGGGTTTGTGTTGTGAAGGTAAAAAGGACTGCGAAGTCACGATTGGTATACAGGTAGTAAGTAGGTATACATTTTCTGAAAAAAGTTCTAAAATGTAAATCCGTCCTCCAATATATAACGCTCCAGCAAACTTCACCCCCTTTCCCTTTTTTTTGGATTTTTTTTTCGCAGCATCTTGTGTAGAATAAAATCCTTAGTGTGCCTCTCAAATTTGACTGAAATCTGCCGGTAAATAACGCTACAGCAACCCCCCCCCCCTCCCTCTCTTTTACCTCTTCACTCCCCCTTTTTGGAATTTTTGCAAAATCTTGTGTAGATTGTAGAATTAAGTCCTTAGTGTGCCTCTCAAATACTGTTTTTCATACAACATTTATTCGATATACGATATCGAGTTTGGGTATGAAAATTCGTACTAAGGGTACTGTAGGCAAGAACAGATTGATCTCGAAACTGAGACGCTTCGCTTGGTCGGTCAATGAGAACAGCTGGGCTGCGTTCACGACCAACGTTCGGAGTGCAACCTATGCAACCAAACGCTCTAACCTCTCTCTCTAACTCGGTTAGCGAATGTGACGCTCTGAGGTCGTGAACGAGATTAGAGCGTTTGGTTGCACTCCGAGCTTAGATCGTGAACGCAGCCCTGTGCAGGTAACCTGCGAGAGCCGTTCTGACCAGCTTCGCATCAGAACGCCTTTACCAGAAAAAGCCACGACGTACGGTGAAGCCCCCTGCCCCACGTTTATAACACAACATATGTACTCCATCCAATCATTTATTTCATTTTTGACAGGTCCATGGTTGTATTTAGGTGCTAGAAAAATATCGACTGACGGACTAAAACCACATATTATACAATAGTTTCTACGTAACTAAAGCTAACTAACTTATTTCGGCAAAATGTATCGTATATGACTGGTCGCTGACTTATATTTAAAAGTTTATAAATCGAAAGTCTGATTTGGCTTTTATGAGTATGAGACCAAATTATTGTACTGAGTCGAGCCCTGGACAGTATGAGTAGGTCCTAATCAAATAGTGAGGACAAATAAACTAATAAAACATTTTTAAAAATGTGAGGAACTGATGCTTTATTGATTTGATTTCTTGTAACGATTTTAACCGATCACATTTTTTCCATCGAATGGGTACATTACTACATTATACACATATATTTATAATACTTATAATATAATCGAAAGTATACAAATAACGCGCTTCTCGCTCGCGCTCTAACTACCATGTATATATTTTTACGATAAAGTTAGCAAACAAGCAAACGTCCCACCTGATGGGAAGCGGTCACCGCCGCCTTGAACACTTGCAACACTAGAGGTGTCACTTATGTGTCGCCGACCTGTCAAGTTCTTTAAACGCTACTTTTGAAAAACTTCGTTTACAATTTATAGCGACAATTCACAAACACTAAGTTTTGGTGCGGCTGAAACATTCGAACAATTTTTGCCGTAGCCGAAACCGACTTTCGGTCGGTCATTAGAAAATATAATATCAATGAGTTAAATCGATTGAAATAAATAAAACCGACTGTAATAAAAATAAAGCACACAGAGGGTTTTGTTGCATTTAATATTTAAAATATATTTTTGATATAAAAATGTGCCTAGGGTTTAATACTTATTAGATTAGATTTTAGGATAGTTAGCTACAAGTACCGTGTCTATTGGTTACACTGTGATCATAGTGCTTGGTGCTATTGTATTGTATTTATTTGTGTGTAGGCCTATTACACACACACACACTCGGGTGTGTCAATCATACACTTACAATAAATTACTTTAATTATCTTAATAAATGAAAACTAAAAAAAAACAAAAAGTATTATCATACATTTCAATTAATTTGTCAATAAAAAGTTGTTTAAATTTCCAATTTATAAATATGATGTTATCGCTCTTGCATCGTCACTTTTTCAGTCGTGGATTAGTAAAGTAACTAAGGAAAAACGTGATAAATTTAAAAAAATGGTAATATTGATAATTGTATTTTGCTCATTGTAATCAAAATTCATGTTCATTCCGTGGGAACAAAATATGGGAAGTTTAAAGTTGGGACATTTTTTCTCCAAGAAATTGTTGTCGACTATTCCTACTGTACACGCGACATATGTCATGTCAGTATAATGTGTACTAGATATAACACGCCCCACAATCTCTAACATGACCTCGATAGAACTCGCTCACTCGCATGTCAACAAACCTATTCGTATAACCTGTCCTCTAATTGTTGAACATTAATAGCTTCGATTGAACTCGCCAATATTTTGAAATTTTGTGATCATATCCAGCTTTTCGGATTAAATCTAGATGGATATTAAATATTAAGTCAATGATTGCTTTGAATACTAATTGTGATTTGTCGAGATCATATTTTACGTAGTGTCAGATGGCACGCGGGCGGCGTATTACCTCGCACAGACAACTCGTCCTTAATACCACGTTCAGACCAGGCGATTTTTGTTGTCAACTTTCTAGGGATGATTGAAACGAGTTACAACGAATACTCATTCGATACTTTTGTATCGATTGAATCGCGCTCGATTAGCCAATCGAATAGCTTCATTTTAAACCCTACTATCGCTCTACTATGCCAGTCTAAATCTTCTTCCGAAATCCGAGACAAATGATCGAGTAACGAAACGAGTACTTTTATCCGGTCCCTACACAGTATCTAGGAAGTCGAACAACAAAATTCGCCCGGTACCACCAAAAACACCGGGACCTTACTAGACCTGGGAGGTAGGGGCTCCTGCTACAACAGGTTCAACCTGACCGACAACAGACGCTTCTGTGGCGTGCCGACGCCGTCAATGTGAATGTCGGAAGTGTGTCTCTCCTGATATTAAGTGAGGATGCGGTGTGAGAGTGAACCGCGCTGATGTGTGGCGGCGCGGCGAGGAGAGGAGACAGGACGAGTTGTGTGTGGTGTGGTGGGGCGGGGCCGGCTGACGGCGCGGTGTGGTGTTGGTTGCAGGCGGGCGAGTGCTACCTGTACCCGCTGTTCAGCGCGCTGGAGAGCGGCGCGACGCCCAACTACGCCGAGATACACCGCTACCTGGCCGACGGCATCTCGCTCGACTTCGTGGACGCCTACCGCCGCCACGTGCCCGCCGCGCTGCCCGACCCCGGCCCCGGCCCCCCACATGAGTTCGAGGTCGCGCACGCCTCCAACCATTCCCTCGAGGCCGCGCACTCCCTCGAAGGCGCTCACTTCTCCGAAGATTCCCTCGAGCCCGAGCCCGAGCCCGAGCCCGAGCCCGAGCCCGAGCCGGAGCCGGAGCCACTAGTGGAGCTGCAAAACCGCGTGCCGCTGCTTCGGATCGAGTCGACTCCCTCCCCCCCGCCGTCGCCGCCCTCCGTCTCGCGGCCGCAGTCGCTTCCCCCTGCCGCTCCGCACTCCATCACTCCGCTTCCTCCGGCCACCCCGCAATCTTTCACTCCGCTCCCTCCGGCCACCCCGCACTCCTTTACTCCGCGCCCCCCGGCCACCCTGCACTCCTTTACTCCGCGCCCTCCGGCCGCCCCGCACTCCTACACTCCGCTCCCCCCTGCCGCTCCGCTTTCCTTCACTCCCCACCCGCAGGCCGGTCCACAGTCGTTCAGTCCGCTCCCCCCGGCCGGTCCGCGCTCGTTCTCTCCGCTGCCCCCGGCCGGGCCGCCCCGGCAGCCGGGCCCGCACATGCCAGCGGGCGCCCCCCCGGCCGGGTGCGCCGAGGTACGTCTGAACCAGCAGGAGTACAACATCTACTCGCTGCTGAGCTCGCTGGACCCGGAGGCGGCGCGCTGCTACATGCTGAGCGCGCTGCGGCGCGGCGAGCAGGCCGCGCCCCTCGCGCCGCTCAACCCGCTCGCGCCGGAATTCCGGCTCGGCTGCCCGCCGCCGCAGTTCGCGCCCGCCCCGTGTCCGTACCCCTTCGCCCCGTTCCCCTACTTCCCCGCGGCGCCGAGCCCGCACGCCGCCCCGCCGCCCTACGTGACGGCCCCGCCCGGGTTCGCGCAACGCTAGTCACCCCCCTCCCCCTCCCCACCTCGCACGATGTCAGGGTTGCATTTGTAGTGTACAAGTATGATAGGAGTCGAGCCTCCCCCGTGGCCGACTGTTCGTTTTTGAATTTAGTTACTTTAATATCCCAGTGCTCACCGGGAGGTGTATTTACTGGGGTAGGTACGTGCTAGTCCGTTATAGGGTCGAGGTAGGTATGTTATAGGGCGCGGTCAGATTGCTAACTTAGCGAAACATTAGTTCGATCTATAAGGCTAGACAAAAGACACCATTGATGACATACTAATATAAAAAAATAAAAATACATACTAATATAAAATTCCAGCCCCCGAACAAAATCCAATTTATGTTTCCATTCACGCTAATGCAAGTTCAAAATGTATCGGAATGACATTTATTTTTCCTCAACAATGTTGTAATTCCCATGCATTTTGAAGCTGCATTAGCGTGAATTAAAACAGAAATTGTATTGAGTCAGCGGCCGGCTGTGTGCGAGTGTAGCGACCAGTGTCCGCTCGACTACTCGTCCTGTACAACAGTACATAGCTCCTTATTAGAATGAAGATCAGCTTAGCGTTATTATAGTTCTCCCATGGCCACTATACAATGCTGAGATAGTTGACCGCGAGCTCATCCAGCGAGAGTTGTGCACGCTAGTGCCGAGGCGTAGCTGACGTTAGCCGGGCGGTGTTCCCCGGGCCGCACTAGGCAGCGGGTGAGGTTGTGATCGACCGCCCTCACCCGCCTGCATACTATACTTTATATTGTTTGTAGATAGAATAAGAATCTTAGATAAGAGTAAGAATCTCTCGACATGCTTCTTTGACATTTTTGTATTGATTTATTTGTGTGTACGATCTGTAGAATGTAAACGACTGTTCTCACGGAATGTTGCCAACAATAAAATAGAACGACGCCGATGTTACAGCTTTTATTTTATTTAGTTATGGCTGATCGAGGGTATCGATATTTTATATAGTTACGGCTGATCGAGGGTATCGATATTTTTTGCCTACTTTGATATAATTCTATATAATATATGATTCCGTGATGTCCGCGTCGACATTCTATTCAGCTCGATTTAGATAAGTACAAGTATAGTGTTATTTTTTGACTATCGTAAATATTAAATGTAAGCTGTGAGTCTGAACTAGCCTAAATATAGCGAAGCTATATTGTTTGTTATTACTATTAGATTCTGTGATACCTTAGATATAACGAGGGATCATACCTCACACGAGCTACACAGCGCGCCAGCGAAACGCTATTCTAAAATAAGAAGATCGAATGATTCTTTTTTGTAAACGGTAACATGGATAAAGTACTGTGAAAATTATAAATGGTTATTTTATTTACCGAATTAAGGGCCAGTTTCATCGGTTCCTGATAGCGGTAATATGAAGAAATCTGACAGATTTTTGACAGCTTTTATATGGCGTCATGTGTCAGATATATATCTAACGCACTATCAGGAACCGGTGTAACTGGCCCTAAGACATATAAAATATGTAGTAAGTAAGGTACAGTTCACATACTGCATTGATAGTGAGGTGAGTGAGACATACACTGGAATACGGCCTAACTTTCCTGGCGGGATAATACTTTAGGGTCAAATCATACTAGCGCATCGAAGCGTCAAATTCTTCATAAGCATCAATCAGCAAAGCGAAGCACCAATCAGCGTTGGTTGCGCTCCGACGAGCGAATTCCATCGAATGCGCGTGAATTCGCACTTTTTTTATCGTAGAAGAATAGGTATGTGATGTTAGTCACAACATGTTTTGCCAGCTTATGCCTTTCTCTGGAATTTTCGTATTCAGTGTCCTTATTATTTTTATCCGACTTCAAAAAAGAAGGTTTCTCTAGCCGTTCAATTAAACGCCTAACCTCTTAACTAAACAGCGCCGTTCAACTAAATTCCTGAATGATATCCAGCCATTTGATCAAACAGGCAGGCAAATGACTTGGATCGATGACTTTTTATTACTTGCCTAGTGTTGGTGTGTAGGCTTCGATTAAATGAAATAGTGGACTGTATTTAAAACTGGTATATTAGAAAAGGTAACGCGTGTGTTCTACAGTATCGGTTCGTATCGTCTTGTAGCTGTGAAGTTGGAGCGCGGGCGTCTTCGTGGCGCAGGCTGCTTGCTGATATGTTCATTGTGGTTTGAGTACGCGGGCCGCGGCGCACGGCGCGAATATATAAATATTTGGCTCCAACACCTAGCCATTTGATCATTGTTGATCATGCTAGCCATTCTCTAACAAGTTAGAGAATCATCAATGTCCATTATGACCTGTTCTAACACGGAGTCGTTTTCTATTGTTAAAAAGCATCCAGCTATCGGAACGGGAGGGACGGGAGTTGTACCTACCGCCGGGGTCCGGCGGTTCCTCCTCTATGGTGAAAAGATAATAAAGGACTTACCTTTTTTTATGGATAAAGGTAACAGGACAAGCACGACGCTCGCCTGATGGTAAGCGATGAAGCCTAACTATAACAGATACAGCGGGGTGCAAAATTCTAAACTGCAAGAATTTTGCACTGCGCCTGTTACCTTGAGACAAAGATACACACAGTGAAAATACAGGGCATGTGAGACTCAACGTCTCACATGCCCTGTATTTTCACTGGACACCTTGCCATTTCAACCGAAAAACATTTCTATTTCACGGCTGAAAATCAATTGGCAAAGTGGTGGTACCGCCCCAGGGGGACTAGCAGAAGTCCTACCACTACTATACTATATACTATACTATACTTACCTAGATAAATTAAGCACTAACAAATATAAATATATACACAAATATTATGTATCACTACTTATCTGATCACTATTTACATAAAATTTACAATTTGAAAAATTTATTTTTTTTCTTTTTTCCCAGTCAAGGGAATTTTTTGGCGTCACACGTTCGTGCATTTGCCAGAGTCTTGTTTTATATCTTGATCTTGCATATTAACTTGTGCATATGTTATTATATAAATAAATTTTATAGAGGTTAAAACAAAAGTGGGGAAACGTTTAACGTGAAAACTGTAGGTATGAATCTTGCCATCGGAATTTAGATAACTTTGGTAACTATTGAAAAGTAAAATGGATCAGTATATAAAAAATTAAGAAAAATTGAGATATAGAACAATATTTACAATATAAAATTAAATTTACAGTATATTATGTACACTAGAATCATATTTATATTATTACAATCAATACAATCTGAAAGAGTTTTATATAAATTTGGATTAGTATTGCAAAGAAGAACTTTGATGTTTGTAGGTAAGGGAACAATGAGTATATATATACTAATACTTAATGAATACGCCTTAGGTCGACCATAGACGCCATTGACGCTTGGAATGCTGACGCTAGATTGTGTTTTGAAATGTTATTTTCTGTTGGTTTATTTTAGTTTTTAGTATATATCTAGTGTAAATTCTATTCATTTGTGTTTTGTGAATCCATCTTAGCTATTGAATACTAGAAATATCATCGTATTTGTGTGATCGTCGGGTTTTCTACCAAGTGGCGGTTTTCCCGCAATTTCGAGTTTCTGTGTTGAATAAAAAGTGAAATTAGTGAAAATAATGAATGAAATAAGCATTTCGAATATCATTGCAAATAAGTAGACGAATCACTAAATCAATTCAAGAAATCAATTCAGGATGGTATGAGTCATGCTGACGAATGTTTATACAATCGTAAAAAACGTAAGTACCTACTTAGACCCTTTCAAGTGGGTCGGGTTTCGAGCTCGGTTTTTATAAACATTTACGTAATAGGATACCCAATTATGTGTGTAAAATGGTAGCTGGGTTCTTGAACTTTGATTTGCATATTGTACTTATAATATTTCGGTTTTGATTGTCTCATATTTCAGGAAAATATCCATGATATACATTTCAGAGGTTTTGAGGGGTAAATAAAAAATAACAATAGTATATGTAAAGTTTATT
Source organism: Cabera pusaria (assembly GCA_954871355.1). Taxonomy (NCBI): domain Eukaryota; kingdom Metazoa; phylum Arthropoda; class Insecta; order Lepidoptera; family Geometridae; genus Cabera; species Cabera pusaria. The sequence goes on from OX940902.1 coordinate 25,318,120, forward strand.
TTTATACAACAATGAAGTAAATCTATTACAAAATAAAGCACAGTTTACAGAATAAGAAAATATGGTGTGATTACTTTTGTATGCGAAGAATTACGCGACGCGACGTTCGCGCCATTCCGCTACTGCACACATTTTCAAAGTGGATTAATTTTTTTTTTGTTTTAAATTCCCGATCCCTAAGTGGTTAATTGCTATTACCAAGAATATTTGGTTTGGTCGCGATCTAAAAATACGGGGCTCGTTTACTAGCGCCATCTATGTCATTTTGCTGAAACTAATTAGATAGATGGCGTTTAAAAACACGTTTTTTGTATGGGGACCCCCTTTAATTTTTAACTTTATTTTGTTTTTAGTATATGTTGTTCTAGCGGCAACAGAAATATACCATCTGTGAAAATTTCAACTGTCTAACTATCACGGTTAATGAGCTATAGCCTGGTGACAGACGGACAGACAGACAGACAGACAGACGGACAGCGGAGTCTTAGTAATAGGGTCCCGTTTTACCCTTTGGGTACGGAACCCTAAAAAGCACGAGTGTGTAATAGCCTCGGAACAATGGCTAAAGCATGGAAGCCGGGCTAAAATAAGAAATGAAATACGTATGTTTACTTTTTTTTACTTACGATGTTAATAGTGCGTAGGAAAGAGACGTATAATGCCGTTCTGTTTCGTTATCATGCAGGTTGTCACAAGTTAATTTTTGGCTAGTGATGGGCTTATCATCGACATTATCGTGTCGATGTCAGTCATCAAAGCAAATATGTATTTAATTTTATTAAAAAGTCCAAATACAAGACTGTTCGTTATATGAGTTGTGTATGTCGTAGGTATTATTGATAAAACGTTTTTTGCAAAAAATAGTAGGATTTTGGGAATACACGAAAAATTAGACAAAGGCTATGATATCAATTAATCAATCTTAATGAAAAAAGTTAGTTCCGATTAGGTTTTTAAATTATAAAATACCTAGTTATTTAGCGAAAATTTAGTTCATGAAATTTTCCTTTAAAATCTTCTCTTCTTCACTCAGTATAATTCGCACTACCCATGGAAAAATGGCGTAAGATGAAAACACCAACTTTTCAGGAGCGTCAAAAAACTGATTTGTGAAGAACTGAGAAGTCCTAGACAATTAGTGTCTTCAGCAACATGGTAGCAAACATTTTCATACAGATACCTATATACTTCATTTTTTTAAATAAACTCTGGGTTTTGCAAAAATCTAAAATTAGGTGGTTACTCCATTAATATATGGAATAATAATATGAAATTGAGAAACATCTAAAGTTACCGCTTTGTTGCTATGGAAATTAGGCGAACTTCATAGTTTTATTTCGAGTTACGCCTTTATTCCAGCCCGCTTTTAAAGAACATTTGTACGTAAAAAAATATATTGTTTTCTTTCATGAGAGAATATTAAGAAAAATTATAGTAACTTGCGAAGTGCTGTTATTAAGTGGGATAAAAATAACAAAAAAAGTTGTATCACTTATTACTTACATATTTTGTGGCTAAAACTTCACTTTGAAAGACGTATGTGATAAATACGTAAAAAAAACCTGTGTATATTAAATAACATAACTGAAGATACCCTATATGCTTCCACTTGTGTGGATATAAAAAAAGCCTGTGTGCAGTTTGTGTTAATTAAATAGTTAGCCAGGGTGGCTATCTCTATTCCAATTTCATTCAAATTCGTTATTTCTTATGCATAATTATATAATACTATTGAAACTCTCACCGTGCCACTGTTCTACTGCATCGACCTATATCGTAGTAGTACATTGCCAAACCGCTAGAGGGCATAAGCTACCGACTACAATACAACAATTGACATTGATACCGTAAATCTTCACTAGAGGGCAGAATAAAACAAACAAATTTAATAAATAAAATGGAACAAGTTACTGAGCTGTTAAGAGTATTGCAAGCAAAACTAGAAGACCAAGGCAAAGAGCTAAAAGACATGAAGAAAAGTATCCCAAATAGTATTAATAAAAATATAGACGAAAAATTTATCATATTAGAATCCAGACAACAGAAGTTGGAAAAAATAACAGAAGAACAAGAATTAAAAATCCAGAGATTTGACAGAATAGTTAGAAGAAAAAACCTGATTTTTTTCGGAGTAGAAGAGACCGATAATCACTACTTTAGCTTACAAAATACAATACTTGAATTAATAAATATTAATATGAAAGTGGATTGTCAGAAATCAGATATTGAGTATATTACACGAATGGGGAAAAAATCTGAAAGGACTCGACCAATCATTGTGACTTTCACTACTATGGGCAAAAAAATAGAGTTACTTCAAAACAAAAAAATGCTACAAAATACCACATCCTACTATATCAAAGAAGATTTTCCTCCTCAAGTTATCGAGGAGAGAAAGAAGCTGAGTACTCAGCTACAACACGAAAGAGACCAAGGAAAGAGAGCATATATTAAATATAACAAAATAGTAATTCTACCAGAAAGTGAAAATATACCATTTCAGAAACACCAAGATAGGCAAAAAAGAGAACTCTGTCACACTCGCCGGAAATAGCAAATGTATCATACAATGAAAAACAAAACAGTACTAAGAACCCAACCAAGAAAAATAAAATAGACCTATATCTCACGAGAAACAAACATACAAATGCAGGTATCAAACCACCTTTGTATACAACCGTAGAAAGTTCTTCAATACCTAATAAATGACATGAAACAGCGGCCTCTCTACGTCCCCCAATTCGGTCGGTCACCGCGGGGGTCACAGACCAAAACCCTCCACTCCACCTATTGCACATATGTACATATAATGCTCGATCACTACTGTCACATGAAAGGCTACTAGAGTTTAAACAAGCAATATCATCGATCAAATACGATGTTGTTGGTCTAGCTGAAATAAGACGCACAGGGTACAACATAGAAGAAGACGAAGACCATGTATTCTGCTACTATGGTGAAACCAAGGGCCACTATGGGGTAGGATTTCTTATAAAGAAGTACTTAAAGAAAAATATAGAGAGCTTCACTGCAGTTTGTGAACGAGTCTGCATACTACATCTAAAATTGGAAAATACAATCCTATCAATTATTCAAGTGTATGCGCCTACCACTGACTCAAGTGAACTGGAAATAAATGAGTTCTATGACCGAATACAAGAGTCAATTAAAAAATGCGGTAAAAACCTTATTATTATGGGCGACTTTAATGCTCGAGTTGGTCATAAACTGAAGGGCGAAGACAGAATACTGGGCAACTCTTGCTTCGGAAAAAGAGACAAGAGAGGTGAAACTCTACTTCAGTTCTGTTGGGAAAATAACCTGTTCGTAATCAATAGCCTATTTAAAAAGAACACCAACAATTTATGGACATGGCTTTCACCAAAGAAAAATAAAAGCCAAATAGACTATATACTATCTAACATAAAAGATAGAATCACCAACATTGAAGTTCTACAAAAAATATCTTTCTCTAGCGACCACAGGCTTGTGAGAAGTACACTTATACTGAACAACACCAAAAAGTCTAGAGCCAAATACAAAAATAAAAGTTACATACTGAAAACTAGAGACGAACAGAACCAGTTCAAAGGTGCTCTACAAATACACATTAGAAACATAAATCTAGAAGAAAATGACGATGTAGAGATATACTATAGTAAAATCAAGAAAGCTATCGCTACAAGTTTAAAAACTACATGCAAAAGAAATTCAACCAAAAATCGTCCATACACTATCTCTGACAACACAAAAACTCTTATAAATAGAAGAAATGAATTAATAAGCAAGAAACATTTGACAAAAGAAGAAAAAAATGAGAGATGCTATTTATATAAAAATATTCATAAAATTATAAAAAAGGAATACCAAGACCATAGAATAACAACAATTGAACAACATTTGAACAAGTCAGGGAGTCTGAAAAAAGGTTTGAAAGAATTATCAACAACTAAAAAATGGATTCCTTGTCTGCAGGAGAACTCTACAACGAACAAGAAAACTTTTTCTAGACGAGAAATAATAAAAGCAGCCACAGATTTTTATAAAGACCTATACGCCTCTAAACCATCACCACATACAGATGCTCTACCACAAGAACAAAATGATATTACCTTACAAAGATTCTCAGCTCATGAAGTCTTCACCAAAATAAAATCATTAAAGAAGGAAAAAAGCAGCGGACCGGTTGGTATATCTAACGAGGCAATTTTAGCAGGATCGCCTTTCCTAGTACCACCCCTAACCACTCTATTCAACAAAATACTAGATGACAGAAAAATCCCGAGTGAATGGGCGAAATCAGACATAGTTCTGCTATACAAGAAAGGAAGTCCTGCTGATATAAACAATTACCGACCAATTAGTTTACAGCCCAATCTCTACAAGCTATTCGCCTCCTGCCTTGAAAAACGCCTAGCGAAATTTACTGAAGAACATCAACCGGTAGAGCAGGCGGGCTTCAGACAAAATTATTCAACTATGGACCATATTCACACGCTTGAACTAGTGATAGAAAAATATGAAGAAATGAATCGCCCACTATATCTGGCGTTTATAGACTACGCAAAGGCTTTCGACACCATTTCCCACCACAGCATATGGAGAGCTCTACAAGATTGTCATGTACCTTCGGAAACTATAGAACTCATACAAGATATTTACAAGAAAAGCACAAGTAGGGTGATATTAGACAGAGAAGGTTCTGAAATAGACATATGTAGAGGCGTTCGGCAGGGAGACCCTTTATCTCCTAGAATTTTCATTACCGTCCTTCAGAACATCATGATGACTCTAAAATGGGAAAACAGAGGTGTAAATATAAACGGCAGGTTTCTAAGTAATCTTAGATTCGCTGACGACATCGTAATCTTCGCAGAAAATGCATCACATCTAGAAACCATGGTACGAGAAATACACACTGTCAGCTCTGAAATTGGTTTACTATTAAACACATCGAAAACGAAAATAATGACGAATAACAAAAAATCACCCATACGTATTGAAAATACCCCACTAGAATATGTCCAAGAGTACACATATTTAGGAAAACAAATATCGTTCACAAAGTCTAGACACCGAGATGAACTGAATAGACGTGTTAATATGGCTTGGAACAAATTTTGGAGCTTTAAAGAAATTCTTAAGTCGAATATGCCGTTAAGGTTAAAGAAGAAAGTCTTAGACTCGTGCATATTACCATCCCTCTCATATGCATCACAAACGTGGATATTCAATAAGCTTACTGAGAAAAAAATATTAACAACACAGAGATCCATGGAACGAAGTATTCTAAATCTGAAGTTAAAACATAAACGGAAAAATGTCGATATAAGAAAATCCACTAAAGTTATTGATGCTCTAAAACACTGTAAGACACTAAAGTGGAGGTGGGCTGGCCATATTGCTCGTATGAGTGATGTAAAATGGACACAAAAATTAACTACATGGAGCGGCCCAACAGGCAAAAGAAGCCAAGTTAGACCCGTAGAGAGATGGATCAACGAAATAATAAAAATAGCAGACAAAAATTGGATGGAAAAGGCGAAAAATAGAAAATTGTGGAGAGTATTGGAGGAGGCCTTTACTCAACAGAGAGGTCCTTAGTAGCAACGATATAGAAATACATATATATATATATAAGAATTATAATAAACAATTTTATTAACTACTTAATTTTGCATGCATCTAATAGATATTAAAATAATAATAATAATATTAAATAAAAATGGAAATAAATTAATGAAAATGTAACAAAAATTAAATTATGTATTTAAGATAGTTATGAATTTGTAATTTTTTTATTAAGGAATAAACAAGGCTATAATAAATAAATAAATTTCTTATGCATAATACGTTTATGACAAACACACCAAACAGTTTGCTAATTAACGTTTGCGTGTACATGATGGGTATCTGCTGTCAACGTCTCCAAAACCATAAAGACTCTCGCAATCTATGCTTCAAATACTGATAGATACAGGCTTAGAAAAACTTCTCTGCGCCTATGTCTTTTCGCCGCACAATGGGGATCAGGAGACGGCCATAACCAATTGCTTGGACCTTCTGCTGGCAACTGATCCAAACCGCTACTCAGTTTCAGTATCGTCACCGCTAGATTGTTCGTACCACTATCGGATGAAGTCTACTCTCTGCCCAACCTTAGCTTAAGCGGTACTCGACGTGAGGCAATAACAGGCAGCAGATTGGGATGAGTAGCGGTCGTTCCTTGCATTTAACCTTAAGCGGCTCGTATGCTTTTCTTTCGATGACATTATGGTTTGTGTGGACCCTGTGACAAATTTGCTGCTTCAGGGAATAGAAAACTTTATTTCATTTTCATTTGTGATATAAAGCAAAGCAGTTGTGATATAAAGCAAAGCTAAGCCTTGGTTCTGGGTTAAATGTGGCCGTACTGCATGCAGTTAACTTGGACTGGATTGACGCTCCAAACCGCAAAGCCGAAAATGTGTCAGCAAGGGATAAAACCATTAACAATGCTGCTACCTAATTCTGCAAGAATGCTTTACTGATGGCTTCTAAAATAGAAATTTATAAGCGAATATTATTACATTTAATAAAATTACTTAAAATATATACAAATGGAGTAAATACATATGAAAGGAGATATTTTATATTAAAGGGACGAGGAATTTTGGGGCTTATGGCATCATATAGGGAGAAAGATAATTTTGGACAACAGAAAAATATATGATCTAGAGTTCCTTCATCTAAACCACACTCACAGCGAGAATGGTCTCTGACCCTAATTTTGGCAAGAAAAACTGGAGAACAAACGTGACCAAGACGCAAACGAATGATGGTAGAGGAAACCCCTTTATTAGCTTTTTTAAATTTAAAAAACCATGGCTTTATTGGGATTTCAGGTTGAATTTCACCGTAATATCTGCCTTTGATAATTCTAGTCCTGTTCCAAATTATTGACCACTTGTCATAGAGAAGTTTTTTAGCTAAAGAACGGAGGTCTTTGGAAAACAATTTAGAATAAGTGTCCAGGCCCATTTCAACGGCCTGCTTTGCATACATATCAGCACATTCATTACCTTCTATACCACAATGACCTGGAATCCAGGCAAGAGCTACCTCAATTCCAGAAGTGTGGCATTTATAAAGAATTTCTTTTATTTTTAGGTTTGTGTGTAATAAATCTTTAGAACGGAATGGAAACTTATCAATGTCTTGCAAACAGCTAAGGGAATCAGAAAAGATGATAGATTTATTTAATTTATGAGACTCTACATATTTAATTGCTTCTAGAAGAGCCACTGATTCACCAGAATAAACGGACGTATAAGAAGGGCATTTATAACTTAGAACTATTCTATATTTGGGGATCCAAACTGCATAACCTACTGAAGCACTATCAGTTAATTTAGACGCATCTCTAAAAATAGGCATCCAATTGGCCCATTGACGGTTCAAGGTATCATGAAATGAATTTTATCAGCACCCGGAGAATTATCTATTCCAAAATTAAATAAAATGTTCGGTCTATATATCAAACAATCATAGGGAACACTAAAAAGAGGGTGAATAGGAAATTTAAATAATGAGGAGGGCATATTAGAAAGTTTATCAAAAGAATTCATAAGACAAGATAGATCTTTATGTCGCCAGTAATCCGAAGTACGATTAAGGATAGAAAGAGAATGAAGCTTATTTAATAATGGATGAAATGAAAATTAAGCTGCTTGAAAGAAAAAACGATCACTCAAATATTGTCTACGAAAAAATAAAGGAGGATCAACACATTCCACTTGAAGCGCATTTATAGGAGATGATTTCATGGCTCCTGATATGATACGAAGTCATTAATATTGAATAGAATCAAGAGATCTCATTGAAATTTTACTACAAGGTTCTAAAAGAAATGAAGCATAATCAAAATGGCTTCTGATGATAGCATTGTATAATAGTTTTTGACTGAAGGGATGAGAACCCCACCACACCCCAGACAAAGCACGAAAGATGTTAACATTCTTTTCACACTTATTTTTTATGAAATTGATGTGAGGAGAGCCTGATAACTTCGAGTCTAAAATAAGACCTAAAAATTTTGCTTGATTACTAACAGCAAGACAATCATCTCCAATACAAATTTGAATGTCCGGGATGGATCTCTGTCTAGAGAACACAACAACATTGCTTTTATCTGAAGCTAAAGATAAGCCATAAGAAGATTGCTTAACCAGTCACTGAGATATCTTAGGGCTAAAATAAGACGTGATACTATATCCAACATAGAGTCTGATGAGTAATAAAGAGCTATATCATCAGCATATTCAAGAATATCACAAAACGAATCTACACTTAGATGTAGATCAAAAGTATACAGATTATATAATAAAGGACTTAAAACGGATCTTTGGGGAAGACCCTTCCAGATTAATCTTGGAGAAGAAACATAATTCTGGAACCTTACAGAAATAAGCCTACCGATTAAAAGACTAAATATAACATGAGTCATCCTAGCTGGCAAATTAAGTTGAATCATTTTTTGTCTAAGAGTATGGAGCAGAACATTGTCGTAAGCCCCTGTAATATCCAAAAAGACTCCAATCAAATTCTCCTTTCTAGAGAAAGCAAGGCGAATATTTGATGTAAATATACTAAGACTATGGATAGTACCAAAACCTTTCCTAAATCCATATTGTGATTTGGATAGGATTCCTCGATGCTCCAACGTAACTCCATAGATGTAAAAAAAAGATTGTTAGGAAGAGAAGGTATCAGATCTTTGGAAGGAACAAATGAAGGAGCTAATTTGTCAATAAATCCTTCTAACCAAGAAGAATCATTAGAAGTAATGGGACGAGAATCATTTCTAGAGTATCGAAACGCTTTGATTTTTCTCCAAACGAGAGAAGGAGGAGATCGTGGAGACAGTCTTTCACAGAATTGAATCCAAGATGCTTTTTTTTTCTTTGATAATAATCTTAAAGACCTTGCTAGAACTTTTTTGAACAGAATGAAATTTTCTAAGTTAATATTTGCATTAAAATATTTCTCAGCCTCATTGCGTTCTTTAACTATAGATGTACATTCTGAATCCCACCATGAAGGAGAAGAGATTCTGGAACAAGTTTTTTTTAAAGGAATAATTAAATCTGCGGTTGATATAATAGCATCAACAAATTTTGAATATATAAATAAATAATTACAGTCATCAACAGTTGGAAATGTAAACACTTTGTCATGAAGTACAGAAGAAAATGTTTTCCAATCAGCATTAGCAAGTCTGTATTTTAAAAGAGGAGGTAAGGGAGGCGGAACTGAACTTAGAGAGGAGTTTGAAATTATAATAGGGAAATGATCACTTCCATGAGAGTTTGGAAGAACAGACCAAAACAGTTGAGATGTCAGAGAAGGAGAAGAAAATGACAGGTCCACCACACTATGATTTTGAAGTGGCGAAGTAACTCGAGTAGGGGAGCCATCATTAAGAAGGCATAAATTATAATCATCCATGAGATTCGAAGAAAATGAGTCTGAAACATGACAGCCCCACATAGTATTGTGACAGTTAAAATCACCAAGTACAATTACAGGAGGAGGGATCGCAGAAAAAATCGGAGAAAGTTAAGTTAAGTTTAAATTAGGGTGAGGAATGTAAATAGACAGAAAATAAATATTTAAGCATCTCACAGCAACAGCATTAATGCTACTACTATGAGGTGGAAGAGGAAGAAGAGAATATGAAAAGTTTTTTTTAACAAGTAGGGCGCAACCCGCCCACCCGTCGTCACGGTCATCCCTGAAACATGCGTATCCAGGCAGGCGAAAAATCGAGCCTGGGTTAAACCATGTCTCAGCGATTGCCGCAACGACGGGTTTATACTTATTTAACAAATAAAACAGTTCAGACTTTCTGAGACGAGCACTTCTGACATTCCATTGAAGGAACCGATCCATTTTTAACATTTGTAATGAAGAGATTTTTTGCAGTATCTGCAGGATATTGTTCGGTAGGGCATCATCAAATTTGGATATCATATTTAGTAAAGTATAAGACATCAACTCAAGAAGGTTGTCAGATGGAGAAGATGAACAACCTTCCGAGCTGAGACAACAACCATTGGTCATTGAAGAAGAGGGAGAAGCAATTATGGCATCATGAGCAGCTTTGTCATATGATTTGCCTAGAGCTGGGGAAGGGCGACGAGGAGTAACCACTGTTTTTTTATAAGAAGTTGAAGCATCATTACTATAAAGCTGAGATTGAACTCTATCGGAGCATGGAGTAGAATTTGACTTAACCATTTCCGCATATAAGCGTTGATGTGTAGTGGGTATTCGGGCAGCTGCCTCATTATAAGAGATGTTTTCCTCCGATACCAAGGACTTGATTAACTTTTGTCTGCCATGCTTAGGGCATTTTTTGTCAGTTGCAAAGTGCCTCCCAGAGCAAAAAATACATGTAGCTTCATCCTCTACTACAGAGCACGAAGAGCCATTATGAGGTTGAGTACATCTAAAACACCGTAATTTAGAACGACAAGCAGTTTGAATATGTCCGAATCTGCAACAAGCTACGCATTGGATAGACGGAACTTGATATGTCTCAACTGATATTGCTGCATTGAAGCAGTATAGTTTTTTGGGGAGAAGTCTACCCTTAACTGTGATTGACACTGTCTGGGAGGGGACCCAAAGAGGTTTACTGTCCACAAACGTTTTTCGATTTAGTCTCCGCACTTTTAGAATAGGGCCACATCCAGGAGGGCAACTTAGATCTTCTATTAGTTCCTCCATAGACCACTCTACTGGAATGCCCTTTATAATTCCTGATCTGGTAATTTGAAAAACCGGAATTTTAGCTTCAAACTTGTTAGTCTCTAAAATTGGGTTGTCTAGAAAGACGTTTGCATCTTTAGGGGAGTTAAACTCAATTGACGCTTTGTTACGGCCAATGGACTTAATGCCATCACTGGCGATCCCGCAAACTTTATTTTTGAATAGGAATTGAGCTAGTTTAAGAAGCCTCATGGATGAACCTGAGGCAGGGTCAGAGACAATCTTCGCTACATGGACGACATACGGGCCTAAGTCCGTCTCATCGAACCGAAGATCCTTAGTGAGTTTAAATTCAGGAACTGTGTATATATGTTGAGTAGAAGACGCTGGGTTAATAGATGTTTTCTTTGGGATATTGCTATCTTCCAATATATGGTCACGGGATCTTTTCCTACTATTGTCGGAAGAAGGAGAAATCATGGGGGAATCCGGGGGCTCATCGGGAGGATCACTCCACAAATCTGAGCTAGTGCTCATTTTTCCGAGGAAAAATGAGAAAATCTAAGCAAACATTCAATAAGATGATTTTTTTTTTTTACCCTTAAACAAATAAATTATTCTAAGGCAATTATCAAATAAAAATTTTGAGATTTGATTTTATTACTGACACTAACCAAAACTTGTAAGGTGCAGAATATTTCCAGTTATTTCAAAGCCATAAAATTATTCTCCAACAGTTTTAATTTTCAAGAAATTATTTTTTCAACAGCCATCCGACATTTTTTTCGAAAACCCACTCCTGATCCTTTTTACCAGTTAAAGTAAATAATAAAAATCGCCTTGGAAAAAATACTGCCGCCTAATTCGACGTTTCCCGCGCTTTTCTTTAAAAAGTTCAAGTAAAAAAAATTGCGCCCGATAAGTTAGGTTTCCCGCGCTTTTTAGGGTTCCGTACCCAAAGGGTAAAACGGGACCCTATTACTAAGACTCCGCTGTCCGTCTGTCTGTCTGTCTGTCCGTCTGTCACCAGGCTGTATCTAATGAACCGTGATAGTTAAAATTTTCACACATGATGTATTTCTGTTGCCGCTATAACAACAAATAATAAAAACAGAATAAAGTTAATAATAATAGAGGGTTGGGAAATTGTTTAAAAATAATAGAGGAGGTATAGGTTACAAGAAACGTGTTTTTTTCGGTATTTCACGCCATCTATGAAAGCTTAGTTAGGTAAACGTCCCATAGATGGCGTTATATTGAAATGTCGATCCCTAACACCTTTGTTAGACGTTAGATGGCGTTATAAGAAATAAAATGTTTATTAATTATTATCATTTGCTGGCGAAAAGTGATAGTGGTATTTTTGCTTGATCTTATAAAATACTGTAGTGTGGTACGGAACCCTACGAGTGCGAGTCCGACTTGCACTTGGCCAGTTTATTAAATTAAACCAACCAACCGACAGAATAAAGATTAGAGCAGGAGAATGATGACAAAGGCAAGGAGAAGTAGAGTAGGTGTAGAGGAGAAAAAATACTTACAATAAGCAGCAGGGTGAGCAGTCCATGGATGGAGAACAGGTAGGGTCGGTGGCAGTAGAGCGGTGCGAGCGGCACGGGCCGCGGCGGCGGCTCGCGCAGGTACTGCGCGTGCGAGTCCCACGACCGCTCTGTGGCCTCCGTGCCGGCCGGCGACCGCCCATCGTTAATTTGTTAGTTGCGAAAAATCAAAGTTATAGAATACATTACTGTGTTACAGAACCCTACGAGTGCGAGTCCCACTTGCACTTGGCCAGTTTATTCCTTACTTTTGAATGTTAGTTCATCCGTCACCGTAAACGCCACGACGGTTCTCATTTTGTACAGACTATATAGACTGACACTAGCTAAATACACTAATCATGTTGCTCCTTACAACTGAAAAAAAAAAAGCAAAGCTTAACTCTCGGACTAATATACAGTTATCTGTGAGCTTAACTTAGAAAACAAACATGGCGTGTTCCGTAGCGTCATTCATTATTATTGGATTAATGGATTTTGTTTAAATAATGTAATGTTTAGTAGGTCAGCCTATTATTTCGAATAGATTATGCGATACTTTAGAACTCGGCGAAGTCTCAATGTGGTTGCGCGGAAAAGGTAATAAGTCGTGGTGCGCCGCGTGTCGCGCTCGAGGGGATGTCGGTAACGCATCGTGTGGTGACAGGAGGTGCCGGGGCGAAGGCGGTCGGTGGTAGGGCGCGCGGCGGGGGCGGGTGATATGCATGCGGCCCCGGCGCGCTACGTGTCTGTCGGCGAGCTGTACTCGACGGACGAAGTGGAGCTGTTGCTGGACGAGATCCGAGAGCTGGAACCCACGAGCTGCAGGGGCGAGGACGTGCAGGTTACGGTCACACCTCTCCTCTCCCCCTCTCAGTGTGCCGTGCGCCATGCCTTGTGCATACATCTTGCTAACTGTTGACTCTAGATCTCTTGTTGCCTAAGCGTTTGCTTGTATATATCAGGTTTACATGCATGCTACAAAACTTTATCACACCTATTATAAATAATAAATCAAGTTATCATCAGTATCACACATGACAATCACTGCAATGTGTTTCTACACTTCATCAATCAATCGTCACACCTCTCTGGAATCACTAAATAACATAGGCAGCTATTGTGTAATGTAGTGAAAATAAGCTTTAATAACATTGTCAGTAAACAATACAATGCAACAATACTGCCGGCGGCTGGTACAAATACCAAGCTAAATTGCTGTTCAACCTCCTGCAGGCAAACCGAGGGTCTACTGTTGTAATTGGCAGTGATTGAAATATTTGATTTGACAGATGAGGCTGTACCACATTTATAGCTGCATCCCTGTAATTTTGTTAATTCAATGATATTCATTGTTTTTCTGTGATTTGCCTGCTGGCTGGTTACTGTGACACATATTTTATATTAAACCGTCCACCAGGTGTCCATTCACTCACTAACAGCTTATTGGATACTCATACCTAAGGAAATATGAAGTACACAAGAGTTCAATGTCATTAGACAAGAGTGAAGATGTGGGCTGCTGAGGTTTCATCACTCCTCTGTCTCTCGGCTGCTTAGATTCAGCTATCAATCTGTATGAAGAATTTCTTTATTATTGTGACATCAAGATATTCACACTACTACAGTTTGCTATGCATTATATGATAAATCTGTCGGCAGGTATAAAAATAATACATTCACATGAAGATCGGGCTCAGTGGTGTTTGTTGGAAAGGTATGTCCAGCCGGGGACTGATACCGGCTGATAATGATGATAGCTTCTAGATGACCCGTACACTGAGCCCCTAGCTGTGTGTGTATATATATATACAAGGTATCCAGTTGTATATACAACTACTCCAGTTGCATATAAACTCCTGACCTTATACGTGTACACAGTTGAGACACAGTGGTTGTGGTGTGTAGGACTTCGAGATAGCGGGCAGTGGGTGCGGCGGCGGCGCGGGCGGGCGGTCGCCGGCCGGCACGGAGGCCACGGAGCGGTCGTGGGACTCGCACGCGCAGTACCTGCGCGAGCCGCCGCCACGGCCCGTGCCGCTCGCGCCGCTCTACTGCCACCGACCCTACCTGTTCTCCATCCATGGACTGCTCACCCTGCTGCTTATTGTAAGTATTTTTTCTCCTCTACACCTACTCTACTTCTCCTTGCCTTTGTCATCATTCTCCTGCTCTAATTTTTATTCTGTCGGTTGGTTGGTTTAATGTAATAAACTGGCCAAGTGCAAGTCGGACTCGCACTCGTAGGGTTCCGTACCACACTACAGTATTTTATAAGATCGAGCAAAAAATACCACTATCAATTTTCGCCAGCAAAAAATAATGATTAATAAACATTTTGTTTCTTATAACGCCATCTAACGTCTAACAAAGGTGTTAGGGATCGACATTTCAATATAACGCCATCTATGGGACATTTACCTAACTAAGCGTTCATAGATGGCGTGAAATGCCGAAAAAAGCATGTTTCTTTTGTGGGGACCCTCTATTATTTTTAACTTTATTCTATTTTTAGTATTTGTTGTTATAGCGGCAACAGAAATACATCATCTGTGAAATTTTCAACTGTCTAACTATCACGGTTCATGAGATACAGCCTGGTGACAGACAGACAAACGAACGCAACTTGTAGAAACACTAGTGATTTCAAAACTTAATTATGCTGACACAGTATATGGCCCACGACTATTGTCTCGTACTCAACATTTAGTACAATGGGTTCAGAATGCCTGTGCTAGGTTCTGTTTCAACATCCCACCTCAAAGTCACATTACACCCTTCCTCAATAAGCACTATGCACTAAAAATGAAGTCACGGCACAAACTCCATCTCGCATGTCTTCTTTTTGGTGTAATAAACTTAGAAAGTCCATCATATCTGCGCAACAAGCTCAATTATATTGCCAAGGGCAGGTCATGTTCCATACCCCATGTGTCTCAACAATTGTCCATAACGAAACATCGAACAATTAGCTTTCGCGGGTCCTTTCAATACTCTGCTACTAAGTGTTGGAACAATATTCCGCCTCCAATTAGGGATCTGAAAACATTAGGCTCATTTAAATACAAATTAAAGCAATTCTTAGTGGTGGAGCAAAGGAACCGTGGCAATATAAAGCCAGATGTGTCCATTATCTAAATAAAATCAGTAGGTAACTAATAGCTATTAAACACACGTCACACACTTTGACTTACCTATTTTTCCAAAACAGCTTCAGAAAATCAACTCGCAAACTCAATGCACCACTGAATTGATTTCGATTTTAGATTGCTAGTTTTCCAGTTCTCGATCGTTGTTCTCTCATTACAAGTTAGCTTAGGGTATTATGTTAGTACGAACTCTTTTTACAGTTTTTAACTTTTTACGTGGTTTTTTGTTTACAATTTTCTCTTGTTGAAAATGTCTTACCGTCATGTCTAAGATCTGATCTGACAGTGACAGGCATATAATATAATGTGACAATGACAGCATAATAATAAGCTGCGTTCATAACCTGTGTGCCAATTTTTAAGAAAAAGTATATTTTTGTATCGAATTGTATCTATTTTAATTATTTATATATATTTATTTAAATGTGTTTTGATTGAATGTATGTTTCTGTAATATTATTTATTTTTGTAATTTTTTTCGTGTCCAATCCTCTTAGGTCCATCTGAAAATCAGCGTTCCGGTTAAAACCTGAACATATGTGCTGAGATGGTCCTGTTCAGCAGACACACACAAATAGCTTAAGTTTTATTATTTATGATTTTTTGTTTTATATACTACTAGGTTTAAGTTTTTGTTTTTATTTAAGTACCTACGTTTTTTAGTGTGTAGCTGAATAAATGCATTTCATTTCATTTCAGACAGACAGATAGACGGACAGCGAAGTCTTAGTAATAGGGTCCCGTTTTACCCTTTGGGTACGGAACCCTAAAAATTATCTTATTTTGTATAATTTCTGCACTATCCATATAGATACATATTGATGCAGACGAGCATTGCTTTCAATGTCTTTTCAGTTTTTAACCGACTTCAAAAAAAGGAGGAGGTTTCTCAATTCGACTGTATATATATATATTTTTTTTTAGGAAAATGTTTTCATCATGAAATTGCCCTATATTGCATATAGTGTGTTAACATGTGTGTATGTGTGCAGGTGTGCAGCGTGTGCGCGTGCGCGTGTGTGTGGGCTGGCGGGGGGGTGCGGCTGGGCGGGGGCGCGCGGCCGGCGGCGCTGGCGGCGCTCACATCGGCGCTGCTGCACGCCGTGCTCTACGTGCTGCGCCTGTCGCGCCTGCACGCCCTCATGCCCCTGCCCTGGCCCTCCATCGTACGTACACTACCCACCTGACCCTGTTCTGCTAGCTGCTACCTCTCCTCTTCTACTGACCTCCTAGTACCTACACTTATATTAACTGCTAATTAAGTGATGTTCTGACAGACGAGCATTTGACCGCCTGATGTTAATCAAGACGCAATCTAATATGGAAACTTATCATATAGAATTGAAAGAGGGCACTGAGACGTGGTACTGGCACGTACACCTGACTTTAGTGCGCACCACAGAACTATCTCAACCCCTCGTCCATACTGGCTTAAGCTGCCACCCGACATCGTGCTGGAACTCAGTGAAACGTATTGGAGACATGTTTTTATTTTGATTATTTTTACGTGGCGTCGAGCATGCAGCCCACCTGGGTAGAAGCTATCACCGCCTTCTATAAACATCTGCAATCTGCTAGTAATATTGCCGGTGTCCAGTACACTTATTCAGTTTCTATCACAGTTATTCCAGTATCTTTTGAAAAGAAGATTGTTTTGCTCTACTTTTAAATTGCTGCATGTTGTATTGTAACGGATATACCTTAGGTGAAGATGAAACGACTGAATTGAATTTGTTGTCTGTAATGTCCATGTGACGTGTCTACAATATCTGGATGGGCTTTGATGTCTTCGTCTGGATTTAGGAAAGAAATTGATTCAAAGTTCAAAGAATTTATTCAGTATGTAAGTAGTATTATTATTATACACACACAAATTATAAAATGAAACATTATCGATTATCAAGTAAATTCATATCTTAAAGTATATCGTATGTACAATATTCATTACTTAACTTAAAAAATAATACAGGGATATACACACACAACCTCGACCACTACCTCACCTCATTTTAGGTAACGATGAGGTCTGAGATGAAATCATGAATTCATGATTCTATTTATTTTATGCGGTAAATGATAAACAAGCGAGCAGCTCGTCTGATGAAGTGGGTACCACCGCTCATAGACGACTGCAACACTGGAGGCAATATAAGAGGGCTTCGCTAGATATTAGACATTAGTCCGAGGCCAAGTATCCCGAGCCTCGTGCCAAGCGGGCTGCACCCGACTAGTATCTGTGTGGGCGGACAGTCAGCGAGTACAGTGTAGAGCGCGTGGTGCGGTGTGTTGTTGCAGGGCATGTACCTGGGCCTGTGGTCGGCCGTGTCGCTGGCGGTGGGCGGCTCCGTGCTGCTGAGCGACGTGCTCTCCGCGCCGGAGTCCCCGCGCGCGCCCCGCGACCTCTACCTCGCCACCGTGGTCAGTACACCACCTACCCACCTGTATACCTCACCTACTGTCATGTCTAGTCCTGTGCTATTTCATTTCAGGCCATAAACATTGCTATGGACCGCGGGAACAGTGATCTGTGGTCTCTTGTCACTTCGCAACGCGTTACAGGGGCTTTTTAAAAAAAATATTTTATTGGCTAGCGTTTGAATACTATCTCACCTGTTGGTAAGTGATGATGCGGTCGAAGAATGTAAACACGCTAGGCCTAGAATGGGAACTGGCTCTCAAGGCTATTCACGATGCAATTATTTATTAATTTGTTGATTCAATTAGAGTTGTTTTGACAACCAGCGCGGCGAGGAGGCTGCTCCACGCATACTTTGAACATGTTGAGTAGACTCGACTTCAACAAACTGAATACGGAATTGCATCGTGAGTAGCAACTTTCAGTCTGTGATACATTGACTTCCTTCTTGACGTGATTCCACACGTAATTTTTGATTTGGTTAAATATTTGGACAATCCTTGCGAATTAAGGATATTTGCCTTTAATGGACGCGAGCGCACGCGGGCGCACGCGGGCGCCGCCGTATTTTGTTTTTATTCGTTCACACTCACACTTTTGTGCCACGAAAACTTCGGAACTGGCAGAGGCGTGCTCCGGCGACTCTCAGGACATCGGTTGTGACAGATCAGATCATTGTATCTCGAACAAGTTAATTACCAGCTCTGAATTCACAACATCATTATAAAAACCTCTGACAGTCCAGTGTCCTGCGCGCCGCGGTTTACGTGGGCCATCAGAAAGAGTCGTATCATCAAAACGTTTCCACTGGGAGTACATCGAGTGTCATACGCCCTGACCTCATTAACCGTCGCCTACGATGTATATGGCTGCACACTGCGACTCTCCTCCCCGCCTACATCTGTTAACATTACTTTCATTCACTCGCTTTCAATGGAGAACG
This sequence comes from Cabera pusaria, assembly GCA_954871355.1. Lineage (NCBI taxonomy): Eukaryota > Metazoa > Arthropoda > Insecta > Lepidoptera > Geometridae > Cabera > Cabera pusaria. The sequence goes on from OX940902.1 coordinate 25,336,918, forward strand.
CATAATAAAGATTACGTCATTCAATGTCAGTCATCAGTGTGCGATAAGAGACGCGATGCTGACTCGCACTTGGCAAGTTTTATTTATTTTATTGTGCCATTTTCTACGGAGCCACATTCTAATTCATAAATACATATAAAATCGTTTGAATATGTACAATATCCGATTTGTATTAACGTGTCTTATCAATTTCATTTCAACGCAAAACAAACAAGTAAATAACACTGAATTATTTAATTTAAATATATTTAATTATAGAGTTGCCGAAAAATCGGTTATTTTGAATAACATCAAACTACCATCATTCTTGTTTGTGTTGATGCGTATCGATTCATCAATTGAATCGATGTTTTTAGGCAAGTCACCTTACTATGAAGCTAAGAATGACAGCTGTCAAATATGATCTATTAAATTGCCCCTACTATAAGAATATGTATAAAATATTAATTAAAAGTAAGTTTTTTTATATAATAAACGATATGTACGAACCCTAGGCTGGCTTAAGGATCGTAATTGAAAATAGTTTTAAATGCTAAAAAGTTTAATGTAAAAATTATAATATAAAGTGCTATGAAAATTAGGTGCTAGGTAATGTGCTAGGTGAGTACGCGACACGGCGCGGTCAATTGCGAACTAAATTAAAATAAGAAATGTATATTGAGGTGCAGTTTGCTGACTTAGTCTAAATTACAATTAATGCGGTGAAAAGGTGAATGTACGACGCGTAGCTCGTACACGATACATATTGAATAGTTTGTACATAGCGATCTCAGATGAGAATATGTTCTTGTTTCATACTTTTTAACCGACTTCAAAAGAAGGAGGAGGTTTCTCAATTCGACCGTATATTTTTTATTTATTTATTTATTTATTTTTTTTAATGTTTGTTAGCGGATAACTTCGTCGTTTATGAACCGATTTTGATTATTCTTTTTTTTTTCGAAAGGAGATATCCCCAGTGTGGTACCATGGTAATTTTATCGAGGTCTGATAAGTATCTCCAGAGATATCGAGATAAACATCTCAAAATTGGTACTGAAAATGAATAGCACGGCATAGAAGTCGGTTCTTTTTTAGTTTTTAAACGATATTATTAGAGCGTGATATTTGAGTTTTTGAACTTATTTTGCATTCATGCAGGCGGCCGGCGTTCATCGATTTATTAGACGTTGTCACCTCAAAAAACTACATACAGAAGAATCGAGAACCTTCTCTTTTTTTGAAGTCTGTTGAGAATATGCTTAACATCAAAACGTACACTACGTACGTTATATTCGTTCGTTTCTCGTACATAGTGCAGCATCACCGACGTGATCACGTCGAGTGTAGACCACTCTATAACCCGCCGTAGTTAAATCTCATAGTTGCGGTTGTAACATTTCAGGGTCTGGCGTACGCGGGCGCGGCGGCTGCGGGCGCGGCGTGCGCGCTGTCGGCGCGGCGCGCGTGCGGCGGCCGCGCGCCGCGCTCGCGCCGCTCGTCGGGCTCCGCGCGCGGCGCCTACCGCGCCGTGCCCACCGCCTCGCCGCACCCGCACCCGCCCTTATAGTGCCCCGCGGGGGGACACCGCGCCGCCTGGACTTTTATATTCGGAGCCGAGTGAACGCGCCCCGCCGCGGGCAGTGCACAGCGGACGAGGCCGACCTCTACCCCGGCGTGGAGGGAGTCGGCCTCTCGAGCGTCACGGTCTGCGCACGTCTGATCTCGAAGCTAGTCCGTCGTAGTGTTAGCGGTTACTTATTATCATCGTACGTACGTCAGTGTCGCCGGTCGTCCGTCGCGTCCCGCGCGGTCTTCCCCTCGTACGTTATACTATTGTGACTATCGTCGTGTAAAGGACGAAGTGTTGACTGTAAGCGAAGCGTTTATGAAAGTGACCGTTGGATCGATCCGGCGCGTGTCGCGCGGTGCCCCGCCCCGGGCGCGGCCTCCTCGCGCACACGTCACGGACGACGGTGCACACTCGCGGCCCACCTCGACAAACCTTCATTTCTCACGTTTATAGTTAGGTTTTGTAAGTTTGTAATCGCAGCGTGCCGACGCGGTCCTCGGTTTACTATTTAACGGACGCTAGGCGGTCACGCGGTCGGACGCGAGATGGTCACGCGGTCGGACGTGCAGCACGTCCGACCGCACGTGTGAGAACTACATGTATCGCTCCAGCGGTACATGTAGTTCTCACACGCCGACCATATACGCGTTTAACCGCGGGCCTACCGCGCTCTTCAGTTGAATGAACTGTATTACGATACAAAAAGCGTACGTGGAACTCCCGACCGCGTGACCGCCTTTCTGCTATATCCCTCGGCACGGTCGTCCGCTGCCGACATCCGAGCGCGTCGCATCCTGTTATGTCTGTTCGTACTCCTTTAACTCACGATCGTATTATGGACGAATGATCGCCATGAACGTAAGACGGTAATTTGTTTTTGGACAGTTGCGTATCCACGGCCTGCCGAGTGGACATGAGCGATAGTTCGTTGAGCCGCGTCGGACGCGTTTTGTATATTTATTGTTTGTATATTATATAAGTAAGTAGCGCGGCGAGGAGGCGCGGTCGTGTCCCGCGTTATCTAGTCATGTTCACGTGTCCCTTCCTTCTATTGTGGCGCCGAGCGGCCGGACCGAGCCGCCGGGGGGAGGGGGAAGGGGAGGGAGGGGGGGGGGAGCTTCTGTCCGAGATATCGGATGTCTCCTCGGCTTCAAACCGAGCCGGGTTCGATCGCCGTGGAATTATAATTAAGAACAAAAGCACAAATTAGCGACGTAAGGTAGCTCTTTAGTTTAACCGACCGATGAAACCGGACCTCAATTCGGTGAGGTGTCTGTTTTGTTGAAGTAGCTCGGTGTAGGTGTGGTGCAGCCCCGGAGCCCCGGAGCCCCGGAGCCTCCCTCGCAGCGTGTCGCTCCGGCGGGCGGCGCTCGCTGCGCGCACGGCGTGGTGTCGTGTATCTCTGCAGGTGGATAGAATGGGGGTTACCGTTATTCCCTCACCAGGGGGCGCACCGAGTTAAATGCTGCTGTACCCTTAGCACAAGTTTTCATACTAATCTCGATATCGTATATCGAATAAATTTTGTATGAAAAAAAGTACAGCGTCTCTAGTGATTTTCACACTAATTTTAGACCAATCTGGAAGCCAGAATAAGTCGAAAACAATGTGAGATCTGTCACAAATGTTTACGACGAACACTCGTACTAAGGGTACAGATGACAGCTGTCGGGCTATACAATATTATAATAAAATGTCAAAATTCATGTTATGTCAATGTCAGTTTGAGATACATTTTTGGGAGCGATGGAAAGTATCCCGTACTCTCCAAGGGAGATTCTAGGCTCCCGTCGCTGCAGTACCCTCTATGTAATCGGTTTATTAACGATAAAGAAATATAAAGGGTACTTAGCTTGTAGTCCAGGAAATCGTTGGCTTGGGAGTGATGGAAGGTGTCCCGGTTACATCCAGGGAAAATGTTTACGATACCCTCACACTAGAAAGAGGTCAGCATGGGTACTTAACTGTATACGACGAGAAACGCAGAGGCGACCAGCGTGAATTGTATATTCATTTTGCTGTATTCATAAACTCTGTTGTAATATAACACTGATTCGGGGGAGTTAATATCGACCACTTAGAGTATCAACCACGATCAATGCAACTTGGTCGAAACGTCGAGTAAATAACATTAATGTTGTAGGCGCGGTGAGTCCCGTACTTTAATATTTATAACTATGTGTTCAGATCGCGCAAGTTTAAAGTTTACACTTAAAGTATTTTAGTTCCCTTTAATGAGGAAAATACGAACATTGTATAGATGGCGACTCGAACTATCAACTGGAGAAAATTTTCACACTGACACTATCTTGAATTTATACTTTTACTAAAATATGTAAAAAGTCTGCGTGGCTCGAACTGCGGCTAAATCACAGAATACTTAATAGGCTAAATGCAGAATCGCCACAAATACTTAACTAAAAATAACATTGAAATTTCGCGGACTTTGAACCTGTGATCTTGCGCCTCTAGCGGAGAATGTACACGCGGTAGCCCCCATTGGAATAGGCGTGACGAAACATTTTGAAATCCTCTTCCGTAATGTGAGAACACATTTACTATTCACGAAAAAACCTATATTTCGGTAATTAACTTAAGTTTAACGAAGTTTAAAGCAATTTTTCTAATATTTTTTCAATAGTGCGCCAAAACAGCTCACACGTGTCATGGCGTCGGCTTTATTGAACACACTTTATTGAACACCATAATAAAGAAACAGTACAATACAATAAATACAAATAAAACAAGTGTAACAATAGGCGGCCTTATCGCTAAGAGCGATCTCGCGAGGTTAATGACATACTTAACGTAGTAACTATTATATAATCTGTGACAATGGATACACATGGGTTTTCCAAAATTTAATAACATTTTCAAGAAAACCTCATATATGAGGACCGAAGCGTGACGTCATGCGCTGTCATTGTGTGTCATCATGTGTTTCATTCAAAATGGCCGATTGCAGTATTTTAATGTTTTATTTTATTGAAAATCTTAATTTACATTTTTTATATAAAACTAGTGTTTTAAATTGTTAGGGTTCCGTAGTCCTGACAATGAACCCTTATAGTTTCGTCATGTCCGTCTGTCTGTCTGACCGAGGTTTTGCTAAGAGACCGTTAATACTAGAAAGCTGTAATTTTGTGGGGGTATGTAAATAAATGACGCCGACAAAGTGCTGAAATAAAATTTGAAAAATATTTTTTTTTAGGGTAGCTCCCCTATATGAGAAGTGTGGATGAATTTTTTTTTCATCATCTACCCCATCGCGTGGAGTATCGTTGAATAAGTCTTTTAAAATGACTTAGGGTTGCAAATACCATTTTTCGATTGAATGCTCCATTTACGAAATATTAAACATTAAACTGCAAATTTTTGTTCCAGTAGGGCGTCCCCCCCCCCCCCCCTCTAAAAGCTAAACTGCGGGCTTGAAAAATCTGGAAAAATTCGTGATAATAGCGCATTTCATGAACTATTAAAAGGAAAATTATAGCGGTTAAGATAACTTTATTAGTTTAGCAGTAATAGTCGTTGAACTTGGGTGTTGGATAATTTTGTACCAAATACAAAATCCTTAGAATAAATCCTTTAAAGTGACAAAGACGGAGTACCTAGTTGCTTGTTTATAACGGGTAAAGACTTGCAATAAATAACAGGCTACTACGGAACCCTACACTGCGCGTGGCCCGACACGCACTTGGCCGGTTATTTTATTATGTATTTTCCCCTAAAATCATTAAATCTTCGATTTTTGATACTGTCGTCATGCCTATTAAAGTTCTTTAATGTCTAAGTGGTTCCATGGTTGCAAACCAGTTCGGGTCGGCTCCAGCGCGTATCAAATAATCCATTGTAGTGTAATGTTTGTCTTACATTGTATCCTGTAGCAGTAACATCATCGAATGGAAGGAGCGACTTCGTGCCCGCATACGAGTGTCGCGGTTTGGAACATTACATTTTGGAAATGTGCTGTAACTACACGATACAAAGTTCTAATTACAATGCATTGTTTTGCTTCGAGCTAGAGTGGATTTGTTAAATGTATAATTTGTTTCACCAACTGTATATTGGAGATATCATGGTGTCATAATTCAGGGCTTACCACTAAATGTATGAGATAGCCACCAGGTGGTCAGGCCCGGGCAGCGACGGTCGTCCGTCCGCGCTCTCTGTCGATATATTCCTAAACGTCAGACAGAAGCGCGAGATCTCGATTATTCTCGATCAAAAGACATTTATATAAGAGTACTTTTTACTTTAAATTTTAATGATAATAATTATATGGTTTTATACAAACTAGAGTGTTTCATTGTTTTGGTTAGTTTTTACCTTTGTGATCGCTGAGATCGACGGGCAAGGATATAGGCAGATAGATAGGGGCAGATGTCATAATGCCAGCAGAGTAGAATAGGTCATGAAATACTTATATACGCGTAACGCGGGCAATACTGCGGGACGCAGCTATTCTAAATATAGTATTTGTCGTGTTCAAATATGTCGTATTCATGAGGATAAGTATAATGTCTGTATGACCGGATCAGAGACCAATTGTAGTTTTTAGATCAGCAGTGTCGTCTCCACAGCACACATTAGGTAGTAGCTAGTACTTACGTAGTAACTATTATATAATCTGTGCTAGTACCAACAAAATTCATGAAATGTGTTGTGGCGTAGGCTAGCAGAAGTAGTTTTCATAATAGATAACATAATCGCAGGAAGCTAACGATGGGTAACAATTAGCACCATCCACCACTGACGCAGGGAGGTAACGGTGGATGACAATTAGTACCATCAACCACGTTGGCAGTAAGGTAACAATGGGTGACAATTAGTGCCATCCACCACGGTGGCAGTAAGGTAACAATGAGTGAAAATTAGCACCATCCACCACGGCCGCAGGAAGGTAACAACGGGTAACAATTAGTACCATTTACCACGGTGGCAGTAAGGTAACAATGAGTGAAAATTAGCACCATCCACCACGGACGCAGGGAGGTAACGATGGGTGACAATTAGTACCATTTACCACGGTGGCAGTAAGGTAACAATGAGTGAAAATTAGCACCATCCACCACTGACGCAGGGAGGTAACGATGGGTGACAATTAGTACCATCCACCACGGTGGCAGTAAGGTAACAATGAGTGAAAATTAGCACCATCCACCACGGACGCAGGAAGGTAACAACGGGTAACAATTAGCACTATACACCACTGACGCAGGGAGGTAACGATGAGTGAAAATTAGCACCATCCACCACGGACGCAGGAAGGTAACGATGGGTGACAATTAGTACCATCCACCACGGTGGCAGTAAGGTAACAATGAGTGAAAATTAGCACCATCCACCACGGACGCAGGAAGGTAACAACGGGTAACAATTAGCACTATACACCACTGACGCAGGGAGGTAACGATGAGTGAAAATTAGCACCATCCACCACGGACGCAGGAAGGTAACAACGGGTAACAATTAGCACCATCCACCACTGACGCAGAGAGGTAACGATGGGTGACAATGAGTACCATCCACCACGGTGGCAGTAAGGTAACAATGAGTGAAAATTAGCACCATCCACCACGGACGCAGGAAGGTAACAACGGGTAACAATTAGCACTATACACCACTGACGCAGGGAGGTAACGATGAGTGAAAATTAGCACCATCCACCACGGACGCAGGAAGGTAACGATGGGTGACAATTAGTACCATCCACCACGGTGGCAGTAAGGTAACAATGAGTGAAAATTAGCACCAGCCACCACGGACGCAGGAAGGTAACAACGGGTAACAATTAGCACTATACACCACTGACGCAGGGAGGTAACGATGAGTGAAAATTAGCACCATCCACCACGGACGCAGGAAGGTAACAACGGGTAACAATTAGCACCATCCACCACTGACGCAGGGAGGTAACGATGGGTGACAATTAGTACCATCCACCACGGACGCAGGAAGTTAACAACGGGTAACAATTAGTACCATCCACCACGGACGCAGGAAGGTAACAACGGGTAACAATTAGCACCATCCACCACTGACGCAGGGAGGTAACGATGGGTGACAATTAGTACCATCCACCACGGACGCAGGAAGGTAACAACGGATAACAATTAGCACCATCCACCACTGACGCAGGGAGGTAACAACGGGTAACAATTAGCACCATCCACCACTGACGCAGGGAGGTAACGATGGGTGACAATTAGTACCATCCACCACGGACGCAGGAAGGTAACAATGGGTGACAATTAGTACCATCCACCACGGACGCAGGAAGGTAACAACGGGTAACAATTAGCACCATCCACCACTGACGCAGGGAGGTAACGATGGGTGACAATTAGTACCATCCACCACGGACGCAGGAAGGTAACAACGGGTAACAATTAGCACCATCCACCACGGACGCAGGAAGGTAACAATGGGTGACAATTAGTACCATCCACCACGGACGCAGGAAGGTAACAACGGGTAACAATTAGCACCATCCACCACTGACGCAGGGAGGTAACGATGGGTGACAATTAGTACCATCCACCACGGACGCAGGAAGGTAACAACGGGTAACAATTAGCACCATCCACCACTGACGCAGGGAGGTAACGATGAGTGACAATTAGTACCATCCACCACGGACGCAGGAAGGTAACAATGGGTGACAATTAGTACCATCCACCACGGACGCAGGAAGGTAACAACGGGTAACAATTAGCACCATCCACCACTGACGCAGGGAGGTAACGATGGGTGACAATTAGTACCATCCACCACGGACGCAGGAAGGTAACAATGGGTGACAATTAGCACCATCCACCACTGACGCAGGAAGGTAACAATGGGTGACAATTAGCACCATACACCACTGACGCAGGGAGGTAACGATGGGTGACAATTAGTACCATCCACCACGGACGCAGGAAGTTAACAACGGGTAACAATTAGCACCATCCACCACTGACGCAGGGAGGTAACGATGGGTGACAATTAGTACCATCCACCACGGACGCAGGAAGGTAACAATGGGTGACAATTAGCACCATCCACCACTGACGCAGGAAGGTAACAATGGGTGACAATTAGCACCATCCACCACTGACGCAGGAAGGTAACAATGGGTGACAATTAGCACCATACACCACTGACGCAGGGAGGTAACGATGGGTGACAATTAGTACCATCCACCACGGACGCAGGAAGTTAACAACGGGTAACAATTAGCACCATCCACCACTGACGCAGGGAGGTAACGATGGGTGACAATTAGTACCATCCACCACGGACGCAGGAAGGTAACAATGGGTGACAATTAGCACCATCCACCACTGACGCAGGAAGGTAACAATGGGTGACAATTAGCACCATACACCACTGACGCAGGAGGGTGACAATTACCTCTTCGTAATTGTTAACGCGTGTAAAGCTACGAGGCGCAGCCAGTATCTACGTGTACCTACATGATATTGTTATCTAGCAGTCGATTCATAGTGCGGCGGCCGCCGACGCGTCGCTGCGTCTGCGCGGCTAACCGATACGATACTAGATTAGGTACAACATTTACTAGGCAGTATTGTTATAAATGAACAGTTGTGTAAAATGTCGGCATGGCTTCAGAGGTCAGCCAGCCGTCACCGTCTGCTGCGGTGTGCAGCCGGCAGGTCTTCCTCGAATACTACGCGGATAATGAAATATTTTTGTCTTTAGAAGGAGTCTTGAAAATACTGTCTTTCGTAAGTACATTTATTTTTTATTCTATCATGATTTTTGACCAGGTGGTAGGAGCACTACATCAATGTACCACCTGACATGCTACCAAAAAGTAGCGTACCTACCACCATCGAGGAGAATATTTGCCGCCAATACCATATTGTGTTTCGACTGCATACTGCATAGAGAGTCATTCTAGACATAGCGTGTTCATCATCTTCGGGCACATCGTCGCTTACCACCAAGCGAGATAGTAGTCAAACACTAGCTTATCGGACATTAAAAAAAAACCGGTCAAGTGCGAGCGAGAGACCCAAAACCTATAGGGGGTACTTTCGGTTGACCTAGAGTTGTCAATTTTGGTTAAAAGCAAGGTCTTACAGCACAAGTAAAGGGAAAAAAACGATAAATAAAAAAGTTGAAAATTAACGTAATTTTTAGTACTTACAAATTTTCGCGAAAATCTAAATCTATCACATTTCATATCTTTATATCGTGTTGACTCAGAACCTTGATATTTATACACTTATTCGTATTTAGGGCAGAATAAGATGCTACTACCTAGGTTCATAAAAGTCAAGTCAAAGAAATTTGACATTTTTTATTTGAAACAATAAAAATGTAACCCGCTAGTTGTTAAAAGTTAGACATTTGCTACTCCAATCGTACGCAGTACACTAGTTAATTAATTGAGAATTGACATCATCATTAGCATAACTTCTGATATAAAGTGACAGTGTAACTAGTCCAAATGTAACGTAACATGGATGGATAGGTACTTAGTATTTATTTGTATGCGTAAAATGGGAAACGAGGCGCTGGAGTGCTGGCTCCTTAGTACCACTTCACAGCGTAACTGTCCCACCCTAGCACGACTCGTTCCTTCGAGGACCCACCCATCCTTTCATTTTGAACTGAATTATGGACTTAACTGAGACTGGACATATAGGTAGGTAACTATAAATATAGCGAAGACAGTGTGGGAGCTAAAACAAGTACCTAACCCAAAATATGTCTGTAGGATCGTGGTGATGGTAGTGGAAGGTCGTACTTATTACGAGACGCAGTAACAGCGGTCTGCCGCGACAAATACGCATCATAAGAGCCACTCTCTTTATATATTATATTCTGGATAAACAAGCACCTAACCACTATCTTACGTGATGTGAAGTGACGATGCCGCCGAAGATAGAATCGTGCTTGTCACTCGACAACTTGTTTCCAATCCACATAGCGCAGCTCCCAACTCGTCTTTCACTGTTACCTACTACTGTACCTACCGTGTACCTACCATGTACCGTGCTAGAGTGTGTTACTATAGGAAACAATCCGGGGCCACGCAAATCTAATACTATAAGAATCTTTGTCCTGACATACTGACTGACTGACTGACTCACTGACAGACAACGCACAGCCTAAACCGCTGGTCGTAGAGACTTGAAATTTGGAGGGTATATTTGTCTTAGTACGTAGGGGTGTACTAAGAAAGGATTTTCCAAAATTCACCCCTTAAAGCGATGAAATGGGGGTTAAAAGTTTGTATGGAGAAACAAGATTAGATAGTCTTTTCTATCCAAAACTTCACACAAGTGCTTCAGTAACAAAATTAGTAAATACGTGTTTCTGGCTTTTTTGAAAATTCACCCCTAAGAGGGTGAAATGGGGTAACAAAGTGTGAAAATCAATATTGTTTCGGATTGCGCTGAAATTTGGCATGCAGATAGTTATTACGACGTTAGTTCCTTATGAGAAAGGATTTTTCAAAATTCTCCCCTGAAGAGGATGAAACGGGGGTTCAAAGTTTGTATGGAAAAACAAGATTAGATAGTCTTTTCTATCCAAAACTTCACATAAGTGCTTCAGAAAAAAAAAAAAAAAATACGTGTTTCAGGTTTTTTTGAAATTCCACCCCTAAGAGGGTGCAATGGGGTAACAAAGTGTGAAAATCAATATTGTATCGGATTGCGCTGAAATTTGGCATGCAGATAGTTATTACCACGTTAGTTGCCTACCTGTGTGGGGAGGAGCTCCCAAAACACATTGTATTAATATTGAAGCTGCTAACAGTCAGACAACTGTTTATACTGCATATACTCATGTTCCAACACAGTAAGATAGATTACACTGCTGTGAAAGATGCAATGTGTCATAAAAGAGTAAAACATAATGTTTGTACCCTACCAAATAGAAAAAGCAAATTCTCCGAACGACAAACAAGTTTTATAGCCGCTTATTTGTACAATAAAATAAATAAACAACTTAATATTTTCGATATGACCAGATATAAATTGAAATGTACTGTGCAAAATTGGCTTTCTAAAAAGGACTATAATCAAACTGAAGATTTGTTACAAATATTAAGTTAAGCTTCACAGCGCTCAAATTTACCCTGTTGATTCTGGAAACATACAAGTATTACAAGAGTAAAATTAGTTATATACAAAAAAAAATTGTCAAATACCTACACAAATAAATATATATATATATATATATACATACGTAAAGGTACCTTACCAAAGAAATTAAAAAAATATATCTTATTCAAAAAACAAACTTTAATAAATATATATTAAAAATAAACATCCATCACATAATCTCGTGTGAATTTTTGAGAATAGAATGTTGTTCATTTTATAAATCTCTGATAGCCCTAAAATCTTGATAAGCGGTATGTATTAGGGGAGACCTATGTCCAACAGTGGACATAGATAGGCTGATGATGATTATCTTGATAAAATATTATATTATTACTTAAATTTATTAATATTTATTAATAGTTTGTCAATGATAAAGTCAATCATAAATATATAAACAAATATATTAAAAAGCGATGACTTGAGAACCCTATAATATATTAAAAAGCGATGACTTGAGAACCCTATATTATATTAAAGTAAAGTAATAAAAATAAAAAAACATTTTTGAGTGGAACTTACACATCTAAAATAAAATATTAGTGTATCGTCAGTTTATTTAAATAGTATTTAATATAATATAATAATGTGCAGTCCAAATAAGTGTTATATTCATATGTATTGTGTACGAGTAAGTTTATTAAATGTGTGCATAAATTATGTCGAATAAAGATATGTCGGACTTGGAACAATACGTTTGGTAAGCCTACTCGATAATATATATATTTTTTTCTCTTTAATAGATGCTTTTAATATTGTATGTTAAAGTTTATTTTCTTATTTGTATCAGTAGAATATTTCGAGTGCTAAATTTGAGTATTAGAAACATAACGATAGTATTTCATAATTTAGCTAACTGTTTGTTTGGAAACAAAATAATATTTTCTACCTTACCCTCAATATAGTATTAATTGTTGATTGAGTAAATTGAATGCTAAAAAAAATAACTACACAATTTAAAATCAAATTAATTAGTCGGTGACTGGAAGGGTTATAATATCCTAAATACAGGGAAACCTAGTTAGGAGTTAGGCCGCAGACATGAACCTATACTAATATTTAAGTGACCCGTTTGAGCCAAGTTAATGTTAAAATTATAACATGTTATCAAAATTCTTTTAAATACTTACTGCATTAAAAAAAAACTATTATTGTTTAAATAGTGTACGGCTGTTTATGGTCTGTTGTACTAGTTTAAGCTATGATTATGAGCAAATAAAAAACTTTGTTATTATTATTATTCACATATATATTTCATTTTCTTATACTTAGGTTTTTTATAATATCCATATAAAAGTAATAAAGAAAATAACTATATAAAAATAAAATATTATAAAAAACCTGAATCTAGGGTGCCGCCGGCAGCGGGGCAGGGTCCAAGCTATCGGTGGTTAGGGCTGCAGAGAGAGGAACCTCCTGACGATGCGTGCCGTGTCAAGAAGTACCGCCTTCTGTATCTGGCCCTTGATCCAGCCGTCTAGCGAGAGTCTCTTCAGATGTTGGTCGAGACTCTTAGCTATTAGGCCGTTTGCCGAGACAACTATCGGGACAATGATAGTCAAGTCAACATCCCACATGGCGGTAATCTCGTAAGACAAGTCAAGGTACTTGCTAAGCTTGTCCTTTTCGGCCTTTACGAGGTTCTCGTCATGCGGGATGGTGATGTCGACTAACACTGCCCGCCGCTGGGACCGGTCGACTATCACGATATCAGGCTTATTGGCGACAATAGTCCTGTCCGTGATAATAGATCGGTCCCAATAGAGCAAAGCACGTCCATTTTCAAGAACTGGCGCAGGTGCGTACTTATAGTACGGCACCTCGGACTCCACAAGGCCGTATTGAAGAGCAAGTTGCTGGTGGATGATCCTGGCTACAAGATTATGTCTGTGCAAGTACTCGCCGTTAGCAAGATGAGAACAACCGGAAATGATATGTCTGAGTGACTCTCCGGGACGGCGGCATGCCCGACATAAATAATAAATAATAAATAAATATCTTTATTGGGTTAAACAAAAGTGTAGGTACATTTCAAAATATCTAGTGTATAAAAGTATCTATTTAACAATGGATAGTAAGTACCCTTGTAGAGCTCTGTACCCAGCACTAGGACTATAAAGCCTGTATTGCGGGTTACAGTGACCCTCTCCGGTAAATGCCATTCCTTTATGCATATAAAAATTTGTATTTCTTAGATGTGTAATTAAACATATATAAATTGTTTTTAATCTATGAATATTTGTCTTCTTTCCCTTTCCACATCCCCAACTACACAATAGCAAAGATTTTCTTTCTACTTATATTCTACATACATAAGAGTTATATACCTACATGGTCTTCATACTATATTATGATTATCATACTTTAAAATGAATATAATGCCTGGATTTAGTAAGTGATGTGTAGTAGTAATGTGTGCAGTGAAAAATGTGAGTTACATAATGCTTTAATATTGAATATTTAGTATGTCGACATATGTCGACCGTACCGACCTTCATAATATATTTCCGGTAGTTGTTCGTCTTGATAACTTCGTCTGCAATTGCACAAACAAAACCTTCGGTTTCCCCAAAGAGGTCCCCAAATCGTAGCCAGTTCACCGACGCGAGCAGGTCCACATCGGGTCCTGTTAAGACCCAGCCGTTGAAGGCGCGCACCTTGTTACCTCCTGACTTATGACTAACACTTGTTATTATTATTTACGTTATTTATTTTCTTTCTTAGTTTTAGGTTTTTTTACAATAAAGATATCCAAACAACAATAGAAAAAAATCATTACAAATAAACAATATTATAAAAAAACCTAAATCTAGAGTGCCGCCAGCAGCGGGGCAGGGCCCAAGCTACCGGGGGTTAGGGCTGCAGAGAGAGGAACCTCCTGACGATGCGTGCCGTGTCAAGAAGTACCGCCTTCTGTATCTTATTATTATTATAGTTACCTCTGAGTAAGGATTTTCCAAAATTCACCCCTGAAGGGGATGAAACAGGGGTTCAAAGTTTGTATGGAGAAACAACATTAGATAGTATTTTCTATTCGAAACTTCATACAAAAAAATAAGTAAATACGTGTTTAAGTTTTTTTGAAATTCCTCCCCTAAGAGGGTGAAATGTGTTATTATGACGTAGGTATCCGCTCAGAAGTATTTTCTAAAAATTGCTTCCGGATACGGAAAGGGGACTCAAAGTTTGTATGGCGAAACAAGATGAGATAAAGTACGTGTTGTAGGATTTTTCGAAATGGGGTAGGAAACAAAGTATGAAAATTTGGGTTTTATTATTTATTTTTTTTTATTTTTTATTATATAAATATAATTATATAAATCCCGAATTACCTTAGTTACGTGATAACATGTAAACGGGTGAACCGATTTGGCTAATTAGTATTTGTTGTCTTTAATGATAGAATCGTTTTTACAAAAGAAAAGTTTTAAGTAAATAAAAGAAGTTTTTAACGCGGGCGAAGCCGCGGGGCACTTCTAGTACATATATATCTGTGTTCCACACTCACAGTTTCATACCAAGAAAAGGAACTTCTTGCTAAGTATATGAACAAAATGTATCGGCTAGATGAAAGGGCCGCGTCGTCGACTGATAACATCTATTACAAATTAAAGATATTATGATCTAACCATTACATATTACCTAGCTATATTCATTCTTGGAATCATGGCGTGCATGTTGATTGTACCTAATCTAACAACCTTCAATTCATGGACGTATTAAATGTATTAGGCAGGTAGATACATACCTAACTATAATACCTACCTAGTTATTTATTTAGCTTATTTTAATATGGTATTTGATACCTATATAATATGGTATTTGGTTCCAAACCGTTACATTCGTTATCTCAAAATACGAACTACTTTGAACTAACGCTACGCCGACACTACATATTATTATTATTAATAGCCCTACCTATGTGTCTCATTGTGTGGCAAAGGCCTCCATCCATGACTTCAATCGTATCGCGTTCGTAATACGGTTGAATTTCGTAGTACGAAATTCAAATCTCACCGCGGATTCCGCTTCCGAGATAGCTTACAGAATAGCCCTACAGTATTCGCTATAGGCGTCAAACTCATCTCGCTACACTACATAGATGTTAATTATAATAATACGACCACGAAGAGTCTCGACTAACACCTCCAGAGTAGCTATACAGAGTAGTTGTACAGTATTCACATAGTTATATAGAGACTCGCTAGACGGGGAGGCTCGCTAGATTCCTTGACGTGACACGAATTGTCAGGAGGAGGTTCCTCTCTCTGCAGTCCTAACCACCGGTAGTTTGGGCCCTGCCTTTCTTCCGGTGAAGTGATATTTTAAACAATTAACTGTAGTGTATGGAATGAGTTAATCGATGTTTCCGATATTTTTATTCTTAACGAACTGAACTGATATTTTAAACAATTAACTGTAGTGTATCGAATGAGTTAATGCTATTAGTACTTTCTGTGGTAATCGTTAGTTTTATTAGATAATAAAGTTGTTGTTGTTGTACTATTACTTATGTTGTGTTGTTGTGTAGTGTAAAACTAAAGTTTGTTTTTAAAAATGCTGAGACGGAATATCTCCGGCAATAATATGGATTCATTTCAAGTGTGTGGGTGTCGAAAATGAAAAAAACCAAACCTACTCGAATAATATTAACTAATATTTTTTACCAATAAAATTATCGATATTTTTTTTTATCAGTTAACTGTTAACCATTAAAATGTTTCAACCATTATTGCCATCTTTAGTACCTATGAGGAAATAGGATACGGTTTTTACCTAGCGTGGTTTTAACGTGTCTTTGAAATGTTACGTCAATGTATTAATTACATTTTATAAGATTTTATATCATTATTCATAAAGTTAAAATAAGGGAAAATGTATTAGGTAACACGCCTTATGATATATAAATAATTATAAAAATAAAACTGGCCAAGTGCGAGTCAGCATCGCGTCTCTTATCGCACACTTAGGGAGGGTTCCGTACAATACGAAACATAACAGAGTTTCAACCTCATATATTTGATTAATTGATATTACCAAGAATATTTGGTTTGGTCGCGATCTAGAAAGACGGGGCTCGTTTACTAGCGCCATCTATGTCATTTTGCCGAAACTAATTAGATAGATGGCGTTTAAAAACACGTTCTTTTTATGGGGACCCCCTTCAATTTTTAACTTTATTTTGTTTTTAGTATTTGTTGTTCTAGCGGCAACAGAAATACACCATCTATGAAAATTTCAACTGTCTAACTATCACGGTTAACGAGCTATAGCCTGGTGACAGACGGACAGACAGACAGACAGACAGACGGACAGTCAGACAGACGGACACCGGAGTCTTAGTAATAGGGTCCCGTTTTACCCTTTGGGTACGGAACCCTAAAAAGTTCTACTTACGGGCACAGAATACTTAATAGTACTACGTAATACGGGGTTCTATAGTAAATGATGTCCCTAGGACGATGGATTACAATCCATCGTGATGTCCCTTGCTCTTATGCAATTTAGATTTTATTATTATCTATGTTTCGGTGGACGTCATTCGGGAGTATTGTGTCATACCTACACATGCTATCTGTGTATTTTTCGTTTCTCTATCTTTGATCATTATTGCGATCTTAGATAAATATCTGCAGGCTGCTTGCAAAAATGTCTTTACGACATATTATTAACAGATTAGGTACCTACTATGAATGCAACAATGATCAGACAGACTTACCTATCTACCTGACATGAGGCCAAACAGTGCTTGCAAATGTGTCAACATCATCATCATAAGCCTTATCAGTCCACTGCTGGACGTAGGCCTCTCCCAAGATGCGCCACTGAGCCCGATCTTCGGCTCTTCTTTTCCAGTCACTGCCCACCGCTTTGCGTATGTCGTCGCTCCACATGGTTACAGGACGTCCTACGCTACGTTTGCCGATTTACGGTCTCCACTATAGGACAAGTCTACCCCAACGGTTATCAGTCCTGCGGCAGATATGACCAGCCCACTGCCACTTCAGTTTACTAATCCGATGAGCTATGTTGATAACTTTAGTTCTATGGCGAATTACTTCGTTCCGGATTCGATCCCACAGAGAAATACCGAGCATAGCTCTCTCCATAGCTCGCTGAGCGACTTTAAATTGGTGAACCAGTCGAACTGTGAGTGTCCACGTCTCGGTTCCGTATGTCATCACAGGTAGGACTCTTAAAGTCTTTTGTCCTTAGACACTGCGGTATAGACGACGAGAAGACTTGACGAAATTTTTCCGAATGCAGCCAAACATAGTTGAATTATTAAGAATTTAAATGTTAAATGAAAATTTAAATCAAATATTATGTTTCTTTGAAGTGTTTCACACTTTATATTTTTGTAAATTGTTAAACACAATCCAAAATTTCATCGTATGCTTGCGGGTTCAAGTCCCGTCGGTACGATGAAATTTTGGATTGTGTTTAACAATTTACGAAAATTTAAATGTTTAATGAAAATTAGAATATAAACCGAAATCAATGTTAATAACTATTAATTATAACTAATAATGCCAAAATAAATCAAAGTTAATGTATGAATGGGATGAAATGAGGCGAGTGACAATATAGAAAAGCAAATCAATTATAAAAGAAAATGATAACAACAAAAGTTCAATAAAAAAAAATCTAAGTTAAATTTAAAAAAAAAACGAATTTATCACAACATTATTAATAAAAACAGTATTTTTCAAAAAAATGAGGTCTAGGTTCCTTCAACTAACATTTTGAAAATTATGTTGGAATGTAAGAAAGTAAAAAAAAAGTAAACTGACTGACAACCCTATTTAAAATTATTAATTAATTATAATTTTTTAAACAAAATTGTTAATATTATTTAATTATTATAAAGAACATGATATCAATATTATCATCATGGTAGTCCGGCCCCTTTGCACAATCTTCCACGAAATACTAGATCCCCATATAATGTTGATATAATATAAGTTGGTGAAAAACAATCTAGTTCAACTTTATTTTAATTCAAATGTCAAGTAACTTTTCTTATAAACTCTATAAAATTATAACTCATTGTCATAATATAATAAATTTTAACTTAATATAACATATTAAGTTAAAATTTATTAAGAAAATTTTCACCAACCTTAATGAGTATGTGTTAAAATAAGTCAATGGTAAAAAATGAGAGTGGCACGGTCCTATTACACCCGTGCTCGGTCGAATTTATTCAAGTAACTTTAATTTTTATTCGTCATTATTCGTTATTAGATAATCTTTACTTCTACGTACATGAAATATGGTTCAAACTAAAAAAAATACATTAAAAAATAATGAACACACCATAATACGGAGTCTCAATAATTCAAACAATACAAATTCATCTAATCTTTATTCAATAAAACACCTTTATTATTAAAAATAATCTTTTAAACATCTTATGTAAACTCTACCTTATTTAATTCAACCTCATAAGTAGGACCTTCCTTCTATTTTGTCATCTTCATATTGGCAGCAGCCAAATTTCCTTAACTTCATCTTTGGTGCTTGAATAAGAAGAAGAAGGTGCTTGAAAGGGATATCAAGTAAGCAAATTCCAAGTGCGAGTCGGGTTCGCAACTAAGGTTCCGTACATCATGATATATTAAATAATAAACTTTTATCACCACAATACTCAGGTTATATTTAGGATATAGGATACGTGTCGTAGATGTACCATCACGTACAGTTGTGCGTATCCAGTTTCAAAACATTTTCGGTTGCAAGTGTTGATTATTTTTCTAACCAAACAGAAGAGCCAAAACAAAAAAAAAAAATCTTACCAATCAGAAGAGCCAAAACCAAAATCAAAACATAATTTTTGGCTTTGTCCCTTCTTGTCATTGGTCAACAATGTCAACATAGACAGAAGCAAGATGCCAATTCAATAAGAGTGCACAGGAAATTATTCCTGAAGGTGGATACGCACAAATGAAGGCGATTGTACAAAGGTTTTGACTAACCAAATTCCATGATTTTCCAACATTAGGTACCTACATATTTTGTCGCTGTTGTTTACTTCCCTCTGAAAACCGAAAATAAATATTAGTAATATCCAAAATAATGTACATTTTAAAAAAAACGATTTGATTCAAATGTATACAAAATGAGATGGGACGACCGTGGTCTTTTAGAATTTAGAATAAACTGGCCAAGTGCAAGTCGGACTCGCACTCGTAGGGTTCCGTAACACAGTTAAGTATTCCATAACTATGATTTTTCGCAGCTACAAAATTAACTTTGTTTTTCATAGTGTTTGTATGAATAGTATAATAGTTGTGTTTGTATGAATTCATAGTGTTTGTATGAAAAACAAAGTTATCTTTGCGGTCGCCATATCTCAAAAACTGCTGACTGTATCTCGTTCAAACCAATTTTCGTTGTTAGTTTTTATTGAGATCTACAGCATATATTTTTTTTAGATTTTTCACTCCCATACTTTAAAAGTTAGAGGGGGGGGGGGGGGGGGGACACACATTTTACCACTTTAGACGCGCCTATCTTTCAAATGATTGACTTTGAGAAAAAATGATTTTAGGAACCTCAATGTCATTTTTGAAGACCTATCCATAAACATCCCACACGTATAGGTTTAAAGAAAAAAATTTTTTTTGTTTCATTTCCTAGTATGGGTTGCCCCCCCTTAAACTTTTATATTTTTTATTTTTGTATTAAAGTCGAAAAGCGGTTTACAGAATACATCTACCTACCAAGTTTCAATTCTGTAGTCCTAACAGTTTCGGAATAAAATGGCTGTGACATACGGACGGACAGACAGACAGACAGACAGACATGACGAATCTATAAGGGTTCCGTTTTTTGCCATTCGGCTACGAAACCCTAAAAAGGTGTGGGTTCAGCACAGTTGGCGCCAATTGTAACGTAACGGAGCGCCTACCTCTCGCTACGAGTATAGAGGGAACCTAGATGATAAAATATGAACACGGGTTATTGCATTTATAGATATATTGACTCTACAATACTCTACAATATTTAACTTTACCCCAATATTTATTGTTCGACACTGATCTTCGGGCCCATTATATCCTGGTAGTGAAGCCAGCAAGAAAGCATCTCACAGTGGCCTTGTATAAGCACATCCTGCTCGACTTCGTCTTATCAGTGACGTCGGAAATCTTTCAAGCCCTATTAATTAATATTGGCTTGTTTAACTTCTTCAGTGGTCGTATTCGATTTTCCTACCCTTACTTAGGCGTCTATTATGCTGTTTGGAAAAACGACGTTTTCCAAACTGCGAACAGCTTCCTCGGTAAAATTATCTGTTGAAAACTTGCTCTTTATGTTATTTACTACGTCACCCATTTTAATTATTCAGCTACTAAATACTTTTTTATTTTTTACTTTAAAACAGTAAATTTTCGATTCTGTTTTTATGCAGGAATCTGACTGTCCTTTTTCCGTCCTCATTTTTAATTTTTTTATCGTTCCGTCATAAAGAAACATTAATCGTTTCAATACCAAAGAGTATATGAATGATGTGAAAATTAAATAGGTGGTTCAAGATATGCCACAGGATATGACGTCCCCCTGTCTCACTCCTCGACGCAGGTGGACATGTTTAGTTCGCTGGTCCTGTACTTGTACAGTCATCGTTGCGGTATTATACAGACATCTCACCACTTCGATGTACGTTCCTATGTTGATGTATATTGATTTGTAATGTAGCCAATACAGATAGTTATAAATAAAATATCCAACTGAAATATTTAACTGTAATATTTAACCGAAACATTCAACTGAAATATTCAACCAAAACATTCAACATAAATATCTAACTGAAATATTAAAGTGAAACGATTTGGGAGCGACGGAGTCGGCAGTCGCAGCGTCGTCGAGTGAAGGCAGCGACGCAGCAAGTCGGCGCCTGCACCAGGGACAACGACCCGCGATGCTCTGCCACCCACTGCACCCGTACACACCACGAGCTCCACTCCCAGCCACTGAAATATTTAACAGAAATATTTAACCGAAATATTTAACCGAAATATTTAACTGAAACATTTAACTAAAATACTTTAACCGAATATTTAACTGAAATGTTTAACTGAAATGTCTAACTGAAATGTTTTAACTGAAATATCCAACCGAATATTTAACCGAAATATTAAACCGAAATACCGAACCGAAATGTTTTAGGCGCGATAAGTCCCGTATTTAAATATTTATAACTGGATATTTCGGTTTAATATTTCGGTTAAATATTCGGTTGGATATTTCAGTTAAAACATTTCAGTTAGACATTTCAGTTAAACATTTCAGTTAAATATTCGGTTAAAGTATTTTAGTTAAATGTTTCAGTTAAATATTTCGGTTAAATATTTCGGTTAAATATTTCTGTTAAATATTTCAGTGGCTGGGAGTGGAGCTCGTGGTGTGTACGGGTGCAGTGGGTGGCAGAGCATCGCGGGTCGTTGTCCCTGGTGCAGGCGCCGACTTGCTGCGTCGCTGCCTTCACTCGACGACGCTGCGACTGCCGACTCCGTCGCTCCCAAATCGTTTCACTTTAATATTTCAGTTAGATATTTATGTTGAATGTTTTGGTTGAATATTTCAGTTGAATGTTTCGGTTAAATATTACAGTTAAATATTTCAGTTGGATATTTTATTTATAACTATGTGTTCAAATCGCGAAAGTTTAAAGTTTACAATAGCCAATACAGGTACTGAGAAGCGAAAAAGTCTGTGGATGGGTTGCAGCTGGCATGCGTGCTGTTGTCTGCGTTGTTCCTGTGGAGCGGCGCGTGCGAGGGCGCGCCGGCGCTGGGCTCGGCGGCGGCGGCCGCGGCGCTCGTCACCGCGGTCACACTGGCGGCGCTGGTGGCGGCGCGCGCGCTGCATCTCTCTGCCTGTGCACCACTGTCTTTCTTCTACACGGTGCGTTGTCTTAACACTGCCACGGTTTATACTGCACTACAAAAGTAAGATTAACCATGGTTTACCTAATCTTATGGTACACTGCCTAACGCTTGTCTTCCCGTTGCGACGTGTCGCATCCAAGAAGATTTTTTTTTGTATTATGTAGATAAAAACAAACTGGGCCACTGGGCCGACCAGGTTGTTAGATATACACCTACCTACTCGTATTATGTATATATATACCTACCTCATCAAACCGACATGATGCTCAATGTGGTAACGGTAGATTACATGTTAATACGTTTATGTGTTCACCAGAATCAAAGAGCTAACGCAATTTCAAAATGTATGCGAAATCTTGATTTCTTCTTAACTACATCAAAGGCTTGGTTCGCAATAAGGCAATAAGCTCATCAAAAGTTAGAGTAGCGTGTAGACACTGTAGATCAGCTGTAGACATTCAGCTGTCGGTCGTGTCAATCAATGTGTCAATAAATTGTGTTAATAAATGTGTCAAAAGTGTCGTTCAATGTCACACTTTGAGTAGGTATCTACAATCTACAAGTATGACAAATCAGGTTGCCGCTAAACGCGCCTCTAACACTTTCAGTTCGGAAAAAGTTCGTCACTAGCTTGCGTCGCCGTAACTCTGTTAGCTCACAATCTATACAATATGTAAAAACTTCACAAGTCATTGGATATGATGTGAGTGTTATAAGCCTAAGATGTTTAACGTAGTGATAGTGAGTGATCGTGTGTCGCAGGAGGTGGTGAGCGTGTCGAGCGGTGGCGCGGCGCTGCTGGTGGCGGGCGCGCTCAGTCTCGCGCTGTGTGGACACTTCGTGCACGGGGTCAGTATATTCAGTACTTTGTGCTCACACTGTGTGCTACCTACATGTCGAACCTGTACCGACTTGCGACCTTATTTCGGGTGAATGTGTATATATAAGTTTCAACATTGTGTCCTTTTTTTAGACGCTCGCGATCGTGACAGCATGCGCACTGTTGAGGTGTGCGGCGGCCGTCTACTCGGCAGCCATGCGTCGGTGGGACGCGGCCGCGCTCGCCCCGCGCGCGCCCCCGCCCCCGCCGCCCGCCGACCACGATGTCTGACGCCGACGAATGCAACCGAAGGCATCGGCCGATGAACATCGTCGTTATCGAGCTGACGCTCACTCGGCCGTCTTTTTATTGTTTCCGTCGTATCTGTAATTAAAGGAAGCTGAACGACTTCGACGACATAGTGTGGAGAACTGAAAACATAATAGTAATACAGGATACAGGTACATGGCAAGCTAGCTGGCAATAGTTGGAAACAAAGAGCTAAAGATCGAGCTGATGATAATGATGATATAGG
This sequence comes from Cabera pusaria, assembly GCA_954871355.1. Classification (NCBI taxonomy): domain Eukaryota; kingdom Metazoa; phylum Arthropoda; class Insecta; order Lepidoptera; family Geometridae; genus Cabera; species Cabera pusaria. The sequence continues at coordinate 25,360,844 of OX940902.1, forward strand.
CACATATGTAACAAGGAACGCTGCATTACCTCACTACATTATTGCACTAGTAGATTGATGTTGTGCGCGAATGATTAGATACGTTTTTCTGTTCGTTTTGTGATCTTGTTGAGCTTCAACGTATTCTTTTTAAATTCAGTGTTGTCAAGCGCTTGACCACTATCTTATGTAATGTAAAATATAGAACGCTTGCTTCAATATACCTACCTACTAACTCGCGAATTGAAGACTCCATCTATGTAAATAAAATATTTTAGATTATGAGTAAAATAATTTATATATTTTTTAGTCTAAAATGATATATTATTACAGAGTGGTAGCGGCCGTATGATTATTTTATAGCCTACTGCTGTATAGTGGCCGGGACTTGCACACGGCTGCACCGACTGAACCACACAATAACTCTACCTATCTTTCTAGCTCTGTCGGTGCCAGAAAGCGGTTTAAAATACGATAGTAAATGGTGACGATAACAGCTCGTAAAAACAAATGTCATACAGGTCACACATTAATTCACATAAAGATCCCTATCTTCTGTTCTAATAGAGAGTGTGCAACGCAACAGGTAATAATATAATATTATGCATAACGTATATGTACGTGCTCGTACCTCCCAGGCAAGCTCGTAGACTTGTGTGCAGCTACAGGCAGTGCCGACACAACGCTTTGTTAGATCCCGTGCCTGCGAGCCGTCACTAGCGCTAATGAGGTCACAGCTGTGCACACACCACTGCCTCTGGGTAAAGGGCCCCGCACAAACGTGCCTCTACCTCTGTGCCTCTGCTAGATATTACACCTAGGATACAGGTGATCGCATCTACACGACATTACAGTGACTCAAACTCATCGTTCTCTGAGCTAGTTACTTGTGCTGAGATTATTAACAGTATTCTCCGAAGCTACCCTACGCTCTTGTAGTGAACCCCATACCCTCGATAGATTAACATTCCGTGCGTTGAATGGAATTCAAGACAGTTCAATTCAAAACAAACGCGCACACGATGCCCTATCCCCAATATAATCAGCCACCCATTTGAAATTTGAAAAGTTAAATTCCCACCCGCAGCCGTGGACTCGACAGCTAAAGGCAAAAATTGTTGGCGGGAATTTGCAAAGTTTATAATTGACTCGATCCAGCGCGAGCGACCCCAATAACAGACAGGTACCGATGCCCTTCCGGGTCCCTATGTTGCTGACGGCAGGTGGGTACCTATATCCCGCGGGAACTTGATCTTTCCACTCCGTGATGCTGTGGTGATGCGCTCTGTTTAACTTTAATAAAGCTCTAGCTCTGTGTTTCGGTAAGTAGTTCCTACCTACTCTCGGCATCGGATGAAGCTGCTCTATTTATTACAAACGAAAATAAGAGTCAAAGTAAGTCTGCATATCTGTTTGGTAGTGCTGCCTTATTCACTTATTGATTGTCATGCTACGACCGACGAGAGAGCAGCTCAAAGCATAGTATAGGCCCACATTTGTAGCATACACGTATTGATACGTACAAATGTGTCACGCAACACGTTTGCGGAGTTTCGCAGGCCGACAATGAACCCAAACTAGCAAACGTTATGTTGGGTCCAGGCGTGATCACGTCACGTACCTGCAAAGCTTATTTTGTTGAACCCTCTACCTATGAAAACCTATGAAAATGGCAACGTTTGAGCCGTATTAGCACGCACACAGTTGGAATTACCTGAGGGTCGTAGCAAATAACATTATCGTTTGCATGCTTTGAATACATCGCCAGCCGTGACGGCCTTTGTGTCGTCATTGTGGGAACAGTCGACATCTTTGTCAGCCGCTGTATTACCTAGCCAGATCAGCAACCACCGTGTGTAACGGGTGTGTATGTGCTCGTAGATGGACACATTCACAACCTGCAGGACGTATATGCTTAGAAGAGCCACGATTACCACGAATCTGAATTTTGATGTAAAATAACGTTGGAAATTGTATTTCTTTGCCTGAATTGAAACTTGTTTGAAAATATGTCTCAAAGGATTAGGGGAAAATAGAAGAAGAAAATATATTGATGAAATATATTTTAGTTAGGCAGACGTCCGCTCAGCCATGTGCGAGTATATATAATATCTATAATTAGACTCTATTTATTCAATCTAGGCTGTATGTTGTATCTTGAATATATACTTAATTGACTTGACTGCCGCGTGGCTTTCCATTCATTTCGTCATGAGTTTGAATAATGACCACCAGAGCAAGATGGATGTTCGGCAGCGACCGAGCTCTCCAACGGGATTATGAGATTAATTAATCATAAAATTTTCACCACCATCTTAAAGTTCAGACTTTTAAATCCTGAAATCTAGGTCTCGTTACATAAGTATTTTCCGCAATTTTAATTCAGAATTACATGAGCCCACAAATGTATATCTGTGCTTGAAATTGGGTTGTGATATCGCTTCGAATATTAATTATTTTAATGATCGATAGTCTTCAACGACGGAAATTACCTTGCCGCCTCGGGCAACATCTATCCCCAATGTTTTTCTTATACGAAAATAAAGGTGACCAAATAAATCGGATAAATCAACATTATAAACATTTATAAAGGTTATATTAACTCAGCGTCCTGTATTAATCCAGCATTTACCCTTTATTGTAATAATCCTAATAGTATCGTCATAATTTAACAGGCACTTAAATACAAAGACGTCGTCGTCGCAGCAACTATAGTTCTTTTGTATAATATTTGTGGAGGTGATGAAATCAAGTGACAATAATGGAACCGGCTGCGACCGCGCCGAATATAAAGTGGCTTATTACAACACACGACACCACCTGTGTTGGACACCGATGCGGATGCCAGATATTGCGCTTCGCAAACTTTTGCGATCGTACCTCAATCGTTTGCTTTTTGATTCGGTGTCGCTGGTCGCTGAACACTACTTGATACAAGAATACTAGGTGTGAGCTGAAATATATTCTGGTCTCTTTATTTGCCTGCTACTGAGTCTAAAACTTTCAGTTCTATCGCGACATAAGGACAAGTCCACACCAACGGTTATCAGTCCTGCGGCAGATATGACCAGCCCACTGCCATTTCAGCTTGCTAATCCGTTGAGCTATGTCGATAACTTTAGTTCCCTGGCGAATTGTTTCGTTCCGGATTCGATCCCGCAGAGAAATACCGAGCATAGCTCTCTACATAGCTCGCTGAGCGACTTTAAACTGGACCAGTCGGACTGTGAGTGTTCACGTCTAGGCTCCGTATGTCATTACAGGTAGGACGCACTGGTTAAAGACTTTTGTCTTTAGACACTGCGGTATAGGCGACGAGAAGACTCGACGGAGTTTTCCGAATGCTACCCAGCCCAGCTGAATTCTTCTCTGGAGTTCCTTCTTGAGGTTATGTTTGCCCTACCCTAGGTAAACATACTTATTGACAACTTCGAGTGGGATTCCATCTATGGCAATCGGTTCCGGAACAACCGGAACGAAACACAAACCGGACGTGTCAAGTGGCTTTGTAAATTTGCAGGTTACAAATACCATAGCTTCAAACGTGCTCGTATTTATGAAAAATACCTACGTGGTACTGACCTTGTAAGTTTTAGGGCTGTAACGTTTGTGTGGTGTACGTGTGTGAGGTCCGGCGTCCGTCGCGTGGGCTGCGCTGAATGTCCGTCACCAACTTTCATATGAAATTTGTTCCGCAAGCCCCGCGCTCTTTGTTGGAACTAATTTGGAGTTTGATGACCCACGGAGGGGCGCCGTCGACCGCGGCCTATTTATAAACGAGGGAGACCGTTGCTGTGGGACGCGACGTGTGCTGACACATTAGCGGCGTCCCACATATACGGGACCTCACGACCAGCGGGTGCGGCAGCGGATGCGGCAGAAACCCTCAAACGGAGGAAATATGCTGCCACTGGTGATGGCTACATTTTTCTTCCGTTTGGGGTCGAAACAATGGGTCCGTGGGGTCGAGATGTGCGAGATTTTATAAAGGAGCTGTCCAAACGATTAACAGACGTCCATGATCAAAGAGCTGGCGCTTACCTCAGCCAACGGATTAGCCTAGCAATTCAACGAGGTAACGTCGCTAGCTTTTTGGGAACGTTACCGGCAGACAGCTGCGACCTAGGTTCTGTTTTGTATTTATAACATTTTACTTATTTATATCAGTTAAATTGTTTTTATTTTAATTTAGTTTTAAGTTGTATGTATGTACTATTTGTAAATATTGTTTTGTATGGAAATAAAATAAAAACTTTGATGAAAAAAGACAGTTAAATTGCACAACATTTACTCGTTCCGTTTTGTATGTGATACACCAGACACAAAGATTCCAGTATTATATATGTACATGTAATCAATCCAATCAATCAAACCAATATTAATATTATAATAAATAAATTATTGTGTGTATAAAAATGAATTTGATTTAATTTAAAACAGCCGGATCAGTTACGTGAACGCTGTACAGATTATTTGTCCTTCTCCATGTTTCCGCACCACAGGGGAGCGTTCTCTAACATCCCTACACTTGTAGGGCTCATGGAAAAAGTTGGACGATTCAATATTTGTAATTGAGAAGACAATTGAAACGACTCTTATCCCCGGGGCGGTAACCGGTGTTGTAACTTGTTCGGGAACCACTCCGAACAATACACCCTTTAAATTTTATGTCTCAAGGACCAGAGGTTTAGGCGGTGCGTTGATAAATTACTCAGACAAATGGGTGGGTGATGACTTTGGAAAAATGTGATACACGTGTCTCATTATTTTAATTGATGAGTATGTGTTCCAATTTTCGAGACATTCGATTCAGAGAGTAAAAAGTTTCACACGAAATGTACATGTCCATTACACCCGCGGTGGAATTAAAGAAAACCCTTTCTTTTCTTGCTATTACAAATAAATTATATAATTAAGTATCACATGAATAATATGACAGCAGAACACGTCACGCTGCCCTGGGAAATACCGGCGCGAGGCGGGAACGCTACTCGGGAGCTTAGTATCCAATTACATTTTATTAGTTCATCTCCACTCGCTGAGCAAATAATTGGAGATTGCGATACCGGGTACTGTCCGAGCACAGCCGCCGGCAAACACGAGGCTCACGGCCGTCGGTACACCTGCGCACGCCAGCGACTACTTAGTTCGAGAGTTGTTATTGCTGTTGCGACATATCGCAGTAGGATCGTCTTGTAATTTGGCCCTTTCTTTGTTCACGTGGAGTATAAATTCGAAAATGAAATGTATAAACTTTCACCTTCCGTCTGATATAAATAAGATCTCGTAGCACGAAGCATTCCGTTCTATCTGTGTATTCGGTTATGGTGGCAAGCTGTCTCCATTTAGGATGTAGGAATCTGCCATGAAAAGAAGCAAAGCGAATAGTCACGTTGCTTCTAAAAATAGTTGTTTCTTATAAATAAAAATATATTGATTCTATAAATAGTTTTAATAAACTAAATGCTAGCAAAATCTCACGACAACACTACAGCAATAAAAATATTTACCCATTGTTTAGTCCGGGACAGCCCAGAGTGTTGTTTATCCATGAGCCTCGCGATTGATACGTAGAATGTGCGGTTTCATTAAAGCGGAGATATTGTGCCGGCGACCGCTTGTTGCAATTTAATTCTGCTCGTTAAAAACGGTTCACTCGTGTTACATTATTTAAAAACCATGTGTTCGCAACGATGTCGTCAGCCTTTAACCTCGTGGCAGAATGTAGTGTCGCTGCACGCGGTGGTTGTTACTCTCACACTTCGAGATGTTTCTTGTTTGTTCGTAGCCTTAGCATCGTAGCACAACAAAGCGTAGCACCACCTGAATCGTACATTTTGTGAAACGTCGTAGCACAACGTAGCACGGTAGTAACAAGTTTCTACGAGTCTCTACGAGCGGCCCAGTCATATTATTTATATACGCATTTGGAGGCAGAATAAATCAGAATGATTTTTCACTATATTCTATCAAATTTGGAAGTATCATATAACATATTTGTATAATACCTATACTATTCACCCGGCTCGCAGCTCAGAGCCGGAACCAACGTTTACAGAAATCATTGACGGCTAATTATTTCATGGTAATTAATTATTTAATTACACATTGCTGCATAAATTAATTAATTAAATAACTCAACTGTATTAATTTGTTTTATCGGAAACGAATTTTAATTGAATGTTTCGTAACGTTAATGATACAGCGTTTTTAGAAAATTGTCCTACGAAAAATACTTCGCATAATAAAATAAAAAATATTGTGGCCTGTAGATGATCTAGTTAATGTTTTGTTTTTATGCGAACAGACTATCTCATGTGATCTAAAGTGGTCATCGATGGTACCTTGCTTACAATCTGGAAGTGGCAGACGGCAGTGACACAGGAGACATGGCTCTGACGGCTGCAAGTTGTCTAGTCAACATAATACAACTGTCTCAAGGTTCTGCTGAACTGACTAGCACCGGGCATTATACAAACCTGACTGATGACGTGTGTTTATTCCGTGGGTGGTTCTGAGGGTACGGGGAGGGGGGGGGGGTGCCGGGTAGGTTAAGGAAAGGTCTTCGAATGTAGGTGGGTTGATAATCCATCTGATAACAAATTAATCTTCTCATTGGTGACAACATAAGATAAAATAATAAATTGTTAGTTTGCTCGCTAATATTTAACTCCAAATGCTTAGAAAATAATACGGTCTGTGTCTAAAACAATCAATATTACACCATTCTAAACTTGCCTTAAGTTACGCGACTGTGATACCAGATGGCGCCACAGGAAAAATTAGCACGCGCAAGCGTTTCATTCGTAAAACTGAGGTGTCTTTCAATGAGTACAATAAAGTTGATATTATTTACAGTACAGTGTGTGTTTCCTTATAAGTGCGAAGAGAAGTGAACCCTATTAACATCTGGTGCCGAAACCCGAGGACAATCGTGAGTAAAGTGAAGTGACCATAAGTGAAAAAATTACAAGTGTTAAAAAGTGCAAAAGACTTAGTAAATTCCGAGTAGTGTTTCGAGTAAAATATTACAAGTTCAGTTCTAAAGACTTAGAAAAATTTCGTTCAAGTTTAAGATTGAAAAATATTACAAGTTCCTAAAAAGACTTAGAAAAATCGTGCTTTATTTGTGGACTTTGTTAGTTTTGTGACTCGAGAACATAGCCGATTCACGGTACAATCTGGACTTAGAAAATATTGAGTTAATGTGGGGATTGTCGGAAATTTAATTTTGTCGTCTAAATACAACATAGAAAATGACTGATAAAATTAAATCATTAATTAGAAAGCAAGAAGATTTATATGACCGTTTGAGTAAGGCTCATACCAACTACAAGAAGTCACCAAAAGATAGACTTACGTTTACATACATCGAGACAAAAACGGAGAGTTTAGATAAGCTCTGGGAATTATTTTTAGATGGTCATAATGAGATCGCCGCCGCTATAGACAAGTCTGATAAAGCTAAGCTCGCCTATTTTGAGGAGGATGTTTATACACAATCTGAGGATATTTATTCAGACTATAAAACCAAACTTAGAGATGATTTACGAGCACGTCAACAAACTTCAGAAGTACCTTCTGGTTCCGCTACTGCGCGTGGCACTGCAAGCTATGACGTTAAGTTACCACGTATCAATTTGCCTCAATTCTCTGGCAGCTATGAACAATGGCAGAATTTTTATGATATGTTTGATTCTCTAATTAATCAAAATAATAGCTTGAGCGCAGTCCATAAATTACATTATCTAAAGAGCTGCTTATCAGGAGAGGCAGAAACCTTGTTAAAGAACCTATCTACTACAGAGTTAAATTATACTGAAGCCTGGAATCAACTCATTCGCCGCTACAATAATAAGCGATATAACGCCAACGAGATTATGAAGCGCTTATTCTCACAAAAGAACATTACGAGCGAGTCACCCAACGCTATCAAGCAACTTCTCGACACCACTTCTGCGTGCTTAAAATCTTTGAACAATATTCACATTGAAACGGGATCCTGGGACGCAATCATCAATTACCTAATAGTGTCGAAATTAGATCCCGAGTCACGGAAGTTGTGGGAGCTTGAAGTGGGTAGAGCAGAGTCTAGTGAGATTTCAGACAACTTACCAACGTGGGAGCAGCTTAAGAAATTCCTAGAAATGAGATTCAGAGCATTAGAGATGCTAGAGCCAGTTAGCAACAACAAATTCACACCAAAACCATCACAAACTCCAACAGCTAATAATACTAAACCACCTGTGAAACAGAGATCGTTTCATTCATCTGTACAAGAAGAGAAAAAGACGAGCTATACTTGTGAGATGTGTTCTGGACAACACACTCTGTACCAGTGCAAGCGATTCGCAACACTGTCCCCTGAGAAGAGATCTGAGTACATACAAACAAAGGGACTGTGTTTCAATTGCTTATCTACAACACACGCCGTGAAAAATTGTCACATATCAACATGTTGTCGTAAATGTGGCAAGAGACACCATACGCTACTGCATTTTGAGAGAGTTTCTTACCAAAATTCAACTACTGCTGAATTATCGAGTCCTGAGAAATCTTCTACTGAAGAACCGCAAACGAGCAAGCAATATGAGCCAAAGGTTGTTGCTCATTTTGCCAAAGAGAGTCACCAAAGTAGAGTTATACTGGCTACGGCGATGATCAAAATCAAATCGTCTACTGGCTATTCACAAACCGTCCGAGCTCTGATCGACCAAGGATCGGAAGCCTCATTCATGAGCGAAGCTACTGCACAATCGTTACAGCTAAAGAGAGAAGCTATCAATGGAATTGTATCTGGAATCGGTGAAGGAGAAACAAGAACAAAAAATATGGTTTCCTTTACATTGGAGTCACTTCAAAATCCTACTTTCTCCGTTCCCGTTGAGGCGTTTGTTTTGAAGAAATTGACATCATACTTACCATCCAGAGACACATCAATACCTAACTGGCCTGAAATAAAAAACTTACCTTTAGCTGATCCAACGTACATGACACCTGGAAAAATTGATGTTATACTAGGAGTTGAAGTTCATGGTGAAATATTACTGGAGGGTCTTCTGAAGCATCCATCGATGAGAGGACCAGTTGCACAAAATACTCATCTGGGATGGATATTATCTGGAAAAATAAGCAATAAATTAATGGACGAACGCGAACGTAAAGTTATTAGCATGCACATACAAATTAAGGAAGATCAACTTCTGAAACAATTTTGGGAGATAGAAAGGGAGCCAGATTGTATAAGAAAGAGAATGACAAAAGAGGAGATAAGATGTGAGGAAATCTACGAAGAAACTACATCTAGAGATAGTGAAGGTCGATACACAGTGAGGCTACCATTCAAGAGTCCGAATCCGGAGTGTTTACATGGCCACTCCGAAGAGATAGCCCTGAAGAGGTTTAAATCGTTAGAGAAGAGATTACAAAAAGATGAGAAATTACATGCGGAGTATAAAAATGTGATAGAAGACTATATAGATCAAAATCACATGATTCATATTACTGACGAGGAGCAGTTGAGAGATCCTTACGTTGTCTATCTGCCTCACCACGCAGTGGTTAGAAACGATAAGGAGACTACCAAAGTGAGAATAGTGTTTGACGCATCGTGCAAAGGAGTAAATAATGTCTCATTAAACGACAATCTACTCGTCGGCCCGAAGCTTCAAGATGATTTACGCCATATACTTATGAGATGGAGATGCTATGAGATTTGTATCGTGGCGGATCTAGTGAAAATGTATCGTCAAGTTCGAGTTGACGACCGAGACACTGATTTCCAGAGAATTTTGTGGAGATCCAACCCAAATGAACCATATCAGCACTACAAATTATTGAGACTTACCTTCGGAACATCGTGTGCGCCATATTTGGCCGTGAAGTCTCTGCAACAGTTGGCCAAAGATGAGCAACAGATGTATCCACTTGCAGCACAAATTACACTGCAAGATTATTATATGGACGACTTACTTACGGGTTGCGAAACTACTCAGCAGGCTATTGAGATCTACGAACAAATGAACAAACTTATGAAAGAGGGTGGGTTCGAACTGCAAAAATGGTTCAGTAACAGCCACGAATTGCTTAAACATATCCAAGAGGAAAATCAAAGATCCAGTCAATCGGTGGTGTTTAAGTCCGGTGACAATATCAAAGTGCTTGGTATATCCTGGAATAAAACGAGCGATCAGTTTGAGTATCAATTCAATGTACCTGAAAGCAACAACCTAAGTGAAGACGACGTTACAAAACGAATGGTTCTATCGGAGATAGCTCGCCTTTATGATCCTATGGGCTGGATAGCACCTAAAATTGTGACCGCGAAAATCTTCATACAAAAACTATGGAAGTCAAAACTGTCGTGGGATGACAAACTTTCGCCAGAACTCCTACTGGAATGGCAAAGATTTAGATTGGATCTTCAAGGCATACACAATCTAGTTATACCAAGATGGCTACATTGTAAGAGAGATGACTGTATAGAACTGCACGCATTCGCCGATGCATCCCAAGCGGCATATGCAGCAGCAGTCTACATAAAATCGACGAGACCGGATGGCATCATCGCTGTAAATCTTATAACAGCTAAGACTAAGGTAGCGCCGGTAGAAAAAGAGATTTCTATTCCTCGCATGGAACTGTGTGCTGCTTTACTAGCTACAAAACTTGTCTACGAAGTATCTCAAGTTATGGGGATACCTAAGAGCAACATATACGCATGGTCTGACAGTACCGTCGTTTTAGCATGGATAGCAGGAGAGCCGAGCCGATGGACAACTTTTGTATCGAACAGAATATCCGAGATTCTCACCATGTTGGATCGAGATCAATGGAGACACGTCAGTACAGATCAAAACCCAGCCGATATTGGCTCAAGAGGACTTTCCATTCGCGAACTGATAAAACATGATCTGTGGTGGCATGGCCCAACTTGGTTACAGAGAGATAATTTTCAACAGAGAGAGAGGAAACAATTTGAGACAACCGAAGAGACACGAGCTGTGAAAACGCTAAGTACTACCGTAAATATAAATGAAGAGTTTATATGGAACAGATTTTCAAATTTACCTAAAATGCTTAGAGTCCTTGCTTACTGCAAAAGGTTTTCAAATCTAAAACTACCTAGAGATCAACGCAAGACTTCACAGAAAACAATCAGTACAGAAGAGACTAATAATATACTAGAGTTTTGTTTAAAGGAAACTCAGAAGGCGTACTTTACAAATGAAATCACCAGGTTAAAGTCTGGCCAGAATATTACCAAAAAGAGCCCGCTTCATACTCTTCATCCAGTTTTTGACGAAAATGGTATCTTAAGAGTGGGAGGTCGGATACATGAAGCTCATGTAGCATATGACAAGCGTCATCCTGTCATTTTACCTAGTGACAGTCATATCACTAAGTTAATCATCCAAGACGTTCACGAAAAGACGCTCCATGGAGGACCGCAACTTATGTTGAATTTTCTTCGGTCAAAGTATTGGATTATTCGAGCACGAGATATGGTGAAGAAATGCTATAGAAATTGCATCACCTGCGTAAGATATTCGGAGCACAGCAACAATCAGCTTATGGGACGCCTTCCAGAAGCAAGACTAAAGCCAATGAGAGCCTTTAAAATTTCAGGAGTAGACTTTACGGGTCACATAAATTTAAGGTTTTCGCCAGGACGTGGAGCAAGGTCATATAAAGGGTATATTTGCCTTTTTGTATGTCTCTTTTCAAAAGCGATACACCTTGAAGCGGTGTCAGATTTAACATCCAAGGGCTTCATTGCCGCCTTTCAGCGGTTTGTATCGAGGAGAGGACACTGTCAAACGTTATACTCAGATAACGGCACTAACTTTGTCGGTGCGGACAAAGAGTTACGAGAGATGTTCGACCGTTCCATATCGCAACTACCTGAGGAGCTTCAACATTTACTAGCAAACGAAGGTACAACGTGGAAGTTCATTCCTCCGCAGGCGCCCAATTTCGGAGGTCTATGGGAAGCAGGAGTACGCTCGGCGAAAAAACACCTTAAAAGAGTTATCGGAGATTCTACACTTACTTTTGAGGAGCTAACAACTATTTTAACGCAGATTGAAGCGTGTCTGAATTCAAGGCCTCTGTCATACTTGAGTGACAATCCAGAAGATCCGACGCCCTTGACGCCAGGTCATTTCCTGGTGGGAGAACCCCTTTTAATTATACCGGATGATACCTGCGAGGAGAATAACATTTCAGACTTGAGACGGTGGAAGTACTGCCAAAAAATGATGAGCGATTTCTGGAGAAAATGGTCTAACGAGTACTTGGTCACATTAAACCAACGATATAAATGGACCACGAAGAAATCAGAACCGGAAGTCGATGACATTGTCATAATAAAGGACAAAAATATTCCTCCGGCCAAATGGTGGCTAGGCAGAGTTATTGCGAAGCACAGTGGAAAGGACAACTTGACAAGAGTGGTGTCAATCAAAACAAAGAATGGCGTTACCAAGAGACCCTGCAGCAAGCTTTGTTTGCTTCCTAATTCCACCGATTAGAGTAGATTTATTAACATTTTAGTCTTAAATTCAAATTTTGAGTTTTGTTTGTGTAATGTTAATTTTTCGCGTTAGAGTCACTTTTTCCTACTTTATATATACTTTTTCCTGTGGTTTACAAATCATTATATTCGTCTGTAAATACCGAGTCAAATCTTTTGCCACGGTGGGCGGTGTACTTTTTACCTAAATTTATAGAGTTTCTAAAAGGACGACGTCCTTTGGTGGGCGGAATGTCTAAAACAATCAATATTACACCATTCTAAACTTGCCTTAAGTTACGCGACTGTGATACCAGATGGCGCCACAGGAAAAATTAGCACGCGCAAGCGTTTCATTCGTAAAACTGAGGTGTCTTTCAATGAGTACAATAAAGTTGATTTTATTTACAGTACAGTGTGTGTTTCCTTATAAGTGCGAAGAGAAGTGAACCCTATTAACAGTCTGTATTTAATGATAATGACCTACTCGTAATGTGTATGTTTACCACCTGCTTCGATACGCAGTTCGTGTGTATTCTTTGTGAAGTCTAGGTAAACATTAAGATAGGATTTCTCGAAATTACATCCCTGAAAGGGTGAAATGAGGTTGAATTTTCTGGGTCGATTGACTTGAAAATTGGTACACATATTCTTCAATTTAGAGACACATGTATCATATTTTTCCAAAATCATCCCCAACTCAGAAATAGAATCAGAATAAATGTATTGATACAACTGACCAAAGTTACGGATACACCGCGGCGTCCTGCGATCTGCGGTCGCGATCTCAGTACATTTCAATTGTTTTCTGATCGCGTTTGGTGTGAACCAGTCGATACAAATACTACATGTGATACTACTGCGCTATCTGATCGCCGCCTAGATCGCGCACGCAGGACGCCGCGGTGTGTGCGTACCTTTTGTAATTTACATGCTAGCTGGTATTGCAGATTGTGTACGTCAGTATACCCACATCGGGCATTCAACTTAATACAATTTACACTTATTATTATTAATTATTTCAACAAAACATCATTAATTAATTACACACACATTAAAGCACATTACACATTTGTTCCTGTATGAAATAAAATTAAAAACAAAAACAATGTAACCTAATATTCTTTGACTACCTACCCCTACTTTATCGAACTACCCCTACAAGTTCAAAAATGTGCAGTTTCCCTTCAAAGTCTGCTTTGCCATGATCATAAGTAAAGCTCAAGGCCAAACTCTTAACTTGACAGGGGTAGACTTAGGGAGAACTGCTTTTCACACGGTCGGTTATACGTGTCAGCTCCAAAGTAAGCTCACGGAGTAGCATTTGTTTGGGATATTGTCAATTTGTATATTTAGTTGAAAGGTAGTGAGAGCGCATATAATATTTATTCCTGGAGAAAAATATGTGATTATTTTATTCCTGTAGGCCATAATATATATATATATTATACATATATATACGAGTACCTACATTGAATACCTCATTGTTTATACCTATGCATGCTTGCCTAGTAAATAACGTTCATTGCCAGAGGGGAAAATACACAGAAATAGGAATAATAAGGTTCCTATTTCTATGGGAAAATATGTCTGAGTAAAATCAGTGAGAAGGAAACAAAGAAACATTTCAATTGTAACAAAGGTATTTTTCAAGAAAACGCGAGTTGATCAAGACAGCTTCTGCGATCACGAGGATTCGCGACGGTACGCACTAACTGTCACACAATCTGTACACTCCGACATTTACTTCTGTAGCAGCAGGCAGTGTGTGCCTATGTCTTACACTCGAAGACTAGGTTTTGGCGTACATATCCAAGTGGTGCGATCGCCCCGGGCCGCTGGATTAATTAAACTAGAGAAGTAATTGCCCGGGAACAAGGCTCAGGGCTCGGATCGGACTCAGTACAAGGCTCAAATAATTAACTTTACCTTTTCGCTATCTACTCGAGATCTACATCGAGTCGCTTCGTTCTGAGAACATTTTCTTTTCAATATGGCGATACGAATCACCGGCTGTTCGCAGTTGGCCCCGAATGGCGCTCGGTACATGTCTTAAAAGAACACTCTCGAAGCGAAGAAAACTCAGGTATTGCGCGGAGGGAAGGCCGTCGCCGACGTCATTCCGTGTCGGTAATTACTCAAAGGGTGACGTCTAAAGAATAATTGGTCTCACGGAACCTTCCTTCTAACGAGTCGTACGCTCCGTTACATTATTTTATTTACCGTTTTCCTTCCGCGGCTTCTTAATTAAAAGCTTTTAGGAGTAATGTGCAGGGTAATGAGTGAGCTCGCTCACCTGAATTATTTTTACTTCAAATCGAGGAGTGTAAAAATGGTTTTACTTTTACGAGCTGCGAGCACGTCGAAATCGGCCGGTACCGACATCTTGGTACACTTTCAACGCAGCTAGGGTGGTTTATGTCAGCGGTACGCTTAAGGTACGGCCACACCGCGGCATCCTGCGACCTGCGGGCGGGATCTTAGTACTTTTCGATTGTTTTTTGATCGCGTTTGGTGTGAACCAGTCGGTACAAATAATACTGCGCTATCTGATCGCCGCTTAGATCACGTACGTAGAACGCTGCGGTGTGTCCGTACCTTAACCGTTCTAATGTGAGAACAACGCGAGTTTATCTTTGTTTTATATAGGTTTAAATACGTGTACGAACATCGTCACTGAGAGCCTGATCAATTCTATGAAAGTTTATTTGACTAGGTTTATTTATTTATGCATCGTTAATCTTCTAATACTATAAGAATCTTTGTCCTGACATACTGACTGACTGACTGACTGACTGACTGACTGACTGACTGACAGACAACGCACAGCCTAAACCACTGGTTGTAGAGACTTGAAATTTGGAGGGTATATTTGTCTAAGTACGTAAGGGTGTACTAAGAAAGGATTTTTCAAAAATAACTTCTTTAAGGGATGAAATGGGGGTTCAAAATTTGTATGGAGAAACAAGATTAAATAATATTTTCTATTCGAAACTTCACACAAGTGCTTCAGTAGAAAAAAAGAGTGTGTGTACTTATGTACACGCGTTAGAAGTTATACTTCTGTGGCGTATGAAAAAAACTAAAATGCAGTAGTGATTAACGATAAATATTAAAATTAATCAAAAAGATTTTATTTAAATAAAAAAGGTTTTATTAACGTAAAAATATGACGTTAAATATGACATATACAACTTGAACATAGTCATGCCACCTAGAACTAACTTCACGGTGTAGAATTTAGGTGACGGTGTGCGCGCGCATCGTACCACCTAGAACTAACTTCACGATGTTAAATTTAGGTGTCGGTGTGCGCGCGCATCGTAAAAATTCACTCTCATCATTTTTCTCTATCGCGCCAAAAGAAGTATAACTTCAATAAGTAAATACGTGTTTCAGGCTTTTTTGAAATTCCACCCCTAGGAGGGTGAAATGGGGTAACAAAGTCTGAAAATTAATATTGTTACAGATTGCGCTGAAATTTGGCATGCAGATAGTTATTACGACGTTAGTTTCATTTGATAAATGATTTTGTAAAATTTACCTCTTAAGGGGATGAAACGGGGGTTCAAAGTTTGTATGGAGAAACAAGATAAGATAGTCTTTTCTATGCAAAACTTCGCACAAGTACTTCAGTAAATAATTAAGTAAATACGTGATTCAGGCTTTTTCGAAATGCCACCCCTAAAAGGAAGAAGTGGGGTAACAAAGTCTGAAATCAATATTTTTTATCTATATCTATATCTATGTGCATGCTAAGTTTCAGATTGCACTGATATTTGGCATGCACATAGTTATTTTGACGTAGGTATCCGATAAGAAACTTTGCAATTTTTTTTTCAATATTCACTCTTTAAGGGGATGAAGCGGGGGTTTAAAGTTTGGATAGTCATTTTATTCGACTTTTCACAAAAGTACTTCTGTTAATAAATAAGTAAGTACGATTTTCAGGCTTTTTCAAAATGCCACCCTAAGAGGGTGAAGTGGGTAACAAAGTCTGAAAATAAATATTGTTTCGGATTGCGCTGAAATTTAGCAGATAGTTGTTATGACGTAGGTATCCACTTAGAAAGGATTTAAAAAAAATTCCCCCCAGATATAACTTATTATTTTTAATTATAACTATATATAAACTTATGGATTTATTTTGATTTTAAAATTATCGTGAATTTGTAACATTATTATTGTTATATACTGGCTGTAATTCACGTACCTTTAGTCGAATTTTCTCGACCTAGGTTTCGAGCGAGTCAGTCGCTCTTCCTCGGGAGTGAGGTCACGCGGTGAGATCGTGATGTTCACTTATAGATTTACTTAAGTACTTCTGTAAATAAATAAGTAAATACGTGTTGCAGGATTTTTGCAAGGGGTTAGTAAAAAAGTCTGAAAATCAATATGGTCTGTATACTGATTTGGCTTTTATTTCTTTGTCTTTTATGATAGAAAGGTTTTTACAAAATAAAAGTTTTAAGCAAATATTAGAAGTGTTTTACGCGGGCGAAGCCGCGGGGTACTTCTAGTGTTACATAAATTTATTTCATAACATTTTAATGATTATTATTCTGTGATGAATTTAATGAATGTTATTATTGAAACCATTGAAGTAAAGGCACAGAGTGATGATTGATGATGTCCACGGTTGTAGCACCCGTTATTTCGGTTTGGTAGTCTTCCACGTGGCTCGCCTCAAAGCTTAGCAATCAAACGGACGAAATCGACGTCCGCAAGTGCCGCAACCAAGTGACTTGCGTCTCTTTGTGCACTTATTGCAGCTAAAACGGGAACGCTCGCTACCCCCGCTTGAAACCTTCATAATGTACACAAATAGGTGGATTACATAATAGATTTCCCCCTGGGCTCGGGCTCTAAAGTAACTCTAATATTATGCAGCCCGACGTTTCCATAACTCAGGTTTGGGCAAAAGTTTCAGTTTACAGAGCTGGGGCAGCACTAGTTATTGCCGGGCATAATTTAGCAAAAGGGTTCGAAAGGTTTGATTTAGACTCCCGCCGCTACCTGGTTATATCGACGCTCTGTGGATTGCAAAACGTTGGTAAACTCGTATTTTCCAAGGGTTTTTTAGGCAAAATAGTTCCATTGAGAACGTGATAATGACAAAACGAAAAGGTCGTAATCGTGATACCCACTTAATTTTCTTTGGTATCGCGGTGGTATCATGAAAAGTAGCGACAATTCCGCTTTCATTCGTTTAGATTTGTGAGCACGCAGACGTCCGCCTGATAAAAGTTAGTCAGCGATTGTCCGTACACTTTTCACTAAATTGCGCGGGATGTCCCTAGGTACTTTATCTGAATTTTCTGTTTAATTAAGGTACGGACACACCGCAGCGTCCTGCGTGCGCGATCTAGGCGGCGATCAGATAGCGCAGTAAGGACTGGTTCACCAAACGCGATCAGAAAACAATTGAAAAGTACTGCGATCGCGCCCGCAGATCGCAGGACACCGCGGTGTGGCCGTACCGTTAGTAGTTAGGTTGGTAAGTTGTCAGCAACTACTATACACATGAAAGTGAAAGGGTCACATTGTCCGAGTTCCATATAATTATAATGTACCGGCGCGGTGCCGTATTGATACAGAACTCGAGCGCGGCCCGTTTGAAGCTCAGCCAGAATTGCTGCACTAAGAGAGCCGGTGCCAAAATCACTGTACTTAACTGATTGGGCTCTTGTACGGATTATGTGCAATAAATGCCTCGGGCTCATTGGTCACTTCATTAGCGCGTTGATTTATAGCTCAAATACAAAGTTACAATTGTTTAATTGATAAGTACCTAGTCTTCGAGAATAAATTAAATCGGTTTATTTTTAGTGACAACTTTAAGGTATTTATATTCCTATCTGTAGAGATACATACCAACAGAACTCGATACATTGTTTAATGTGACCAGCGCGGAGATATATGTCCTACTCATGGGAAAGAAGAATCATTCAAAGCGGTTTATAATTGACGCAGGTGGAAGAAGCATTATATCCATATTCCGCATGACTTGTTACCAAAAAGGTAGCTTACTACCATATATAGTATGTAGCTTATACCAGAGCTTATTCGTTTAGTTTGTCTATGTGAGTGTATACGTAATGTAATCATTAGACAAACTAACACGCATAGACAAACTAAACGAATTGATAAATTCCTACTTTTTTGGAAGTCAGTTAAAATACGCATTCTGAACAATCTCTGTATGCCTTATTATGCCTTTGACACTTCCAACCACAGAAATATTGATAATAATATTAACTGACCTACTAACCTGAGTACCTACTAACTGACGCTTTAAAGCTACTAACAAAATTATTAATGTATGACAATTATACTTTTTCTTTTTTTAAATCTTTTAAATAACTAATTGAATATTTGTATAATGAATAATGATTGTTGGCGGCCATCTCTTTATTTGTGCGCCTTTAAAAGGTAAAACATGTGTAACGCTAACCATACAATAAGATCTCTGCAAGCATGCTTGCTATGTCCACATGTTTATTGCAAATAAATTTATCTTTATCTTTATCTTTAACATTATTAATATTTCTGTGCTAGAGCTTAGGTCAGACAATATACAATAATACTTTGTTAGGCCAAAAGTATCTTCATTTACACGGATCAGATGAGATGTATCGCATACACTGTGTATAAACATAGTCTTAAACTTAATTTGTAGTTTTGCAGCACCAATGTTGCGTATCACACAAACAATCTGCAAACCATGTATTGATCATGTTTCTTAATCCATAATCCTTTTTGTAATCAGTAATATTATATCTCGATATATTATTAGAACATGACGCGATCTCAATGGATCAAAGTGATCACTAGACACCTGAGACACTAATACTGCAGGTGCAGAGTTCTGTCAAGGTAAGGACACACCGCGGCGTCCTGCGGGCGCGATCTCAGTACATTTCAATTGTTTTCTGATCGCGTTTGGTGTGAACCAGTCGATACAAATACTACTGCGCTATCTGATCGCCGCCTAGATCGCGCACGCAGGACGCCGCAGTGTGTCCGTACCTTCACTCTGTCACAAACTATATTCAATCACACACACTAATTACCGCCAATATTTTAATAGTTGAGATACAAAGTAATTCTGCACTGTTCATATTGAAAGGTATTGAAATTGTGTCGTTTATGTTTTCAATTTCAAAAGTTTACTGCTCGTAATTGCTTACCTATCTACAGTATGTTTAATAACCGGCCGAGTGCGAGTTACTCGCCCTCCGAGAGTTCCGTACACATTCGTCAAACTAGGATAAAAGACAAACTTAACTTTGCAGTTCGATCCCTAGACCGATGCTAGGCACACGGTAATCCATCGGACAGACGGACAGACAGACAGACGGACAACAAAGTGATCCCATAAGGATTTTTTTTTGTGGAACGGAACCCTAAAAAATTACCACAGACAGACACATAATGCACAGATACACACGTCAAACTTATAACACCCTCTTTTTGTGTCGCGGGTGAAAAATCTAATGCCACAAAGTATCTGAAAGCTAACAACTTATAAGTTTGAGTGATGTAGGTACTCGTACATAACGTCCAGACAAGTACATCACGCTCAAACTTACACGGCACTCAACATGACTCGTTTCACAGATACAAATATGTCTCACAATATTATATGTCTAACAAGTTGCAGACACTTGTATCTCACAGTAGTAACATCACGCTTCAGTAGGTACAGCTCAGAATAAAGAACAAACGTATTTATGCCTAGGAATAAAGAATGAAAGCATTAAAACCTATGAATAAAGAACGAAAGCATTAATAGCTACGAATAAAGAATTGTACTATATATATTTAGTATCTACTTAAGAAAAAAGAACGAAATCACTGCCCGTGACGTCCCGCATAAGTATGTGGGACGCCGCTAATGTGTCAGCTCATGTGGCGTCCCACACCAACGGTATCTGTTGGCACCACGGAACAACGTCATACCGTCGGGCCACTTGCCATCGTCAACTTATATACTGTTGGGCTCTAGTATGGCCGGTACGTTCACGGTGGGAAGGGCCCGACGAATGACATCGTTCAATGAGACATGACGCGAGAGACGCTCGGAACTGCGGCGGCATGACAGGCCGTGGTTGCCTAATCTGTCTGTCCACTTCACTGCAGCAATGACATTAGTAACGTTTTGTCCTGGATATGCCAAGACGTAATCCAGTGGAGAAGCTGTCGTTGTCCATTAGGGTCCCTACTCCCTATGTTGGAAGAATGTACTCGTATGTAGTAATGCTTTTCACCAGTATCCAGATTCTAGATCGCGTGTGGCAAAGAGACGAGCCCGTTATTGTGACACCATACATAATTATAAACTGAACTCTTCTAGTATATGTGAGAACTGCGAGAACGTAGCGCCTGATGATAGCAACACGAGGGTAACGTTACATTATCCAATATTAATAGCTATTCAATTTCTCCTCGCATTAAGATAACACTTGCAAAAGCAATATCGGAGTGAAATGGAGCAGAAACCGAATGCTCAAGAACGGCCAAAGTGCAAATTAGCAGAATGGTCGGTCTTAGCTCTGCCCGGGGAGGCACTACTTTTATACACCACCACGCAGAAACTAACCGAACCGCCTCCGATATAAGATCCAGTTTGGAACAGGGCCGTTCGTATAATTATAACGTTTTCCAATTAGAGCCGTGTTGGTAATTTGTACGCGTACTTTAAGATCAAAACTCCGGTTCTCATGTACGTAAGTAACGTTACTCGTAGCTTATTA
Source organism: Cabera pusaria (assembly GCA_954871355.1). Classification (NCBI taxonomy): domain Eukaryota; kingdom Metazoa; phylum Arthropoda; class Insecta; order Lepidoptera; family Geometridae; genus Cabera; species Cabera pusaria. The sequence goes on from OX940902.1 coordinate 25,382,093, forward strand.
TTATCGTTGTAGCCTTGCAGCGGGCCGAGCTCTAGATTTCGTAGGAGTGCTGTTCGAACTTGTAATTCCAATTTTCATCATGGTACGTTCTAATATAGGTGAGATATATATACTATATACAATAAAAGATCATCAGTCAAGGAATAATCGTGACTTTTTTCATTGTGAAGTATAAATATGTTCGCTGCAAAGTAGAGAGACACGGTAACGTCTCGCCCGTCCCTGCGCGGAGTAATACGCGCGCCGCGCTAACATATGAGGGCCGCGAGCATCTCGCGTTGACATACGAGCTCGAGAGCGAGGGACGCCCTCGGCCGAGGCTGATGGCTCACGAGTCCCGACTGCGCCCGCCCCGACTGCGGCGTGAGGTAGCTCGCCTGCAAATCGTCCGCCCGCGGCATCTTGACGAATAGCCCCGCTGTCGCGAGAAATGGCCCCAGAGACCTAACATCTCTTTGAATTGTAAAAAGCCAAATAACGAGCGGATCTCGACCTTTCGCGGCTCAAAATAAGGTCACTTTTGCCTCGACGAAAGGACGCCTTCGAAGCGGAGCATCATTTTTACGAGAGTTATTTTTGCATTATTGATACCGGAGGTTCTCAGTTTGTATCTGGCGAGTGGGGGCGCACAGATTTGTGCGGATCAGAGGGATCCTCTCGGAGGCTGCAGTGCATTAATAATGTCAAAGGACTACTCCAGCTCAGATAAAAGGGTGACCTACCTACCGAAATAGATTTTCTTGCAAAATATTCAGACACACCATCCTGATTATCGCCAAAATAAAGGCGATGTTTTAGATTGGTCAAACTGTAGTAGGTTTTCTGTATATATGTAGTAGTTATCTATTTAATTTAATTGTACCAGATATTACATTCTCTCGTTATCGCACTGAAACATCGATAGAATAAGAAGCGTCCCGGTATGTTATTTCAATAATAACATAGTTATTACTGTAAGTGAACATAGCCGCAACATTTCTATTGATTAAAAGTTACGGGTTTTAGTTGTGTGTGGAATATTATTGCAATTTACATTTATTTTATTTTCCTTTATTCTTATTTAAGCCTGCAGCGGTACCTTCTGCTCGACTATATTAATGTAACCTTTACCTTACCTGTTCCGGGAGCACGCAGCCCTTGAAAGTCAGACCATTCTAGGCCTAGCGTATTCTTCGACTACATCATCGCCTACCACCAGGTGACATATTGGACAAACGGTAGCCTATCCTACTTCCTACTCCTACTATATAATATTATAAATGCGAAAGTAAGTGTGTGTGTGTGAATGTTTGTTACCACGTATCTCGATAACCACTAAAGCAATTTTGATGAAATTTAAAACGTGGGTAGTGTAAGTTCTAACTATATATTATTTTTATAATATTATTTTTGATTGATATTTTATAATTTTATTTTGCTAATATTATTTTTGAAAATCTTCCCCTAAAGGGGTTAAATAGGGTGATAAAGTTTCTATGGAAAATGTTATTCCTTGTACCGATTTACTCAAAACTCGGTACAAATAAACCTTAAAACAAATAATGAGACACGTGTTTTTCATTATTTCAAAACCACCCCTAGGGAGCTTGAAAAATGAATTTTCTTTGTAAAAATTATAAAAAAATCAGAAATATTTGTTCTTACATATTCCTTTGTCCGATTCACTCAAAACTCGGTACATATAATCTATCCAACAAATAATGAGACACATGTATTTATTTTTTTCAAAACTACCCGTTAAGGGGGTGTAAAATGATTTTGCTTGGAATAGATAGAACATTCAGTAATGTTTGTTTTCACGAAGGGGGGTGTAAAATGATTTTGTTTGAAAAAATCATAGAAAATTCAGTAATGTTTGTTTCCACGTATTCCTTGGCCCGATTCACTCAAAACTCGGTATATATAATCTATCCAACAAATAATGAGACACATGTATTTAATTTTTTCAAAACTACCCCTTAACAAAAGGGGGTGTAACATGATTTTGCTTGGAATAGATAGAAAATTCAGTAATGTTTGTTTTCTCGTATTCCTTAGCCCGATTCACTTAAAACTCGGTACATATAATGTTTTCAACAAATAATGATACACGTGTATTTTATTTTTTCAAAACTACCCCTTATGGGGCTTGAAAATTGATTTTTCTTTCTAAAAATTATTAAAAAATCAGTAATATTTGTTTTCACGTATTCCTTTGTCCGATTCACTCAAAACTCGGCACAAACAAACCTTAAAACAAAATAATCAGACACGTGTTTTTTATTTTTTCAAATCTACCCCTAAGGGCGGTGTAAAATTGTTTTTAATTTTGTTTGGAAAAGTCATAGAAAATTCAGTGATGTTTGTTTCCACGTATCCCTTGGTCCGATTCATTCAAAACTCGGTACATATAATTTATAAAACAAATAGCGAGACACGTATTTGTTTATTTTCCAAATCTTGGGGTCTGTAAAATGAATTTTGTATGGAAAAATCATATAAAATCCAGTCATGTTTGTTTTGACGTATCTGCATAACTAATTAACCGATTTCAATGAAATTTGACACGTAGATAGTGTAAGTTTTAAAATAACATATAGGGTAATTTGATTTTCAAAATTCAACACCTGAAGGGGTAACATAGGTTGATAAAGTTTCTATAAAAATGTTATTCCTTGGTCTGGTTCACTCAAAAATAGGTACAAAATAAAACTTAAAACAAATAATGAAACATGTATTTTTTATTTCTTTCAAATTTACCCCTAGGGGGAGTGAATATGTAATTTTATCTGGAGAAATCATAGAAAATACATTAATGTTTGTTTGCACGCATCTGCATAACTACTAAATCGATTTTGATGATATTGGAAATGTAGATAGTCTAGGTCCTGAAATAAAACATAATAAGGTACTTTAATTTTCAAAAATCATCCCCTTAAATGGTTAAAGAGGGTGATAAAGTTTCAATGGTAAGTTTTACTACATACTTGGTTTGATTCACTCAACATTCGTGTGCAAAATGAAATTTGTAAGTATAGAAAACATGTATTTCCTGGTTCCATTCACTATGTAGGGAAATACAATTTTATGTAAATAATGAAATCTGTATATATAAACGGAAAACGTTACCGACTAACTGACTAACTGACTGATCTATTAACGCACAGCTCAAACCACTTAATGCATTTGGCGAATTTTGGCATGCAGATAGTTGTTATGAGTTATGACGCAGGTTTCCGCTAAGAAAGGATTTTCCAAGCATACCACATGACATTGACGCTATAATTAAGAATTTAAAAAACACAAATAGTGTCAGAAATGATGGCATCTCAACGAAAATAGTAAAAGCTGTCAGTAAATACATAAGTCCTCATTTATGCTTTATATTAAATTTATGTATTTTAAATAGCACCTTTCCATCCGCTCTAAAGACTACAATAGTAAAACCGCTACACAAGAAAAATGATAAAAATCTGATGGAGAACTACAGGCCAATAGCGCTTTTATCAATATTTTCAAAGATTTTCGAAAAATATATATATATGGAAGTAAATAAATTCTTCGAAAAAATTATTACTGTGTCCCGAACAAAAAGGTTTTAGAAAGCACAAAACAATAAACATGGCTATTTTCGATTTTTTAAAACCTGTTATAGCAGAAGTTGACAAAACCTCCCCAATTTGTTCAATTTTATGTGATATGACTCAAGCCTTTGATTACGTGGATCATAAAATTTTATGTGAGAAATTGGAAGCGTATGGTCTAAGAGGGAATGTACTATCTTTGATTCAGCCTTACCTATTGATGAGGAAACAGATAACTCAGATTACAAACATAAATATAAAAACGAAAAATGAAGTAATATTTTCCTCAAATAAACGATACGTGTCATACGGGATACCTCAGGGTAGTGTTTTGGGACCACTTTTGTTTATAATATACATAAATTACCTGCCAAAAGTAGCAGACCAACAAATGACAGTTTTTGCAGACGATAGTACAGTGACCATATCAAAAAATAAGAATAATAATGATTTTTATGGTAATGAGATAAATAAAACACTGAAATCTATAATTTCGTGGCTTGACAATAATAATTTAAATATTAATTTGACAAAAACCAATATAATGCATTTCAGCCAAAGAGCAAAAAATTCTTTTGACATACAATTAAATTACAATGATATTACAATTAATGATATTGACAATGCAAAGTTTTTAGGTTTAATAATTGACAATAAATTCAATTGGAAGCGACATATAGAACACATAAGTATAAAAATAAGTAGTTTAACATATGCTCTTTACAAGCTGTCCAAAACTTTAAATATGAACGCTCTGCTCACCGCCTATTATGGATTAATAGAATCTACTTTGAGATACGGGATAATATTCTGGGGGAACTCGACAAATAAAAAAAGTTGTTTTTAAAATGCAAAAACGCTGCATTAGAGCTATGTTTAACATACAGATGAAAGTAGTTGCAAACCGTATTTTCTAGAGCACAGAATTTTGACACTTCCGTCCTTGTATATTATGGAAATTGCTGTTTTTGTAAAGAATAATCCGAACCTCTTTCCAAAGCTTTCGCTTAAAATGAAGCTAATAAACATATATAAGTGTTATGAGTTGCGACAAAGCAGACTGTTAATCACTGCAGCCAATGCAAGCGACGCGTAAAATATAATAATCCTGGCGAGTTCATCCGTTGTTGTCAGTGTTGCCCTCGCACCCGCTAACAAATGGGAAAATTTTAATTTCCCCGCTGAAAACATTGGCCATTAGGGAGCGCGACAATGGCGGCCAGACAATGCCGGAGAAACAGCTCCCAAAACTGCAACCGGATTTTTTGTTACATCCGTTGGTTAAATGAAAATGGAAATTATGGCACATTGTTTGAAATGCCGCGCTTTGTATGAAAATTTGTGTGCGCACTCGTGAACTCCGCCCGCTACTGGGTTACGAGTTACGAATGTAAGGCGAAGTGAAGGCTGGCGAGCATGCCCAAAACGAGCACAAAGAAGCTCCGAAACCGCTCAAAGCCGTAGGTAACGACCGCAAGACTCCACGAACAGTTACATCTATCCTTTATTCGCAAATTTAGTAAAGAAAGCGACTAAGCGGCGACGTATTCGAGACGAAACAACGCACGGAATGAATAGAGACATTTCTACAATATTGCGTTTTCGGTTTTCGAGACTGCGATAAAAATAGAATTCGAAACACAATCAGAGCCCTCCTGGAAGTTTCTGCGATCCGCGGCGTAATAGGTTCCCTCCTCGCAAAAAGGACTCGCGTAACAAGTTTTTTGATTTTCGCTTATAAACGAAGTCTTAACAAGAGGCCGCTTTTAGTGAAATGAATGAGTCGGTCGAGGGGCGCGCTCTCGAAATAGCTTCAGGGTGATGTTTAAGAAGTTTCTCTGCAGCTGTACATGTAGGTGTGAGCATGTTACAGCACGGTCGCGCTCCCGTGCCAGCACGTCGCACGCCGCACGCCGCACGTCGCGGCGTCAGGACGAGTGTGGGCGGGGGCGCAGCCGCTCCCTTGCTCGTGTACAACTGTCTTACGTGGGGGCAACTTTTAATTACAATTGTCAACCCCTTCAATTATAAATTTGTGAATTATTCGAAATACTCATGATTTGACTAGGTGTTAATCTCAGCACCCGTATTGATGTAGAATTCTAATAAGCGCGGAAAAGTGGTGGACTTTAGTCACTCAATTGTAGATAGTTAAATGTATTGGTTTGAATGGCTGTGCGTTCGCAAGCACTGTTATAACATTTGTTTTCGACCGTCAATGAAAATCTTTTAAAAGTCAAATATATTCTTTCACACGATCCAGTTTAATTTCTATATTAAGATCGAGTCGATGTCTACGTAATTACGTTGTTATTCAGTCGCACGCAATACCGTTTTTTAGATTCTATTCTATATAATGTTTCTGTAACATAATGTTGACAATGAGACCTGACCCTCTTTAATACGAGGGTTATATACGAGGGAGATAAAAACGGTCATCTATCCTCGAGTCGGGTTGAGATAAGTGGAGCGCACCACTCCTGTCGGTCTAAGATTATTTACGTCTCTTTGATCCATGTTTGATCTGTTCGCGGTATGATACCGATCCGCGGCGGGATGAGTACCTATCATTATCGAGCGTGTCGCGTCACTAGTCGCTACACTCTCCCGCACCCCTTACCCCATCCCTACCTCGCTGGACCGTAGAATAACTAACAGTCAGTCCCGCTCGCAACGAACTGCTGTTTATTCTGTTAGGCAGATCGGAGTTCTTCAAAAACATTTTTATTCGTTTATCTTTTCATATCACTAGCTTCGCTGAGATTTATGGGCGCAAGTTGGAAAGTGCCACGTAACTCGAACGAGTTCGATACGAGCTCTCCACATTTTCATACAAATTGATAGAAGGGGACGGAGAAAGTTCCGCTAATGCCGGACTTGTTTTATCGCGTGTTTCACAAGTTGTGTGCGAGCGTGGTTTGATTTGTTGATTCTTACATCATGTGGGTGTATGTATGTATGTGAGCGCGTATCGCCGAACTTTAATGATGATTAGATCAACATACACCCACCACTAAGATAAGATAAGAATATTCAGAAGAGTTCGGACAAATGAGCTACAAAAGCATAGAAAAAAAACCTGCCACTACGGCGTGACCCGTCGAACCCTCACTTATTGTATATGATACTCTCACTCTATATTTCAATTTTAGTTTTATTTTAACAAGGAAATTACAAATAATATAGAGTAGTGAGTAGCTCCCACAGAAATATGAATATTAAGGTAGTTATTAAAATTATTATTTCTGTGGTAGCTCCTGTATACATTGATTGAAGGAAGTATAACGAGAAAAAATCTACTTAATGGGAGTGAAGTCGCTCGGCTCGGCTAGTAAAGCACAAGCTGGTAGATTACTATTCTACTTATGATGTAATCTAAGTAAAGTATGTAATCTTGCTGTAAGTCGACCCGCCGGGGGTAGAATAGAAGCGAGACGTCATTAAGCCATCCCACACAAGCGGTGTTTCATAACTCCTAACAGGCGATGGGATTAGGAGAGAATTTGCTCGTTTTCTGAACACAATACCGCTGTGAGATGTATAATATTTGTAGGAAGTAAGTAAAGCTCTCAAGATTTTATTATCGCATCTATCAAAAACTTCCCTGTAAAGCAGCCGGCTAGTTCGGCGGGCGTGGGCCGCGGCACCCACCAGTTAGGGCTATATTGTTCTGAGGCAGTTATTATCCGTTGATTAGTGCCACCTCGCCGGCGCGCCGACACTGCCGCGGCGTTCGCCCACTTTATGACAAACGGGAAGAAAGCCCCGGAACTATTGAGGAGGTAAATAGAAGGACGTCGAATTCATTGTCCTGCATTCGATTCGATAAATTGTAAAGGTGCGAATTCCCCCTCCTCCGACACAATGGGTCCGGGGCCCGTCGTTCACTCGCGATTTAAAAAGACGAGAGATATTCGAAAGAATTTGTTAAAAGACGCCTTCTGTTAATTAAAAACTTGCCGTGAACTGTGAAATGACCGAAGCTAAAAGTAAAGAACGAAGAAGACAAGAAAAGACGAAGAGTGATAATGGCTCAAAACTTAATCCATTCACTGCAGACAACGGCCGCGGCGGTGTCGTGCGTTTTGTTATAATTAGTTTAAAGTTTCGCTATTTTTCCGAACATTTTTCTCAGGATCGACGAATCTATTAGCTGCGATCGTGGCCCACGGTTGTAAGTACCTGTCTCACTCTATTTGTTTTTATTGATACAAATGTGCCATTACGACAACCATCCATCGTCACTCTCACACAGTTGTCTCGTTTAAATAACTCGCAACTCGATACCAGACTACGCCTTTATCGAATTTCGATTATTTGTTTTAATAGCTGTGCTCCGCGGCTCCACCCGCGCTATAAAATATCATATAGCCATATAACTAGCTATCCCTGTGCTAAATTCCAGCTATATCCATGCAGCTGTTTGACTGTGAAGAAGTCCCAAACAAACAAACAAATATAGAAACTGACTTTCGCATTTATAATAATAATGGGTCTTGATGGTCTTGATTCGACTAGCTTTGTGTAATTATAAAAGTTACTCAATTCGTTTAAATGTTGTTTCTTTTCGTTTAAATTCGTTTAAAAGAAGCGAAAGACGTGTGTCAGGATCGTAGCATGTGGAAAGAAGTAGTCTCTTCCTACCAAGGAAAAAGGCGTGATTTTATGTATGTGTATCTGTATTTATTTCTGTACGAGTATGTATACGTGTATATGTATATTATATTATGTCAAGTCTCTGAAAACGAAAGTAGGTAACTTTGATTCATAATTAGCGGTCCCACACAAACGATACTTGATGCTGTAAACAAGTAACATACTGTAAGTTCCTATCGCAAAATGATATCATTTTACAGAAAAAAATATTTCTCAGTAGCAGAACAATTTACGGCACCGTCTAACGAGTCGTAACGTAACGCTTTAGTGGAAAGTGCGTGATCGTGAGTTGCGTGATCGGTATGCGTTTCTCTATGTTGTGTTTCACTATTTCACTTTTTTTATTTTTTTTATATAAAAATTGTCTGAAGTACTGAAACACACAGTTACATGTATGGTTGGTTTTAACCTACTTTAATTTTTTAAAATATTTTGACGTAAACGATTGGATGACAGCTGAATGGTTCATTACTTTTTTTTTCTAATTCAAAGTGTTAAATTCTGCTTTTGCTATGTTTACTTGATAATTGGTTATGGTTTATTTTATGATTTATGATTTTGACGTGTATATGTGCGTATATTTATACTGCTTACATACTGAATAAATGCTTTGATTCTTCTTTGATTCTCTTCTTGAAAGTTTGTTACATATTCGTTGCTCCCCTGCAACAAGAATTATGTATGTAGCGTCGGTGATCCCTAAAATAATTTGAATTGTAATAAAAGTAAGCGAGGTCTACTTCCGCCAGTAACTGAATAAGAAATCTTATATCAGATTTCACGGTCCGGTATCCGTGAGCCCAGGAGACGGGGAGACCGGGAGACCGGGAGACCGGGAGTGTCCAGGTGTACGAGCGCCGCGACCGGCGGTGAGCAGCCCGGAAGCCGACGCCGGCGGGCCGGACGGAAGCGACCGCCTATTTAGGATATCCGTATTACATACTGGCTGCTCTATGTGACCTTTGCACAACTTATTTGTAAACTCTCACGTAGGCAGAAAAAGTACAATCAAATACATGATTTTGGTTCAATTCATGGTGTAATCTGAGGTCTGTCGTTTGAATAAAATAGCGATAACATATGTAGGATATTGTCAGACTACTATGTTAATTGGCAACTCAGGCCTGCCACTCCTACGATTACTAAATTATTTAAAATCATAATATGAAAATACATAATAATAAGCCATTTATGCATTCATATTCTTAGATAATAAGTAATATTGTTGTACAAAAGCCCCGAGATCGTGTTATTTCAAAGTTGGGTATATTTTAATGAATTTTCTAAGTACGTCAAAGAAAGGCGAAGTATCCGGAGTAGTAAGGAGTTTGGTCGGTTACAAATATTTTAAGCGGCTTCAGGGAATCGTTAGAAAGTTCTACTGTGTATAATGCGGAGTTGCCAGATGCACGAACCTCCCTGGGGAATTGGAGCGTGCCTCCGCACTGTGTGCAATAAACAATTATTTTTACAAGCTTTTATTTAACTTGTAATGTATGTATGTATGTCACTATGTATGTTCGGGTGGAATCTTAAAAGCTAAATTAGACCCACTTCCCGATGTCTGATTGGACTCAAATTTGGTGCACTCATGTATCTTCGGTGACAATACAATGATATGGTACTGTTACACCGCGTCGTCGAGACGCGATGTTTCGCCAAGCTTCTCGAACAAAAATAGCGTGGGAAAGGATAGACTAATTACCTGCCATAAACACCCGACCCGACCGTCATAAAAGTAACCTTCCTAGAATTCCGACCCTAGTCAATGTACCTAGTTTTGTAGTTAGATTGAACCTTATTCATAAGTTGTTAGAGATCAAATTAGCATGTATGGTAAAGTTGTTTACATCAGATGTTCTTTTGTTTTTGATTTATTGCTTGTTTGTCTGTTATTTTTATTCTTTATTGATCGAGAATTTTCTAGAATAATTATTGTGTCCTATATAAAGCGTCGCACCGCGGCGTTGAGGCAGTCATTTCTTTGGAAGCGACAGTGTAACTATTTAAGCGCGGATAGCGACCAAGTGATCGTTAAGTGTTATCAGTGAACTCGTGTTGTGAACAGTGAAATCAGTGATTGTGAACTAACGACCTCAGTGCGTGTTAACGGACTTTTGATAATTGTGCAAGACGATTTGGACAACTACTGTGGAACATTGTGCTAACCTAGTGATCAGTGGAAATAAACGTTCATCTCATCGGATTAGCATTTTAATACCACCCCGCACGTAACAATTGGTGTCAGAAGCGGAATGCCAATCACTCCGAGGGAAGATACGCGTACTCCACGCACCAGGCGCCAGGCGGAAATGGATGCAATCCGGCAGAAGGAGCTCGAAGCGTCGGGAGGAGGAACATCCACATTGGAAGAGCCAGCAGCAACACCAATGGCACCCACCATGGCAGCGCCACCTGCAGCAGTGCCAGCGAGCCGAACTACGGATGGGGGCTTGGAGGCCATGCTAGCCGCTATCCTAGCAGGACAACAAGCTGCACAGACTGCACTACAAGCTGTACAGGCGGCACAACAAGAAACTTGCCGTAAACAGGAGGAAGCTAGCCGTAAACAGGAGGAAGCTAGCCGTAAACAGGAGGAAGCTCGCCAGGAACAACAGGATGCACTGCAAGAAGCTAGCCGTAAACAGGAAGAAGGTAGCCGTAAGCTGGAAGAAACAATTGAACGTCAGTTGCAGAGCGGACTTGCCAGCATGGGAGAAAAGATCAAAAAGGTGGAAGCCGGTGTCAAGGAAGTCGCCATGAAAACCGACTGTTTGGAATGGCGGCTTGAAGTGCACGAGAAAACCATGCATGACCTGTCTAATAAGGTACATAAACTGGAGTTACGAGGAGTTAGACAGATAAGCCAGGTTCCCGCTACGACCTCGCCCTTAAAACTGGATCTACCACACTTCGACGGAACATCTTCGTGGGCAGCCTACAAATTTCAGTTTACGACGCTGTCTAAAAGCTGTGGCTGGACTGACGAGCATGCAAATACAGCGCTCACATTAGCGCTGAAAGGAGATGCTCAGCTTATCCTGGAACGCATACCTGAAGAGGAAAGGACGCTGAAGACCCTGCTGGAAGCCCTCGAAACACGCTATGGAGACAAACAGAAGCCCACGGAGACATTGCAACAGTGGGCAGACGAAATCGAGAGGTTGGTCCGACGAGCCTACGTGTCGACGCCATCAACCATTGAAGTGACATCTCTACAGAGCTTTGTTGATGGAATCAGGGATGATGAGGTACGCGCTGCGGTACGATTGGGGCATCATCAGACACTCAAGAATGCCCTCGCTCATGCCTTGGAAGTGGAAGCAGTGCGACGAGACACCAAACCATACAGAGTTCGGGAGCTAGTGACTGAAACCAGGAAGCCCCGTTATGGACCGACATGTTATGGGTGTGGAGAAAAAGGGCATATTCGGATTGATTGCCCGAAAACGAAGAAACGGGTCAGAAATTGCGAGACCCAAGTGGATGAGGAGGCGTTAAACTAAACGTCGCCAGGGCCGCGGGGCGGGCGCTGGCTGGTCAAGAGAGAGCCCTCACCATCACTGTGACACAAGTGTGCAACGGGAACAGCTTAATCGTCGAGGGCACCCTGAACAACAATACCTGCAAGTTCACAGTGGACACAGGAGCATCGCGCACAATTGTGAAGCCTGAATTCCTGCAACGATTTATATCACGGAAACATCGACCTGCAGCATGCTCACTACGGACAGCAACCGGCCAGTCAGTTCCTGTCCTTGGCGATACCGACGTGGAGATAATCATCGGTGAGCACTCATACATTCATCCTGTACTGATTGCCAACATAACTGATGATTGCATTCTGGGATTGGACTTTTTGGAGAAGCAGCATTGCATATTGGATGTGGCCCGTGGTGTACTCCGGTTTCCCGAGCAAGAAGTGTTCTTCGAAGGAACGGCACCGTGTAAGCTTTACTGTCTCAAAGACGTCGTATTGGCTCCAAAATCGCAAAATATTGTTCGAGTGAAATTTACAAATACAGTCAAGAGTGGACTATGTGTAGTTGCCGAAGATGAGGGCACACATCCGACCTGGATTACTGCAAGAACATTTCTCATGACAAACAGAACGGCCAGTGTGCGAATTCTTAACCTTGGCAATGAAGTTCATCTGAAGAAAAACAGCATAATTGGAAAATGTCAAGAAATGAAGTACCTGCGACGAACATCCGTTCGTTCGTTATTACTTCTACGGAACCAAGCTCGGAAGATCAAATATCACAGCTGCTGGAATCATCCAAAGACAACTTAACATTCGCTCAGCTGTCACAAGCAAAACGTCTGTTGATGCGGTTTAAAGACGTCTTCGCCGCTGGAAACAACTGTGGACGTACCGGACTTGTTAAACACAAAATTGACACTGGCGACGCAAGACCTATACAACAGAGACCACGAAGGATTCCATGGGCGAAAGAAGCTGAAGTTGCAGACATGATACGAGATATGGCCAAAGAAAAAGTCATCGAACCATCTACAAGTCCTTGGTCATCGCCAGTGGTTCTGGTGAAAAAGAAAGATGGCTCCACCAGATTCTGCGTAGATTACAGAATGCTTGAATGAAGTCACAAAGAAGGACAGCTACCCCTTGCCTCGAATAGACGATACACTGGACATGCTCAGTGGAATGAAGTGGTTTTCAACGGTTGACCTGAAAATTGGCTACTGGCAGGTAGAAATCAGTCCAGAAGACAAAGAGAAGACAGCATTCAGTACGGGCATTGGAAATGGTCTCTGGCAATTCAACGTCATGCCATTTGGACTGTGTAATGTTCCAGCAACGTTCGAACGTCTCATGGACAGAGTAATGGGTGGATTACTGGGAGACGTATGCTTGGTGTACCTGGATGACGCCATCATTTTGGGCCGTGATTTTACTGAACATCTGCAGAATCTGGAGAAGGTTTTGAACCGTCTACGTGAAGCAAACCTGAAGCTGAGTGCCAAAAAGTGTGACTTCTTTAAATCCAAAGTCAGCTACCTTGGACACATCATTTCGGAGAACGGGGTACAAACTGATCCTGACAAAATCAAGGCTGTTCAAACTTGGCCTACCCCAAAGAATAAAACGGATGTAAGGTCGTTTTTGGGACTATGCGCTTACTATCGGCGGTTCGTCAAGAACTTTTCTGGAATTGCCAAACCCTTACATCGACTGACGGAAGAAAAGCGCACATTTGTATGGGACTTAGAGTGTGAATTCGCCTTCAACAATCTTAAGCAGCGACTGTGTGAGACGCCGATCTTGGGGTACCCTACCAGAGATGGAAGATTTATCGTGGACACTGATGCCAGTAACACGGGAATTGGAGGAGTTCTCTCGCAAATCCAAGGAGACCAAGAAGTGGTCATAGCATACTTCAGTAAATCATTATCCAAACCAGAACGAAACTACTGTGTCACCCGCCGCGAGTTGCTAGCTGTGGTGAAGACTCTTCAGCACTTCAACAAGTATCTCATCGGAAGAGAGTTTACGCTCAGAACTGACCACGCTGCTCTTAAATGGCTTCCTCAGTTTAAGAGCCCGGAAGGTCAAGTGGCACGATGGATCGAGCAACTTCAAGAGTTCAACTTCGTGACAGAACATCGCAGTGGAAAAGGCCATAGCAACGCCGACGCCCTGTCAAGAAGACCTTGTGCAGATGACTGTAAACACTGCGAGAAGCATGAGTCTCGAGAAGAAGTCAGAATCATCAGGATGGAGAACGGATGACGAATGGAACAACGAAAATATGAGACAAGCACAATCGGAGGACAGTGATTTACGACCTGTACTGGATTGGATAAAGTCTGGAAACAAACCCCAGTGGAGCGACGTATCAGCTTGCAGCCCAATCACAAAAAGTTACTGGGCTCAGTGGGACAGCATGACTCTGCAACAGGGAATCTTGTACAGACAATGGGAAAGCAGCAATGGAAAAGAAACTACGATGCAGGTCGTTTTTCCCCGAAGTAAAGTGGCATCTTTACTACGATACATTCATGATGGAGTGTCTGGTGGACATCTAGGAGTCAAGAAAACTCTTGTGAAGGTTCGTCAACGATTCTACTGGGTACACAGCCGCGAGGATGTAGAAGATTGGGACAGGAAGTGCACCGCTTGCGCATCAGTAAAAGGACCGAAGACAAGAAGTAAAGGACAACTAAAATTGTACAATGTTGGGACACCATGGGAGCGCATTGCCGTGGATGTTGCCGGGCCATTTCCCGAGACTGAAGAAGGCAACAAGTACATCATCGTAGTGCAAGATTACTTCAGCAAATGGCCCGAGGTTTTCGCGACACCAAACCAGGAAGCAAAAAAAGTTGCAAAGAAGTTGGTGCAAGAAGTGATATGTCGATTTGGTGTACCGATGGAGCTGCATTCCGATCAAGGAAGGAACTTCGAGTCTGCCTTATTTCAAGAGATGTGTACTCTCCTCGGGATCCAAATCCAAATCCAATCGGACAACGGCAGCTCATCCACAGTCAGACGGAATGGTTGAGAGGTTTAACCAGACGTTGGAGAATCACCTGGCTAAAGTCGTGGATGCACATCAACGAGACTGGGACCAGTACATACCTCTGTTCTTGTTGTCATACCGTTCCGCTACCCATGACAGCACTGGTATGACTCCTGCAAATGTGAATTTTGGACACGAACTAAGACTTCCTATCGACGCCATAACTGGCTCTCCTCCGGATGCTCCGAAGCCTGTAACGGACTATGTCAGTGATCTTCGCAGTCAGTTGGATGAAGTGCACAGAATAGTTCGAGAGAATAGTTTGAAAACTGGCGAGAAAATGAAGACCCGGTACGATCGTAGAGCGAATACGATGGGTTTCGAAGAAGGAACACTCGTCTGGTTGCACAACCCAAAGGAAAGGAAAAAGTCCGAAGCTGCAGGCTCATTGGGAAGGACCATACCAGATTATCACGAAGATAAACGACGTTACCTACCGCATTAAACGAGGCCAGAGAGGAAAGCCGAGAGTAGTGCACATTGATCGACTTACACGATACCATGGAACAAATGATGATCGGGACGATCATGACTAAGAAGGGGATAATGTTACACCGCGTCGTCGAGACGCGATGTTTCGCCAAGCTTCTCGAACAAAAATAGCGTGGGAAAGGATAGACTAATTACCTGCCATAAACACCCGACCCGACCGTCATAAAAGTAACCTTCCTGGAATTCCGACCCTAGTCAATGTACCTAGTTTTGTACTTAGATTGAACCTTATTCATAAGTAGTTAGAGATCAAATTAGCATGTATGGTAAAGTTGTTTACATCAGATGTTCAAAGGAAAGCCGCCCCTTTTATTTTGATTTATTGCTTGTTTGTCTGTTATTTTTATTCTTTATTGGCATTTTAATACCACCCCGCACGTAACAGTACCATAGAGCTAGTCTGATGATGATGCTGGAAGGTGGCCACGGCATCGCTGTGATAAAACAACAAAACCCCACCGAGTTTGGGCTCGATTGATTTGTCTTGAAAATAACTTTACACTTAGATGATATCCAGGGCCTGATGATGAAGCTGGAAGGTAGCCACGGAATCTCTGTGATAAAATAACAAAACCCTACGAAGTTTGGGCTCGATTGATTCGTCTTGAAGATAACTTTACACCTAGATGATATTTAGCGACTGGTGATGAAGCTGGAAGGTGGCCACGGCATCTCTGTGATAAAATAACGTAACCCAAGCGAATTTGGACTCAAATGATTCGTCTTGAGGAGCACTTTACACATAAATGATATCCAGGATCTGATGATGAAGCTGTAAGGTGGCCATGGCATTTCTGTTATAAAGCAACATATCCCCACTGAGTCGATTGATTTTCCTTGAAGAGCACTTTACCCATAATCACATCAAATATCCGTGGAATATTTTAAAACATCATGCCCTCTCTTAAATACTTAGGTAGTAGGTAGGTACTGAAGTATAGTAATTGCCTAGCCAGAAAAACGGGTCTTGCTTCAAGCTTTTAAAAATATAGGTAAGTACCTACACGCCAAATACTTACTAGAATTTATTTTTAACATTTTAGTTCATTGTCCCAGATAAAAGCTTTTTCTTAAAAATATTTTTTACTTATAATTTATTAATTTTTGTATGAGTTCTTTAATTTCGAAGATGTTAAGTCTCGCATGCCCTGTAATTTTACTGGACACTGCTTGCCACATTGCCATTTAAAGCGAAAAACATTCCTATTTCACGGCTGATTTTTGACTATAAATTCAATACAATACAATACAAAAGTATTTTGTAATGTATTGTATTGTATTGTATATATACACTAAAAGTTACTTTTAATGTTTACGTTTAATTTAATTTTATGTTTAATGTTAGGAGTATGTTATACACTTAAAGTAACATATGAAACAGTTAACTCATAAAAACTATAGTACAATGGGCGGACTTATCGCTAAGAGCGATCTCTTCCAGATGGTGGATGGAGTAAGAGAAATAGTGCGTTAAGCAAGGTCGGTGGTGTGCTATTGCAAAATAAAAAATAAAAATTAACTCATATTAATATATATATATATAATAATAATAAGAAATACTAATTACAAAACAAAACAGGAAACATAATTATGATTATATACATTTAATACGTACGTACATACCTATAATACATTTAAAACATATAACTACGTATATATTAATGTAAATTATATACTTACAAAATAAAGAAATATATATATATATATATATATATATATATATATATATATATATATATATATATATATATATATATATATAAGAGGACGCTCCCTGCAGAATGCTATACTTTGCCTAATGACAGTAAATCAACCAATAATATTAATGAAGTCAAACTTAAATATTAGATTTTTCAATGTTTTTTCTTTCGTTTCACAGAACAGAAACATAATTGAAAATAATTTGCTCGATAGTTTATTTTTTTGAAAGTTATGCCTTTTTTTTCATTTTTCTTGTTTGTCTCTCAAACAGATTTAGTTACATATACAAAATAAATACTATCAAATGTAAAACATGGTTTATAAGAATCTCTCAGGACAATTTTCTTCAAAACCAATTCATATTCTCATAATTAATTAAATTAGTTTTGCGACTTACGTCCTTTACTTCTGTGCAAGAATACGGTCAATAGGTTGATTGCGATATTTTACTTACAAGAATTACTTGAAACATATTGAATCTAGAGCCAGTCGGCCGCGAGCCTCTCCGAGGTGAGGACGCGCGCGCCGACTTCGCATGTATCTGCGATCTTTCGAGATTTTTTAATAATAGTAAATAAGGCCTTACAAGGATAAGATTCAAGACAGACCTTCAAGATTCGAAAATGTACCTACTAATTTTGTTTGGAGCCAAACAAGCACCTGTCATTTACCTAAAAATGTTTACCCATAGTAACTATGAAGTAAGCAAGGCATCGACCTCTGAGGTCACAGATTAGAACATAATTACCGATCGTGTTGATGTTTCGCGCGATTATATGTGGGTATTGTTTTGGTTGTAGGAACCAAACGGCTGGACCGATTTCAATGAATGAGGTATTGAACTACTGAGTTTTATCCTGAGAAATATAATATAATACATATAATGCGAAACCGTAAGGCAGTTTCTTATTTGAATTTAATACAACATAAAGATTGTTTTATAATTACAACTGGATTATAATTGTTCTCTCACAAACACTATAGGTATTTAGACGTTTTTAATTTTATTAGTATTTCGTTATTGTAGTACTATCATAAGTAAGATAAAAACTAACAACGAAAATTAGTTTGAACGAGATACCTACAATCAGCAGGTTTTGGGATATGGCGACCGCAAAGATAACTTTGTTTTTCATACAAATACTATGAAAAACAAAGTTTATTTTTAGGGTTCCGTAGTCAAATGGCGAAAAACGGAACCCTTATAAATTCGCCATGTCTGTCTGTCTGTCCTTACGTCTGTCACAGCCATTTTATTCCAAAACTATTAAGACTACAGAATTGAAACTTGCTAGGTAGATGTATTCTATAAACCGCTTTCCGAATATTGTACAAAAATAAAAAATATAAAAGTTTAAGGGGGGGCATCCCATACCTGGAAATGGAACAAAAAAATTTTTTTTCTTCAAACCTATACGTATAGGTCTTTAAAATGACATTGAGGTTCCTAAAATCATTTTTATTTAGGCATATAGGTGGTTATTATGACGTTAGTATCAGCTAAGAATGGATTTTCTAAAATTCACCCCTTAAAGGGATGAAACGGGGGTTCAAAGTTTCTATGGAGAAACAACATTAGATAGTCTTTTCAATCCGAAACTTCACACAAGTGCTTCAGTAAAAAAATAAGTAAATACGTGTTTCAGGTTTTTTTGAAATTCCACCCTAAGAGGGTGAAATGGGGTAATAAAGTGTGAAAATCAGTATTGTTTCGGATCGCGCTGAAATTTGGCATGCAGATAGTTATTACGACGTTAGTTCCCTCTGAGAAAGGATTTTGCAAAATTAACCCTCGAAGGGGATAAAACGGGGGTTCAAAGTTTGTATGGAGAAACAAGATTAGATAGTCTTTTCTATCCGAAACTTCACACAAGTGCTTTAGTAAAAAAATAAGTATATATGTGTTACAGGTTTTTTTGAAATTCCACCCCTAAGAGGGTGAAATGGGGTAATAAAGTGTGAAAATCAATATTGTTTCGGATCGCGCTGAAATTTGGCATGCAGATAGTTATTACGACGTTAGTTCCCTCTGAGAAAGGATTGTCCAAAATTAACCCTCGAAGGGGATGAAACGGGGGTTCAAAGTTTGTATGGAGAAACAAGATTAGATCGTCTTTTCTATCCGAAACTTCACACAAGTGCTTCAGTAAAAAAATAAGTAAATAAGTGTTTCAGGTTTTTTTGAAATTCTACCCCTAAGAGGGTGAAATGGGATGGAATGTGATACACACAAAAAAAAACTTCAAAAAAAAATGGTTCCGTAACACAGTAATATATTCTATAACCATGATTTTTTGAAACTAAATAAACTGACGAAGTGCAAGTCGGACTAGCACTCGTAGGGTTCCGTAACACAGTAGAGTATTCTATAACTATGATTTTTTGCAACTACAAAAATAACTTTGTTTTTCATAGAGTTTGTATGAAAAACAAAGTTATACTTGCGGTCGCTATATCTCAACAACTACTGACTGTATCTGGTTCAAACCAATTTTCGAGATTTTTCACTCCCTTACTTTAGAAGTTAGGGGGGGGGGGGGGACACATTTTACCACTTTAGACGCGCCTATCTTTTAAATGATTTACTTTGAGATAAACTGGCCAAGCGCAAGTCGGACTCGCACTCGTAGGGTTCCGTAACACAGTAGAGTATTCTATAACTTTTATTTTTCGCAACTACAAAAATAACTTTGTTAGGGTTCCGTAGCCAAATGGCATAAAACGGAACCATTATAGATTCGCCATGTCTGTCTGTCTGCCCGCCTTAAGCTTTTATATTTTTTATTTTTGTACAAAAATCGGAAAGCGGTTTATACATCTACCTACCAAGTTTCAATTCTGTAGTCCTAATAGTTTCGGAATAAAATGGCTGTGACATACGGACGGACAGACAGACATGGCGAATCTATAAGGGTTCCGTTTTTTGCTATTTGGCTACGGAACCCTAAAAATGATTTTTGGAACCTCAATGTCATTTTTAAAGACCTATCCATAGACACCACCCCACACGTATAGGTTTTAAGATTTTTTTTTTTTTGTTTCAGTTTCATGTATCGGACACCCCCCCTTAAACTTTTATATTTTTTATTATTGTATAAAAATCGGAAAGCGGTTCAAGAATACATTTACCTACCAAGTTTCAAGTCTGTAGTCGTAATAGTTTCGGAATAAAATGGCTGTGATACGGACGGACAGACAGACAGACATGGCGAATCTATAAGGGTTCCGTTTTTTGCCATTCGGCTACGGAACCCTAAAAAAGACGATTTGAGAACCTCCTTTTTTTTCGGAAGTCGGTTGCAAATAAATTCGTTCACAGAAGGAATAATACAGACTTCAAATGCCGCGCTAGTCATTTTCAGTACTAGGTTTATGGTGTTTATCTTCATATCTCTGCAGAACTAAACATATCTCGATGAAATTTAAATGGGATCATCTGTTATACTCATTGAAATAAAAAAACGATTTTCCAAATCGGTTCAAGCGTTTTCGAGTAATCGGTCAACATACATAAAACAAACAAAAAATCCGACGAATTGAGAACCTTCTCCTTTTTTGTGAAGTTGGGTTCTCAAATAAATACAAGTTTACAAAAACAACGCAAGGAGTGTTGTACGAAAAATAAGACTATACTATTTTTAACCGACTTCACAAAAATGGAGGAGGTTCTCAATTAGTCAGAATATAAATATATATATATATACTAGAAGTGCCCCGCGGCTTCGCCCGCGTTAAAAACTTCTTTTATTTACATAAAACTTTTCTTTTGTAAGAACGATTCTATCATTAAAGACATCATATAAAAATTAGCCAAATCAGTTCACCCGTTTTCATGTTATCACGTGACTAAGGCAATTCGGGATTCATTATAAATGGGGCAATTTTTTAATTTTACCCGAAAAACCCAAATTTTCAGACTTTGTTACCTACCCCATTTTGAAAAATCCTACAACACGTACTTTATCTCATCTTGTTTCGCCATACAAAGTTTGAATCCCTGTTCCGTATCCGGAAGGAATTTTGAGAAAATCCTTTCTGAGCGGATACCTACGCCATAATAACTATCTGCATTCTAAAGCTTCCTCAGCGCAATCCGAAACAATATTGATTTTTAGACTTTGTTACCCCAGTTTATCCACTTAGAAGGGCATTTTGAAAAAGTCAAACTCGTATTTACTTATTTATTTACAAAAGTACTTGTGTGAAATGACGAATAAAATTTACTATCCAAACTTTGAACCCTCGCTTCATCCCCTTGAAGAGTAAATTTTGAAAAATTCTTTCTTAGCGGATACCTAAGTCAAAATACCTATCTGCATGCCAAATTTCAGCGCAATCCAAAACAATATTGATTTCAGACTTTGTTACCCCACTTCACCCTTTTAGGGGTGGAATTTCGAAAGAGCCTGAAACACGTATTTACTTACTTAAGTACTTGTGTTAAGTTTCAAATAGAAAATACTATCTAATCTTGTTTCTCCATACAAACTTTGAACCCCCGTTTCATCCCCTTCAGGGGTGAATTTTGGAAAATCCCTTCTGAGAGGTAACTAACGGCGTAATAACTATCTGCATGTCAACTTTCAGCGCAATCTGAAACAATATTGATTTTCATACTTTGTTACCCCATTTCACCCTTGTCGGGGTGGAATTTCAAAAAAACCTAAAACACATGTTTACTTATTTTTTTACTTGAGCACTTATGTGAAGTTTCGAATAGAAAATACTGTCTAATCTTATTTCTCCATACAAACTTTAAACCCCCATGTCATCCCCTTCAGGGGTGAATTTTGGAAAATCCTTTCTCAGAGGTAGCTAACGTCATAATAACTATATGCATGTCAAATTTCAGCGCAATCCGAAACAATATTGATTTTCAGACTTTGTTACCCCATTTCAACCTCTTAGGGGTGAAATTTCGAAAAAACCTCAAACACGTGATTACTTATTTATGTTCTGAAGCACTTGTGCGAAGTTTCGAATAGAAAAGACTATCTAATGTTGTTTCTCCATAGAAACTTTGAACCCCCGTTTCATCCCTTTAAGGGGTGAATTTTAGAAAATCCATTCTTAGCTGATACTGACGTCATAATCACCACCTATATGCCAAATTTCAGCTCAATTCAAAACAATATTGATTTTCAGCCTTTGTTACCCCATTTCACCGTCTTAGGGGTGGAATTTCGAAAAAAACTAAAACACGTGTTTACTTATTTATGTCCTGAAGCACTTGTGTGAAGTTTCGAATAGAAAAGACTATCTAATAATGTTTCTCCATAGAAACTTTGAACCCCCGTTTCATCCCCTTCAGGGGTGAAATTTGAAAAATTCTTTTGGTAACTAACGTTGTAATAATTATCTGCATGCCAAGTTTTAGCACAATCCGAAAAATATTGATTTTCACACTTTGTTACCCCATTTCACCCTCTTAAGGGTGGAATTTCAAAAAAACCTAAAACACGTATTTACTTATTTTTTTACTGGAGCACTTGTAAGAAGTTTCGAATAGAAAATAGTACTCGTATCTAATCTTGTTTTTCCATACAAACTTTGAACGCTCGATTCATCCCCTTCAGGGGTGAATTTTGGAAAATCCTTTCTCAGAGGGCGATAACGTTGTAATAACTATCTGCATGCCAAATTTCAGCGCAATCCGAAACAATATTGATTTTAACACTTTGTTACCCCCATTTCACCCTCTTATGGTGGATTTAAAAAAAAACTGAAACACGTATTTACTTATTTTTTTACTGAAGCACTTGTGTGAAGTTTCGGATAGAAAAGACTATCTAATCTTTTTTCTCCATACAAAATTTGAACCCCCGTTTCATCCCCTTTGAGGGTTAATTTTGGAAAATCCTTTCTCAGAGGGAACGAACGTCGTAATAACTACCTGCATGCCAAATTTCAGCGCGATCCGAAACAATATTGATTTTCAAACTTTACCACCCCATTTCACCCTCTTAGGGGAGGAATTTCAAAAAAACCTGAAACACGTATTTACTTTTTTTTTTACTGAAGCACTTGTGTGAAGTTTCGGATAGAAAAGACTATCTAATCTTGTTTCGCCATACAAACTTTGAACCCCCGTTTCATCCCCTTCGAGGGTTAATTTTGGAAAATCCTTTCTCAGAGAGAACGAACGTCGTAATAACTACCTGCATGCCAAATTTCAGCGCGATCCGAAACAATACTGATTTTCATACTTTATTACCCCATTTCACCCTCTTAGGAGTGGAATTTCAAAAAAACCTGAAACACGTATTTACTTATTTTTTTACTGAAGCACTTGTGTGAAGTTTCGGATTGAAAAGACTATCTAATCTTGTTTCTCCATACAAACTTTGAACCCCCATTTCATCCCCTTAAGGGGTGAATTTTGGAAAATCCTTCCTTAGTACACCCTTACGTACTAAGACAAATATACCCTCCAAATTTCAAATCTCTACGACCAGCGGTTTAGGCTGTGCGTTGTCTGTCAGTGAGTCAGTCAGTCAGTATGTCAGGACAAAGATTCTTATAGTATTAGATATATATATCTTTTCTATGTATGTTCGATTTGGAAAATCCTTTTTAAGCCGTAATACGTAATTTTAAACCTTAAATGTACGTATTTATGTATAGTATAGCTCTGTAGGTAGTAAGTAACTTCGGCTGCCGCGCCACGGGCCACGCGGTCATTACCGTCCCGCTCGGCTCGGCGTGTCCGCTAGCAAACGAGGTCGCAAGTCGAGTGTGGAGCGCGCATGCGCGAAATTACAGCGCGTTCCCCCGCGCCTGTATCGTTACCGGGGGTGCCGCGGCGTGTGTAGGCGGAGCAAGCGTGGGAAAAAAAATCTCAAGCGGGCTCTTAATTGTCGAATAAAGTGTGAATAGAGATCAAGTGTATTAGTCAGCAGAATCAGCAAGATAAACATTGTTGACCTTAGTCTTGAAAGTAGTCAAAGACTGTGCTTCCCTCACCTTGGCTGGCAAACTATTCCACAGACGCACAGCTTCGACAGAAAACGATCTATCATAATAACTGGTTTTGTGCTGTGGAAAACTTAAAAGTAGATTTTCAGCAGATCTAAAAGTGTTTTTTTTAGAACCATAAAGAGGGACAAAACGTAAATACATCTTATCGTCGCACAAAAAATAAATGTTCAAGTTTAATGAGTATGTATGGTGGTGAGCACTCCATTACCCTGCCAGCTATTGCTCGCTGCGAGCATTACGACTCCGACAGTTATCTCGCCGAGGCTGGAATTTAAACTTATATTGAATGGTGATTAATTTGATTTGCAGATGACTCACTGACCCATTTTGTATACCAGCTCGTTTCACTCAAACTTTATCACATTAAACACGTTGGATAGATTTGACAAATATGTTTGTTTCAGATTTAAGTCATCCATTCAAACAGTTAGGATTTTGTATATTAATACTTATCATATATATACATATTTCTTATCGTATCTAGTTAATGAATGTTATTCTTATTACAGCTCAACTTGATGATCTTTCCTCATGTGACCAGACTCAGGTGACCTCTACATACTTACACTTTTGACGAGCTCTTTTTAGGGTTCCGTACCCAAAGGGTAAAACGGGACCCTATTACTAAGACTCCGCTGTCCGTCTGTCTGTCTGTCTGTCTGTCTGTCTGTCTGTCCGTCTGTCACCAGGCTGTATCTCATGAACCGTGATAGTTAGACAGTTGAGATTCTCACAGATGATGTATTTCTATTGCCGCTATAACAACAAATACTAAAAACAGAATAACGTTAAAAATAAAAGAGGGTCCCCATACAAGAAACGTGTTATTTTCGGCACATCACGCCATCTATGAACGCTTAGTTAGGTAAACGTCCCATAGATGGCGTTATATTGAAATGTCGATCCCTAACACCTTTGTTAGACGTTAGATGAGGTTATAAGAAAAAAATGTTTATTAATTATTATTTTTTGCTGGCGAAAAATGATAGTGGTATTTTTTGCTCGATCTTATAAAATACTGTAGTGTGGTAAGGAAATCTACGAGTGCAAGTCCGACTTGTACTTGCCAGTTTATTTTTGCCAACGTATCCTGAGGAGCTATGTGAGATGGCGTCGGCACCGGTAGCGTAAGTAGGAGATGTCACGTTATGCTCCTGGGAAGATATATAGAAACGCAGATTGAGTCCAATTTCAACATTCAGTAAGGTTACTCATACATTTTAAATATTTTAAAGTCTGCTTTAATCTAACTGATTATCAGTGTCATTGTCAGTGTATCTGTGAGAGCGTGGACGTTACATTTGACAAGCAGACCGAGCCAACGCCGAAAAATGTATCTGTGAGAGCGTGGACGTTACGTTAGACAAGCGGACCGAGCCGACGCTGATGAATGTATCTGTGAGAGCGCGGACGTTATGGTTGATAAGCGGACCGAGCCGACGTCGACGAATGTATCTGTGAGAGCGCGGACGTTATGGTTGACAAGCGGACCGAGCCGACGCTGACGAATGTATCTGTGAGAGCGCGGACGTTATGGTTGACAAGCGGACCGAGCCGACGTCGACGAATGTATCTGTGAGAGCGCGGACGTTATGGTTGACAAGCGGACCGAGCCGACGCTGACGAATGTATCTGTGAGAGCGCGGACGTTATGGTTGACAAGCGGACCGAGCCGACGTCGACGAATGTATCTGTGAGAGCGCGGACGTTATGGTTGACAAGCGGACCGAGCCGACGCTGACGAATGTATCTGTGAGAGCGCGGACGTTATGGTTGACAAGCGGACCGTGCCGACGTCGACGAATGTATCTGTGAGAGCGCGGACGTTATGGTTGACAAGCGGACCGAGCCGACGCTGACGAATGTATCTGTGAGAGCGCGGACGTTATGGTTGACAAGCGGACCGAGCCGACGTCGACGAATGTATCTGTGAGAGCGCGGACGTTATGGTTGACAAGCGGACCGAGCCGACGCTGACGAATGTATCTGTGAGAGCGCGGACGTTATGGTTGACAAGCGGACCGAGCCGACGTCGACGAATGTATCTGTGAGAGCGCGGACGTTATGGTTGACAAGCGGACCGAGCCAACACCAACGCGCTGAGAGCTCACTCGAGTCACTCAAGCCGTTTAATGTCAGAAATTAAACTGGTTTGTTTGGTTTATCCTCGGACCCCAGTCGAAAGTCACAGAAAATAGAAACTATTATCAAAATGTATGAACAAGCTATTTCTATTATATTAAGTTAATTTTGTTAATTAAGTTAATATTAAGTTGAAAGGGACAGAATATTATCCTTTAGGCAAAAGTCTCAAAAGAGAAGACGTCCGTCTCATGACGACTGGAGAGAAGAAATGCAGCAATTCAAAAATGAAATGCGAGAAATTCTGGGGAAAATATCCAGCGATGTGGCGGAGGTAAAAGCGCAAAATAGATCTATACAGAAAGCAAATGAAGAAATCAGGAAGTCAATAGAATTTATTTCAGCCGGGTACGAAGAGTTGAAAGGGAAGATGGAAGCGCTCGAAACTACCAGGAAAGAACAGTTGGATAAAATGCAAAATATTGAACAGCGGCTAGATGATTTCGAAAGGCAGGCCCGCTTAAGCAAAGTTGAATTTCGTAACCTCCCTGAGAAAACAAATGAGACGCGAGAAGACCTAATTAAAGCTGTCATGGGCGTCTCGAAAACGGTGAGTGCTAACATCACTTCGAACGATCTTCGAGATATATACAGGATCCCCGGCAGACTAAACTCGGCCTCGACTGTAGTGGCTGACGTAGCTACGCCAATCCTTAAGAATACTTTTATAAAAGCGGTACGCACATTTAATGCTAAGAACAAGCCAAATATATTGAACACATCATGCGTTGGCGTCAAGAAGGACACGAAGCCGATATTTGTTTCTGAACACCTCACGAGCAAGGCAAAAAGGCTTTTCTTTTTGGCCCGCGAGGCTGCAAGGAGTCAAAAATACGCATTTTGTTGGACTGCGAATGGCAAGGTTTATCTGCGTAAATCTGAAGGAGCGACTCAGATTTTGATCAAAACAGAGGGTCAATTGGAATTACTCAAACAATCGATGTGACTAAATCGACAAAAGCGAGTAATATGTTTGTATTGTGCTATCTATTTAAGCTTGTATATAGTCTTAACAACTGATTACGAACCTACAACATCACACACAGTAACTAACACACAATTAATACTCACACATATCCTACAAATAATAAATTCCACCAATAACACGCGTAATCCCAAATGTGCAGTGCAACTACATGAAAAACAGCCATATTATATCACACCTTTAGTCCACAAAAGGTCATCCTACTCGTGTCCACACAGGCATTTATATTGCCCACGATACCATTTTAGCAGCACCTATATCCTAATACGATTATTTTATGGATAAAGTAAATGATATTGGCTCGGAGATAGACAATTTAAACATTTCGAATGTGGCTAGCTGTGACTCAGATACCGCAGCATCAATAATAACAAATTCAAACCACAAATTGAACTTAATATGCCAAAATATTAGAAGTATTGGATGTAATATGCCCCGATTTGAACTGCTCCTATCTAAATTCAAAATACAGTTTGACATTATTATCCTAACAGAATGTTGGCTCAAAAAAATTTATAATCCTCCAGCTCTAGATAACTATAAATACTACCATACTACTGGTCATGCGACACAAAATGAAGGAGTTGTCGTATACACCAACAGTCAAATCCCATCAACAGTACATGAACCAAATTATATAGATGCTAACTGCCTTGTTATTAAACTACAACCAGATATAGTAATTGTCGCAGTATATAGACCTCCTACGCATAATATAGATAATTTTCTCAAATCGACCGATACTGTTCTCTCATCATTAGCGTCATATAAAAATATAATATTTACGGGTGACATAAACATTAACATTAAGGAATACGATAACGATAACAGGTCACATGATTATCTAAATTTAATGGCCTCGCATGGGCTACTGCCTGCACACCTCTTGAATACAAGGGAACATAACTGTTTAGACCATGTCATGATTAAATCAAATACCACATCATCAGTTTATGTAATCAACACAAGTATTACAGATCACTTTACTATATGCCTAACGCTAAACCTTTATTTACAAAAACATAAAAATGTATCTACAAATACCATTATAAATTACGCCGGAGCAATTGCAGACCTATACAAAACTAACTACGATAATATTTATAACTCTGATAATGTTGAATATGCATTAGACCAGCTTATCAAATCAATTCTAGATGCAATTAAAACAAATTCAAACAAAAAAATAGTAAGCCATAAAAAAATAATTATAAAACCCTGGATAACACCCGGTCTATTGCGTTGTATTAGACATAGAGATCGAATGCACATCAAAGAACGCAAGCATCCCAAAGACAAAGAAATTAAATTAATATATACACGATATAGAAATTACTGCAACAAAATACTACACAATGTTAAATGCTCATATGAAAAAGCCGAAGTACAAAAAGCTAAGAAAAACCCGAAGAAAACTTGGAAAATTATAAAAAGTATAACGTCCATGAGCAGTCAGAAAGATACAAATGACTCACTGCTGAAACAAAATGAAACCCCAGAAGAGTCAATAAATAAGGTAAATGGTTTTTTCGCATCTGTAGGACAAAATTTAGCTAATAAATGTACAAATGTCCCAGAACCTCGTTGTGTTTTGAGAGACACTACAGTTAACTCTTTTGTTCTTTTGGAAACCGACTATAATGAAGTTTCTACTATAATTATGAATTTAAGGGATGACTGTGCATCTGGCTTTGACGGAATCCCAGCCAAGCTACTTAAAAAAGCTAGCAATGTACTTACACCAGTGATTACATATATTTGCAACCTAACATTAAAAACAGGTATTTTCCCCCAGCACTTCAAAACTGCGTTAATACACCCTATTTATAAAGCTGGAGATAGAGACAGTGTCAACAACTATAGACCAATATCAGTGCTACCTACGATGTCCAAAATACTGGAAAAGCTTATCAATAAGAGACTGACTTCTTTTTTATACAAGTATAACATAATTTCCCCAAATCAATTTGGATTCATGCAAGGTAAATCTACAGAGGATGCACTAAAATTGCTTGCAGAAAATATTGTCGACAGTTTAGATAACAACCGCAAATGCGTGGGAGTATTTTTGGACCTCGCTAAAGCATTTGACACTGTCTCTATTCCAAAACTCTTGGATAAGTTAGAAGTCATAGGTATCAGAGGAAATCCGCTCAAACTGTTCCAGAGTTACTTGACAAATAGAACCCAACGGGTAAAAATTGGTTCGTGTGTAAGTGATGATGCTTCAGTTACATATGGTGTTCCACAAGGTAGCATAGTTGGTCCCACCTTGTTCTTGATTTATATAAACCAGCTATGTAACCTAAATTTAAAAAATGCGCAAATAGTAACTTTTGCCGACGACACCGCAATTATTTTCAATGGTAAAACGTGGAAAGACACATTAGAACTAGCAGAATATGGCCTAAGTGAAGTTATTAAATGGTTAAACTACAACACATTAACAATAAATATTAACAAGTCAAAATACCTTACTTTTTCTATAAACAAAGTCGGACAACCTAAAGAATTAGAATCGAAATTAATAGCTCACACCTGTGTTAGTCACAAAATAACTCCATGCTGCTGCACTGCACTTGAAAAAGTAGAAAATGTAAAATATCTAGGCGTATGGGTTGATCAACATCTCAATTGGCATAAACACATTGAACTACTAACAAATAGAGCTAGGAAACTTATGCCAGTTTTCAAAAAAATTCGTCACATCGGAGATTTGCAGATTCTTAAAACTATATACTACTCCCTATGCCAATCTATAGTCAGCTATTGCATTTCTGTGTGGGGGGGATCACACAAAACGGCTTTGATCAAACTTGAGCGTGCTCAAAGAGGAGTTCTCAAAGTTATGACGTCAAAGCCGATGTTACACTCCACAACCTTGTTGTATAAGGAGTGTAACGTTCTGACCGTTCGTCAGCTATTTATATTTAAAACCCTTCTCGATGCACATCTAACGGGGATCCGTCAGCCATGCCTAGAAAATAAAAGAAGAAAGGACCGCGTTCTAGTAATGACGCCACACCGTACAGCATTTGCTCGCAAACATACACAGTACGTAGGTCCATACCTTTACAATAAAATCAGTAAATACGTGTCACTTAACAACTTAAATATATTCCAATGTAAGAATACTGCTACAAACTTCCTTAAAGCATTAACATATGAAGAAACAGAGACACTGTTTTACGATCCGCAATAGTATTCATAAACAAACATCATGTAAAAAAAAAATAAAGCTCACCACTTACACTACCTTCTCGTTTGATAGTACACGCACGCATACACACACACGCGGACGCACGCACGCACGCTCCTACACACACAAACACACACACACACACACACGTACACACGCACGCACACACATACACACACTAATATAACCTTTAACGACCAGTTCCTGCTTTTGAATTTGAGATACATAAAGTTGTAACATAGACCAACCACGAATAACTTGCGCTTATCGCACAGCTACGGCTAGTTTAAGCGTCAGTGATCATATTGTTTTAACATACCTAACAACTGTCCTGAATAACAACTAAGAATGTTATATTAATTAGAAAATAAGGTTTTATTTGGTCAATAAACATAAACATATTCTATATTAATAATATTAGTAGGATTAGTTCGGTTCACACGATAAACATTGTCCTCACCAAATTTCAATCAATTCAATATAAAATAGCATATCCAGTTTCACCCGAATTTCAACATTTACAATAATTGTGTGACTTTTGCAATTTTCTTTTATAAAACTTTATTTGAACGTTTATCGGTCTGGCCGATATCGATAGATGCGCTTAGAACAGGACCGATTTTTTATTTATTTATGCAGGATATTACCTCAGTATTTTAGATACGACTAGACTGCACCCGCGGCTTCACCTGCGTTATTAAATATCCTATGTTACCGACTATCACTGTGCAAAATTTCAGCCAGTTGCCAGTGGAGCCGTTTGACCGGGAGGGAAAAGGTCCCAAAAAAACAAATATACAAACTGTCTTCCACATTTATTATATTAGGGTTGATTATTTTTAAAACTTCCAAAAACTTCCGTGTCTTATTGACTTTACTGAATATTCTTGTGAAAAATGTCGCCCAAACCATTCCAGGCGTTTAACCGAGATAAAAATATAAATGTATTTTATTAAATTATGTTAATACCGAAAATAATTCAAAATGAAAATGGTATGGATTTTTCCATATCCTATACTTCGTATATTTAATGTGTGCTCGTACTTATAGAAGATAACATTGTATTAATAATCTAGTAAAGTGTAATTTACATATTACAGCCGACAGTAGGTGGAAGTGGGCGGCGGACTATACTCATACCTCTCTGCGGAACGCTAACCGACAGTAAGGAATATTGTCTGAACTTGCTGTACACCTCAGTCTTCACTTGATAAGCTCATTTTTAGAACCCAAAGGGTACCAACGGAACCCTATTACTGAGACTCCGCTGTCCGTCTGTCTGTCTGTGTGTCTGTCTGTCTGTCTGTCTGTCTGTCTGTCTGCCTGCCTGTCTGTCTGTCTGTCTGTCTGTCTGTCTGTCTGTCTGTCTGTCTGTCCGTCTGTCACCAGGCTGTATCTCATGAACCGTGATAGTTAGACGGTTGAAATTTTCACAGATGAAGTATTTCTGTTGCCGCTATAACAACAAATACTAAGAACAGAACAAAGTTAAAAATTAAAGGGTTTAAAACCAAACAGGTGTTTTTTACGATACAATACGATACGAAATTAATTCACCTCGACGCAGCTAGATGGCAGCACAGGAAAAATTAGCACGCGCAAGCGTTTCATTTGTTAAATTTGTGGGCCTCGGTCGATTTGTTTACTTAGTTATTTGCACATATGTAGTGTACAGTATTGAATATTATATCTTTAGTTTTAGTACTTAAATAGCTTCAATTAGCTAGAATCAGTAGAAAGTTAGCCGTACGAACACTCGGTCTTCCAGATATTTAATTATATTATTTACCTTTGTGTTAATATTTACTTAGTTGGTGTTAGAAGTTCGTGGCGTTCGGACTTCGGAAATTCGGAACCCTCCATGTGCGGCCGCGGGACAAAAGTCTGACTCGCACTTGGCCAGTTTTTTTCATATATCTCGACTTGATCGTCTTTACTATAAGTTTTATAGTTTTTATTTTTATTTTCGTGAACCACGAAGAAGAATGAAGTAAAATGTAAAGTGGCACAGGGCTCCGTAATAGGTAGATACTTGAAAATTTCACGAAGTATAAAAGAAGTACGAGTATCATGGGGGATATAACAACAAATTTTAAAAACAATATAAAATAAAATATGAAAGGGACAAGAAACGTGTTTATTCGGCGTTTTTGCTATAGATTTTTTTTATAGCTTTTCGATATAGACTTGGAATCTTTACAAAGTATGTATTACTATAACCGCTATAACAACAAAAATTAAAAACAGAATAAAGTCATAAAAATAAAAGGGAGACCTCATACTATAAAAACCGGCCAAGTCGAGTTGAACTTGCCCACCGAGGCTTCCGTACCAACATAGTTATAAATAAAATATCTAACTGAAATATTTAACTGTAATATTTAACCGAAACACTCAACTGAAATATTCAACTAAAACATTCAACATAAATATCTAACTGAAATATTAAACTGAAACGAGTTGGGAGCAACATGGAACCCTGTGATTAGCAAGTGTTCGAATCAAAGATCAAAGCAGCAAAAATCTGCCGATATTGTCAGTGTTGTGTGTCGCAATGGCAACTCTGATAAAAATTAAAAATTAAATTAATTGAGGGTAGTTTCCAACGATCTCTCCTATAAATAGCGGTGCGGACACTCACAACATTCAGTCGTCTCGTGACCACGATCAATGCAACTTGGTCGAAACGTCGAGTAGATAAGATTTATGTTTTAGGCGCGATAAGTCCCGTATTTAAATATTTATAACTGGATATTTCGGTTAAATATTCAGTTGGATATTTCAGTTAAAACATTTCAGTTAAACATTTCGGTTAAACATTTCAGTTAAATATTCGGTTAAAGTATTTTAGTTAAATGTTTCAGTTAAATATTTCAGTTAAATATTTCAGTTAAATATTTCGGTTCAATATTTCAGTTAAATATTTCGGTTAAATATTTCCGTTAAATATTTCAGTTAAATGTTTCGGTTAAATATTTCAGTTAAAAAGTTTCAATTAAAAAGTTTCAGTTAAAAAAATTCAGTTGAAAGTTCCAGTTAAAAATGTCAGTTGAACATTTCAGTTAAACATTTCGGTTAAATGTTCGGTTAAGTGTTTCAGGTGGCTGGGAGTGGAACTCGTGGTGCGTGCGGGTGCAGTGGGTGGCAGAGCATCGCAGGTCGTTGTCCCTGGTGCACGCGCCGACTTGCTGCGTCGCTAGCTTCACTCGACGACGCTGCGACTGCCGGCTCCGTCGCTCCCAACTCGTTTCAGTTTAATATTTCAGTTAGATATTTATGTTGAATGTTTTAGTTGAATATTTCAGTTGAGTGTTTCGGTTAAATATTACAGTTAAATATTTCAGTTAGATATTTTATTTATAACTATGTGTTCAAATCGCGAAAGTTTAAAGTTTACAATTCCGTACCAACGTTGGTATGTAGCAATTAAGCTAGACCTCTAAATTGTATCAGCGCTCATATAACTCAGAGGTCTACCTTAATTGGATTAAACTATGTATGTATAAGGGTTAATTTTCTACTTTTTTTATATTTTTTCCTTAATTTGTGCTGTAAGACCTTGCTTCTCGCTAAATTTCATGATTCTAAGTCAACGGGAAGTACCCTATAGGTTTTCGACCCAAAACCTATAGGGTACTTCCGGTTGACCTAGAATTGTCAATTGTGGATAAAAGCAAGGTCTTACTGCACAAATAAAGGAAAAATTCCGAAAACAAAAATAGTTGAAAATTAAGGTACATTTTGGTACTAAGAAGTTTTCGCGAAAATCTAAATTTACCCATATCTTTTAATTGATTCTTTAATCAAGAGCGTGTTAGAGGATCGGAGGTCTTGTCGTACCAGCTTTTTAATGGTTTGTTGCGCACCTGATTAATTGACAAAGCTGTCAAAGGGTCTGTTGTATATAATGTATTAATAAGGATAACCTTATTAATAAAAACATTCATTCATAGATGGCGCTATAGAAAAAACACGATTTAATATGGGGACCCCCTTTAGTTTTTAACTTTGTTCTGTGTTTAGTATTTGTTGTTATAGCGGCAACAAAAATACATCATCTGTGAAAATTTCAACCGTCTAATTATCACGGTTCATGAGATACAGCCTGGTGACAGACGGACAGACAGACAGACAGACAGACGGACAGCGGAGTCTCAGTATTAGGGTTCCGTTGGTACCCTTTGGGTTCGGAACCCTAAAAACATAAAACACCTGAAAAAGCACGTTTTTAGGGTTCCGTACCTCAAAAGTTAAAAAAAGGAACCCTTATAAGATCACTTTCTTGTCCGTCTGTCTATCTGTCTGTCCGTCTGTCTGTCCGTCTGTCTGTCCGTCTGTCTGTCCGTCTGTCTGTCCGTCTGTCTGTCCGTCTGTCTGTCCGTCTGTCTGTCCGTCTGTCTGTCCGTCTGTCTGTCCGTCTATCTGTCCGTCTGTCTGTCCGTCTGTCTGTCCGTCTGTCTGTCCGTCTGTCTGTCCGTCTGTCTGTCCGTCTGTCTGTCCGTCTGTCTGTCCGTCTGTCTGTCCGTCTGTCTGTCCGTCTGTCTGTCCGTCTGTCTGTCCGTCTGTCTGTCCGTCTGTCTGTCCGTCTGTCTGTCCGTCTGTCTGTCCGTGTGTCACCACTGACGGCATTGAAGTCGGTAATTTTTTAGTTTTTTAAACGATATTATTGGGATAAGCTTTATCTTATTTTTCCTCCAAAGTCGGCTCCAGACGAGGAAACTCCACAACAGTCGAGCATTTTGTATACAGGTCACAGGTGTACCTAGCAAGTTGAAATGTATACCTGATACTGACAGACAGACGGACAGACAGACGGACAGACAGACGGACAGACAGACGGACAGACAGACGGACAGACAGACGGACAGACAGACGGACAGACAGACGGACAGACAGATAGACAGACGGACAAGAAAGTGATCTTATAAGGGTTCCTTTTTTTAACTTTTGAGGTACGGAACCCTAAAAACGTGCTTTTTCAGGTGTTTTATGTTTTTAGGGTTCCGAACCCAAAGGGTACCAACGGAACCCTATTACTGAGACTCCGCTGTCCGTCTGTCTGTCTGTCTGTCTGTCCGTCTGTCACCAGGCTGTATCTCATGAACCGTGATAATTAGACGGTTGAAATTTTCACAGATGATGTATTTTTGTTGCCGCTATAACAACAAATACTAAACACAGAACAAAGTTAAAAACTAAAAGGGGTCCCCATATTAAAACGTGTTTTTTCTATAGCGCCATCTATGAATGAATGTTTTTATTAATAAGGTTATCCTTATTAATACATTATATATAACAGACCCTTTGTCAGCTTTGTCAATTAATCAGGTGCGCAACAAACCATTAAAAAGCTGGTACGACAAGACCTCCGATCCTCTAACACGCTCTTGATTAAAGAATCAATTGAGCAGAATCGGGGGTCGAAAGTGTTCGCCCAGCCTCTGGGTAGAAGCCGCCTCACAAAGCTGACAACGTCAACGGGGAACGTCGTCGCATCCAAGTCGGAGATTCTGTCAGAAGTTGAAGACTTCTACGGCAAGCTCTACGCATCGCATGCTTCAAGGCCCGTACCCGATACTGAGGATTGTAGAGCCACCTTAACCCGCCACTTCACAGAAGACCTGCCCGAAGTCAGCCGAGATGAGATCGTGATGGACCTTAAACAGCTCAAAAATGGAAAGGCCCCAGGTGAAGACGGAATCACAACGGAGCTTCTAAAAGCTGGAGGAGCCCCAGCTGTAAGCCAGCTGCAACAGCTCTTCAATTCTGTTCTCTTCACTGGGAGAACTCCACAGGCATGGAACAGGAGCATGGTGGTTTTGTTTTTCAAAAAAGGAGACAAAACCCTCTTGAAAAACTACCGCCCGATTTCGCTTCTGAGCCATGTCTACAAACTGTTTTCAAGAGTCATCACGAACCGTCTTGCGCGAAGACTCGACGAGTTCCAACCTCCGGAACAGGCCGGATTTCGAAGCGGTTACAGCACCATGGACCACATCCACACAGTGCGGCAGATTGTACAGAAGACCGAAGAGTACAATCGGCCCCTGTGCTTAGCGTTTGTGGACTATGAGAAGGCCTTCGACTCAATCGAAACCTGGTCTGTTCTGGAGTCCTTGCAGCGTTGCCAAGTCGACTGGCGATATATCGAAGTGATGAGATGTCTGTATAATGCCGCAACGATGAGTGTACAAGTACAGAACCATCGTACTAATCATATCCACCTGCGTCGAGGAGTGAGACAGGGGGACGTCATATCCCCGAAACTGTTCACTAACGCCTTGGAGGATATGTTTAAGACGCTGGACTGGAAAGATTGTGGCACCAACATCAACGGCAGGTACATCTCTCACTTACGATTCGCAGATGACATCGTCATTATGGCAGAGACGCTGCAGGACTTACAGAGGATGTTGAATGGCCTAGCTGATTCTTCTCGTCGCATCGGTCTCCGGATGAATGGATAAAACCAAAGTCATGTACAACGAGCACGTTGTTCCGGAACCGATTGCCGTAGATGGAATCCCACTTGAAGTTGTCACTAAGTATGTTTACCTAGGGCAGACGCTCCAACTAGGCAAACATAACTTCGAAAAGGAAATCCAGAGAAGAATTCAGCTGGGCTGGGCAGCATTTGGAAAACTCCGTCGAGTCTTCTCGTCGCATATACCACAGTGCCTAAAGACAAAAGTCTTTAATCAGTGCGTCCTACCCGTCTTGACATACGGAGCCGAGACGTGGACACTCACGGTTCGACTGGTCCACCAATTTAAAGTCGCTCAGCGAGCTATGGAAAGAGCTATGCTCGGTGTTTCTCTGCGAGATCGAATCCGGAACGAAGTAATTCGCCAGAGAACTAAAGTGATCGACATAGCTCATCGGATTAGCAAGCTGAAGTGGCAGTGGGCTGGTCATATCTGCCGTAGGACCGATAACCGTTGGGGTAGACTGGTTCTAGAGTGGAGACCGCGAATCGGTAAACGTAGCGTAGGACGCCCTGTTACCAGGTGGAGCGACGACATTCGTAAAGCGGTGGGCAGTGACTGGAAACAAAGAGCCGAAGATCGGACTCAGTGGCATGACTTGGGAGAGGCCTATGTCCAGCAGTGGACTGATACCGGCTGATTATGATGATATAACCTATATAGGACCTTATCAATATATAGGTAATATTAATTACCTACCCTAACAAATTTGTGTTAACGTTCACTTAGTTGGTGTTAGAAGTTCGTTAGATATTCGTTAAATGGCGTTTTAGTAAATAAGCATGTTTAGTATTGACACGGTAATCAAATATAAAATTATACTTATATATATTATTATACTGCGGTTCGGAACCCTCCGTGTGCGAGACCAAAGTCTGACTCGCACCAGTTTTATTTTTTTATTTCTTATAGGCTAGCGTTTGACCACTATCTCACCTAGATTTATAGTTATAGTGAGTTTGAATCATGATTATAAAATACCGACTATTATACTCACTAAGATTTGATGTCGAATGTCTCGACCTAGGTTTCGTGCATGTCCGATACACTTCCTCGGGAGTTTACGCTGCGAGATTGCTCAGTGCTCGTCGCGATCTCGCAGCGTAAACTCCCGAGGAAGTGCATCGGACATGCACGAAACCTAGGTCGAGACATTCGACATCAAATCTTAGTGAGTATAATTGTCGGTATTTTATAATCACTATCTCACCTGTTGGTAAGTGATGATGCGGTCGAAGATGGTAAGCACGCTAGGCCTAGAATGGGAACTGGCTCTCAAGTATAGCTGCCGGAACACATTAGATCTTTGGTGACAGATTTTCTAACTTGAGGGTGGTAGCTGGCCAGGCGGACACTAGATAGTGTCCTACCACCATGCAAGCACCATGTAAGGCGCGGGACAAATACAAGAGGCGTCGGGCGGAGGTTAGGCGCTGGCGCAGCCCGGGCGCGGCGCTACTTCTTTAATATTTCATACAAAATGTATAGAAGTGGTGGGGCGCGAGACATACCGAGACGGCTGGGCGCGGGCGCCGCTTCTATACATTTTGTATGAAATATCGCCGCGCCCGGGCTGCGCCCGCGCCTCACCTCTGCGCGACGTCTCTTGTTTTTGTCTCGCGCCTAAGATCTTACAAACCGTACCAGATACATTGAAATTTGGTAATAGCGTGTTGTATTACAATGGCTGATATAAAAACTAATATAATAAAATAAAAGGGATTGCCGACAAAATACTTTCTTTTGTATGAGTTTTTTGTGTAGCCATACCATACAAAAACATATTTGTCCGCCAAGTTTTGTTAATCGGAACCCTACGTATGCGAGTCCGACTCGCACTTGGCCAGTTTTTTTTAATACTGTATAGGGAAGCGCTCGATCACTATCTCACCTGTGACGTGCATGTAGTGAGTGTGCCTGCAGGCATCACACGTGTTTACGTAATAGCCTTACAACCTGGTGTTGTCCCAGCATGTGGGTCGAGGCGCCGCGCCGGGGGCGGTTGTTATTGTGGGGCTGGCCTCGCTTGACTGCCGCCGATGATTGTTCTAACTCAGCTTTCACCTACGATCTAAATGCTACCGAATACTTTTTTTTCCCAAACCATCATACCATCATCAAATATCTTTAAAGATGTTTTCCTTCACCGGAGGGCCACTGTGAGAAGCGCACATAATTTTTTCTATAGAAAAATCCATTGGTGCACGGCGGTTTGAACTCGGTACCACGGCATCAAAGCCGATCGTTCACCCGATTACGCCACCGGGCCCTCAAAAGCCTTGTTTCATGTAAACTACTGCACTCAATTTTCATATGTAATTGTTATCGTTCGTACTTTTAAGTGTACTTATTTTATTTTATGGTTTTATACCAAATTATTTTATACAACTTGGGTCACATCGATATCGTCCCTTAACGCTAGGTGAGATAATGGTCAATCCAAAGAGTAATATAATATAGGTACCTAATGAGTCAATTGCTTGCTTGTTTAGCATAAATAAATATTAATAAGCAAACATTTTTAAGTTATGCCTAAAGATAAATGCACTATAGTTGCCAATCAAAATTAAAAAAATTGAAATATGTTAGTCCGAAGGCCGCACTGAACGCACTAACTGAAAGCAATCATGTTTATCGGTGGTAATTAAAAACGGAGACAAAATAAGTAACGCGCCGAATCCTGGTAACGAGTTCCCGACAACATACCTACTTAGAGCGCGTACCTGCTACGTACACAAGTATACATATACCTACGAGTACATATTCCGCAGTCGCAGTTTTGCGCGGCTGAGCTTAACTCCAACTTCATTACTTATGCATAACATTGATCTCGACTTCCAAACTAACCTGCGAACACACGGGCTTGCTTATTTTAGTTATAATATCGCCTTTTATCCGAAGGAAACTTACAGTTTCGGGAGCAGGAAACTAGCACCCTTGATATTCATTCCCGACGAGAATTTCGAACTAGTCATAATACGAGTCTTACTTGAGCTCTTAGTTCGTTCGCCATTTTCAGTTCGTGGTTACTAACGTAGAAAGAAGCGTGTTAAGTTTTTGATACAAATACACTCTTATACCTTTAATTTTTAACCTCTAAATGTTATTTTTGCAGGCCCTCAGAGTTTCAATACATATATTATTGATAAGCAAACGGCATACATTATAGTATGTATCGTTATGTCACAATTTACAAGTGGACAGAATAATAGAAAAAAGTACTTATGTTATAAATATACCGATACGCAGAACACGTCTAATTACATGTTTCGCTTTGTAAACATCAAAGATGTGCAACACTTCATGTTTGTTCTTTTGATACAATCTAGGTTCAGTTAATTTAAGTCGGAGAGGCTTTGCTGAGCGACCATCCTGCTTCCCATCCCGGATTGAAATGTCACTTTTCTTCGATCAAATTACGGTCAAAAGCGATCTCACTCAGCAAAAAATCTCCACCCTCCCTGTTACGTTGGTTTTCTACGAATTTGCCTGCCGAGGCTCGGGGACATAACGACACACGGCATGATAACGACACTAACACAGTGTTGTGCTAGTGAACCGTATCTCTCATTAGAGCTAATATTACCATTAGATGTGTTTGGTTCTCATACAGGTGCATGTAGGATAACTCTTATTCAAATTTAAATAAAAATTACCGATTGAATGGAAGTATAACTTTAAAATTAAAACTTTTAACAAACAAATACACCTAAACGAAAACAATAAAAACTAAAATGTAGTCTACCAAACCACTAGCAGTAGGTAAAGTTCACAAAATGATGACTGTATTCCCCGTTGAATGACGATGCTTAGTCTCTGAGCTAAATACATGCTAGCATTTCGATCCTGTGTCGTTTTAACCATTGAAATGTAGTTTTATTTAAGTATATAATATTTCACCAATAAACAACCATTATGGCTTAGCCCTAAAAACTAAGAAAATACACCATTTAGCTATCATTACGCATTACCACCAAAGAAGTTTGTTAGTTTGTTCCCTGATACTTGTAAATGCGGGAAAATTTGAACTGTACCAAAATATATTTGTTTTATAGTATTTATATATATTACATATTATATTTCTTAGAAGTAATATGCAGTCCTCCAGTCTAGTGTGATAATCAGAGTATTATCTAAAGTACGCAACCATTGTCAGTAATTACATGGTCGTAGAATTGTGAACCACGCCTCGATTAAAGCAAGCGGCGCTCAAACAAAAACCCTTATGCGAAGCCGAGTCCACAGAATATATCGTAACTATTTAGAGTTTAAACTCCGTTAGTTGTGAGTTTGTGAGCAAGCCCCTCGCCAGGAGCCGCGTGACTTACACTACGGATTAGTTATCAGCTATAGTTGGTCCTCTGATGTGTACCGTACTGTATGTGTATGGTACTCGTTCGTTTACATTATATTTTTGTTATTTTTTTTACATTTAATTATAGTATTGCACTGTTATATCTATAGGGATGCTGAAGACGCGCACAACGGGCTAACTTAATGATGTACGATGTTCTTCATCCTCGTAGATAATTCCAGAGAGCCTGAAGCCTGCATGTTAATCCAGGAAGCTTAGTTTTCCGGCAGAAATATCAGTATAGAGGTGGAGGTCAGGGCACAGTTGACTAAACGTGAGAAATCCTCGCTCATAATCCCGGAGCGGGTTACGTTCCGGAGCCGGACGTCCGACGGACGGGACTGCGGATATATATCAAATGTTTACACAGGCCAGCCTCGCTCGAACATCGACTTACCCCCGTATTCACAAACAACACTATGAGATATCACAGTGCTTGACATTACTTGTGTCAAATCCACCACTATGCGTTCCTTAAAATCTTCATGAATACGGCCGTTAATGTAAGTTCAGAGACTCACGCTATATACACGCTTTTACCTTTTCTTGAAGTGACTTCATTAGACTAGAAACACAAATATATTGAAGTGTCCTCGCAACGCTCACTGCGTCGTAAGGTCGATAGAAACGTATTTGACGTCGGCGTTATTATAAAACTGAGAGCCTCTCGGCCACTCGGCAGGCCGTTGAACGGCCTTCGCGGCCCGTTTGTACGACGTGATAGGAGACGCGCACTGCCCCGAGGCCCGACGGCAGACGTCCTACGAGGTGAGGGCCCGGGGCGGTCGGGCCCGCGCTACGCAGCCCTACTCCTTTATTATAAGCAAGTTCGCGTTTCCTCCCCGTTTTACAACTTTTTTACAGCCAGGAAATAAGCTTTTACAACCGACAATTACCATTCTCGCGAATAATGTGTGTCGATGCAAACAGGACGTACTAAAACTTCGGTATCTTTACGACTAGAAAGTTACGACATTTTAATTGTCCTTCGAATGATCGATGGCGATCGTTTTAATTTCCAGTTTTATCATTAATCTTTTTCACAACATCGTTAAAACAAAGGAATTGCAGCTTTTCGTCTGTCTGATAAGTCGAATAAGTGTGCACCTATTAATTACGTCGAAATAGCCCGAGATAGATTTGAGTGAGAGTAAGCTGGTCCCGACAGTATAAGCAGGTAATAAATTATCTGAGAGTAATACTCTAATGCCCTAGCGGCGGCCCTGGCGTGATGCCAAATTATGCTTAGTCAAGTAAAAATTTTATCGCATCATTAATTGTATTATTGACATAAGTTATTTAGTTAACTTTCATAGCGATGGCGAGTAGAGAGTCAGAACGGGTTTGTTTCCAACAAGAAAATTATATTATGTTTTTGTAACTGTCGACTAAACTGTGAGAGCTTTTGTTCTCTCTGTCGCCTTTATATAGCTCGGGTAATTCAGTTCTAGAGGCGGTGGTTACCTTTATTTTTTCCTTTAAGATAAAAACAATGTTCAACTTCTTTTGTTTAGGCTACCGAGTAAATAACAGGGCGCGTTTTATAAAGGTTTCTATGTGGTGGTTTTAATGTTCTTTATTGTTTTCTGTTGCACACACATTTTAAAACACAAAGAGAAGAGTAATAGACATAACCTATTATAGCATTGTGTTAGTACTGTTTAAAGTGAAACTTTTATTATATCGCCTAAAATTTTTTCGTCTATCTATCTTATATATCTAGCTTCTTTATTTTATATTATCTTATGTGTCGCATGCCACATGTCGCCGGTGCTTTAGCTTGATTGGTGGATATGATGTGGTACATTCAGGTCTAGCTATGATTGGCGGACGGTTCCGCAGCCGCTGTCATAGTAGCTAGCTACCATAGCTACAAACTAACAAAAAGTTTCACTTTCATCGTGGTTTCATAAAACCACACCACACTTTTTTAGGGTTCCGTACCTCAAAAAGTAAAAAAAGGAACCCTTATAAGATCACTTTCTTGTCCGTCTGTCTGTCTGTCTGTCCGTCTGTCTGTCCGTCTGTCTGTCAGTGAGTCACCACTGATTTTCGCAGGAACAGGAGGACCTAGCAAGTTGAAATTTATACCTGATACTGAAGTCTATAGTCCCTATTGGGTGTATAAAAATCAAGGTCTTGAGTCAACACAATAAAAAGATATGGGCAAATTTAGATTTTAGCGAAAACTTGTAAATACCGAAATTTACCTAAATATAAACTTTTTTTACTTTTCGGAATTTTTCCTGTATTTATGCTGTATATATAGACCTTGCTTTTGACCAAAATTGACAATTCTAGGTCAACTGGAAGTACCCAATA
The DNA here is from genome assembly GCA_954871355.1 of Cabera pusaria. Classification (NCBI taxonomy): domain Eukaryota; kingdom Metazoa; phylum Arthropoda; class Insecta; order Lepidoptera; family Geometridae; genus Cabera; species Cabera pusaria. The sequence goes on from OX940902.1 coordinate 25,425,512, forward strand.
GGTTTTGGGTCGAAAACCTATAACGTACGTCCCGTTGACCTAGAAACATGAAATTTGGGAAGAAGCAAGGTCTTACAGCACAAATTAAGGAAAAATCCAAAAAATAGGTTTTTTTAGGGTTCCGAACCCAAAGGGTACCAACGGAACCCTATTACTGAGACTCCGCTGTCCGTCTGTCTGTCTGTCTGTCTGTCTGTCTGTCCGTCTGTCACCAGGCTGTATCTCATGAACCGTGATAGTTAGACGGTTGAAATTTTCACAGATGATGTATTTCTGTTGCCGCTATAACAACAAATACTAAGAACAGAACAAAGTTAAAAATTAAAGAAAAGTTTAAAAAAAGTTTTTTACGATAGCGCAGCGCCACCTATCTAGTTGCTAAGATGGCGCTATCGTCCTTACCTTAATCTGAATCGCGGAAGCGGCTCCAACGATTAAATAAAATTTAGTATACCTACAGGGGATTTCGGGGGCGATAAATCGATCTAGCTAGGAGTCATTTTCAGAAAATGTTGTTTTATTCGTGTTTTCAATAATCAACTTTATTGATAATCAACTTAAAATATGACTCTTCCCGACATCTATTGGCGAGTAGAAGTACTGTATCAGTAAAGGAGTTAGTTGCTCTCAATTAAAAAAAATAGTATTATTATTCGTCAATAGATGTCGGGAGTCATATTTGTCTGTTTAAGTAGCAAAAAATACCGAGCAAAGCTCGGTCAACCAGATATTTAATAATATTAATGACTACAATTACTATTACTACTATTACTATTACTACTATATAATACTATTCTACCTTTGTGTTAACGTTTACTTAGTTGGTGTTAGAAGTTCGTTAGAAACTCGATAGATGGCGTTCGGAACTCTCCGTGTGCGGGACAAAGTCTGACTCGCACTTGGCCAGTTTTTTTTTTTTTATTACCTACATAGTTTCAGCCAATTAAGATAGGCCTCTGAGTTATATGAGCGCTCATACAATTTAGAGATCCAGCTTAATTGGAACTAACCAACGTTGGTACGGAAGGCGAGTTCAACTCGACTTTGCCGGTTTTTTTACTTAGTACTTTTATATTGCATAACATAGTATCGTGCGTAACAGATGTGACGAGTCCCGACGGAATGAAAACATAACTTCCGTGTAACATTCAGAACAGAAATAACGACTTGAGAAACTATAAATCTTAACTTGTGATACAAATCAAGTTTATGAAGTGTCCGTCGAGTTGTCGAGGGCTCGGGCTCGGCGCGGAGCCGGACTGCGTCGCGGCGCCGGCTCTCTGTGACGCGCGACCCTTTCTACACAAACAGTTGTTTATCAGACAAGTTCGCTTCGCTATTTGCCTGTGTCACTCATTTACACAGTAAATGGTCGGGTGCACACTGTCGGCTTGGGGACCGAGAAACTTCTCTGACTAATAATACGTATCGTTGTTACTATCTTGTATAAGTACAATAAGGACAGTTTTACTTTCCAAGACGTATAATAGGTTAAGACTATTATTAATTTAATGGCGTTAGTGAAGGTTCAATTTATTGTTAGCATATAATGACATTGATTTTGTAACAAGTTTACTTCTTAAGCCTCGATTTTTAGTCCAGCAGGGTGACGTACCGTTGGACTTGGAAACAGTTTGCAAAATTAATCCTATGAAGAAGTAACTAAGGAAGTTTGCGCGAACTAACTCCGAAAGAGAACTGCGGCAGGTGTCCCGGTGGAGAGAGTCCACGTTTTTGTTGACTCGTCGCCGATTCCGATCCTATCGGGCCACCGTTCTGTCGTATAGTAATAAAAACAAATTGTACTAAGTCTTTATCGAAGGGAATTCCCGCAACGATATCGGAGACAGTGTTTGTATCGACTCTTTTCCATTCGGTATAACAAATGGCCCATAAAAACAAAACGAGGAGCGACCACGAGCTTTATACGAATAATGGAGAACGTATATTGATGGAGACCAGTTACTCGGGGCCGAGCCTGGCCGACGTTCCTGTCACGCCTCGTCGGGACGACTCCACGGAGCACGCACTGATGTCCAGCGAACCAACCCCTCTCCGGTCACGGTTGGTTAGCGCTCATTAGTAGCGTTGTCATCTTTAGCGACATACGATGCTAGTACCGCTCCTGAATATACACGTACAGCATCAATGAATCAAGAAATGTACCGTGGCCTATCATGAGCCACCGAGACCTACTTGGAGCTACGTGCACTATTAGAAGTCAATATGTAGGAGCCGTAGTTAAGACTTACACTTCACTACGGCTCCTACATAAAATCTAAAGCTAAGTTAGATAGTTAACTTGGTGTTTTCAGAAAGGTACATGGGCGCCGGCAGAAATAATTTCCAGGTGGTGCAGATTTTAGTTTTCTTACAATCTTTGCCGTATATGATTGTTAATAAAAAGATGACATTTTAATCTGAATGTTCGAGATATTTACAAATTTCTGACTATTCATTATGAATTTATTATATATATTATTTATTTTTTATTTCAATAATTCCTGTTGATCCCGAGATTCCCAAGGGGTGCAAGTGCACCCCCTGGCAACCCTCTGCCGGCGCCCATGGAAAGGTATTAGGTATTTCACGAAAGGACAGTTACAAAACCTGTACCAAGCACAAGTCCGATCTTGCATGGGATACTGCTGCCATCTCTGAGACGGCTCGGCTAAATATCGTCTGGAAGCTTTGAATTCCATCGATAAACGAGCAAGGATGCTTACTGGCGAAACTGAAACCACAAAAAACAAGCTGCAGAGGCTCAAGCATCGGTGTAGAGTAGTAAGTTTATCTGTGTTATAGAGCATAGATTTCGGTGGGTGTGTTAAAGAATTTCACAATCTCAGTCCCTCTTCCCCCTTTTACAATCGGAAATCAAGGCAAACTAACAAACGCCATCCATACATGGTTGATATTTCTGCAATTTTTGGTTCGACTTTCATCATTTGAACCGCAAAAGAATGAAACACTTTGCCGGCTGACTTGTATCCGAGTATAACTTGGGTATCTTCGAGTCAAGAGTAAACAAGTATTTTCTAGGCAAGAATGCTACACCCTCGTTCACATCTTCACTTTCCAACACGTGAGATAGTGGTTAAATGCTTGCCTATCGGCAATAAAATAAGTGGAGTAAAAGTAAAAGTGTTTACCGCCCGTGTAAACTGGAACAACTCTTGTGTTGAATAAAAAAAGGCTTTTATTTGTGTAGCGAGTCGTATCACCGGGTGACATAAATAATATGAACTCCTGAGAAAATTGTAGAAGTACAAAGCACCTTTGTCTTCCATGAATCGAGTGTTATTTTTTCAAATGTACATACAATTGGGGACATTGTTCTCTTGACGAAAATGTTCATAAGATTTCTCAAACGAACAGGCAATTCGTCTCGTAGACTTGACGTAGGCGTCTACGGGCTACGACTCGTAGTCGAATCTACGCTTTTATGTTATCGATTCGATGTTCGTTTGTGGTAATCAAAGCGTGAGCGACTGATATGATCGATACGATAGTATTACATAACGTCGCGTGATGAAGTACACGAACTAGATTAGATAACGCTGTGATCGAGGTTCCAGTAAGAATAGCCGATACTAACGTGCTAAGATGGTGGCTCACAAACAAGCTTGTTAGATCGATAAGGTGTAGGTAGATACGAGTGAAACATTAATTCTTAGGAAACTATTGCCAAACAATATAATTTTGACTGCAGTAGCTAGTTTTGGAAATACTTACCAAATCTCAATAAACCTTATAATGACCCATGAAAAAATAATTATTCGAATCGGTTTACAATTAGCAGATAAATTGCGTCACAAACATAAAAAAATAACAAACAGACGAGTTGGGAAACTCCTGTTTGTGGAAGTCGGTTGTAAATAATTCAAATATGTGAAAATAAAACTATCACTTAAATTTCCTTTTAAACTTTTTTTCCTATTTTTTGGCATATTTTTTGTGAGTCAGATTTTATACCCAAAAAAAATTTCTTTGAATCCGTAATTTTTTATGATCGATTGCAGTCGTAAATATCATGTTTTTAACCAATAAATAATCAAGAATGTTTCTTAAACTACATCATATTATTTTTACGGTCAAAACAAATAATATTTCATTGTTTGCTGTTGAATCAAAAACTTGTCGATATTAAAGCCTTATCCGAGCCAAGCGAAGGTTTTCTTTTCGGTTTGAACTGAAATGCTTTCGGATGTGTTGATGTCCGAATGTCTTTTCGCATCTCTACAGGTCTCATCTCTCAAACGATTATCGTAAAACTTTGTGAGCTGGGCGGATAGTCTCTACATGCATAGCGATGAATTTTGAGCGGAAATCGTCGATATGAAAAGAGATGTAGATAACAACTGTGTAGCTGCATCTCATTTTAGTAGACGTTTGCGATGACAAGACGCATCGCTATCAATGTAGAGACTTCCACCCCTGGGCCGGTAGTCTCTACAAGCATAGCGATGAATATTGAGCGACAGTCGTCGATTCGAAAAGAGATGCAGTTAACAACTGTCTAGCTGCATCTCGTTCTAGCAGACGATTGCGATGACAAGACGCATCGCTATCAATGTAGAGACTTCCACCCCTGGGCCGGTAGTCTCTACAAGCATAGCGATGAATATTGAGCGACAGTCGTCGATTCGAAAAGAGATGCAGTTAACAACTGTCTAGCTGCATCTCGTTCTAGCAGACGATTGCGATGACAAGACGCATCGCTATCAATGTAGAGACTTCCACCCCTGGGCCGGTAGTCTCTACAAGCATAGCGATGAATATTGAGCGACAGTCGTCGATTCGAAAAGAGATGCAGTTAACAACTGTCTAGCTGCATCTCGTTCTAGCAGACGATTGCGATGACAAGACGCATCGCTATCAATGTAGAGACTTCCACCCTGGGCCGGTAGTCTCTACAAGCATAGCGATGAATATTGAGCGACAATCGTCGATTCGAAAAGAGATGCAGTTAACAACTGTCTAGCTGCATCTCGTTCTAGCAGACGATTGCGATGACAAGACGCATCGCTATTATTATATAGACTTCCACCCCAGGTGCGATAATTTTATGGATTTTTTGTTACCCTTATTAAAACGCAACTTTTTTGTCAGTACAACTTTATAATTCGATAAACTTCAAGGGGTCGGGGGTGTGTTATTCAATTTTAAATTATGCAAGACAGACTCGCGAGTCGTACAACCCACACAGCCGCTAGTTTTATGTATACGATTACTAGAAAACTAAAACGAAAGTGGTTGGCACCACTACTCAATCCCTTCGCTTATATTTACTAGTTATTTTTGTTTTGCCGCAGACAAAATAAAATGACGTATCTGCCTCGCCGTGAAACATCATAGTCTAAGATATAATCGGATGCCGGCCTTACGATGGCAGAAAATTTGAATTTATTTACTTTTGCAGAACAAACAGCGCGTCATTGCCGGTTCTTAGAGACGGGCGACGATTGTAATCGGCGGCGACAACGACGGACCTACGCGCACTGCCGGCAAACTTGAGTCAGTCTGACGAACTGAATGTTTCGTTAAATAAACGAGGTTTTTCCGACCAATTGTTTCAGAAAATTGTTTTTCAAGCCGAGTAAACATAATCTCGCGGAAGTTTGAGCCGGATAAATATTTACGCAGATTAAACACAGCATTTTGAATGAATTTGAATTATTGTGATGTTTTGACTACTTCTAGGTAAGTACTGAAGTAAGTAGTAGATATAAAGCACAGAGTAGTAATTTGTAAGAGGCTTTGAGCGACAAAAGAACACATTCAACATGCATACCGGAACTTTGTCGAGTGACAGTAAGCTGCCTAATGAGTGCTTAGAGCGGAGCACTCGGTTTAACGCCGTTATTGTACTCGCGGCAACGGCGGACGGTTAACGGACACGCGCCGTAACCGTTACTTCTAATATCCGGTGCAGTAGACGCAGAGGACGCGGCTAATGGTTATGTTCTTTATTTAGCAGCAGGCCATTCTACTAGCTGGCTAACTCATTCATTGACTGGCCTACTTTGTAAAACAACATAAGTTTCGTGTCGTTCCCTCAAAAGAAGTCTACACCTACTGTATGTAGGTTGAAACCCATTTATATTGTGTTTCTACAGCTCATTTATAACATTAATAGTGGATAATCCAAGCGTATTGGAGCCTCCTTACCGTCTAAATCTGGTTGTCGCTCCAAACTCATTGCCCCTTTTGAAAATGCTAAGAAATCGAGTTTATTTCTAATTATATTCTAGGAAAAACCTACACCTTTTACCACGTTATTACTAACAATAAGGTGAGATAGCAGGTAGAGTAAACACAAAAAAGCAATAACACCAGATATTGCTGCATTTTATACAAACACGATGTGGTAGTTTTGTCGCCTCGACCGTTTGAGATGCACGAAATAAGAAATTATAAGAATGTTTGCATTAAAAGTTGTTCTGTCGGCAATGCGATTACCTTTAATTTTTAAGTGTTAGTAAATACCTCTGTATTCTTATGTGCAATAAAGTGTCTGTCTATCTATCTTCTTCTTCATTAGCGGTTGCAAGTAAGAGAAGAGAAGGCATGTCTAAAATGGGGGCTACAATAATACGGTGATTGTTAGAAATAATGTGCAGTTGTAGGGGCTTAAATGCGTTGACGTGTTTATTATTTGTCGGGACACAAAGATCACTGTCACTGTTTTCTCATTAGAAACACACCTGAAAATCCGGATGACAGAGAAACAATACTTCTTTTCATTCGAATTGACCAAAATTAAAAGTATACGGGTGTTGCTTTCGAATAGAGTGGTTTAGTTTACATTTAAGTTTGATCTCTAGTACTAAACTTCAGGATTCGCTGGACATATGCGATATTTAATGTACGTGGATATATCGCGCCATACATTTGCGTAATTGGTGTCGCAATGAGGCGGGTGGTGGCTCATTTGCAAATCGGATTATGCCCATAATGCTATGATTAAAGTAGGCTTGCGTAGTGTGGCCATGAGGACGTTGCACGACATACGGACTCATTTATTTTATGGAACGACTCAGACGACAATGTTACATAACATTAAAACGATGTCAATTAAAGAAAATTGTGTTTAATTTTGTTCGGTGTATCATCTATGTCTGCTGTGCTCATGTCGCTTTCTCAAGTCAGAGCTAAATATTTTCTATACTTAATAAGTAATTGTTGCTTTTGTCCATTCTATAATTGACTCTATTATTTTAGACACTGCCTAGTTGCTTTCATTATCATATATAAACTGCGGACGTTCATAAGTGTACGATGTACCCAAATGGAACAATAAATAAATTGAAATTGAAATTGGACCTATGTACATACTATGTACAGACTTAACACTAACACAATCTTTGACTAATTGGAATAATATGTAAAGTACGAAGCCGTAGCTTCAGAACACTGAAAAGAAGAAAAATAAACATCAGCCCGTCCTAATATTTGAGTTCTCCAGAGTGAAAAGTTTGTAGCAAAATGAGTACGTCACCAGTTATTAGCTCCACAAACATGGAAACAGGCTACCGGGCTCTACACCGCGTCACACTCTGACTACAGTACGTGTACGGACAGTATAACTCTTGTTTATCTGCAGATGTAAGTTAACCTCCGACGCAAAAAGAAGGGGTCTTATAAGTTTGACGTGTACATCTATGTGTGCATCTGTGTATGTGTGTCTGTCTGTGGCATCGTAATGCCTAAACGGATGAACCGATTTTAATGGGTTTTTTTTATTGTTTGATAGGTTTTGAGCGTCAAAAGAATTTAATCTGTCTTAATCGACAGTGCTCTTACCCTCGGCGCACACGGGCCACCGGCCACAAGCCGCCACCGGCATATTTCCTATAGTTTTCATACATTTTATATGGACTGTGGCCGCCACACGCTACATGATAAAATGTATGAAAACTATAGGAAATATGCCGGTGGCGGCGTTTTGTGGTTGTGGCCCGTGGCCCGTGTGCGGGGACCCGTAGTTTTGATTCAAGAATATCCGTTCGGCTGCTTTAAGACTATGTGCTTTTTTCTAGATGATGACGATATGAAATCAATGATGCTGGGACATCACCCGGAATCTGCAGAATCATCAACACCAACTTGCAGCAGAGATGTCGAGTTTGGCCTTATTGGAATGGTCTCCATAGATTATATATAGATCATTAGGGAGTGGTTTTGCATTTTGAATTTAATATACGAGATTTTAAAATTCTATCAAAACAACATGCAGAATGGGTCTCGAATAATTTAGTCCACAAGAATCTCAATTCAAATATTAGGAGATAGCTCGTCATTTAACAATACAGCAATTACTACACCATAGTGTTTGTATTTTTTACAGCTACGGTAATTTGGTTTAAAACGATGGTCACCGCATGACGCGGTCGTCACGCCGCGCCGCACCGCAGCCGCACGGCCGAGCGTTGCGTCGCGTTTCAAATTCAAATGTTTCGCCGCGGCCGTTACATCAATTATTTATAGTCAGTAATCGAGCGCTGAATTAATTTGTTTTCGTTTTAATGCATGAATCTAGTTTATATTTTTCCATCGAATTATGTTCTTATTTGTGAGCCGCTGCAGCGCCTCATCGTACGATAAACCAAAACTATCAAACCTATTAATTTAGGTTTCCTTTACTTTTATAAGTATGCATGCATCTGTATATTAAATTAACGCTCTCATGCAATAAATATATCGCGCTTCGCTTCGCGAAGCGAAACATTAAGTGGAATTAATTTCAAAAACGAACTATCTTTGAATTAATATTTAAGAAACCAACAGCGTGTAACACATCCACGCCTCCAGGCTGTTATCCAGACTTAGATCACGTGTTCTCAGTATTTCCATTTAATTAAGTCTTAATGACGGCAGACACATTTGATTTGAAACTATTATAATTCCAGCGGAGGTCGGCGTCGGCGTCTCCTCTGGGTGTCCTCTCTGGGTGCTCGGGAGCTCGGGTGCTAGAGTACTGACACCTACCGCCTTGACGGCTGTTATGTCGGTTTACTGAGTCTCTATCATAGAGTTTATCTCGATTGTTCCATATCTTTAAAGTTTATCGTTTAAATCTTTAATTATAATCGTGCATATTTCTAAGCAAAGTTTACGTCGTCTGCGTTCTGGTTGAAAGTTAACGAACTTGCGGTATCGTGCCCCGTGCGATGTCTCAACGTTAAAAGTGAAGTTAGGTCGCACAACTTTATCTTTAACTTTGAGCTTAAGTCGCGTCCAAAGTCGGGCTACTCAATAACAGCTCGGCTTTGTTCGCCAAGAAAGTAAATGAGAACTAGATTAAAGTTTATGTACTTATGTTATAAAATCCTTGAATATTTGTAACGTACATCATCCTGTTAGCTGTCAACCTGCCGGGGTCCCATATCACACGGTCCGACATCCTTCACGGCATAGCAATCCTTAAACGTATGACACTAGGGTCGATTATATAATGCACAGATTATAATTGGATCATGGATCCCCTTTAATACAAGCTTGCGTTACGAACAGGGTTGCCCCTGGACAGGTTATTTAGGTAAATTAGCATAGACTTTATGTCCCAGTTTCTGTCTTTGTGTTCTGTTATCTGGTGTATTAGACGCTTCAGATTATTAAACGTCTAAGTTTATCATCCTTATTTATATTGTACATACTTAATAATGCCTAATTAAGACTGCCAAAGTTGAAAACGTGTTTACATTTAGTTTTTATTAGGCAAAGGATAATTACTTGAGTGCGATTCAGATAGCTCATCTATACTAACCCGTGTAGTGTTCACCGCGCATCAACATCAACTACCCCCGAGTGATCTTTGTATAATTTGTTTATTGAGATATGCCTATGCCTATGAGCCCAAATACGACATCTCTTCTTTAAGTTGGTAATGAGTTGAGTTTTTCACGCGATGCCCTGATGATCATTAGCAATACTTAGCATATAATAATAGCATATAATAATCAGCAATACGGTCTTGCAAAGAAATAACTGCAAGCTTATGACTATTCAGATATACCACAAGCAATCAGAGCATTGCCATTCAAACAATTTAAAACATAACTGCACAAATGGCTGACTGAAAATTGTTTCTATAACCTTAATTAATATTTCTAAATATTGCAGACATTTGTATAAATGATAATTATTTATAAGTAGTAAAATATATGACATTATAATTGTTCATCCAATGAATGACATACTTAACTTTATAATATGTATTATCGAAAGTTTTTAATAATATATGAGTAATTTGTAATTTTAATAATTGTATCATCTCTGAATATTTTGAGATTCCTTTAATTTATTTAATCATTTAATACTTCATTAATAATAATTATTTAATACTCTAAATATTTGCATGTCAGTGTTTTGGCGAAATATGTTGCACGTAATTTAAGTTTCATCTGTTTTACCATATTTCTTGCAAATAAATCATTTCATTTCATTTCAATATATTCGCGGAAGAACACAATATACAAAAAAATACATTGAGAGCACAAACTTTTTCACGTTCCCACCAAAACTCTACTCCTATGATGAGCTTTGGCATCGATAGTTAACATACCCATTGTGGAATACATTATGTACACTGTTTTGTTACAAGTCATATACAAAACAAATAAGATCTTATTTGTTTTTCATATTAGTCGTATACACTCAGTTGTTTGTTTCTTTCCGCGGTGTGGACTTCTGGAGTTATTGAAACACGTAGATCACGAGTCACCGCCTAAATGATTTTTCAAAGAAACTTTTCCGCGGTATTTGTCCTCTCTAGCCGCAAAATATATAGAAGGGGAGCCGAGAGATTCAAACGGCAACTTTTATAAACTCCGAGTTGGAAGTGAGGAGCGAGTATTTTCACAAAGTTCAGCATCAGGTTCCCGGGGTGGCTGACGGTTGCGGAGGAGGATACACTAAATGAAGGAAATAAAAAGTTTCTATAGACTTGTCACCGGTGGACGAGACACCTGGACGCACTGGGGGTCTAAACATTCATGTCTTTCAACGTCGTAGATAGAAGCAGTTATAATAGCCGTTCAGCATTTCCCAGTCTCCACACTTATAAGATTTTTTATGTAGGACCTGTCTCACAAAATTACAAGTATACAAATATTTTTTGAAGTTAAACTTCTGTAGGCACACTGGGGTCAAAATGCAACGTAAGTGACGTAGCGTCACGGTTCGAATGCAACTGAAGTACCGCATGCGTCACGTTATATTTTATATTTATAAACGCCCTCTATTGTAGAACGGCGTAACTACGAAGACGTATTCGCTATCGTTCGGGCATTTGTCCCGCTAAGTTCAACAGATGGAGTTGTATAAAAAAATTCCCACTCTGTGAAGGAAGTTTCAGTTCTAACGCGTAGCTCTCCACGCACCCTCTTTTTCAACTAACGCCAAAATGAAGGAGTCATCTTTTTTTTTATATGTGTGTTACGCGATTACTCCGTCAATTGTAAACCGATTTGAATGATTCTTTTTTTATAATCGGTAGGGTACATGTCCCAAGTGATCCCACTGTAATTTCATTGAGATGTGATAAGTATATATAGGGCATGGAAGTCGCGGTTGTATCTAAATTATTGCCTGTAGAAATTGAAAACAATAGAATGCAAACGATTCGAATGTTCCAGCGTTTAAGTTCTAATTTATTTATTTTTAAATTGTTCTTTTCAAAGTGTGCACTAGTTCATCTTTTCGATATAACTAAACGCTAAATACTATTGAATATTTGTATATCTGATAGGTTAGCATTGTACAAATATCTCATCTGGTGGTGAGCGATGATGTGATCGAAGATGGTGAACGTGCTAGGCCTAGTATGGTATAACTCTCAAGGGCTGTGTGCTGCCGACACACCGTGAGGTTATGGCGGCAGATTTTTTCCTTGATCTCAGCTACTTTAAATTATGATAATAATTAAGATTTATACATAAGTAATGTATAGCACTACAACAGAACGCTGCTGAGGGTTCCACATAAGACTGTATACGGAAGTATTGTCAGATGGCAGGCATGCGGACCGCTAACTCGATATTTATGATATTTTTGAAGCGCTGCAGCGCTGCCTCCGCCGCCGGCCTCGTGTGCCTTGCTTTTTGCGGCTTAGTGAGTAAACCACAGTAAACTGAGCTGAACTACTGCAATACTGCTGACGGGTATACTTGCCTGTTGTGTAAGTAAGTGTTTACAATATAGCCTATATTAATAAACTTATAAAACATTCGATATGTTTAACCGACGAAAAAAAACGGAGGAGGTTATCAAATCGACGCGTATATATTTTTTTAACGTATGTCCACGCATAACTTTTTACAGAGTAGTCTGATTTCGATTATTCTTTTTGTATTAGAAAGGGTAATAATACCCCCAAGGGGGTCCCATATAAATTTTAACGAAATCGGTTGAGCCGTTTTGAATAAATCAACAAAAATAATGGATAAAATTATCATTATTTTGATGATTTTATCATATCATCAATGTATGTCAACAAACACTGGAAAAAACAAAAAAAGCCGAAAATCGGGCTCAGTTGCGTGTCTTGCGAGAGGCATATGTCCAGCAGTGGACTGATACCGGCTGATTATGATGATGATGATGATGATATTTTACAGGTGGTACCATTTAAATTTCATCGAGATATGTTCAGTATCTCCAGAGATATGAAGATATACACCTCAAACTTAGTATTGAAATTGACTAGCGTAAAGTTGGAAGTCGGTTTTTTTAGTTTTTTTTGGTGGTCTTAAATTATTTTTATTATTATTATAGAGCACAAATAATCTATATAACGTTTGTCTAGGCCAGGGGTAAGCAATGACGCTTGCTTTTAACATAGTAGATTATGGCCACAAAAAATTATAAAATGTTTTATTTTCTTATCTCAGAACAATTACAAAAATATATACTTAGGTATACTATTAGTAGTTTAAGAACTTCGTTATTAAGGTTAAATAAAAAAGGTGTATTATTTTTTGCTTTTCAGTTTTTTCGGCGGTTTAATTTTTTTGTTAAAAAGTTTTATTAATGAGTGATATAGAAGCAAATATAATAAGTAATAAAGGTTCCGTTTTTAGGGTTCCGTAGTCGAATGGCAAAAAACGGAACCCTTATAGATTCGTCATGTCTGTCTGTCTGTCTGTTCGTCCGTATGTCACAGCCATTTTATTCCGAAACTGTTAGGACTACAGAATTGAAACTTGGTAGGTAGATGTATTCTGTAAACCGCTTTACGATTTTTCCGATCCCATACATGGAACTGAAAAAAAAAAAAATGTTTCTTCAAACCTATACGTGTGGGGTCTACAGATAGGTCTTCAAAAATGACATTGAGGTTCCTAAAATAATTTTTTCTCAAAGTCAATCATTTGAAAGATAGGCGTGTCTAAAGTAGTAAAATTTGTGTCCCCCCCCTCTAACTTTTAAAGTATGGGAGTTAAAAATCTAAAAAAAAATATATGCTGTAGATCTCAATAAAAACTAACAACGAAAATTGGTTTGAACGAGATAAAATCAGCAGTTTTAGAGATATGGCGACCGCAAAGATAACTTTGTTTCATTCATACAAACACTATGAAAAACAAAGTTAATTTTGTAGTTGCGAAAAATCATAGTTATGGATTACTTAACTGTGTTACGGAACCCTACGAGTGCGAGTCCGACTTGCACTTGGCCAGTTTTTTATCTCTATAATCGATAAAAGTTACACAGATAAAAAAAATATGTATTTATGTTGCTACTAATTAAGTAGTGTAGGGTCACTTAGTTGTAGTGCCAGTGAACGCCATTTAAAAGCACACTAGAACTTAGTATCTTCCCCTTAATAGAGACATTAAGAAAAGTGTTTACTGTTAATGGACTCATTCTTAGTTAAATTATATACTAGATTTAAAGCAAATTAAGATAAAATCAAATTTCATAAATTAGCCTCATCATCATCATCATCAGCCTGTATCAGTCCACTGCTGGACATAGGCCTCTCCGAAGATGCGCCACTGAGCCCGATCTTCGGCTCTTCTCTTCCAGTCACTGCCCACCGCTTTGCGTATGTCGTCGCTCCACCTGGTCACAGGACGTCCTACGCTACGTTTGCCGATTCGCGGTCTCCACTCTAGGACAAGTCTACCCCAACGGTTATCAGTCCTGCGGCAGATATGACCAGCCCACTGCCACTTCAGCTTGCTAATCCGTTGAGCTATGTCGATAACTTTAGTTCTCTGGCGAATTACTTCGTTCCGGATTCGATCCCGCAGAGAAATACCGAGCATAGCTCTCTCCATAGCTCGCTGAGCGACTTTAAACTGGTGGACCAGTCGGACTGTGAGTGTCCACGTCTCGGCTCCGTATGTCATGACAGGTGGGACGCTCTGGTTAAAGACTTTTGTCTTTAGACACTGTGGTATAGGCGACGAGAAGACTCGACGGAGTTTTCCGAATGCTGCCCAGCCCAGCTGAATTCTTCTCTGGATTTCCTTCTCGAAGTTATGTTTGCCTAGTTGGAGCGTTTGCCCTAGGTAAACATACTTAGTGACAACTTCGAGTGGGATTCCATCTACGGCAATCGGTTCCGGAACAACGTGCTCGTTGTACATGACTTTGGTTTTGTCCAAATTCATCCGGAGACCGATGCTACGAGAAGAATCAGCTAGGCCATTCAACATCCTTTGTAGGTCCTGCAGCGTCTCTGCCATAATGACGATGTCATCTGCGAATTGTAAGTGAGAGATGTACCTGCCGTTGATGTTAATGCCACGATCTTTCCAGTCCAGCGTCTTAAACATATCCTCCAAGGCGTTAGTGAACAGTTTCGGGGATATAACGTCCCCCTGTCTCACTCCTCGACGCAGGTGGACATGTTTAGTTCGCTGGTTCTGTACTTGTATAGTCATCGTTGCGGCATTATATAGACATCTCATCACTTCGATATATCGCCAGTCGACTTGGCAACGCTGCAAGGACTCGAGAACAGACCAGGTTTCGATTAAGTCAAAGGCCTTCTCATAGTCCACAAATGCTAAGCACAGGGGCCGATTATACTCTTCGGTCTTCTGTACAATCTGCCGCACCGTGTGGATGTGGTCTATGGTGCCGTAACCGCTTCGAAACCCGGCCTGTTCCGGAGGTTGAAACTCGTCGAGTCTTCGCGCAAGACGGTTCGTGATGACCCTTGAAAACAGCTTGTAGACATGGCTCAGAAGCGAAATCGGGCGATAGTTTTTCAATAGGGTTTTGTCTCCTTTTTTGAAAAACAAAACCACCATGCTTCTGTTCCATGCCTGTGGAGTTCTCCCAGTAAAAAGAACGGAATTAAATAGCTGCTGAAGCTGTTGAACTGCTGGAGCTCCTCCGGCTTTTAAAAGCTCCGTTGTAATTCCGTCTTCTCCTGGGGCTTTTCCATTTTTGAGTTGTTTAAGGGCCATCACGATTTCGTCTCGGCTAATTTAGGGCAGATCTTCTGTGAAGTGGCGGGTTAAGGTGGCTCTAGAATCCTCAGTATCGGGTTCGGGCCTTGAAGCATGCGATGCGTAGAGCTTGCCGTAGAAGTCTTCAACTTCCGACAGAATCTCCGGCTTGGATGCGACGACGTTCCCCGTTGACGTTGTCAGCTTTGTGAGGTGGCTTCTACCCAGAGGCTGGACGAACACTTTCGACCCCCGATTCTGCTCAATTGATTATTTAATCAAGAGCGTGTTAGAGGATCGGAGGTCGCGTCGTACCAGCTTCTTTATGGATTTGTTGTGCACCAGGTTATTTGACAAAGCTGACAAAAGGTCTGTTCGTCTCTCTTCCATTAGCCGAAGTGTTTCTGCCGAGAGTTTGGACTTTTTACCCGTACGCTTGCTCTCGCAAAACTTCGTCCCTTCATCCCTGAGGATTTCCACCACTTCTTCGAGTTTCTGGTCTACGTCATCTGTGGTTTCCAAGGCAGCGAATCGATTTTCCAATTTTAATTGGAATGTTTCGGACCCAACAACGGTTTGGAGTAGGTTCGGACGGAGCGTAGACTTCATCAATCGGAATCTCTCGGCTTTAAAGTCGATATCCAGAGTGCCTCGTACAAGTCGGTGATCACTTCCAGTATTAAACCTAGTGATCGTCTCTGAATATGCGCCGTTTGTCCGTAATGATGAAGTCAATCTCGTTTTTAGTCACAAAGTCGGGGCTTTGCCACGTCCATTTCCTTTGGGGCTGTTTCTTGAAGAACGAGTTCATCAAGAAAAGCCCCTCTCTCTCGAGGAAATTGACGAGCATTTGTCCCCTGTGATTCCTACTCCCAAATCCGTGTGGTCCTATAAACGATTCACCGCAAGTTTGTACTCCCACTTTGGCGTTAAAGTCTCCCATGACAACGTTGTAGTGAGCCTTGGAGGTGGTGTGTAAATCTCTGGAGATATCTTCATACATGCTCTCCACCTCATCATCCAAGTGTGTCGAGGTCGGTGCGTAGACCTGGATAACCTTGAGGCTGTACCTCTTGGTTAACTTAATTATGAGGTACGCTACCCTGGTCGACACACTGGAGATTTCTACAACGTTGTCACTGAGAACCTTGTTGACCAGAAACCCGACGCCGCCTTGGGATGGCTGATCTCCTTCTCTGTAGTACATAAGATGGCCCGATTCTAAGGTTATGGTGTCCTCTCCCTGTCTTCGGACTTCACATAACCCCAGAATGTGCCATCTTATGTGTTTCAGCTCCTCCTCTAGCTGCGCCAGATGATCGTCCAGCCGAATCGTGCGTCCATTGTACGTTGCGAGGGTCAGTTTGTTCTGGCGGCCTACCGTAACCCGGGGATTCTTGCACCCCTGCCCTGCCGTTACCGTGACCGCCACCGTGGTCAGGAATAGCAGGGCGGCCGGGAACTGGGGGCCGCGGCTTAATGTGACTTTCCATTTTGGTTTCATCCCTTGGGAGGGATATGCCCTAATCGCCATGCTGGGCAGGCGTGTTGGCGATCGCAGGACGTAGCTTCTCGCACCGGTGACGCTGCTGCCCGTCACCGGCCTGTAGAATTTGGCTACGCCATAGATATGAAATGGTTATACCGCCATTTGTCGGTCACCAGAGCCCCGTCTGTTGGTCAGCAGGATGCACCACGGGCAGGTGCGGTTGGCTGGGAGCACCGAGGTCGTATTTGTGCTCCCTTACATCATAAATTAGCCTAATTTGTAATATCACTGAGACATTTACGATACGTAAATAAAACACTTAAAAATAGGTGTGTGCTCGAGTACGTATTACTGCCCCATTCGCCCATTAGAGCCTCCGAGAGGATATTTTTTATTAATTTGCCTCCCTTGTTGTGAAACTCGTGTGCTTCTAAACCGAAGTGTTAAGTGTGTTGTATTTGTATGCTTAATTTGTGCTTTGTCTGTTAGTTAGTCAGTTAATTAAACTTAAACCTTTGTATCGTCACGTTTCCTCTCACTCGCGTCGCCTCAGCAGATAGTCTAAGTAGTCTCTGTGTACACGTTCACTCGCTAAAATCTACATACCTGGTGTGTCGAGTGTAATAGTTTCCGGAGTTTAAGTATTGTAAGATAATATCGTTTAAAAACTAAAAAACAACCGACTTCAATGCCGCGCTATTCATTTTCAGTACCAATTTTGAGATGTTTATCTCAATATCTCTGGTGATACTTATCACATCTCGATAAAATTACCATGGTACCACACTTGCGATATCTCCTTTCGAACAAAAAATGAATAATCGAAATCGGTTCATAAACGACGAAGTTATCCAAGAACAAACATAAAAAATAAAAAATAAAAAAATAAAAAAATATACGGTCGAATTGAGAAACCTCCTCCTTTTTTTGAAGTCGGTTAAAAAGGTAGACATCGCGTGGCGCCATTTGTCTACCCGGAGGTTCCATGAGGCAAGCAAACATCTCCATTACTTTCTTCAGCGAGAACATATCTCGCGGGTACTATATCGACAGCTAAAGCTGCGCTGAGATGGTATCGCACGCGTGGTGAGCATCGCTCTCCATTTTATCGGGTAGTCGTATGAATACATCTCAGGACTTCTCGGTGGAACTATACAAGGTGTTTATTTAGTGACCTTTATTTTATACAGGCCACAAACACGGTTTAGTCATGATGTTGCGGGCCGCAAGCAAAAATAATTTAGGAGTAAAAAAATTCTTTTTTCAAAATAACTTTAATAGTGGAAAAAGACAAGGTAGTTACAATGTTTTTTTTACTCGGCGCGTGCACTATTTCGCCGAAGCGTCGCGAATGGGCGCGAAATTCAAAATAGTTTCAATTATCTCTTGTACGCGGGCCACTGATAAAGGCGCGGCGGGCCACATGCGGTTGGTTGAGTATAGCTGGTGTAGATACTTGCTAATTGTGCTAATGTAAGATCCTACTGCTTCCTACTTACACAGTTATGACACGTGACGGCGGTCGGTCCAACGACGGGAGGATCCGAATATGATATTATTTTCAGAATTAAAGGAGTAAAATTGAAGGAAACACCGCATTACTACTTTAGTTTGCTTTTTAGCCAAAATATATATTTCTTTACTTATTTGTTCTTTTACTTGTTGGAGGGGAGATTACGTTTGGAATTACGTGTAGGACGCCCTCCGGCGAGATGGAGCGACGATCTGCGCACGGTGGTAGTAATTGAATGCGAAGAGCCGAAGGTCGGGCTCAGCGGCGAGCATTAGGAGAGGCTATGTTGTTGCTATGTCCAGTAGTGGATTCACATAGGCTGCTGGTGATGATGATGATGATATTCCTTCAGTGTTTTAATATCTTTTACCTACTACACAACGTTCTAATGAGTATTTAGCTAACTTCACGCATAATGTATGCGTACGCATATAATTTTGTATTTTGAAATTCTTAAGAATCTTTCTGCTTCTTTATGTTAAACAAGTCTTTTGTTTGTGAGCCGTAAACGCATGAGTAGGTAAGATCCTCCGCTAGAGTTATATCGAAGCCCGAGCGAGGCTCAGTGATCTGGCGAGCTTTGTATGTACGGTGGCGGAAGCCGCCGGCTCCGGCCGCCGCGCGGAATTACCTCTAACATTATGATGTACGGCGCGCCGGTAAACGCTGGGACGACGAGAATTTACACGAATACCTGCTGCCGCTATTCTGGCGCCGACGGCCGGATGCGGTGATAAACTGCCGCGGGATTAGCTCCCGCGCTGCGAGACCATACCGCATATATTTACCTGCTGCCTCCTTCGCTCGTTTCGTTCGCCTTAAAGGATTTTATATGAGCAGTGGAAGCGATTCCGCGACGTCACGAGTGATAGCAGTAAACTGCCGAGATTAGCTGTGGCACAGACGATGAAAGTTACGACTTTCTCGCGGCATTTCCCACGTTTGAAAAAGCTCCGAGTTCAGTCCACAGAACAGCAAATCAAGCTTTATTTGCAATTCCGTGATTCAGTCTACGCGGGAATGTTTGCAGATACTACAGCGAGCTGTACTCTACATGTTTTATACTCGCGATGACTCGCAAGGCACAGAGGGCATGCGGACTGTACTACGTAAATTCTGCACGTATAATAAATGTAGTAAAATTCTCGCAGACTCTGGAATACTCGAAGTAAAATAGCTATTCCTTCACCTCAAAATTCGACGCTACCGTTAGTTCCAGAAAGAGACCGAAAATACTTTAGAATTTTCTAAAATTACATTTTGATCCGTTAGAAACGGCTCTGCGTCAGATAAGCTCAGGTTTAATTAATACGCGAGCTCGTGGAAGATACGCAGCGGAGACTGTGTGCTTATACCCAGTAAGGTATGAGCAGGTCGGTGAGTGCCGCTAATGTATCATAAACTGAGGCGGCAGCGTGTGAATAATTTCATTACATTAGCGCGCGTCTTGTAATTTATTAACGTACGGTGTCCCACTCGCTACTTTATACCCGCGCCCGCCCGCCGCCAATTTTGTTTCACGGTGAGGATGCCGAGACTGATACCTCACCATCTTACCTCTATATGAAGGCTCACGCGGCAGGTTCGTCGACCTTCGTGGTGTTCTGCGGAGCATCATTTATATAAGCGAGATTAGTAAATTTAAACTGATGACGAGTGGTATTGCGAGATCCACAGTTTTACCACTTACGGTAACATATAAGAGCAATCGTATCATAACGACAGGCTTGTTTCTCAACAACAGTAATGCTCGAGACGTATTTATTTTGTACAAAATATAAAACCTCCTGCGGGCGAGTCGTAAAAGCCGAAAGTTAAACAGAAACGCTAAGTATGTTTATTCCAAACTCTAGGACTTTCGGTAATTTTGTTTCGAAAGTTATATCTGGTTCAGCATCTCAGATTGGGGTAATTTACCTCCCTTCTTTTATCAAAAGTCCCAGGTTATTAGCATTTCCCACTTCCAACAGAAAAAAAATCTACTCAAAAACCTTTGAAACAAAAAGAGAGCGCCGAAAGCGCAGTGAGATTTGAGCGCGACAAAGGAGAAACAGAAATAAACTTTCTCTTAAAATCTCTCGACGATATCTGGAGGTTCCTATTACCGAGGGTTAATCGAGTGCTGTGAGCTCGGCTCGTTTGTTACTGTTAGCGAGGACGGCGAAGTGTTGTGTGTCAATATTTACTTCCTGCAAAGGGGCCTCTTGCTCACTGCATCTATGCGTGGATTTATTTTATTAGCGTCGATCGTTGCAGCAACATAGCCGACCTCCAGCAAGAACAATCTCATGTCGATACAAAATGTTACTGAGTAAAAGTTTCGACCATTAGCATAAAAGTAGAGTGCGTGAGTGTAGACGTGCCGCTCGAGGTACACACTCTGAGGCGTGGCGTCTATTGGCAGGTGTCTGGTGTAAATAGACCGCGCTTACACTCCGCGACTGTTCATCCGACTGCACTAAATATATAAGCGCTCACTTGTTCCTCACGAAAGTGTTATAGTTGATACAGTTCACACTTTGAACTAATTGAACGATACATTGGTTATCCAGAGCCTTATTTTCTACAGTTTTCTAAACCAAAATGCTCCATTTAAAAGTGCATAATGGTATGTATGAGAAGGTTTAAGTAAAATATTTAGCTTTCACTTGTATTATTATTTATTCTGTGCTTTTGATGAAATGTCTAGACAAAGACACCGACGTCGACCCATTTCAATTATTAATATTCGAAACGCTTATAAAAAAACTAGAAGTGCTCCGCGGCTTCGCCCGCATTAAAGACTTCTTTTATTTACTTAAAACTTTTATTTTGTAAAAACCTTTCTATCATAAAAGACATCAAAGAAGTAAAATCCAAATAGGTTCCCCCGTTTTATCCCCTTGAGGAGCGAATTTTGAAATATCCTTTCTTAGCGGATACCTATGTTATAATAACTATCTGCATGCCAAATTTCAGGCCAATCCGAAACAATATTGATTTCAGACTTTGTTACCCCACTTCACCCTTTTAGGGGCGGCATTTCGAAAAAGTCTGAAACACACTTTTACTTATTTATTTACTGAAGTACTTGTGCGAAGTTTCGAATAGAAAAAACTATCTCTTTTTCTCCATACAAACTTTGTTGTCCTATTTCATCCCCTAAAGGGGTGAAATTTGGAAAAATCTTTCTTAGTACACCTTTACGTACTAAGACAAATATATCCTCCAAATTTCAAGTCTCTACGACCAGCGTTTTAAGCTGTGCGTTGTCTGTCAGTCAGTCAGTCAGTATGTCAAGACAAAGATTCTTATAGTATTAGATTAGAACCCTTAAAGAATTAGTCTGTCTAAGTCCAGCATTAAGCTTCCTTTTAACCCGACTGTAGCGAAGCCCAAAAGAAAGATGATATATTTGACGTATACTGTGGGGAACCCTAAGCACAGCGGTGGAGCAGTGGACTGTATTTCTTCGGGAGAGGCCTTCGGATTCCCACACTTATACTGTGAAGCTTTGGAGCTGGGATTTAAACACGTCTTCAAGCCTTGAAACGTTAATTTATTCTTTCTTCAGTCTTCTTATAGCTACTGAGCTATTCACTAGTCACTATCACTATTTACTATTCTTCCTAGTTTTCCTTTCTTCTTTCTTCTAGAGCCGCCGTTGGTGAACTGAACAATTTGGCACGGTTGCGACGCTCTATTTATATTGTTGTTGGTACTTGCAAAAGAGCGAGAGGTCGATAGTCTGGGAGCGCCCGCACTCTGTCTCGCGGGGCGTGTCCTTGTGTGGGCGCACGCACGAGATGCCGACTTTTCGGAGATATACTCTCCCGAGATGCTATTCAGTCGAGCGCTAACCATCAGAGAGTGCGGAGCTCTCCCAGACCTATGCTATTTGCAAGTACCAACCCTATTCCTAAACCTAACCTGGTCTAGGTTGACTATCTGTTACATCTATTAAAGCCGAACATGCTTTTTATCTATTACCTATCTACTTAGGTTGTACGAATGACCTGTCTTTAGTCCTATAAGACCTATTTTACTATTACAAACCTTATACGAGTTATATTCCTATGTTCTAATAAGAATCTAACAAAATCTATCTATAATAAGGCTGTTTACGAATGCGATACAAATACAAGTTACTATCTATCTATCTGTACGAATATGAACGTTTATACAATACAAATTATATGTCTATCTATACGAAGCTATAATGAAATGCGAACTCTATACATGGCAAAGTACCCTACCTATCCTAGAGTACTAAGCTAAAACTTATCTTTATTATATACAACTTATAACTAACTATACATAGTGCGTTCATATTGTCGGTGTACGTCGTTGTCCGGAACATATACTATGTGTGAATGTACGTTCCTATGTCCGCTTATCACTACCCAAGGCTCAACCGATTTTGATAAATAATACGATACATTTTTAAAATTTAAGTTGGAGTAACAAATCATAGAAATTGGTATTTTTGTAACGCAGTCGGGTTTTTGCAGTTAATAAAATTTGTGTCAGAAATAACGTCAAGTCGTAACTATTTTATTGCTGGCTCATCCATAGTTCTAAAGTTTAGTAAATACGTTTAACGTAATTCAATATAAGTTATGAAACTCGGTGTATAAGTGCGGTCGTGCTACGTTGTAAAACGCCGACTTACATAAGTTACTCTGCAAAGGGCCTTGTTCCTAAACCGTGGAGCATCCATTAGACGAGCAGCTATGAATACAAACGCGCCTTCTTGCCGCTCACTTGCGAATACTCGCAGAAGGCACTGTTTTGTTGGCAATTTTATAATAATTTACGGCTTGTGCTATAACTAGAATGTGTTCGTATCTCGAGGCAGGTTTAGTGCGATCTAGTAGTTGAGTGGAATGAACTAGTACATGTCTCAGAATACACTTACAATCAGAATCAGCCCAATTAACAAGGAATGTTAAGCCTATATGCATACATATAGCCATAGTTAATTACTTTAGAATGATCTCACATTCTATGATAAAATCTTGTATCCTACCTTAAATCAACACTTTCATCTACAGCAGGGCTATTCACAATCGTAAATTTTAAACTTTCGCGATTTAGACACATAATCGTCGAGGTAAATAAAATTATGTTTTTAGCGCGATAAATCCCGTATTACAATATTACTACCTATTCCCAATCATTCGAAAACCTATTCTACGGTAATTTTATTATTAAATTCATATTCGGAAACTGCATATTTTTCGGCTCAGATCTTTGAAGTTCACACTACTGCTCCAATCGGAAACTTTTGATAAAAAATCAAATTATTACAAATAAATAAATCTAATCGGAAAGAAATCCGAATCGAATAAAAATATAACACTGTTACGTGCGGGGTGGTATTAAAATGCCAATCCGATGAGATGAACGTTTATTTCCACTGAACACAAGGTTAGCACAATGTTCCACAGTAGTTGTCCAAATCGTCTTGCACAATTATCAAAAGTCCGTTAACACACACTGAGGTCGTTGGTAATTCACAATCACTTATTTCACTGTTCTCAGTTCACAACACTAGTTCACTGATAGAACTTTACAATCACTTGGTCGCTATCCGCGCTTCGATGTTTACACTGTCGCTTCCAAAGAATGACTGACTCAACGCCGCGCGATCGACGTCTTATATAGGACGAGAGTATTATCTACAAAATTCTAGAATTCCTTAGAAAAAAATTACAAAAGGCTATTCAAAAATAATGAACAATAGCACGACTTTCCATTGAAACACTAATGTAAACAACTTTTACAATACATGCTAATTTGATCTCTAATAACTTAAAGATAAGGTTCAATCTGTGTACTTAAATACAAAACCAGGTACATTGGACTAGGGTCTAAATACCAGGAAGGTCCTTTTATGACGGTCAGTGGTTGGTTGGCACCTAATTAGTTTATTTTTCCTGCGGCTATTATTGTTTTAAGATTAGAGAATTAGATTAGAGAAGCTTTGCGAAACTTCGCGACTTTGTCGACGCGATGTAACAATACGTTAATTTCAAGTAGAGAAGATATGACATTACAATAATTATCAGATCAACTATATATACGTGTATAATTAAACTATACCTACATACTAATAAATATGTCTAATCAAATTAAAACAAAAGCCCACGGGTTAATTAATATTCACAATTCAAAATGACACTTCCGATTTTGAATGTTTCTGATTGAAATGAAAATAGCTAGACAAATAGCGAGGATCAACATAACAATCACAGAGGAGTTTTGGCGGGAACGTGGAAAAGTGTGTGTGCTCGCATTGTTTTTTTTCCTAAAACTTGTGTATTTCCGCGAGTTAATGTGTAATAAATGTGGATTATTAACCATTAAGTGCCGGTAAATGTGTGCGAGTGTAGGGAATAAGCACAATTTTGAAAAACATGCTATTTGCGTTCTCACCAAAATTCCACTGAAAATCTTCAGTAAAGTACACATTTTTTTTTACTTTGACTTGAAATGTGACTTTGACCCATCTTTATGATTTAATTCTCAAAAACTTGAAGAATTATAATACTTGCTAAATACACTGATCGTGTGGAGCCATAATAAAAAAAAATAAAACTGGCCAAGTGCGAGTCAGCATCGCGTCTCTAATCGCACACTTAGGGAGTGTTCCGTACAATACGAAACATAACGAAACACAAGAGTTTCAACCTCATATATTTGATTAATTGATATTACCAAGAATATTTGGTTTGGTCGCGATCTAGAAAGACGGGGCTCGTTTACTAGCGCCATCTATGTCATTTTGCCGAAACTAATTAGATAGATGGCGTTTAAAAACACGTTTTTTGTATGGGGACCCCCTTTAATTTTAAGTTTTATCTTGTTTTTAGTATTTGTTGTTCTAGCGGCAACAGAAATACACCATCTGTGAAAATTTCAACTGTCTAACTATCACGGTTAATGAGCTATAGCCTGGTGACAGACGGACAGACAGACAGACAGACAGACAGACAGACGGACAGCGGAGTCTTAGTAAAAGGGTCCCGTTTTACCCTTTGGGTACGGAACCCTAAAAACAATCACAGAGGAAGGGATGGATGTCAGACCAAGTCGTTCTGAATTATTTTAAACTTTAAATAATAAAGTGTTTCATCACATACAGAATTCCAATATGAGATACTCGAAATTGTCCTCACCGGGCTCCCAAGATACAAGCTTAGCCGAGCTTAGGGGCTCATGCTTAATGTATTGTTTTGTACCTACTCTTTATGCAAATAAAAATTGAATTGAATTAACACTGGAGCGTCCGAAAATCAACACAAATGTATAGCTCGGGTATACAAGCACATAGAAGAGCGGCTTGAACAGTGAGCACCATCGTAGTTCATAAGTGTCATAGCGGCGGCGATATTAATGGCGAAACTTTGAATATAAATTAATTAGAGTTAGACGAATGGACCGAGTTCCGGAGAAAAACTCACAAACGACTTGATGGAGATTTATGTACTTACTTGCAACTGCTTTTACGGGCTGGGAACATGATTACTTTTGTGGGTAGGTGTAAATGAGGCTGGTGCAAGGTGGTCGGTCGTATGTGCTTACAATGGAAGTATTTAGGTCTAGATATTTCTACCGCATCTTCGCCATTTGCCTCAACACAAGCTCTGGAAGAATTGCTTACATATCATTAAGGAACACATACTGAGCACCGCAATAGGTATAGCAGGTATTTTATTTCATTTATTTTATTTTTTTATTTATTTATATCAAACTAGAAGTGCCCCGCGGCTTCGCCCGCGTTAAAGACTTCTTTTATTTACTTAAAACTTTTATTTTGTAAAAACCTTTCTATCATTATAGACATCAAAGAAGTAAAAGCCAAATCGGTTCACCCGTTTTCAAGATATTGCGTGACTAAGGTAAATAGGGATTCATATTTATAAAACCCGAAAAACCATATTGATTTTCAGACTTTTTTACCAACCCCTTGCAAAAATCCTGCAACACGTATTTACTTATTTATTTACAGAAGTATTTAAGTAAATCTATAAGTTTATTTATATAATTAAAAATAATACTTAAATAATATCCGGGGGGAATTACTTATTATTTTTTTAGAAAATTCTTTCTAAGTGGATGCCTACGCCATAACAACTATCTGCATTCTATATTTCAGCGCAATCCAGAACAATATTGATTTTTAGACTTGGTCACCCTCTTAGGCTGGCATTTTGAAAAAGCCTGAAATTCGTATTTACTTATTTATTTACAGAAGTACTTGTGTGAAATGTCGAATAAAATGACTATTTAATTTTTGAATCCCCGCTTCATCCCCTTAAAGTTGTTACCCCACTTCCCCTTTTAGGGGTGGCATTTCGAAAAAGTCTGAAACACTTATTTTTTATTTATTTACTGAAGCACTTGTGTGAAGTTCCGAATAGAAAAGCTATATAATATTGTTTCTCCATACAAACTTTGAACCCCCGTTTCATCCCCTTAAAGAGTGAACTTTGAAAAATCCTTTTTAGCGGATACTTTTGTCAAAATAACCTATCTGCATGCCAAATTTCAGCGCAATCCGAAACAATATTGATTTTCAGACTTTGTTACCAATTTCACCCTCTTAGGGTTGTAATTTAGAAAAAGCCTGAAACACGTATTTACTTATTTATTTAACGAAGCACTTGTGTGAAGTTTCGAATAGAAAATACTATCTGAAGCTAACTGAAGCTAATGTATTGTTCTATTGGGTCGACAGGTTGAAGGCGTCGGAATCATTGTAGACTGTGGTTTCAAGTACGATATATATATTGCAAAAATACAATAATAAAATATCCAATAAAATAAATATAAAGTAGGTAAGCGCGGCCGGGAACGAATACACTGTACGTGTTCGCGTGGAGCTCATCGGTTAGATTGCCGGGGCAGGTAGCGGCGCGTGCGTCACCGTGCCGATCTTTTGTCTTAGCCATAAGAGTTTACTAGGCCCGCTGCATACTACGGGTTTCGCCCGACTATGCTTGTGAGTTTAAAGAATTAATATTTGTGTTGATTTGAATGTGTGTGAGTGAATGTATGATATTGTAGTATGTAAATATGATGTTTTATAATATATATTAAATAAATATTTTATAGTATGTAACTATATGGTAACTAAGTAGCCCATACTATCTAATCTCGGTTCTCCATACCAACTTTTAACCCCCGTTTCATCCCCTTAAAGGGTTAATTTTGGAAAATCCTTTCTTAGTACACCCTTAAGTACTAAGATAAATATACCCTCCAAATTTCAAGTCTCTACAACCAGCGGTTTAGGCTGTGCGTTGTCTGTCAGTCAGTCAGTCAGTATGTCAGGACAAAGATTCTTATAGTATTAGGCTAGAAGTGCCCCGCAGCTTCGCTTGCGTTCTCGGTTCGGTCACCCGTCAAATCGGTTCACCCGTTTTCATTTTATCTCGTGACTAAGGCAATTCGGGATTCATTTATAAAACCCGAAAAACAAAAGACTTTGTTACCTACCCCATTTCGAAAAATCCTACAACACGTACTTTATCTCATCCTGTTTCGCCATACAAACTATAAATTCCCGTTCCGTATCCGGGAGGAATTTTGAGAAAAGCCTTTCTGAGCGGATACCTACGCCATAATAACTATCTGCATTCTAAATTTCAGCGCAATCCGAAACAATATTGATTTAAAGACTTTGCTACCCCAGTTTTTCCTCTTAGGAGGGCATTTTGAAAAAGTCTGACACTTGTATGTACCTATATGTATTTACAGAAGTACTGGTGTGAAATGACGAATAAAATGACTATCCAAACCTTGAACCCCCGCTTCATCCCCTTGACGAGTGAATTTTGAAATATTCTTTTATAGCGGATACCTAAGTCAAAATAAATATCTGCATGCCAAATTTCAGTGCAATTCGAAACAATATTGATTTCTGAATTTGATACCCCACTTCACCCTTTTAGGGGTGGAATTTCGAAAGAGCCTGAAACACGTATTTACTTACTTAAGTACTTGTGTTAAGTTTCGAGTAGAAAATACCATCTAATCTTGTTTCTCCATACAAACTTTGAACCCCTATTTCATCCCCTTAAGGGGTACATTTTGGAAAATCCTTTCTCAGAGGTAACTAACGTCGTAATAACTATCTGCATGTCAAATTTCAGCGCGATCTGAAACAATATTGATTTTCACACTTTGTTACCCCATTTCACCCTCGTAGGGGTGGAATTTAAAAAAAAAACCTGAATCATGTATTTACTTATTTTTTTGGATACTGGAGCACTTGTATGAAGTTTCAAAGAGAAAAGACTATCTTATCTTGTTTCTCCATACAAACTTTGAACCCCCGTTTCATCGCCTTCAGGGGTGAATTTTGGAAAATCCTTTCTCGAGAAAATCCTTTCTCTTCTAGAGGTAACTAACGTCGTTATAACTAACTGCATGCGTAATTTCAGCGTAATCCGAAACAATATTGATTTTCACACTTTGTTACCCCATTTCACCCTTGTAGGGTTGGAATTTCAAAATAACCTAAAACACGTATTTACTTATTTTTTTACTTGAGCACTTGTGTGAAGTTTCGGATAGAAAAGACTATCTAATCTTGTTTCTCCATACAAACTTTGAACTATTCATCCTCTAACTTCCATCCTCTTAAGGGGTGAATTTTGGAAAATCCTTTCTTAGTACACCGTTACGTAATAAGACGAATATACTTTCCAAATTTCAAGTAGTTACGACCAGCGGCTTAGGCTGTGCGTTGTCTGTCAGTCAGTCAGTCAGTCATTCAGTCAGTCAGTATGTCAGGACAAAGATTCTTATAGTATTAGATTAGATAAGGTGATTGCAACTCCGCCCAATGTAAAGTTGGAGTAGTAAAATATTTGACTGCTGCAACTTCACACTGGGCGGAAAAAGTACCTATGTAAAGACATACTATTTACACTTACAACTTATTTATTTGGTGTTTTTTTAAAAATAAAAATAATAAAATAAAAAATAGTTTATTGCCGGAATACACAGAACAATACAATACACATACAAACAGTTAATTTAAGAATTAAAAAGGCAACAGGATTAAATTCAGCGTGCGTTGCGTGTGCAATTGCTTGCACACGCAGCGCTGGTTTTCAATTCAACCCTTTGTTCGGGCTGGGGTCTTCGCCGAAATGTTGTGTACGCAACGGGCTTCAAATAATGCACTATTTACAATTTAAAATAAACATCAGCTTTTTCCATTAACTATCTACTAAATATCTATTTTTTATAGATTTGGCATTAAACTGACTCGATAAACTGCGTAAAATGCATTTCTACTTTTCGTAATCAGTATCGTGTCTCTAACGAACCCACGGTTGCCTGGAAGAGTTCGCTGGTTAATGATCGACGATTGTACTTTTGATAATTACCTAATCATGGAATCCTAAATTATTGTATAAGTGCAATAAAGCGTATATAGATAGAATCTATATGAATGAACCCTGCGCTGTGTAGAACAATACCGACCTTCTTCCTGTTCATTTTTTTTTCATCAAAGGCAAGAAAATAGCGATCGCATATAATTACGGGGTAAAGTTCCCTCATTAGTGTGGAGGCTTAATTAGAAGAAACAATCGTACCCTCTGTCGGGAGAGGCAGCTCTCTATAGGCGGACGTGGAGAGGGAGTGCTGCCATCGACTGGGCAGGATGTGTTCACATATTTCTATTTTTGCCTTCTACGTTGCTGTGAACTTGTTAAAATGGATTACTAATGTATGGTCAAAAAACACTGCCCGAAATATCACATTGCAAACTATTTAATGTAAATTTTCATTGGGCAAAGAAACATTTTTCAAAACAACTAATCGCAATTTTACAGTTAGCAGCAAGTTATTGTTAAACAAATAAATAAGTTGTAATTAAAAAAAAAATAAACATGACGTTTATTTATTCAAATAAATCGTTTGAGACAACATACCCTTCCTAAAATACTGCTAGGATATGCATAAAAATATCTGAGTAAAAATGTCGGAGCAATTCGTTACTGGCGCTTCGCTGGCCGCTACCGCGGCACGCTCGCTTCGCTCGCTCGGCTCGCTTCGCTCGCTCGGCTCGCGCGCTGTTGTAATTCTAACCTAATTTAATGTTCTCTTTGTCTTACCTTCTTAATCTAAATTTGAAACATTGAACAAACAATTTTTTGGAATATAATATTTGCCAAAATATAATATTTGACTTAATAAAACTTGACAAAGTAAAATTATGCCAAATGAAAATTTGACCAAGACAATAAATGCGAAATGTGAATTTGCTATAGATTTATTTGGGAAATGAAACTAGGGCGATAAGTTTTTTGTACAGTGAAATTCGACAAAAAGCAGGCAAGGCAGTACACCTATTGAAATGCATAGCAACTAGTGCAACGTGTCCCACAGTGTAGCGGATGCATCGCGCTGACTGCCTATGTAGCCTGCTACCAAAGCCAAAGGGCGCGCATGCCTGACACATTTCCGTGACACACTTTATAAACCATAGCGTCCCAGTTCTCGCAGGATTTCACAGAAATATCGTTTTGGCACGCTGTCGGTGCTCACTTACATATTATAATAGACGTCTACGGCTTCATCCGTCCTACCTGTTCTCTGTGGAATTACCCAGATGCCGACTCACTGAGCATTACCTATGAGATACAGCCTACTCCACTTAATACGAATTTCTTTATAGGCTTTAGTTAGTGCCCCTTGTCGGGTGACTGAGTGGATTACGAGTTTTCATAAAATCAGTAGGTAGCTTACGTAAAAATGTTTGTGTTTTATGTTCCGTCTGTGTAGATCGGATTATTGAAGCTTGCCGTAGATATGGACGGCGAGGCGGGGATTACTTTTATGTAATCTGCAACGACCCGGCTATTGTGTGTCAAACTGACCCGTATAACTGTATATGTAGTTCTACATTTAATTCTCGAGTACTTGACTCTCGCGGTTTTGCGTAGGGTAGAACCCATAGACTGTAGAGTACAACGAAACGGTCACAATAGCTCCTCGCTTATCCCGCCTCCCCTTCTTCGCTCCTCGGGCATTTTAATTGTTTTTATCTTGATCACCGATAGCCTTCTATTTGTTTACTTTGTTCCGAATAGGGTAAACATTGAGACGGTCCGTTCATACGATGTTATTTGAACTTCGGGAAAATTTATTTGTATTTCTTGTTTTCGGCTCACGACGAGCAGTTAATCAAAGAAAATGAATTGCTTTGATGTCGAGCGCCCTGGAATATCATTTCTTTGTTTTATTTTATACGATACAGTTTTACCTTTAAAGTAATAAAACGTTAGGGAGCGAATCTTTTTAAAGCCGGAGAAAACACGAGAAACACAAAACGTGTTAGCTAAGTAGGTCGCGGGAGCCGGCGGTAAAGCAAGCGACTACAGAAATAGTTCTCTAACAGAGTTTCCCGAGAACTTTCACGTAAATAATGCGCGCGTGTGCCCGTATGTAAGCAACGAGATATATCCGCGGGGAAGTCCCGCGACACCGTGCGAACTTGTCGCGAGACGTCTTCAGATATGTGCCGAGATATACCGTGCCTGTTATAGCTCGGGAACAAGCTCTGTTCGCGCAGCACGTGTCGGCGTACAAAGTAGAGTATATGGGGCGAACGAGCGAATAATTTTCCATCTTTAACTTTGCTTTTTCTTTCCAGAAACCTTTTGGAATAACGGTCGTTCTGCGTAAACTCGTGAAATCCGTTGTTTGTTAGGTTATACATGTGTACAATTGTACAAAACGTTAATCCACCAGTTACGTCTCACCTCGATTATTCTAGTTCACGATTAGAAAATGTTACAAAGATCTGACAGACAAATAAATCTCCGAATATGGGTATACAGTAAGATGCTAGGACTAAAAAAGCAATCTCTTCGAAAAAATATTTGGGTTGATATAACAATATAGATCGACAAGAACGGTGGTATGTATTTTGATGTAATTAATATATGATAAGTTTAGATAGAAAGATGAATTAAAGATACATTAAAGTCTAGATTCTAGATGAATCCTTGATCCGTTGAGGTAGAAGAGTTCTAGAGTGGAGACCAGGGCTCGGCAACGCTCTCCAGCTAGATAGAGCGATGATATACGAAAGCTGGCTGGCAGCGGATGGAAACAAATAGCTGAAGATTGAGCTTAGTGACGTGCTATAGTCACTGATGTCCAGCAGTGGACGGACATTTTCTTTCATAATGATGATGATGAATCCTTGATGGTCTGTGCAAAATAACGGGAAATAAAATGACCATTGAATTAAGTTCAACTTTTCACCGAAGATGGTGAACACGCTAGGGCTAGAGTACTCTGACTCTCAAGGGCTGTGTGCTGCCGGAACACCGTAAGGTTATGGCGGCAGCTTTTCTCCTTGATGGCGGTAAGCTACTTTATGGTAGCAAGTCAGGCGGAACATCGATATAATATGCTCCTACCACCTGTGAAATTAGTATGACTTTTAGGAGTTTACTGCATTGTTTGTTAAGGTACGGCCTCACCGCGGCGTCCTGCGAGCTACGGGCGCGATCTCAGTACTTTTCAATGGTTTTCTGATCGCGTTTGATGTGAACCAGTCGGTACAAATACTACTGCGCTATCTGATCGCCACCTAAACCGCGCACGCAGGACTCTGCGGTGTGTCCGTACCTTTAATTAGTTACAAGTGGAGCTAATAAAAGCTTATTATTAATGTTAAGACACAGAAATAATTAAATTTGAGAACAGTTTATTATAGTTAGGTTCGTTTCAGCCGACGTGCACAAAATTTGATAACAGAAATTGAATTTGTCGAAAACAGGTCAAATTAGATCTGTATTAAAATACAAACAATGGATCGTAGCAATGATATGAATTTGCAAAGGACTTAATTGATGCAGTTTAGTTACTGCAATTAAGTTACAGATTATATATAAGAGTATATAATATCTGTAACGTAAATTCAGAACACGTGTGTTGTTTTAGTGTTCAATTAAATGACTATCAAAACATGTTGCAACAGATTAATAATTAGAATAGCGTCATACAAACTTCTAACATTTGGGTACAACTACCTATTTTATTTATTGGACTAAATTAACATGATAATAACCACATATAATAGCAATGATATGCCATTTAAAATAATATAAGTAGTATTACATACATACACAACAAAGCCATGCATTTTTAATGGTGTTCATTGTTTTACAATATTTTTTATAAAAAAAAATGTTTGAAGTACCTATTGAAACATACAGGTGCGTTTCGGCAGCAACATTAACAAATTTTTAGTAGTCTGACGTCGTTTTCTCTATTGGATGACAGCTGAATGGCTCATTACTTTTGTTTGTTTTTTTTTTTTATTAAAAGCGCTTATGCTTTCGCTATGTGTACATGATGGATTGATATGATTTATTGTACGATTTTAGACATGTATATGTGCGTATATTAATACTGGCTACAAACTAGAGGCTGTGCGCCATGAACAGAATGGTGTGAACCAGTCGGTACAAATACTACTGTGCTATCTGATCGCCGCCTAGATCGCGCACGCGGGACGCTGCGGTGTGTCTGTACCTTTAGTTGTAATGTTTTATATAGTTACTAGCTGACCCGGCGAACTTCGTACCGTGAATATAAATAAACTGTCCAAGTGCGAGTTGGACCTGCACACGCAGGGTTACGATTGAACAATATTTGCCGGAAAAATACGTTTCTCGTATTGGGACCCCTATAATTTTGAACTTAATTTAGTTTTTATTATTTGATCTTATAGCAGTAAATTTCAATTGAGTAAATTTCAAGTCTTTTTCTATTAAGGTTTGTAAGATCGTGCATTAAAAGCCTCAAAAACACGTCTCTTGTATGGGGACCCCTTTATTATTTTATTTTATTTTGTTTTTATCAGTTTTTATATGTGAAGCAAGACCCGTTTTCCAGGCTAGGTAATTACTATACTTCAGTGCCTCAAACTTTTAAAAATATAGGTAAGTACCTGCACGCCAAATACTTACTAGAATTTATTTTTAACATTTTAGTTCATTATCCCAGATAAAAGCTTGTTTTAAAAAAAATCCTATATATAAAGACGAATTGAGAACCTCCTCCTTTTTTGTGAAGTCGGTTAAAAAGAGATCGCTGTTTAGTGATAAGGCCACTGTTTCTACTACTACTGTTTCTATTCTTGATTATTTTCTAATTGCAACAAAGAGTGCCTATTATATTTAATTCCAGTACCTTCTTCCACAAACGGATAAGGAGGTTCCATTCCAAAATGGTTTCAGTACTGAGCAATAAAAAACCGCCAATATCAAATAAGGCTAGTTTGCCCTGAGTCGAAAGTCGACAAAGATTTTTTATGAAATATAATGACGAGACGTTCCTCACGTCGATGTCGCCTCGTTAGAACAACAATAATTCCTCGTCGACAGACGACAGTCGACGGTCGACGGTCGCTAACGAGGACTCACATATCCGCTAACGATTGCTGAGGAAGGAAGTCGCTGGGGGGGGGGGAGGGGGGTGCATACATCAGGGAAATACAACCGGCTACTAGCCGGACAACCAGATTTCATACACTGACATAACAAATAGATCATATTATATTACTTTGATAAATCATTTGTGATACATAACTAACAATGTTATTGATTATTTATCTGATGCAAAAGTTTATGACATTATACATATATTGTTTCCTTTAATTTATACATGACTAGCTGATACCCACGACTTCGTTCACATACACCTTAAATTTAGTAGCCTATGTTCATCCTCATGCTATACAGTATCTCCTTGTTAAATTTAAGTAAGATCGGATCGGATTTTATAATATTAGTATGGATATAGATTGTTACAGGTACATTACTAATGGTATTTCAGTATCTTTGAATAATAAAATAAGACGTTCTACATCTAATTGTATGGCATTAAGCGTTTAGCTCTATCATGAAGTTAGTTTTATCAGCATGCATGTGATCCAGCTCTCTAACAGCGCGGCGGTATAACACAGTATACTGGCAGCTGAAGCTAAAGGCAGAGATAATACGCTAGTGTCGGCTTCTTAGAGTGTTGTTACCTACGACCTTTAACGCGGGGGACTGTAACATTGTTGAAGTTTAAACTGAAGTTTAATGTTTAGATTGTTCAGCCAAAATACATAACATTCTATTCAGTAGGTATCATGTCAGTAAGCAGTGAGGCTCGCAGGGGCTACATGTATCCGTCGCGCCGTCAGGCTGAGGCGGTACCCGGCGCCGTCGGCAGGGTCATATTTTGTTATATTACCGTGCCGTCGGCGAGCGCTATCCACTAAACTTCACTAAAATCTTGGGGGGCAGAGCACGATGCTTGAGAAGTAAATACACTGATGTACAGTTATTATTTGAGCAAAACGAGATAAAATGGTGATGTCTATAATTGGTGAATGGTGCAAACTAGGCTCGCAACCTACCACTTATCAGTTGAAAATAATTTAGCACCAAAAAAACATTATACGGTAAAATAAAGAAATAGTTTCCTTCACCTCGAGCCAGTTATATTAGATAAGTTGATTCCTCAAAGTATACTTGCTAACCATCAGGATGTTTGAATGTTGCTCGCCAGCAGCTCAGGAGAGAGTTTGAGGCCCTTTAACAGCTCCATAGTTTGTTTCAGGTGCGCTCTTAGAATTTTGGATAAGGACATGTTGTTATAGAGTAACTAAAATAGGCATCCGATGAAGCTAGATTTCACACATACAATATCAGATATTGTACAGTTTATAATACTAATGGACGTTTGAATGCTCTTATGTATGTCTATTTAAAATAAAGTATGAACACATTTACTAGAAGTTTTAATGTGACAAATGAATTTACATCATCTATGGGGCGTTACATTATTGAGATATTGATTACGTTATATATACGATTTTAGATCATTATTTTTGAACCAACGAAACTGTTCATTCTAGGACATAAATACACCGCTATATGTAAGTACCGAGTTCAAGTTTGTGGAAATGGTACGAATAAAAACGTTAAGATTACAAAAGATGTCGGTTACAGTAGAAGAGGTCGGGTCGTGTTTATGTGATTACTTTGTAGTATATACTTTGTAGTAGGTAAACCTGTAAACCTGGCAGTGTTTCTGTAGTGTTTATATACGATAACGCCTATTATTGTTTTCATGGAAATTTCCCATGTTGTCCCAAATGTGGGTATGCACCCAGCAGAGCGGTTGGGCGGCAGGCGGCACCACAGAGACACAAATATTGTACACAGGTACTACGTGAGTGAAGGTATGCCGCTGCGTCGAGCGTTTTCGTGTGACCACCCGTCGCCACACTCACGATGGTATCTCAGGTAGGATTCGTTTCTGATGTTACTTATCATAAGCTTATTTTTGGAGAAGGGACCGTGACCGGATTAGTTTTGGGCACAGGGAGCTCGTTACTACCTTTCGTATCGGGATGACATACACTTCTGTCATAACACCCTGTGTTGCCCGGCTTTGTGAAGCTCACTGAGCTAAAAATGTTCTAGGAAATCAAATAGAAATACTTTTATAAGAGAAATGTTTCAAAAAGTAATAAGTAAGTATTCGTTCTTTCAGTACAAGTTAATGGATTCTAAGGAATCGATAAGAATCGAAGACGGTAGCGTGTATCGCGTTCTATAGAGGTCGCGGGTGTCACGATAACGATTGGAGTCACAGTGAAGTATTCGTTATTCATCGTGTTGTGAGTTTAGCCCGCACCGGTACGTCAGCGCGTGATTTCCCTCTGCGTGACGTGACGTGACGCGACGTGACGCGACGTGACGCGCGGTGACGAGGGTCGTTCGCGTGACGTTACTATTAGCCTGAATAGTTTGTGTCCTAAACATACGTAATAAGTGTTCTCGTCAAACAGACTGGAATAAGCCACAAATATTTATTTAGCATGAGACCATAAGTTAAAAGGCAACGGCTTCTCATCAGGTGGTCTGCTTGATTGTCCACTTTAACATATAAACAACAAGAATTATTGGCCTTTTAAGTTTATGATGCAAAACTGACAACTGTTCTTAAGAACAAGTGGGGGATTCCATACATTTTTAGGTCTAGCGTGCAACCAATATAATTAAAATCATTAATCAATCAATGTTTGACAATATCGTCCCACCCATAGGAAAGATAGTAGTCAAACACGAGCCTGTAAAGCTTCAAAACTTGTCTTAAGTAGCCACAAATGTTAATTGTCTATTAAATACCTACATGGCTTTTTACGTAGAAATAATCGTGGTTATAGGATCACGAATTAGAGTAAGGTCATTTCGGAGGCTTAACAATTTGTTACTTCTAATTGTCAATGATGATTTTAAAGAAAATTACTTATATAGAGAAACATCCACAACTACGATTTCCGGTCAGTCAAAGCGTGTTATGTTTGTGTGTTTTGTAAATATTTATTTACTTCTGAATATTCTTGGTTATATTAATAACTGACCAAGTGCGTGTCGGGCCACGCGCAGTGTAGGGTTCCGTAGTAGCCTGTTATTTAATGCAAGTCTTTACCCGTTATAAACAAGCAACTAGGTAGTCAAATTGGGGAGCACTCTAAAGACTTTTTAAAAACTAATTAAAATCAAAATTAAAATATGTGTTGCCGATCTAGAGGCTTTAATATTAATGAATTAAATCTAGTTACAATATCTCTTAGCTAAGCTTAAGTCTACTTACATCTCTTGGAATACTTGCTTGCTAAGAGCGAAATTATCGGAATTATCGATTTGAGAAGTTTTGCGATAATTTTGCACAATTTTCATAATATTTAAACGATAAAAATGCAATAAAGTTACAATTAAACATATGATGACAAGGCCTAAGGTAATATAAAATAAAACACTGATATTAGAGTCTGTTTCCCTGTCAATAGCACTATTCAATATTTCACTATTCTGTAACGCGTATGACATATGCTTCACTTCATCCAGGTTGACCGCGTGCATGTTAAGTGCGCGTGCACTTGATAGACTCACGTTACGCAGTGACGGTAGGTTAATCATAGGAATTGGAGTTAAGTTGTTCGTCTCAATGTAGGTACGATGTGAACGCATCCAAATTCCATGGATTTCTAACTTGCAGGGCTCGTCGAGAGTTACGAGATAGGATCCGAATACAGGGTGCTTACTTATTTCGTTGTTACACTGTTGAGTTATAGTTGTCCTTAGTTTTGTATATAGTATCCAGTTTTCAGGATCGAACTTCTGCACCTTAACCTCTTCAATGTTAATCTGATGTTGCAAACAACAGGTAAGATTGTTGCTAAAATTCACAAGTTGCTGCACACAAGTGACTCCAGGGTTCATAGGTATCTCCTCATCAGTGCACAGGAAATGGTTTCTAGCGGCGAGAGAGCGACATGGTTTCGAGACCGGTGGAGGTAAGGGTACTTAGGAAATATGGATAGGGTTCTATTTTCGGTTTCATTTTTTTTTTTTTTTTTTTAAATAAAGATTACTCGCAATGTGGGTTGCACATTAATAGTATTCTTGTTAACCCCTCCAACTAAGCTAAATATGCTTGTGTCTGGAGTGGATTCACGTCAATAGTGCAATGGGTGGGGTGAGGATCGAACTCACGACCTCTCGACGCCAGTCCAACACCCTATCCATTGGGCTATTGCCGCCTTTTTTTTTGCCATTGAATATAGGTAAGGAATATATTTTAAAATAATTATAGGTACTATTATCTGTAAGAGGAATTTCCATAATGAACGTGACTCGGTTTCTCTTAACATATGATTTTACACAAATATTTTGTTCTAATTTTACCAAATTTTCTTCAGTAGGTGAATACATTAGGTTTTCAGAATTAGCAAATGAGTTAATAGCTCAGTAGAGTTTATAATAGACATATGTAATATAGAGTTCTTACTTAATGCTAGAGCGGTTTCAATTTCGCTTAGCCTAATGTAAATGGTACGAAAACTGCTTATAAGAATGTTAAATAAAGCTAAAATGTATGTGGAATATACCCAATTGTCCTCCTTTGCAGCTAAATCTATTAACATTACTTCAACTCATTTTAAACGATCATTAAACATTGCTGAATTATTAGTCATAGTTTCTGTAATATTTATAAAACCACTAAACATTTTGGAGACCAATGTAAGTTTCTTTGATATAATTGTTTGATCATGTTTTAACTCAGTAGTCAATTTATCATATTTTAAAGCGTCAGCATGATCGAGGTTGCCTGTGATAATTTTAATTATAGAGCCCAGTGGATTAACCAGACCTCTCCTAAAGCGTTGTTGCGGAAATAGTTGCCTATAAGTACCTAAATAGTTGTAGTTAAGTCACGTATGAACTCTGTATGCATTCTTATATTTAGAAATTCCTTATGATATGGCTTTTTCCAATCGATTAATTCGCTTAGTTGGTTTAAACTATGTACTATGTAATTTAAATCCTTATATATCGTTTCTAAGTTTATGACCTTGATTATTGTCCAATGATCGATTTGAACATATGCTTGACCTTCCTTTATTGGTAGTATGCCTGGGTTTCCCTCAAGAGCCTGAAGATGAAGGGCCAGCGCCGGCATCCCTATCATGAGCAGAATGCACCACCTGTGGAAGGCGTTTAATGTTTATAATGGGCGCTTTTGTATTTCTTTCACCTATCTTAATCGGAACTATATTCCTTTTAACCTGATCCACTACTTCTGCTTTAGTATACCTTGGCTTGTCTTTACTTTTTCTTTTATTTACTCCTTTTACAAACAAGGTTTTTCCTATTGGAAATTCCATTTCCACTTCACCACCTCTCTTTTCTCTAGCCTTTTCTTTGTTAATTGCCATCTTTTCAGCTAAGTGTTTGTATAAACATTTAGTACGCTTTTCATGATCTTTGACTAACTGTTGCATGTACATCTTTTCAAAATCTATATTATAAGGACTATTTGTAACCGTGT
Organism: Cabera pusaria; assembly: GCA_954871355.1. Taxonomy (NCBI): domain Eukaryota; kingdom Metazoa; phylum Arthropoda; class Insecta; order Lepidoptera; family Geometridae; genus Cabera; species Cabera pusaria. The sequence goes on from OX940902.1 coordinate 25,465,836, forward strand.
GTCCAAAAACTATTTCGAACGGTGTTAAGCCGGTAACGGAATGTATGGTATGATTGTAAGCCATGACCGAGTATGTCATGACTGAGGCCGCGTCTGTACACCTTTTCTCGTATTTCGCCAATCTATAAATTTCGATAATAGTCGAATGGAAACGCTCTATAAGTCCCATCGAGTTGGGGTTGTTGATGGTGCCTATATGTAGTTCAATTTTGTGTAAGCTTAAGAACTCCTTCATCAACTCGTTATTAAATTCCATTCCTGGGTCTGAGCTTATCTTTTTTGGAATTCCGTAAAACGAAAAGTATTTCATAAGTGCTCTTATTACTTCAGGTGATGATTTATTGGATACTTCAACTACTTCAACAGCCTGTCCTAACTTGCTAAATGAGTCGATGAGCGTCAAATAATATTTACCTTCTATTGAAAAGAGATCGATAAATATCTCTTGGAATGGGGAATCTTGCGTCTGAGTCAATTGAATAACCGGTTTGATGGGCTTTCGATCATATTTAATTTTACTGCAAGCTTTGCATGCGTTAATAAATGCTGTAACCGTTTCTTGCATTTTATCCCAACAGTAACTTCTACGAAGCCTAGTTAACGTTTCTTTAATGCCGCGATGACAAGTCTTAACCTCATGATACTTTAATACTATGGCCTTTTGTTCATGCTCTTCCTTCACGAATACTACACGTTTAGTGCACTCATACAGTTGTACCATATCTTTCTTGAACAGCTGAATAACGATATTACTAAATTGTCTACGGTGTTCGTCCTCTTCAAAATAAATAAAATATTTAATCTTTGGTCTAATGTATTTTTTAGGAAATCTTTGATAAGTTCAGGGTTGTTTGTAGGTAGAAATGCTTCTAAAATTTTATGTCTATCTCGAGAAATGTCCTTGACATTCATCTCATTTCTGAACCATGAAAATACTAGTATTTGATTTGGTTTAGTGTCGATAGCCTCTTGCAAAATTGGTATCCCCGTGGATTCCATATCTATAGCTGAGTGAATAGTTTCGGATCTACTGCTTCCTGAAGCGGAAGGTATTACAGGTTTTTCATAATCAGATATTCGTTCTGTATTTGAGAACGTTGACACATCAGAAATAGACTCGTTCCCTGCGGAATCAGTACTGTTATCCGAGATAGTCACGGTTGCTATCTTGTAAGTATCGTCTTCGTGTGCTATCGGTTTTTTTGTTGTGATCTGTCCTATAGTCTTAATGTTCTCATAGTCTAGTCTCATAGTCTATAGTCTTATCTAAATGTTCCTGAAGTCTCTGTTCCCTATCGTCTACGTTAACCATCATCGAACTTCCTTCGTCATCTGAATTTAAGGCGTTAATTTTTGTTCTTGATGGAGCATCTGCGTTGGTGTTTTGCTTGCCATTTTTATAAATGATTTCGAAAGGGTAACGGGTAAGTTTACTGTTTGGATCTTTCAAGGAGTTAAGCCACGCTAAGGGGCGATGATCAGTATAAATGTAAAACTTTCGACCGTACAAATATGGTCTGAAATGTTTTGTTGCCCAGATGATTGCAAGTAATTCCCGTTCTATCGTGCTATAGCGTGTTTCGGTATCATTTAACGTACGGCTGGCGTACGCTATAGGTTTGTCGCTTCCTATTTGGCCTTGAGACAAGACGGCGCCTAGGGCTACATTTGAGGCGTCGGTAGTTAACACGAATGGTTTTTCATAGTCGGGGTATTGTAACAATGGGGCGTTCGTCAAGAGTTCTTTGCATTTGTTGAAAGCGTCAATGTACTTTTGGTCAATAATAATTTTGTTTCTTTTCTTTATACAGGATGTCAGTGGTTGCGTTATTCTGGCGAAGTCAGGTATGAATCGGCGATAATATCCTACTAGTCCAAGAAAGCTTTTGATGTCAGTTGTAGTTTTAGGTAATAGGAAATTCAGTACAGCATTAATTTTGTCATCGTTGGGTTTGAGTCCGTCTTTTGTAATAGTGTGACCTAGGTAAAGTACTTCCTTTCTTAAAAACTCGGATTTATCAAGTTGAACTTTCAGATTAGTTTGTCGGAGTCGGTCGAAAATTAGTCTTAGTTTCTGCAGGTGTTCGTCTAGGCTGGATGAAAATATTATGACGTCATCCAGATACACCATGCAGTGCAGTCCTTGTAGTCCTCTTAGTACATTGTCCATAGTGCATTGAAAAGTCGCGGGTGCGGCTTTAAGTCCAAATGGCATTCTGAGGAACTCAAAATGACCATTTTGTGTACTAAAAGCTGTCTTTTGTCGGTCCTGTTTTTCGACTTCAATTTTGTGATAGCTACTGGCTAAATCTATCGTGCTGAAGTATGTCCTTTTACCTAACTTGTCGAATAAGTCGTTAATGTTCGGTAAAGGATATTTGTCATCTATCGTTATGTCATTAAGCCACCTGTAGTCAATTACCATACGAAATTTTACTTCTCCGGATGCATCTGTCTTTTTAGGCACTAAGTGCACAGGTGCATTCCATGGAGAGTGGGATTCCTGTATGACGTTGTCTTGTAATAGTTTATGCACTTGGTTATTTATTTCATCGGCTTGTACCGGTGCTTGTCTGTAAGGTTTGATAAAAATCGGGTCTTCATTTTTTGTTCGAATTCTATGTTTAACTTGGTTGGTAAAACTGAGAGGCAGTTGGTCACAGTGAAAAATGTCCTTGTACTCTTGGCACAGTCTGTATATTTTGTTGTATTCCTCGTCATTAGAATGGTCTAGTCGGAGTTTATTTAAATTTTCCTCAAGTAACTTGTCGGTCTGTATGTCTGTCGTGTCTGTAGTAAAGTTTAAGTCACATTTAGCATTCAAATGTTTAGTTACCGCTATAGGTTGTGTTATGGTCAACGCTAAGCGTTTTTCTGAAGTATTCTGTATAACAGTAGAGGCGTATCCATTTATACAGTTTACTAACGCGCTTGGCGTGCGGATGCCAGGTCCAAACTCTATAAAATCAATTATAGCTTCTCCCGAATATTGGTCGGTAGGTAACTTCACGCGCTGTTCACAGCGTGGGTGTAACTCAACAACATAATCCAGATTGTTATTAACAATTGGAATGCAAGTGGTTTATGTTTTTAAAACCAGGTTCTTAAGGTCTATAATTGCATCCAACTGTTGTAAGAGGTCATTACCTATAAGTCCGTCATAACGAGAATCAACATCATACAAGTAAAACTTGTGGTACTCACTACTTTTGAATGTTGGTAGAAGTGGTATCACAATGACCTCGTTGTGTCTACTAGATGCGTGCGTACTGACAACTTCGAATGGTTCTTGCTGAATATTTTCTTTAAATATTTGGTAAGCCTTTTGAGGGCTCAAGAACGACCTTGTACTACTACATCTATCATCATTTTTGAGTTGATTTCTGGTATATAGATATAGGGTAATTTGAGATTAGGGTCACAATTTAACTCTATAATTTTTTGTTTTTGGTCGAGGCACGCATAGGAAAATTTTCAACTGCTTGACATTGAGAAGAATCTGTTTGAGTTGGCATATAAGTCATGTCTTCATTTTGTCCGTCATAAGCGAAGCTAAAGGCATCAAGTTAGAGTCATCATAACTACCTAAGTCATAACAATAAGCGTCGTTGTCGTATGCGTCATATTCGTAGTCGTCACAAGTATCCTGATCCTGATAACACTGTACTACGTCACCGTTATCATTCAAGGTTAGCTCGTTATGTCTAAAACCTTGAGGTCTAGGCGGGGCTGTTTTCATCGTTACATCTGTCGATTGAAAGTTTGGTTTGTTAACCTGAGGAGGCCTGTAACCGAATTGCTGTGTTCCAAAATTTGGTTTATATCCGAATTGGCTGAGGACGGTACCCGAAATTTTGTGGTTGACCTTGAGCCAATTGGGGCATCCTATAAGGTCTTGGTTGAACACCAAAATTAAATTTGGGTGCCGCGTTGTTATTAGCAAACGGAACCCCAAATCTAAACCCAGTGGGTTGCTGACTCGGCTGTGGATTACCACCAAACTTAAAACCTTTACCCTGAATTGCCGGTAATAAGGGTCGTTGCACACTACCACTACCAAAGATACGATTCCGCATGTTATACTGATCGTGGAAGTTTACTTCCTCCAATACTGTACTAAGTGCATTCTCCAAGGTCGAAGTGGATTTAAGTCTCACTATCCTAACCATATTTTCAGGCAAATTATATAAGAACACGTTCAAGGACATGTTATTATATATTGCGATTTTAGCTCGTTTTAAATCCACATCACTCAATAGATTAACTTTTGAAATTAATAATGATCGAACAGATTGAATTCTGTTACAAAAATCTAAGTAACTTTCTCCAGATTTTATTTTTAATGATTCTAATTCAATACTAATACACTGTTCACTACGCGGATCTCCAAAGTGCTGTTCGAGCAGTTCTTTTAACTCAGACCAAGACGCAACATCATCACGCTCCGATAATAGCGCAGATGCGTTATCCGTGAGGCGGCTAGTTATCGCATGATACACATATAAATTTTGAGCCTCATTGCTTCTATACCTGGTAATTACATATTCACTTTTTCGCAAAAATAGATTTAATTGTCTCTTATCTCCTCCAAATAAAGGGATCAGACGTAACATTTCATTCGGAATAGCTACGATTTCTTCTACCATTTTTAGGTAGAGTAATTAGCAAGTCAGAGATTACACACAAGTAAATTAACACACAATAAAATATAGCGTAAAACACACACAAATATAATATAGACACAGCTTATAAAGTCAATAAACAATAATTAATTAATATACACAATTTTTGTACAAGTTGTAGAAATTTAATAGAAATATTGTCTATTTAATACATTTATTTTATTCCTAACAAAAGTTTTATTCACCAGATTAGTAATTAAGATCTATATAGAGACCAAATTTTATGATTATACACTATTCTATAATTATTACAGATTAATAATTTTCTGTATTCTCTACATTACACTACTCTATGCTATATGTATCAGCTTACACTGATAAGAAGGCACGGTAGAGTTTAGTACCGAGAAACCAGTCACGTTATAATGAGCGAAGATCTATCTCAATAATAACACAATATGAAAATGAAAAATATGGGAAGAAAAATTAGGATGGCGAAAATTTCATTCACCAACCAGTCGCTCCCATACTCAGCTCTCTTAGAGTCCCTTTGACGAATTTGTTTTGGTTCCAGGATTTGCCTTGCACCTATTCGCGCCGTAATCACGAAAAAGGTAAATTTGGATACCTAAAATCACGAAAAGACGGCACAGCCATTAATAGCAAATCCTACCGGCTGCGCCAGTCAAATTGGGGAGCACTCTAAAGACTTTTTAAAAACTAATTAAAATCAAAATTAAAATATGTGTTGCCGATCTAGTGGCTTTAATATTAATGAATTAAATCTAGTTACAATATCTCTTAGCTAAGCTTAAGTCTACTTACATCTCTCAGAAAACTTATTCAGCATTACAAGAAATGCATCAGGTTTTGCTGAGCAAGCTGTCTCAGTCTAACACTGAAGGGTGAGGGGTAACCATAACTAGGTACTCCGTCTTTGTCACTTTAAAGGTTTTATTCTAAGGATTTTGTATTTGGTACAAATATATCCAACACCCAAGTTCAACGACTATTACTGCTAAACTGATAAAGTTATCTCAACCGCTATAATTTTTCTTTAAAGTTCATAAATGCGCTATTAATCACGAATTTTTTCAGATTTTTCAAGTCAGTAGTTGCTTTGAGAGGGGGGGGGGGGGACGCCCTAATGGAACTAAATTTTGCACTTTAAAGTCGTAAATGGAGTATTCAATCGAAAAATGGTATTAGCAACCCTTAAGTCATTTTAAAAGACCTATTCAAAAATACACCACACGATGGGGTAGACGATGAAAAAAAATTCATCCCCATTTCTCATATAGGGGAGCTACCCTAAAACAAATATTTTTCACAATTTTATTTCAGCACTTTGTCGGCGTAATATATATACATCTCCCACCCTCTCACTCCCACAAAATTACAGCTTTCTAGTATTAACGGTCTCTTAGCAAAACCTCGGATAGACAGACAGACAGACGGACAAGACGAAACTATAAGGGTTCCTTGTCAGGACTACGGAACCCTAAAAACTACTAATAATAACAAACCATAGATGAGCAAAAGTTGCCTCTTGATGTTTGTTTCGGCTCTGTAGGCAAACATAACAGAAATACGTACCCACCGTCAAGTCCATATTAGCGGCTTTCAAGCACTTCACGCTTTTTTATAAACACTCACAACACCAACAGTTTTGGACCACTCGCGGCTTGATTTCAATATTTTATGTGATCTATTGTAATAGTTTTTAACCGGATCGAAGGATCCGCAGCGCCGGCGTTTCGCCCGGCCGGACAGCGGCCCGCGGGCGGGTGTATCGCTGCGTTCCGTTTCTCGTGCGTGATAGGACGATAGATGCAGCGACGAATATTTGACGAGTACTTAAGTATTGGGTTGCGGTCCCTACAGGCTCCGTCAAATGTAAAAAAATACTGTCGAATTGAGAACATTCTCCTTTTTTGTGAAGTCGGTTAAAAATAATAATAATGTGAATTCTACGAATAATTATCTGAAGTAGTTCGTAGGTAGTCTGAATTATAGTTTTTTATGGAAGTATATTGCAATCGCTGCTGCTACTAGTAGACATAAAAGGCCATCGTTCGGCACGCGCGGCCAACTTCTTCAGAAGCTGTTCTTGCAGACCGATTCCAAAGCTATGTTGTCTTTTTGGTATGTCCTATGTGTATTCAAACAAACGCGTTTGATCGCACAGTGTTCAAACATCGGAACCTCGGCGCCGCGGGACAGATATTATGGGATTGCTTTTTTGTAACGACGTCGATCGCGGGATGAAATGGAGAGATGGTAGGTTAGGTACGTATTTCCGGTCGTTAAACAGTATCACGACAAGGGGTCGTTCTCGAGACCATCAAAGTTTGAAGCAGAAGATATGCCAACGTCGTCCCCGGGCCGGCCGTAAAGTTTGTTTGCGCGGATTTATGACAGCCGTGATTTCCGGCGCACTTAAGCCTCCGCCATTAAATCGATGGGCCATTACCCGAACTACATCATTAAAGTGCCAAACAAACGGCCTCCGGTCGGAAATCGCCGGATCCGGCACGCGCCCGCTCGCCGCCCGACGCCCGCCGCGGCTCGCCGCCCGTCGCCATAAGACAGCGTCGTGTCTTCGCCGGCCGCTGACCTCACTTGTGGATCACTAACAGCACTACACCGGCCTTCGAAAGTACCCAATTGACGTCAGGTAGCATCACACATAGCGCGGACATGTCGAGTCCACTATGCATTTGATCAATAAAACTAAAGGTAGCGAAATGTTTCTCACGTTCGTTAAACAACAACATGTTGGGTACTACCCACCTGTACTGTGGGCACCAGCTCACCGTGATGACGATTATTGGATATATTCAAGGAATGTACGTCCAGAAGACAAGAAACATAGTAATTAAGAAAACATTAAGAAAACAAAATGTACTCTGAGCACAGTATAGACTTGTTATCAGGAACGTATCATAGCAACAGTACGCACGGGAGAGCAAATACGAGTACATTAGCATTTTAATTGGATATTGTAAAGCTGTAAACTAAACGAACGACAGTGTAGACAGGACGCGCTCAGTTCATTTATTCAGCCGGCTCCCCAGATTACTGCGGAAACGGCGGACGGTACTCATTAGTTTCAACTTAGAACCCTAAATTAACTTTATTTAAAGTTTAGTATTCTTTACAAAACATAGAATTACTATAGCATAGTGTTCAATATTGATTACAATATTCACATTATATCAAAAGTCAAAGCATTTATTCAGTATATGGGCAAATTCGGCTCTTCGGCTTCTTGTTTCCAGTCACTGCCCACCGCTTCGCGAATGACATCGCTCCACCTGGTCACAGTGCGTCCTACGCTACGTTTACCGATTAAAGATCGGGCTCAGTGCCGTGATTTGGGAGAGGCCTATGTCCAGCAGTGGACTGATACCGGCTGATTATGATGATGATGATAGGCAAATTAAAAATTTGCACTTACACACGTTAAATAACATTAAATAGATAATATTCATTAATAATTATTATAAAAATAACAAAAACATAACTTATAGCTTTGAATTCACAAAAAAAAACAAATTATAGAGCCATTCAGCTTTCACCTAGACGTGAACGTCACACTTAAAACAAATGTTTAATTCCCTTGATTAATGTAGGGTTACCAACCGTACTATTACGTGCACAATGCATGTTTCAGTATTTCAGACAATTTTTATCCAAAGTAATGAAACACAATCTATACTAATATTATAAAGAGACAACATTAGTATTTTTGTATTTTTGTATGTTTGTAATGAGTAAGCTCAAAAACTACTGAACCGATTTAAAAAATTCTTTCACTAATACATAGAATGGGCTTTCGGAATGAAAATAGGCTATATATTATCCCGTTTAAATCAAAGGTACATTCGTGGAGACCTAATTTGCAACCTAAGTCGGCAAATAAACGGTCGAAAAAACAAGTTTCTTACGAAAGCTGCTTAATTGAAAATAGATAGAAGAATATTTTCTATGCAAGAGTTGTACAACTTAATAAGACCTACAAAAAAGTCCGCGACAGCATATGTCTATCTCTTAAGGTTGACTCACAGTAACCATATTAATCTTAAAATTTTTGTTAAAAAATTTTACATAACTTCCAAGGCTATTTTCAAGTATATAGCATTAATCCTTATCCAAATAATTACGTTAATTAGCTTGGCCACATATTATAGATTAAAATTGTCCTTTACAGTATATCATTCAAATGAAAACTCTAGAAGATATCACGAATTTCACAAACACGCATCGCAAAATTGATAAAATATTTGCAGTGAAACCACAGATTAGGTCATAGTTACTACGAAAATATTATTATAAGCTTAGCTATGCTGTAGATCCCCACCGATCACAATCAATTTGAAGTCAATATAGTATAATAATATGATCTATTGTATAAAATAATATTCATCTATATATATAATAATATAATATAATATTTTAAACCACCCCGACTGATCTATGTATAATAGCTTTTTCCAATGACTCTAAACACGACATTTAAAATCTGAGCTGTAAGTTGGTGAGGATTTGAGTATTCTGTAGAGTCCAGGAGGCTTCCATGTTCTTACAATATCGTTGAAGAAGAAGATTTTCGAATTGATCAGACCTATGAAAGTTGATTTCAAAGCGCAATTAACTAGAAAAAAGCTCATAATTTTATAACGATTGAACGAATTTTCATGAATCAAAGCTAAGAAAACTCTCGATGAAGACATCTATCAAACAAAAAAAAAACTATCAATAATAAAAACAAAATCGGTTCATCTGGTTAGGTGCTAAGATGCTACAGACACACAGATACACACGTTAAACGTATATTACCCCTACATTTTGCATCGGGGAACGCCGTAAGGTTACGGCGGCAGATGTACTCCTTGGTGGTAAGCTACTTTTTGGTAGATTTAATGATTCCACTACCACTGTACGAAAACTCATGATTCATGAATGCACATAAAACTTTAATTGGTAGGTATATAGCTAGGATTAGAACCAACGACCGTCGGGTCAGAATCAGGGTAACTATCCTTTACGCCAAAGGGCCGTCCAATATCAATACGTAAGTATTATACAACAAAGTTCATCACTACGTCTGTCTGTCTGTTCGCAATAATCTCAATAGCTACTGAACGGATTATCATGCGGTTTTCACCAATAGCCAGAGTGTTTATGAGGAAGGTTTAGGTGCATAATTCGTTAAGGTTTTGTGTAAATTGGATGAAATATGACGATGGTTGTTAAATATGTTCATATTTTATATTCGATGCAACAAACTGATGCAAATTTTGTAGGCATATATGTTCTACCCGTGCGAAGCCGGGGCGGGCTGCTAGTAAATAAATAAAACGCAAACTAATCGCAGTACAAATCATATTCCGAATGGAACTGATTGTCCGTCTATCAGCTGCATATATATATATATCATATATCTACATCTAGCCAACCGTTACACTAAATATTTCTCCCTAACTAAGCGCTAAGCCAGGTGTTCAACTCTTCTTTTCTAATCACTGCCATCCGCTTTGTGTTTGTCGTAGCTCCACCTGCTCACAGGATGTCAAACACAAAGTTTACTTATTTTAGGTCTCCACTTATGAACCGTCTAACCTCACCACGAAACAGTAGTTCCTTGATTCAGACGATTATTCGTCCAGAAACAGATATGTCTCTTCCACTATTTTGTGTTGAACTATATCAGTCATCGTCAATAATTGCAGTAAAGCTCTACTCCCCAATCTCGCGATGTGGAGACCCAACGAAACTGTTCAAGACGATACAGGGAATTTATTATAAAAAGAATTAGATCGTAATAGTATTGGATATCCTGTGTGATATGTTCCAATATGGGGTCGCGAGTATAACCGATGATCCACATAACGTCCGTCGAGGTGTCGCGCCCCTCACGGAATGGTAATGCAATCGACGCCGCGCGCTGTCTCCTGGGAACAAATAGTCAAGTGTGGGTCTGATGTAGTACAGTGAAGGGTGCCGTACTCGGAATTCGTGTTTACAGATAAATTATCTTGAGAGCGAGAATCTGTTGTTTCTACTTTTAATAAACTCTTAAAATAACTGTATAACAACATTATCTTCTGAAATGTAATCCCTGTTGTCATCATTGCCACCACTATTTTCCGTCTAGTTGTACAACCCTTTTCATAACAGTTAATAGAAGACAAATTCAAATAAAATATATTTCAAATGTTTGTCTATATTGTGTCTATACACCTCTTATACCCTATAATCGTTTCTGAGTAATATATTGATTTTAGGATAGTCACCTTTAACTGAATAGCCACGACGGGCGTACATACTTCGCATCACCGTATTATTGGTTCAACTGTTCACTTTGCAGCATTTAGCCGCTACGTAGGTTCAACAATAGCGTATATTCCTCAATAGCTCGTTGCGCTTCCATAGTAATTACATGTTTACAGTTTCATATCTATTGATACTACGTAACCCTAAAAATAGAAAATAGTCAGTGGAAGGCTTCCAGCCGGCGCTCGCCGCCCGGACCACTATCGCATGGTAAGTAGACGTCAACGAACCATATATTTCAGCGGCGAAATATCCTTTGATGTCGGTTGTAATGGAGCGGGCTCGGTCACGTTGTTTTTGCGGATGTCATTTGTACGTAATTGATTGGTTTCCATGGCCGCCTCGGGAGCGTACAGGAAAAGGAAAATAATTTTGTGCTCGTAAATATATCAAGTGAATTTTCTACAATCACGTGTTTCCGTTGGCATGTGACGCGTGAGAAACTGTCGAGGCGCTGCAAAGTCGGTTTAATGTGCTCTAAGTACATGCTGGGATTGAGCGCTTCGAAGCTGACGTGATTCATGTCGTTCACTCACACGAGTGCGAATTTTCGTTTAGGTTTTCCGCATTTTTATTAAGTAGACAGAAACGGAACACGCTACGATTTAAAAGAGCTACGGCGTAGAGGAGCTACGACTTGAAATAGAAGTGATTTATTTTATTTAACTACCTAAGGGGGCGTCCATAAATTACGTGAGGTGTTTTTTTTAATTTTCTGTACCTCCCTCCCCCCCTGGTGAGATGTCGTGAGATTTTATTCAACCCCCTCCCCATCCCCCAATCTCACGTGAGATTTTTCAAATTGTGGGTTTCTTACGTAAACGCGTTGGATTGTTATTGTAAAAAGAAAAAAAAAATTGCTTCGTGATTTTATTTACGATTAGTTAAGACTAGTAATCAATATTGCTGAGAGTTTCAATCAGAAAAAAAATTGCGTGATATTTGCCGAGACCCCCCCCCCCCTCTCCAACCTAAGATTAGATGAGATTTGACTCGACCACCTCCCCCCCTTAAACACCTCATGTAATTTATGGACGCCGCCTAAGGCAACTTTAAGTATCTACACTCCCAGCACTCACTAACGTTGAGGTGAAGATCTTTCACCGTACTGCGCCTGTGGAACAGTGTCCCAGTCGAAATAAGGCAATCTCCATCTCCCCTTAGGTTTAAGGAAAGATTAACTTTTTATGTATCTCTTCAGAACTAGGTACTGAATCTATTATGTTTTTATATTTGGTCGTAAAATTGATAATTAAATCATTGTGTATCGTATTTTGTATTGTGTATGTGTATGTATTGTGTCAATAGGATAATAATTATGTAGTAAGTATTATTAGTATGTATGTTTTATAAGTAGATATACTAAAATGTATGTATTTACATATATATATATATATACTAGCAGTGCCAGGCGGCTTCGCCCGCGTTAATAACTTCGTTCATTTATTTACTTTTGTTTCAAATTTCAATTTTGTGAAAACACATGAAAATCTGACCAAGGGACATAGGGACTCATTATTATAAAACCAAAAAAATTACATTGATTTTCAAACCTAGTTTTGTATGTTTGTGCCCCATTTAACCCTCTAAAACACATATTTACTTACGTATTTACAGAAGTATTTGTGTGAAGTTTCCAATAAAATAGACTATCTTATGTTGTTTCTATATAGAAACTTTGAACTCCCGTTTCATCCCTATAAGGCGTGAATTTTGGAAAATCCTTTCTTAGCGGATACCTACGTCATAACTCATAACAACTATCTGCATGCCAAATTTGGTTTGAGCTGTGCGTTGATAGATCAGTCAGTTAGTCAGTCAGTCGGTCACGTTTTCCGTTTATATATACAGATTTCATTATTTACGTTAATCGTTTTTAGTATTTCCCTACATAGTGAATGGAACCAGGGAATACATGTTTTCTATACTTACAAATTTCATTTTGCACACGAATGTTGAGTGAATCAAACCAAGTATATAATTTAATTTGCCATAGAAACTTTATCACCCTGTTAACCAATTTAGGGGATGATTTTTGAAAATTAAAGTACCTTATTATGTTTTATTTCAGGACCTACAGTATCTAAGCACGGTATTAATTACCGTGATCTAAGTACATTTCCAATATCATCAAAATCAATTTAGTAGTTATGCAGATACGTGGAATAAACAATTATGTAATTTCTATGATTTCTCCAGATAAAATTAACTTTCCCCCTAGGGGTAGATTTGAAATAAATAAAAAATACATGTTTTATTATTTGTTTAAAGTTTTATTTGTGCATTTTGTTTTTAGTTTTGAGTAAACCGGACCAAGGAATAACATTTTTCATAGAAACTTTATCACCCTATGTAACCCCGTTCATTTGAATTTTGGTTATTTGAAAATTCAGTTCAATTTTGAAAATTAGAATAACCCATGTGTTATTGCAAAGTTACACTATCTACGTTTCAAATTTCATTGAAATCAGTTCATTAGTTATGCAGATACGTTGAAACAAACATGACTGGATTTTCTATGATTTCTCCAAACAAAATAATTTTACACACCCCCTAGGCGTAGATTTGAAAAAAAAACACGTGTCTCATTATTTGTTTTAAGATTTGTTACCTACCGAGTTTTGAGTGAATCTGACAAAGGAATACGTGAAAACCAATATTACTGAATTTTTTATAATTTTTACAAAGTAAATTTATTTTTCAAGCCCTCTAGGGTTAGTTTTGAAAAAATGAAATACACGTGTATCATTATTTGTTTCAAGGTTCATTTGTACCGAGTTTTGAGTAAATCGGCCCAAGGAATAACATGGAAACATAGAAACTTTATCACCCTATGTAACCCCTTCAGGGATGATTTTCAAAAATAAGAATAGCCTATGTCTATGTCTTACCTACACTATCTACGTTTTAAATTTAACTAAAATTGGTTCAGTGGTTATCGAGATATGTGGTAACAAACATTCACACACACACACACTTACTTTCGCATTTATAATATTATTAGGAAGTAGGAAGTAGGATATATTTATGATATAAAATCTATAAAAAAAAAATAATCTCGTAATATATTTCTCTGTTTGGTTGTCTGGAAGAAATCGCTTTAAGCGATAAAATCGCCCTTTGCATTACATAGCTTAAGTATTTTTTTTTTATGTTCAATGTTTATTTTATAAGTGGTGTGCAAATAAAGTGTTATCTATCTATCTATCTCTCTATTTATCTATATATAGTTTCTCGCAAGTTTTTTTAATATGTAATAGGTTTGCGTTTAACTACTATCTCGCCTGGAGCTAAGCGATGATGTGGTCGAAGATGGTGAACACGCTAGGCATAGAATCGTCTGCCTCTCAAGACCTGTGTGCCACCGGAACACAGTAGGTTATGGCTTCAGATTATCTTGATGATGGTAAGCTAGTTTGGGCGAGTCAGGCGGAACATCAATATAATATGCTGCTTCCACCCATGGACAACCACCGGTGCTACTATTTATATATGTATATCCCTTACGCCAACAGGCCGTCGAGAACTCTCATGCTAATCAATTTGTACCAAATCGGAGGCGTGTCTCTTGGCTCCCCTATCCCTACTCGAGTTAAATAATTCTTAGTAGATAAACTACTTATGGACAGGAAAATCCGTTCTAAATCGCTGTAATGTATCTTGAAGAATAGTTTTTGATAGGGCTCTTTCCTAAACCTACTAAGCCTGGTAATATATAACCTTCCCGCGTGGTACGGACGTACGGGCCCATGGTGGCTTTCGTGCGGATGCTAATATTTGTACGAGCGATCGATACCGATCTGATCACTTCTGATACCATTCTAACGAAAATAATGTTATTGCTTGTTTGGGATTTCTTCACGATTAAATGGCTGGACCAATTTAGCTGAAATTTTGCACAGTGATAACCAATATTATGGATTGGGTCATACTTATTAACGCGAGCGAAGCCGCGGGGCACAGCTAGTAACTTACAAATGGACAAAATAATTGTCAAACAATCTTAACTCACAAGTTCTGTAATTTAACCACTTATTATGATATTCAAACCAAAACAAATATTTCACCAGTTGGTTACATACAACGACGGTTCTCGAAGGAGCGCCAGAACAAGTCCTATCTACTACCTTCTAAAATTTAATAAAGAATCATGCCGGATTATAATCAGGCCGAGGTCGGCGAGTTTAACACTCCCTTAAAAGTAAACCAGCCTCAAATCACGAAGGAAACTGTACACGATATTTAATTGCCACTAATAATTTATTAAACTGAAGCGAATTTGAATTTCAGAGGAACAGTTAAAGTTCAGCCTCTAAACACGGGGAAATTAATAATGCATTAGTGACCGCATAGCTCCTGTTCGATCGTTAGCTAACCCGAGGGGCAGGGGGGAGCGGGGCGGAGGGCGGGGGCAGGGCTGGCTACTCACAGGTAACACTGAATTCATTATTTACAAATGAATAGTGACACTTAACTACCGTTCATATTCAATGGATAACTTTGAAAATAAATGGAATATTAATTTTAGTCCCACCTACTGAATCATAATTGAAATAATGCAGAGTACGTGAATGTAAACTTTCTAATACGCTCATTTAATTCATAGCCAACGTTTCATGATCCGCACTCGGCTACACACTCGCGCTACACAAGGCTACAATACTACTCGGGACCATCATTTTAATATATCTTATAGGCTAGCGTTTGACCATTATCTCACTAGTTGGCAAGTGATGATGCGTTCGAGGACGTTAGCACGCTAGACCTAGGATGGGAATTGGATCTCAGAGACAGCTGCCGGAACACATTAGATGCTTTGGCGACAGATTTTCTAACTTAAGGGTGGTAGCTGGCCAGGCGGACACTAGATAGTGTCCTACCACCATCCAGGAGTTGGGGGTTTCTTAACGATGTTTTTACTTTACCGGAGGGCCACTGTGAAAGCGCATATACATTTTTAGATAGAAAAATCCATTGGTGCACGGCGGTGATTGAACTCGGTACCCCTGGCATCAGAGTCGACCGTTCTCTCAATACATCACTGGTCCCTCTCACCTTAATATGATTAAAGGTACGACCACACCGCGGCGTCCTGCGTAGTAGGTAGCAGTAGTATTTGTACCGACTGGTTCACACCAAAAGCGATCTACGGCGTTCAGATAACGATTGAAAATCAGATCGCAAACACGCACGCGGGCGCAGGTTGCCGCGGTGTGGTCGTACTTTAACTGACATTCAGTAGTGCAGTCAAATGCGCTACTTAACTCCAGCTTAGCGCCTCTTTTCGCTTTCTTTATATATCTGACCGCATTGGCATTTTATAATTGCTTGCATAAAAAATCTTTATTATTAACAGATAATTTAATACGTTATCAGCCCTGTTACTATCACTGTTGTATAATATCAGTCTGTATTTCCCACTATTGATGATCTTGGCTCTAATCTAGTTAACTTATACTTGGGTACGCAGTACCTGTTACGTAAAAAGCTTATTGATCAGTGAACAACAGACTTTTTGTTAATTGATTTAACCCAAAGCTACGAAGTTAGCACGGTGGTGAGATGTTGTTGTGAGTGGCAACCCTGCGTGAGTGGCCACTCGAAGCAGTAACGAGATTTAGTGGTACTCAGAGATGAGGCTGCCCAATCTCTGCGACCGAGAGATTTAACCACCCGCCCGTGCTAATATTATAACTTTGGTTTGACTGTACTCACATTCACGTACTATCATTATGTATAGTTTACCATATCCTCTCGTTTCCAGTATTTTTAATTTGAAGTAGTTTAAACTTATTAAACTAGTCTTTTTATGTTAGTTTTAATTCCATCAATGTCAACCACGACTGAAAGTACAATAATTTGTGCCTACAGTCAAATAATTACCCTCAAGATACTCTCTCTAGATATACTCTCGGTGTACGGCTGCATCATTGCAGAGATACTGAAGCCTTTAACGTAATGTGCTACAGGCAGCTGGGGGTGCTGCGAGATACCGGTTCTTAGGTCTGAAAAGAGAGAGAGAAACCTCATGATGATGCGTGCAGCCAGGCCGTGTTAAGAAGTACCGCCTTCTTTATCTGGCCCTTGATCTATTTACCTATAAAGATATGTTAAAGGTGTTAATAGAGACCATCGGAACTGTGACTAATCGGAGTGTGTGTCATTGGATGTGAGTATCGGAACCGGGCTCGTAGAATCAATATCCCACAAGGTGGTAACATATTAAGTCAAGTTAAGATACTTGCTGAGCTTGTCCTTCTCGGTCATCACTCTCCTTTCGTCTGCGTTCATCGTGTGGAATAGTTTTGTCGACGAGAGCTGATGGCCGTTTGACCTGTTGATTATTATTTTCATCATCATAATCAGCCGGTATTTTTCCACTGCTGACCTACGTCCAGTGGGGCGGAGTTTCGTGTCTCAGAAAAGGCCTATACCTCTCTTTTCTCACGAAGCCGTGATCGCCGAAGATCCTGCTGAACCGAAAGTCAAGACCAGTCGCGTGTCTTGAGAGAGGCCTATTATTATTATAGTTAAAATAATAAAAGGAAACGTAAGATACGAGTAGATGTATAAAATGTTGTGGTAGGTGGCAAGCAAGCAAAAGAGTACCCAACGATCAAACGGCGGCTAGCTATAAATGTTTCGGGTAGTTTTACGTGTAATTGTCAAAACGTAGCGAGAATTGAAAGTTCAGTAATAGCTGCCCTCGACCCACATCGTGGAGCAGTTTCTCGACCACTCGTGACCTGTCGTTAACTTTCACGTTTTTACCACTTTTAGTAAAAAACGTTTTACTTGAATCGCTCTTTGTTCTCGCGACTTGAGTTGTGCAACTTTTTTAATCAACTTGTATACTTGTAGCGGTAGGCTAGGTGACGACATGACGCAGGTTCTAGTACATCAATTGATTACATTGCCTTTTTGTTATTACTTGTGGTTGTTGGCTTGATACATCGTCATTCAGAATTGTTAGATAAATGATCTAGAATTTTATTTCCTAAGTAGTACATCCTGCTAATAATTGTTGTGTATTTATTGGGTTATAACTTCTTATCTTGCACTTTATTTTCAACGAATTGTTTATTAATAACAAAACGTTTACCATACTCTGGTATAACAATAGGTCATATATAGGTAATATTGGTCAATATAATAATAAGTAAATAATGTTTATGTCTAAATTGGCATCGATTTTCATCAGCTTTAAACAAATATAAATTAAATCTGATAAACTGGCATGTAGCTGCAAGGATCGTGCCAGCGAGTCGAGGGCTGCTCTATGGTAATTGAATCAATTGGACCGGTTTAAAAATATTCCTGAATATTTCGCTACGAAACGTACCTATCATCAATACTCTTGTAGCGTGTTTTATATCGCTTCCAATTAGTGCAGCATTTATAACGCTACCGCTTTTTACAAGCTTTTATTTAACTTGCAATGTATGTATGTATGTATGTCACTATGTATGTTCGGGTGGAATATTTGAAGCTAAATTAGACCCACTTCCCGATGTCCGATTTGACTCAAATTTGCTGTACTTATGTATCTTCGGTGACAATACAATGATATGGTACCATGGAGCTGGTCAGATGATGGAGACGGAAGGTGGCCACGGCATCTCTGTGATAAAACAACATAACCCCACCGAATTTGGGCTCGATTGATGCGTCTTAAAGATAACTTTACACCTAGATAATATCCAGGGTCTGATGATGAAGCTGGAAGGCAGCCACGGAATATATGTGGTAAAAAAACAAAACAATACCGAGTTTGGGCTCGATTGATTCGTCTTGAAGAGAGAGCTGGAAGGTGGCCACGGCATCTCTGTGATAAAATAACGTAACCCCAGTGAATTTGGGCTCAAATGTTTCGTCTTGAGGAGCATTTTACACTTAAATGATAGCCAGGATCTGATGATGAAGCTGTAAGATGGCCATGGCATTTCTGTTATAAAGCGACATAGCCCCACCGAGTCGATTGATTTTCCTTGAAGAGCACTTTACCCATAATCACATCAAAAATCCGTGGAATATTTTAAAACATCATGCCTTCTCTTAAATACTTAGGTAGTAGGTAGATAGTAGGTATCTATACCTTCCTACTAAAAAGTTAAAAATAAATTTTGAGTAAAAAATATTTTTAAAAACAAGGTTTTATCTGGTACAATGAACTAAAATGTAAAAAATAAATTCTAGTAAGTATTTGGTGTGTGGGTACTTACCTATATTTTTAAAAGCTTGAGGCACTGAAGTATAGTCATTACCTAGCCTAAAAAAATAAACTGGCCAAGTGCAAGTCGGACTCGCACTCGTAGGGTTCCGTAACACAGTTAAGTATTCCATAACTATGATTTTTCGCAACTACAAAATTAACTTTGTTTTTCATAGTGTTTGTATGAAAAACAAAGTTATCTTTGCGGTCGCCATATCTCAAAAACTGCTGGCTGTATCTCGTTCAAACTAATTTTTGTTGTTAGTTTTTATTGAGATCTACAGCATATATTTTTTTTAGATTTTTTACTCCCATACTTTAAAAGTTAGAGCCCCCTCTAACTTTTAAAGTATGGGGGACACACATTTTACCACTTTAGACGCGCCTATCTTTCAAATGATTGACTTTGAGAAAAAATGATTTTAGGAACCTCAATGTCATTTTTGAAGACCTATCCATAAACACCCCACATGTATAGGTTTGAACAAAAAAATTTTTTTTTGTTTCATTTCCATGTATGGGATTAAATTTAATTATTTAATGTTGTCCCCCCTTAAACTTTTATTTTTTTTACTTTTGTATAAAAATCGGAAATCGGTTCACAGAATACATCTACCTACTAAGTTTTAATTCTGTAGTCCTAACAGTTTCAGAATAAAATGGCTGTGACATACGGACGGACAGACAGACAGACAGACATGACGAATCTATAAGGGTTCCGTTTTTTGCCATTCGGCTACGGAACCCTAAAAACGGGTAGTGCTTCAAGCTTTTAAGAATATAGGTAAGTACCTACACGCCAAATACTTACTAGAATTTATTTTTAACATTTTAGTTCATTGTACCAGATAAAATCTTGTTTTAAAAAATATTTTTTACTTATTATGTATTATGTATTTGATGTGTATATGTATGTGTATATTTATAATGTGTAATTAGTTTATTTCTTCTTTATTTTCCATAGACTTTAAGTTGTTTGTATACTATGTTACTGTGCTGGTATTCTATAAAGAGTATTTCTATTCGATTCTAATTATTTTTTGCGGAAGATAACAAGGCAAGCTAGATGCTCGGCTGATGGTAAGTGATCAAGTCTGCCTTTAATACTCGTACTTAGGTCTGTTAAACTCTGAATAGTCAGAATGATGCGCCTCACCATATTATGCGTCTGTTACCTTGAAACATTACGGTGTTACGTTTTTCTCCAAATACGCCTTGTAACTTCACTAGACACTTTATCTTTTTAAACTGATAAAATATCTAAGTCACGGATAACGAGGTAACGAATTAGATATATATAAATATACAGGGTGGCCCAAAAAGTGACGTGCAACATTTTTTTTTGGATTGCTGTCATCTACTACTCGAAAATACCCCATGTATGTTCCGCGATTTTTGTAGTTTACGAGATATGATTTTTATTTGCATATTTTTTTAAATTTTCGATCTTATAAAAAAAATGTTTGTAAATTCAGCTATTTTCTTAATTTTAATTTTCGTGTCTTAGTCCTTATCAGTTGTACTCTCACACATAAAATACCTAGCTTCCTACTATTAATAAAAGTTATAAAAATTTAGACCGAAAATAAATAATTTAGGCTGGAGCTAGTCGGAGTTCAATTTTGAACTAATAATAAAAAAAAAATACTATTTTTTTTACTCGGCTTCTAACTTATTTTAAATAAATCTTTGATTTTCAGCTTATGATTGTAATAAAAAAATGTACATCGTAAATACATTTAAAGCCGCAAACTGCCTTTAAATGTACAGTAAAATAGAAAATGTTATCTCGTAAACTACAAAAAACATACATGGGGTATTTCCAAGTAGTAGATGTCAGCAATCCAAAAAAAATTTTTGGACTTCACCTTTTGGGCCACCACAAATTTAATGAAGAATTGAAAGCAGTGATATTGTATAATACCGAGCCAGGTCAACTAGCTGATGTACTACCACCATAAATACCGCATCTATGTCTGTTATAATAATTTATAACCTGTGAGTAATCGAGGCACAGACATTCGTTTGAGTTGAAGTTACCAATGCGTTGAGATACACACACAGTATGCAGCTTGGCACTCAGGTTGGGTGAAGTAGCGTTCGGCTCCGTATATTAGCTGATACAATAAAAATAGTAATCTCTGTATATTTGAGATCAAAATGGGATGAAATGAAATGAATTCGGTGTATTCAATGCACCGTGTGTAATCGAGGTGCACTGTTTTGGAACCAAACAGTAATATGTAAGAGGATTACATCCGTTCATGTTCATTCGAATTGTAAGACGTTTATTATTTAATTACCCGACACGTGGATATGTATACCAGGTACTCTGGATGATGTCCTTGTTCACTATATGGATCGTATTTGTAATGTTTTCTATGGTCGATACAACACACGCTCAGAACGGCCGCCCCACATTCGACGCTGAGCCCGAATATCTACGGTTATTGTCGTAAGCCTGCAATTTACACTTTACTCTCAGTGTAAGCTTGTAGTACACTTGACGCTGTATAATCTGCGCGTGCTATAAAGGAAAGCAGCGGTCGTCGGTCGGTATTCACAGAGTGATAACGTGCCGTGCTGTCAATATTCATGGAGCGTGGCGTATTTGCATGTTGCGCTGTTGAGCCCCGTATATGTGCGCTGTATGGCGGTCACGCCCAAGCTTCATCATTTATTGACGAGCTACGAATGCAAGTGGAGCCGACACCCGCAACATGATATATGGCGTTATTATTTAATCATAATATGACGAAAAAAGCTGCTCGTTGGCCCAAATGTTAGCGATACAGTGTGCAATATTCAAATGATTGCAACACCCATAGATGGCAGAAACGTGTATTTCGATGTTCCACCTGACTTAGAGATCCTCGTCCCGATATAGTAGACAAACGCTAGCCTAAAAGCGTTTATCCACAGCAACGGCACCGGGACGTCACCGGCACCGAGATTTTTTCGGGCCGGTTTGAAAATGATGTGCCGGCGATCGATTGTCCACCGCCACCGATTCTGGTGGTTCTGTTTTTGTAGCTGTCTTGCGTGGCAGATGCGCTTCTATAGAAATAAAACAAACAACCTCAGATAAAAAAACAATAACCCGCAATAACCTATCGAACGGCGCCGGGCGCCGGCAGTGTGTGGACAAGATCAAACGTGTTTTGTATTGCGAGCCAATGCCCGTACATTGGCCCGTCAAAATCTCTGGCCGGTTTCTAGTGGTCGCGTTACTCGATCTACTCGAAATATCGGCGGCCGGGATGACGTCGCCTGGTGCCGATCATGCTGTGGACAAGCTGCCATACATACATATGTACCGCTACTTCGGCGCCGGCATTTTGTTGCCGGTGACGTCCCGGTGCCGTTGCTGTGGACAAACGCTGTAAAAGATATAAAAAGAAAGGTGTCAGACCTTTCTTTAATTTTCACGCATCTAGATAGTGTGAACCGTAACATAAATGCAGATAATTTAATTATAGACAGGTGTTACACATCAAGAGTGTGATTATTGTTCAAAAACAAAACCTAAGGACAAAACCATCATTTTGAATGGTTGACTACTTGAACAGTCGTCAGCGTCTAACATTATGTTTATTGAAAAGAAAGCAGATGTAGGAGTAGGAGGAGCGGGACGCGGGACGCGGGACGACTGTAGTATTGTTTTATGGCGTCGACTGTCGAGATATCTTCCAATACCATCGGAATGAAACTTGACTTCACATGATTTAACGAGTGGATCCACGTGTATAGAGAGTAAACACTTTTATTTTTCAATTTATATCGTTTGTGTTTTGACTAAAAATATGAACCTGAAGTAAGCACTCACAAACTCCATGTATTTATGTTTAAGTTTAAATAATTAATTCAAAAGCATAACAATATTTGTAGCCTGACATACATAATCTTTGTTTTTGTTCGTTTGGCGTTTCGTTGCTGTGATAATATAATGCCCGTTTTCATAGCTCGATGTGCTGAATCTTTAATCTGCGCGTCCATATGTGTGTCGATGTGCCGAGCGCTGCCGAGTCGTCGCGATCCTAGGTCGCGTCCCTGCGACACACACACATACACACGCAAGCCCTGTACTCGCACCCGCTCGCTCGGTGAGTACTCGGTCTCGTAGCACGCGGTTTATGTTAGCTTGCGCTCATCACCTACCTTAATCTTTTCTATTCATCTTCCTGTATATTCAGGGTAAAACAATGCTCAGGTGTAACGTTTAGGTGGATCTTTACGATGCGAGTTGTGTTGTTCAGATTCGACAGCCTATCATTGTTCTCCCCGTACCTTTATGATCGTGTAAACTTTAATAGAACCCAATTTTTGGTTTATTACGCGAGGTAACGTAGATATCTCAAATTAAATCTCAGGGGACGTCTCTTAACGGGGCTGAGAGGACGTTCGGACGATGTCTCGGAATCACTCGGGCCCGTCTTGAGCCCTTAATAGGACCTTCGAGCTCAGGGTCCGTGAAGGCTTTAATACATAATGCAATTAGCGGCGGCGCTGTGTCGGCTCTAGCGGAGACGTACAGTGTACAGTGTGCGGCCGTGACGGTGACGGTGACGGTGTGACACTCCGACCATCCTGCCCGAGCCCGACGGCGCAGGACGCGACCTAAACAAACAACATCGCCGCAACCTCCTCCACTGTAAATATAACTCCATCCGCATTCTATGTGTATAGTTGCGAGTTTACGGTTTGCGGTACAATATACTTCGCAATAATTCTACAATCTACTTAGAGCAATCTGTATAGCAATAGCAACCCCGATCTGATTATTTAGCTATCGAATAAAACAGTGCGACGTAATCGTGCAAGTTTCGTGTAGGTCGTTTGAACTCATGGAGGGACTAATTGAACTATCAAGTAGTCGTATCGAGACGTTCTAACGAGCGCTGCGCTCAAAGGGCCCTAGTAGATATCTCTCTCTGTACGTTCACCAAATCCGCAAAGTAATGTAGCACGCGGCGCTCCGCGCACGAACACGTGTTAAGGAGTAATCATCGACAAACAAAGAAGAAACGAACTTGCGATTGCTTCACCAAGTTTTAATTGTTCCACGATTTAATTAAGCCTCTTGTTACTTTGGCTCATCTGTTTCGTGGGAGGTGGAACTCGAAGTTACCTTTATACTGCCTTTATCGCGGCGGCACACGATTCCTTTTTATTTTTATCTCATATGTATTTAAGTACGTGGACTTTTGTTGGGAATCGTAGATCTTTTATTTATTGGTAATTGGTATACCTTTTATAAAATTATTTTGGCTCATCTTAGAATTTGTGCGTTATGGATAAATTTCGCTTTTTAATCATCACCAATATCAGCCCACGTTAACCCACCGCTGGACATAGGCTTATCCAAATGCAGAAAAAACTGCTTACAACATAATCTATAAACATAGTCATACTAAAAGCGTCTACCCTTTCAATTGAATGTACGGATTTTCTTTAAACAAAGCTAAGAACACTCTCGATGAAGTCACATATTAAATAGAAAAAATTAAATCTAAATCGCTTTATCCGTTAGGGAGCTACGACGGCACATACAAGCAGACACATACAAGCACACACATCACAGAAACACATATCAAACTTATAGCACCCGTATTTTTGTGTCAGGGGTTAAAAAACTGTATGATCTAACCGACGCGGATGCGTTCTCGATTGTGTGGTCGGCTATCACACACAGCACTACGTGATTTTTATAAAATAATATAATGAACCCAGCGTATAATTGAACGCTTACTGGTTCAATTATAGGCTGGGTTCACCGCGGACGGCATTGCGCTCTTAGTTTAGCGCTCTTGGTTTTCATCTCAGTCATTTTAAGGTCAGCAATACAATAGTTACCATGTACGGCTGATAGAATTATAATTAATCGAGTATGAATTCGATCTCCGCCGCCGAAAATCCGTTATTACTTTTATTACATTACGAAATCTGAGCTAAGAGCTATAATATCTCTTGTAGCTATAAATATAGGCGTATATATCCTGCCTGAGTGAAATGTGTCCGCCTCCGCAGATAAGGCGCGCTCACAATTTTCCGAAGTTACTGAGGCGTCGATGGAACTAAGTCGTCTGTCAGGCTGCATACAAATCAGACGCTATTGTGCAAGTTTCTTGCACTGAATCGCGCCTAATGGCCTCTCAAACTTGGGGTAGGCGCAATACACAAACTCGAGCAGTTATACATGTTCCACATAAATGTACTGAATATTGATGATGACGAGATCATGTTTGAAGACTGACAAAAATAATCGATAAATGCCCCTTTCGTGTTCAAGGATATTTTGTGTGAAATTGACAAATAAATATATACATATATAATATTGCGTTGTGCTTTGATTCATTGTATAACTAACAGTGTACAACACAGAGTCACTAAAGTTTGCTAGGTAATGTAGTAGTGCCTTTCTCAGTAACTGTATTCCACAGGAGGTCCACTGCGGCTGACACCAAACTGTTAACAATAGACAAATTAGTAGCAAAGTGTATGTTATCGTGTGTTGTACTCTCGGGACCTTCGTCAGGACGCGTATCGATACCTATCCGACTGCCTTCGAGCTTCGGGCTTCGGGCACCACTTTGATGTTTGATACCTTCTACTTCAAACACAAACAAAGCCAAAACTTTTAAATAAAGTATCGCGTGTGTTGATATTTGTAACCTATTAACGCTAGTTTTTATTTTAGTCGTTTAATTAAATATGCTTGCGTGAAATAGTAGATAATAGACTTCAAACGGGTAGAGCATAATATATGCCTACATTTTTGCACCACTTTGTTGCGTCAAGTATTAATTAACGTCTTCTATAATCATCGTCATATTTCAACCAATTTACTTAAAACCTCGTGAATCACCCTGTCTATCGGTGCAACCCCATGATAATCTGTTCACTAGTTTTATGTTTATCGCGAACAGACTGCAGTCAGACACGGCGGGGAATTTGTAATAATAATACTACGTCTGGCTGTCTATCTGTTCGCGATAAACTTAAAAATTATTATCATTCTAATTGGTAATGGCGGCGATAAGACCTGCACCGACATCCCGCTCAGGGTGTATTGTGCATTTCCCTCTGCCAGCGTCTACCCAAGCCATCCCAGCTCCTTCACAAAGCGGAGCACAGCTTTGATTGCTGGCATAACGCTTCCAATGGTGAAGGTGGTGACACATATTATTATTATTCCTTTAATTTCGTCCCTATGTCCCTACTTTATTTTTTATCTTTTCTCCCTTGCACTTGTATAATCGTGTTAAATGCGTATGTCTCGTGTTCCACACACAGTCAGGTAATGGTAACGGGTACACAGTACAAGTGCTCCAGTGAACCAGTCCCGTGGCTAGAAGGTCACCCACCCCTGACTCCGCACATTCTCCACAATATTTTCGTTTCTGTAAACAACTCCATTAAAAAGAACAAGTTAAAACATATTCCTTAGAACTGTTATAGTGCACGGTGCAGTATATTCAGCAAATTTCACAATCTGCTAGCTTTTTATTGAATCTAATTTAAAGTTGTGTTGTTCAAACTGCTTCGTCTATACCAGAGAGATAAAAATAAAGAACCGGACCTCTTAGCTACGTACGAGGGACTTCTTAGCTACGTACGAGGGACCTCTTAGCTACGTACGAGGGACTTCTTAGCTACGTACGAGGGACCTCTTAGCTACGTACGAGGGACTTCTTAGCTACGTACGAGGGACCTCTTAGCTACGTACGAGGGACTTCTTAGCTACGTACGAGGGACCTCTTAGCTACGTACGAGGGTCCTCTTAGCTACGTAAGAACAAAATTTTGGCTTTGGAATGGAATTCTGTCATTGACTTCAGCGTTATTATCTGACACGTATTGTATCTGAAATAGTACATGTTTATTTTAATAACTAATATGTGGTCCAGCTTCATTGGTTTTTTAAAAATTAGCTATGCCTTGTACAAAACATTTTTTAGTAGTATACGGTTTCCAATTATAGTATGAAGTATTTTCAATCCACGTGACTAGAAAGGCAATAAAATTGGACGGCTGTAGGAAGAGAAAGACCGAAGAAAGTGTGGATGGGCTGTGTGATAGAATATCTGAATGAACACCAATGATTTAGGCAAGTAAATAATTCTGATCCTGATTGACAAGTAGTGGATGTGGGAATGACTGGGGATAAACCCAAATATAACATAATGACATGTTGGACTGACCCCACTAAAGAGGGATTAGGGTAGAAAGATGATGATGATGTTACGTTTTACGAAAATAAATAACACTCATACTCACGACTCGTCCAGTAATGAAGTATATGTAATACCTAGGTCCTAAAATCAAAATGATGAATGATGCCTGTCTGTTGCATAATCTATATATATAAAAGAAAGTCGTGTTAGTTACTACACTTATAACTCAAGAACGGCTAGACCAATTTTTATGATTTTTGTATATTTGGAATTGTCTTTGTCAGGAATAGGATAATAAATATTAAAAACACTGAATAATTGACCTAAAAAATTATATAAGAAAATATATTTTGCCAAAATGTTCCTGGGTTAAAAAACTGCCAATAATTTGATGTTCATTTGTTTATCCCGTTGATACGGTAAACCGCAAATTAATAAGGGTCATTGCCCCTGCATACATTGCTTTTTGCTATTCGTGATTGCTTATTGACAATATTTCTAAATATTGTTTGTCTTCTTTTATGTGCCTTAAAAACCGACAGACGTGCGGTAATGCATGTTCGTTATTTGCTATATATGCCAAATACGCAAATAGGCGAAAAACTTCGCAAATATAGCCTCCACACAAGTAATTTTCTGTTACATATAACAAATACGCAAATACAAATAGTTATGTGTGGATAGCATTACAATATTCGGATTATCGCGTATTTGTTTTGGGTATAATTATGGCTTCACACGATTAGTATATTTAGCCAGTGTCAAGTAGTAAGTCAAGTAAAAATTCTTCAAGTTTTTGTGAATTCAAGTCATGTAGATTTTAAAAATGTCAAATACTGTCAGTAATGACAATCGTTTGACATATATATTGATAGTCAAATATGCGTCAATGCGTAATTAAATATGCGTTATCAAATCAATGCCTAATCAATTTTATTTGTCAGAATGTAGGTGAGATGCAGAGATATGCAAGAATGTGATAGCCAATTTATGAGTGCCTTCGGTATACATTTTTATCCATAAGGCATAGGTAAATATTTAAAATATATTAAGACAATAATACATGAAGTAAGTATACCTACTTATTCGGAATTAAAACGGAATACTGGTATTTATATTTTTACAATTAAAATTAAATTCAATCGAACTAATGTCACGTGAATAACTTATCCATAACAAAAATTACGTATACAATCGTCTTGTTGACACGGGGTTGAAATACTTGATTATTGTATTTTCATTATATCTCTGTATTGCCATTACTAAACTTAATATCTCTTTTGTATTCATTTATTACGTTCATAAAAGCCTAAAACAAGTTCATCTAAAAGGTAACACGACATTCATTGTCTGTTAGGTGGTACGAAGTTCGCCGAGCCAGCTAGTAAAATATAAATAACATAATTTTATTTTTCATTCTACATAATATAGCAAGTCTGCCTGCTAAAACATACAAGATGAAGTATCTACATTGCGCTTCTAATAAATTAACAAATTGTGCTGACTCTCTCCGTAAAATAATGCATTATAATGAACCATGCACCGCTTTAAAGCGCTGGCGCCCCTTACAGTAGTGCAAATATATTTCCTTTTAGCGCGGCTCTCATCATCTTTGAGATTTATGCGCCCGGTAAATGCCTCTCTCGACCAACACTCATAAACGGAACGATGAGAAAACAGTATATTTTATAACGAGGGCGAGATAAAGAACTTTTCTGTGACGCTGCTATTTTGAATCCAGAGCGCAGTGAAGGATTACGATACGAGTGTAGGTACTCATAATATATATTTCCTGGTACCTGCCCAAAAATTATTTGAAAACTTAAAGGTATGTACAAATTTTATAAAGAGAAAAGTGCGAAGTTTTTGTCAGAAACTGTATGTATTAATTGGTTGATTATGTTTATATTATTTAGTCTCTCTAACAATACATTACTACACTATTGAATTGATATTTCACAAATTAAGGATCTCTCATTTGGGATTCTGCCTACTACTAACTACTCTATTCAAAATAACGACCTCAAAAACTTCTATGTTGCGCCCCCGTGATATAATTTACTATTTATCAAGGACACGCTAGAAACGATTTTAATTTGATTTTTAATTAACAGACCACGAACGGTTTTCAAAGCGTCCTAAAAAGTATATTAATTGCGTTTGAGTAAATAAACTGGTATCGATTCCTTTGAATTCGATCGATGATGATTATTACCAGCGTCGGCTAAAAATATACGTGAAATGTAGTTCGGCCCCGTCTGCGATTTACGTGTAATTTTGACTCAAAATGTTGCATGGATATGCACAATGTTTATTATAAACATGATTTAAACAAGCAATTGGTTGAATATACCCAAATGAAGTGAAATTGGCAATTAGTTACTATTTTAGGAGTATACATTCATACACACAGTTTAAGAACACTTACATTTTCACTCAACTCTAGATAATAACTCTTGTATAGTAGTGCAACACTAGAAGTAATTCTACTATATATTGCATGTATGTAAAACATATTAGTTTGATCATAATAATATTCAAACACTAAACCTCCATAGCGGAGCATTATGACTGTACCACAGTTTGCAAATACAATGGTAGCTACATGTGTATATAGCCAACGACAGAGTTAACAATTAGAGCGATGTTGACGGATCATTATAGCGGCCTAATCACGTCACCCTCTCTTCGCAACAAACGCATGTACATCAAACGCGGCGCTCGCTACCGACTTACTTCAGCATAAACTGTCGCCGCAGTACCACAAGTTTCACGTCTAGCAGGTTTTCTTTATCAATTATTATAATTATTGTATTTAAAGGGTGTCCAGCTTGAATTTTCTATATCAAAATGAAATAACAAATAAACGAATAAGTTTAAATGTTTGCCGACGAAAAAAAAACGGAGGAGGTTATCAGGTCGACGCGTATATATATATATATATATATATATATGTTTATGTATGACCACGCATGTTTTTACAGAGTAGTCCGATTTCGATTTTTTTTTTTTGGAAAGGGGTTCCCATTTAAATTTTAACGAAATCGGTCGAGCCGTTTTGAATAAATCAACAAAAATAATGGAAAATAGTAATGTTACGTGCGGGA
Organism: Cabera pusaria; assembly: GCA_954871355.1. Lineage (NCBI taxonomy): Eukaryota > Metazoa > Arthropoda > Insecta > Lepidoptera > Geometridae > Cabera > Cabera pusaria. The sequence continues at coordinate 25,496,289 of OX940902.1, forward strand.
TGGTATTAAAATGCCAATCCGATGAGATTAACGTTTAATTCCACTAAACACTAGGTAACACAATGTTCCACAGTAGTTGTCCAAATCGTCTTGCACAATTATCAAAAGTCCGTTAACACACACTGAGGTCGTTGGTAATTCACAATCACTGTTTCCACTGTTCACAACGCTAGTTCACTGATAACACTTAACGATCACTTGGTCGCTATCCGCGCTTAGATAGTTCGTATAGACACTGTCGCTTCCAAAGAATCACTGACTCAAGCCGCGGTTTCAACGTCTTATATAGGACGAGAATATTTCTACAGAACATTCCAGCATTGACTCGAAAACAAAAGACCAAAGACGTTCAAAACAGAGCAATAAAAATCACGAACAATACGCGGCTTTCCTTTGAACATCTAATGTAAACAACTTTACCATACATGTTAATTTGATCTCTAACGACTTAAGAATAAGGTTCAATCTTAAGTACAAAACTAGGTACATTGACTAGGGTCGGAATTCCAGGAAGGTTACTTTTATGACGGTCGGGTGTTTATGGCGGGTAATTAGTCGGGTGTAATAAGTCTATTTTTTCCCACGGTTATTTGTTCTCTAGAACGTTCTGGGGTAACATTATCCCCTTCTTAGTTATGGTCGTCCCGATCATCATTTGTTCCATGGTATCGTGTAAGTCGATCGATGTGTACTACTCTCGGCTTTCCTCTCTGGCCTCGTTTAATGCGGTAGGTAACGTCGTTTATCTTCGTGATAATCTGGTATGGTCCTTCCCAATGAGTCTGCAGCTTCGGACTTTTTCCTTTCCTTCGTAGTGGGTTGTGCAACCAGACGAGAATTCCTTCTTCGAAACCCATCGTATTTGCTCTACGATCGTACCGGGTCTTCATTTTTTCACCAGTTTTTAAACTATTCTCTCGAACTATCCCGTGTACTTCATTCAGCTGACTTCGAATATCACTGACATAGTCGGTTACAGGCTTCGGAGCATCTGGCGGGGAGCCAGTTATGGCATCGATAGGAAGTCTTAGTTCGTGTCCAAATGTGGATGAGGTGCCGTTGTCCGCGTGCACATTGCACATTTCTTGGAATAGGGCAGACTCGAAGTTCCTTCCTTGATCGGAATACAGTTCCATCGGTACACCAAATCGACAGATCACTTCTTGCACCAAATTCTTTGCAACTGTCTTTGCTTCCTGGTTTGCTGTCGCGAAAACCTCGGGCCATTTGCTGAAGTAATCTTGCACTACGATGATGTACTTGTTGCCTTCTTCAGTCTTGGGAAATGGCCCGGCAACATCCACGGCAATGCACTCCCATGGTGCTCAAACATTGTACAATTTTAGTTGTCCTTTACTTCTTGTCTTCGGTCCTTTTACTGATGCGCACGCGGTGCACTTCCTGCACCAATCTTCTACATCCTCGCGGCTGTGTACCCAGTAGAATCGTTGAAAAAGCTTCACAAGAGTTTTCTTCACTCCTAGATGTCCACCAGAAACTCCATCATGAATGTGTTGTAGTAGAGATGCCACTTTACTCCGGGGAAAAACGACCAACGACCAACGGGGATGCATCGTTGTTTCTTTTCCATTGCTGCTTTCCTATTTTCGGTACAAGTTTCCCTGTTCCATAGTCAGGCTGTCCCACTGAGCCCAGTAACTTTTTGTGATAGGGCTGCAAGCAGATACGTCGCTCCACTGGGGTTTATTTTCAGACTTTATCCAATCCAGTGCAGGTCGTAGATCACTGTCCTCCGATTGTGCTTGTCTCATATTGTCGTCGTTCCATTCATCTTCTGTTCTGTCCATCCTGATGATTCTAATTTCTTCTCGAGTTCTGTCACGTAGTAGAACTCTTCCACTTGGGTTTCGGCATTTCTGACTCGTTTCTTTGTTTTCAGACAATCAATCTGAATATGCCCTTTCTCACCACACCTGTAACATGTCGGTGCATACCGGGGCTTCCTGGATTCAGTCACAAACTCTCAAGCCATATGCGGTCTAATGTATCTTCGCACTGCTTCCATTTCCACTTGGTTCTGGATATCTGTGACCTATTTCTTCATTTTCGGGCAATCAATCTGAATATGCCCTTTTTCTCCACACCCGTAGCATGTTGGTCCGTAACGGGGCTTCCTGGGCTCAGTCACCAGCTCCCGAACTCTGTATCGTTTGGTGTCTCGTCGAACTGCTTCCACTTCCAAGGCATGAACCAGGGCGTTCTTGAGTGTCTGATGATGTCCCAATCGTACCGCAGCACGTACCTCATCATCCCTGATTCCATCCACAAAGCTCTGTAGAGATATCACTTCATTGGTTGATGGCGTCGAAACGTAGGCTCATCGGACCAACCTCTTGATTTCATCCGCCCACTGTTGCAATGTCTCTCTGGGCTTCTGGGTGTGCTCACGTAGTTGTGCCCTGTACTCATGCTCCATGTGCTTGTCTCCATAGCGCGTTTCGAGGGCTTCCAGCAGGGTCTTCAGCGTCCTTTCCTCTTCAGGTATGCGTTCCAGGATAAGCTGAGGGTCTCCTTTCTCTCTGCGTGTTCTTCTTTGCGTGTTCGTCTGTCCAGCCACAGCTTTTGTACAGCGTCGTAAATTGGAATTTAAATGTTGCCTACGAAGATGTTCCGTCGAAGTGTGGCAGATCCAGTTTGAAGGGCGAGTTCGTAGCGGGAACCTGGCTGCTCTGTCCAACTCCTCGCACTTTCAGCTTCTGGACCTCATTAGCTAGGTCATGCACGGTTTGTTCATGTTCATCAAGCCGATTTTCCACCTTTTATATCTTTTCTCCCATGCAGGATAGCCCGTTCTGCAGCTTAGATTGCATCTTTTCCGATTGGCGTATGATCGCTTCTTCCAGCTTGCGGTTAGCTTCTTGTTGTGCCGCCTGTGCAGCTTGTTGTCCTACTAGGAGAGCGGCTAGCATGGCTTCCTAGCCCCCATCCGTAGTTGGTGGTATTAAAATGCCAATCCGATGACGAAACGTTTATTTCCACTGAACACTAGGTTACACAATGATATCGTCTTGCACAATTATCAAAACTCCGTTAACACACACTGAGGTCGTTGGTAATTCACAATCACTGATTCCACTGTTCACAGTTCACAACACTAATTCTCTGATAACACTTAACGATCACTTAGTCTGTGGTCTTCTTCCTACACCGGCTGGTGCAGGGTTAGGGGGTCAGGGCGTTGCCCTCTTCCCCTGGCGTTCTTCTACGCCCATGACGATGGGCGCGTCTTTTCTTGTTTCGATCCTAGGACTCTGGGAGGGGGTGACCGCGGTGACCACTAGTTGCCGGCGCGATCAAGCCGCGCCAGGTTGATCCCCGTTCGGGGAAGCCCAGCGGACCGATCAGCAGCCATGGCAGCGGCCTCCGGGGGATCCCTCCTTTCGTCGATAGCATCTTTGGCGCTGTTTGCGTCTGTCTGGTTTTTGGTGTCTTCGTTCTCTTCTTCTTCCAGTTTCATAAATTCTCTTATGTAGGGCTTCATACGTTCTTGTTTCCTTCCTGGGCGGTCGGGTGTTGCACAATGTTCCTAAGGGTGTAATTTTCCTGTGACTGGATTCTCCTCATGTTGGGTCCACTAAGAAACGGGAACCATGCAGGGGCAGCGTATGTAAGTCTCGTCCTTACATAGGTCATATAGACCAGCATTTTAGTCCTCGTCGGCAGTCTGGAGTACCATACTGCTGCTAGGAGGGCTCTCGTTCTCTTCGCGTTTGAGATGACGTAATCAGTGTGCTTCTTGAATGTCAGGTTTCGGTCGATCTCGATACCTAGGTAGCGAACACTATTTTGCCACGGTATTTCTTCTCCTAGCAGCTTGATGTTGGTTGGCAGCCTCGTTCTACCCATACAGATGGCTTGCGTTTTTCCCACGTTCACTGTTAGCCGCCAGCGCTGTAACCACTCCGGTAGGGCATCTAATGTTCTCTGCAGCAGCATGACGGCGTGATTTGGGTTTTTGGATGCTATGTGGAAAGCTGCATCATCCGCATAGAGCGCGAGCTGCGCCTGCCTGACGACTGGGATGTCGTCGGTGTACCAGGCGTAGCATATGGGGGAGATGCAGCTTCCTTGCGGCACGCCGGCACGGACCATCTTGAAGTCGGACAGCTCGTTTTCTACTGATACAGTAATTTGCCTGTTGCTGAGGAAGCTTCTCATGATGCGGACTATTTTCCTGTCTGTCTCTGCCTTCGCGAGCTTGTACAGGAGGCCTCCATGCCATACGCGGTCGAAGGCTTTCTCCATATCGAGCATCACCGCTACTGTGACTTCTTTTCTGTTGAAGCAGCGGGCCATCTCGTTGAGCAACTTGCCTACTTGCAGAGTGGTAGAGTGTTCCGCTCTGAAGCCAAACTGCTCTTTTCTGGGCTCTATGTGCTTCATCAGGAATGGCATTAACACCCTCTCGAATAGCTTCGAGAGTGTGCTTAGAAGCGTTATCGGCCTGTATGAAGCAGCTTTTCGGGCATCTTTTCCGGCTTTTGGCAGCATGATCACTTTTCCCTTTTTCCAATCTGTGGGAAAGTGTCCTGCTCTGAGTATCCCATTGTATATCCTGGTTAGGGCTGCGATGGTTTTCGGAGGGAGTCTTCTTAGTGCCTCGTTCGTGATGTTGTCGAGACCTGGAGCTTTTCTCCTTGGCAGATGTTGTATTAGTCTCTGTACCCTACTGGGGGTGACAAAGATGTTTTCTGCGGCTTCGCTTTCTTCTTCTTCGGGGGCCCTGAAATACTCTTCTAAGTATGTCTCAACCATGTTCACATGTTCTGTGTTTGAGGTGTCATTTGGGGTAAACTGTACTTCAAGGGCCTCGGCGAAGATGTTAGCCCTGTCCTTTGCGACAAATTTCAGGTTGCCGTCTTTGTCTACCAGCGGTCGTGTTGGTTGCTTGGAAGTCGCAAGCTGCTTGCATAGCTTGTGTTGACGGTATGTCGTCAGTGATGTCGCAGATATGTTGCTCCCACGATTCAGCTGCATGGTCGTCGAGAGCGGCTTTCACTCTAGCCACTAGGTCGTTGACCTTCTTTTTCGTAGTTATGCATCTGGTGTTCTGCCATAACTTCCGGTTCTCCCTTTTCTCTTTTATAAAGTTCCTTATCCAGGCGGGCAGAGGATCAGGCCTCTGTCCCGCCGAGGAGGTGTGAGTCGCTGCTTCTAGAAGCAGCGACTCACACCTCCTCGGCGGGACTCCCCAGGGAGTCCCGGATGGCTTGAGTTAGTTTTTGAGTGGCTTCTTCTACGTCCTCCGCTGATTTAATGGGTAGCGTCTCGGTTCTCTCTTGCACTTCGCTGGTGAATTTTTCCCAGTTTATTTTGCGCCTCGTTCTGAGCGGTGCAATTGCTCCAGGTGTCTCTTGAATTGTTATGACCACCGGTCTATGGTCCGATGGCAGCTCGTGTAGCACGTCAAGTGTGGGGGGTGTGCGTAGGTTTTTGTACACCACTATGTCGATGACATCGCCGCGTCCATCCGGTGTGTAGTGCGTCCAGGTCGTCGGACCCGCGACTTCGTACGAGTAGTCCACCGAGTCTTGGAAGAGTCTTCTACCATTATTGCACACGCCGCTTGAGTTCCAGTGTGTGTGCTTTGTGTTCAGGTCGCCGGCTATAATTGTTGGAGTATTTGTGCTTAGTAACTCTCTTAGCTCATTTGTATCTAGTGCTTCTCTTGGAGGCTTGTATGTAGCGTTCACGTTCAATTGTTGACCGGCGACGCTAATGAGCACTTCCAGTGCTTGTAATGACTGGAACTTAATGACGGGGATGGGTTGGTGAATTATCCTTCGGTGGACCATTACTGCCAGCCCTCTATATGTCCTGCCTTGTGCGCTGATTTCATGTTTTCTATATATATGATAATTTGGTATCTTTATGTTTGTTCTTGCGTTTAAATGCGTCTCGCTGACCAGTAGTATGTCAATGTTGTGCTCACGGAGGAAAGCGGTCAGCAATTTAACCTTCCCCGTGAGCGATTGGGCATTCCAGGCAACTATTTTAGTCCTTTCCATTGTTCTTATTTAAAATTCGCATTAGCCCCATGAGGGTGACAGTTTCAGCGTCGGTCGATCACTTGGTCGCTATCCACGCTTAGATAGTTACACTGTCGCTTCCAAAGAATGACTGACTCAAGCCGCGGTTTCAACGTCTTATATAGAACATTCCAGCATTGACTCGGAAACAAAAGACAAAAGACGTTTAAAACAGAGCAATAAAAATCACGAACAATACGCGGCTAGGAAGAACATCTGATGTAAACAACTTTACCATACATGTTCATTTGATCTCTAACGACTTAAGAATAAGGTTCAATCTTAAGTACAAAACTAGGTACATTGCCTAGGGTCGGAATTCCAGGAAGGTTACTTTTATGACGGTCGGGTGTTTATGGCGGATAATTAGTCGGGTGTAATAAGTATATTTTTTCCCACGGTTATTTGTTCTTTACAACGTCCTGGCGTAACAGTTTTTGATGATTTTATCATATCATCAATGTATGTCAACAAACACTGGAAAAATAAAGAGCCTAAAATCTGGCTCAGTTGCGTGTGTTAAGAGAAACATATGACCAGCAGTGGACTGATACTGGCTGATTATGACGATGATGATATTTCACGTACCATTTAAATTTAATCGAGATATGTTTAGTATCTCCAGAGATATGAAGATAAACACCTTAAACTTTGTATTGAAATTGACTAGCGTGACGTTGGAAGTCGGTTTTTTTAGTTTTTTTATGTGATCTTAAATTATTTTTATTATTATTATAGAGCATAAATGTTTTATATAACGGTTGTCTAGGCCAGGGGTAAGCAATGACGCCTGCTTTTAACGTAGTAGATTATGACCACAAAAAATTATAAAATAAAACTTTTTAACAAAAAAATTCAACCGCTGAAAAAACTGAAAAGCAAAAAATAATTAAACTTTTTTATTTAACCTTAAGTTAACCTTTAGTGATCTTTGCTTATTAATTATTTGTCGCCGACTCAAAATTACTGAGGTATACATAAATAAGTTTAAGAACTTAGTTATTATGTTTAGTTAAAAACTCAAAACAATTACAAAAATATATACTTAGGTATACTCTGTTAGTATAAGTACGAGTATATATTTTAAGAACTTCATCTACTAATAGTGTTTCATCTCATAAAAAAAAAAATCAAATTCATCATACAACATTTCTACAGCATACATGGAAGAAGCTAAAACCGTCTGGTATTTGGCTTGTGCAGGTGAGACCTTACCTATAAAACTTAGTTCACAAAGGCTATGGGACGAGCCCCTTTGTAAAATTATTCAGGATGAACTAATATAAAATAGTGTTGATATTAGGGACCGGGCTCGTCTCCTTGCCACACGTGAAAAAGAATCTTGATACTGGCTACACGCATTACCTTCTTCCAACATAGGTACCCTTATGGACGATGACAGCTTCTCCATTGCTGTGGGATTACGTCTGGGCATCTCCCAATTGTCCTCACAATTGTCACTGCGGCAGTGAAGTAGACAGATTAGGCCACCATGGCCTGTCATGCTGCCGCAGAGCAGGGCGTCTCTCACGTCACGCCTCCTTGAATGACGTCATTCGTCGGGCCCTTGCCACCGTGAACGTGCTGGCTATATTAGAGCTGAACGGTATATCACGTGACGATGGTAAGAGGCCCGACGGTATGACGTTGGTTCCGTGGTGCCGAGGCAGACCGTTGGTGTAGGTGATGGCTACATTCTTCTTCCGTTTGGGGTCGAAACAATGGGTCCGTGGGGTTGAGATGCGCGAGGTTTTGTAAAGGAGCTGTCCAGACGATTATAGATATTAATAGACGTCACTCGTGACTAAAGAGCTGGCGCTTACCTCGGCCAACGGATTAGCCTAGCAATTCAACGAGGTAACGTTGCCAGCTTTTTGGGAACGTTACCGACAGATACCTGCAACCTAGGTTCTGTTTTTTATTTATAACATTTTACTTATTTATATCAGTTTAAATAGTTTTTATCTTAATTTAGTTTTAAATTGTATATATGTACTATTTGTAAATATTGTTTAATATGGAAGTATCATGGTTGTAAACTTGTTTAATGTCAACCGAATCGTAAAACCGCAATAAAATCTAAACAAATTAAAAAAAATAGAACTTCGTTATTAAGGTTAAATAAAAAAGTTTAATTATTATTTGCTTTTCAGTTTTTTTGGCGATTTAATTTTTTTGTTGAAAAGTTTTATTTATTTTATTTTTCAAATGTAAAAAGGGTCTCAAATGTTTGATATTTAAGAATAATATTTTCACTCTTGAAAGCGAGTGATAACTTATGAAGTGATAAGTAACTCCGAGGCAATCTAAAAGAAAATATTGAAAAATTATTTATTTTAAGGCCCTGTCAACCACTCTCTCAATATTATTTGGGAACAATTTGCCGTGTTCTGTGTATGTCCTTACTGGCTTGTTTTAAATAATGTAAGCGCGACAGTAGGTGGTTATTGGGTGTTCTACTCCACCCACAGGGTGGTGGGTGGAGTAGAACACCCAATAACCACAAATTGATTATCTCTCGCCATTTGTGTTTTAGAACTCTCAACGACCCTGGTAAGAACAGGCAAAAAACAGATACAGAAATAGAAATAAAATAACAGAAACGAGCAAACGCAGTTGAGTATATAATTTTGATCAACATGTTTTAGAACTCTCGAAGCCTCCGGTGTAATAATTTTAATAAACATGTTTTAGAATTCTCAAAGCCTCCGGTAAGATCAGGCAAAAAACAGAAACAGATACAAAAATAAAAACAGAAACAGAAACGAGCGAACGCAATTACTAGTTTGCTTATTTGGTAACCAAAAAAACTCAACCGTTCCGCTCATAAGGTATATCGTTTGATCAACTGATGTGTTGTGGAACCCTCAATATATTTAAATTGGTCTGTTATAGATAGAAAAGAACGGAGAAAAAACTGAATTGGTGTTAAAATAACAGAAACGAGCGAACGCAGTTGGGTATATAATTTGATCAACATGTTTTAGAACTCTCAAAGCCTCCGGTGTAATAATTTTGATCAACGTGTTTTAGAACTCTCAAAGCCTCCGGTAAGAACAAGCAAAAAACAGAAACAGATACAGAAATAGAAACAGAAACAGAAACGAGCGAACGCAATTACTAATTTGCTTTTTTGGTAACCAAAAAACCCAACTGTTCCGCTCATCAGGTATATCGTCTGGTGTTTTTCACTAGTAGTAACTGAAAATTTACTTACTTAAATCTTACAAACTAATTTTGTATGACGAAATATTTATTAGATCAAACAAGATACATTTGTATAATTCCAGAGCGTAGGTGTTCATACTGGAAATCTGAAACAATATAAAAAATATTACAAAATTAAAATCTGCTACCCCTAAAGCACCAACTTTTATATTTTCTGTGCTTTAAAGAAATGTGTGTATATACGTAAATTAAAATTCAAGCGTAGTCACTCACCATTTTCATCTAAAGGATTTTAATTTATTAAATTCATGAAGATCTCATTGTTCCTGCTGCTTGTCGCTCCTGTAAAATAGAAATTGGTACACATTAGTTTAAAACTAAGAATACACAATTTTATTTTTAAAAATCTTTACTCAGAATAAATCAAATTAAACTTGGAAATAACTAAACATTAAATCAGTGTGTAGTTAATATAAATAGCAATCGAAAAATAATCATTTTTATGTAATTTTTTAATATTATTTTCTTTACCTAACATTTACATAACATGTTCAAAATAATTAGGATCGTTTAAAAAACCGACTTCAACTGTCACTATAATAAATTTGAGTAGCAAGTTTGCGGTTATTATCTCCATATTACTCAGAATAAATCAAATTAAACTTGGAAATAACTAAACATTAAATCAGTGTGTAGTTAATATAAATAGCAATCGAAAAATAATCATTTTTATGTAATTTTTTAATATTATTTTCTTTACCTAACATTTACATAACATGTTCAAAATAATTAGGATCGTTTAAAAAACCGACTTCAAATGCCACTGTAATTAATTTGAGTAGCAAGTTTGCGGTTATTATCTCCATATCTCTGGAGATACTCATTAGATCTTGATAAATTTACAATGGGAACCACTACAAAAGTATAATCTTTGACATAAATATATAATTTAAAAAATCGGACCACAATTGACAGAGAACAAAAATAATAAATATTTCACAGTGAAACATAGAACATCCTCCTTTTTTTTAAGTCGGTTAGTAGGGCTTTTTGTCGTATGAAGACCTATTTTATTTTTTTATTTTTTCGATTTCTAGTTATTGAGAAAATCTTTATTATATAATACGACAGAAACTTTGTTTGTAATTTTATTTTCGAATCAATCAAAAAAGTTTACGTTGCAAAGTATTATACAATAAAAGCTAGGTACTTACTTGTTAATTCCAAATAGTTAATTAGTATAGAATGAATGGTCTTGTTCACACGCTCGATAGTAGGTACAAACGTACGAAGGATGGATTGAGTTACATGTACATCGTAAGCATTTCTTTTAAGGGTTCGCATACACGTTCGTTTTTAACTCTGCGATTGAATTGTTCTGTAGGTACAGATAAATCATGTCCCTATAACCTGTAAATGTTTATACCATTAAGTTTGCACTGTACAGTTAATTGAATGCTATTTTAACCGACACCTAACCAAGGAGTAGGTTCTGAATTCGTCGGAATCTTTTTTTATGTATGCTTCTCGATTACTCAAAGATGGCCGTACCGATTTAGAATATTTTTTATATTGTTTGAAAGGACACACTTTCCAAGTAATTTCATTTAAATTTCATCGAGATCTGATGACTATCTCAAGAGATATCAGGAGACAAACACATCAAACTTGGCACATGACTAGCGTGACATTTGAAGTTAGTTCTTTTAGTTTATTAACGATTTTAAATTATAATTATAACCATTCAGTTAAACTATCATTCATATGTATAGTCAAAACTATTTAGTGAAAACGAGCAGTTAAAACTCAAGGTGTGTAGCGGCCTTACGACAAATTATTTTTAAACAGACTTAACAGATAGCGTTTGTACGAATTACTTTTTTGTTTGTTATATCAATCATTTATGAACTGATTTGTTTTTTTCTTTTTACCGACTTCACATAAAGGAGGATGTACTCAATTCGTCTGTATAATTGTATTTTTTTGTTACCTCAGAACTTCATCACTAATTAACTGTGTGTGGATTTGGAGAATGTTTTTATTTTTTATAAATAGAATATGTTTACAGTGTAGTTCCATTTTAATTTTATCAAGATCTGATAAGTATCTCCAGAGATATGGAGATAAAGACCTCAAATTTAGTACTGAAAATGACTTGCGCAGCATGTGAAGTCGGCTTTTTGTTTTGTGAACGATCTTAAATTATGTAAAAATGTAAATAGTAATACTTTCCGTGTGGTGTATTGTACAGTTCAAATAATTAGATACCGTATTATTATCTAAACACATAAAATATGATTGCAATATTTTATGCACTGACTTTTAATTTTACGTAAAACATTAAAGGCAATCCGGACAACCGGGCCCCCTACCTATTTACCAAATCCGTTGCCAGAACCGATGATGTTAATTTTTTTCAAAATAATCATGCTGTTGCATGATTAGGTGCTTTAATAGTAGTATACAGGATGTATTGTAATGCTAAATAATGAAATGTAGCTGATCAGAATGTTCGTTTAAATTGAGCTAAAATAGAGTTAAAATAGAGAAAATATAAGGCGCGTCGCTCACTACCAAGTCGTGGCGGCGTAGTATTTTTGGTAAATGCATGTTGCCCTTTAATATCATCTGACAGAATATACACTCACGAACTAATAAACTGCACCAAAGTTCAGTATTACTTTCGAATTAATTGAATGGTCTTTTCCAGTATACAAACATACACTTAAGGATATGATACTTCGCTGCTATGAAGTTAACGAACCAAACTATAGGTTTCAATCTAACGTTTATATTTTATTTCTAAGGCGTCTCGGACTTTGATTTAGTTTAATATTCCGTAAATGTAGGTTTACCCTACCTAATTAGATTATTAATGTTGATCAACCAAAGAGTATATCAAAATAAACTTTAATAATGTGAGTGCCTGTTGTGGGGTTTTATAATGAAAAACAATCAATCAATTAATTTATTTATTAAGAATATACCAATAAAAAATGTTCGTTTTATAATGATTAACAAAGCCCTCTGTACTCAGCCATATACGACTTGACATTAATTTTAAAATTAAATTATTTGAAAGGTAATAGTTAATGTTATAATTTATATTAGTTATAATAGTTAAAATTTTAAATTTGTCAATTAATATTCTTGCACACTATAGTAGGCTTACTTCAGCCATGATAAATTACTTTATTTGACGTCTAGAATAGGTTTGCGTTTGCATGTAAAGCTGCTTAATGTTTTATTCTAATGGAATTCTAGTGGGGTAACGAACGCAGAACCATATGATAAAAAATTGACTACCGTACCATTCTTCTACATTACATGATTATGTATCTAGGTAATATTAGTAATTAGAGATGTTTCAGTTTAGCATATTTAAGCAAGGATGTAGAATTGAAATTTAAATTGTAGTAAGCGAGGAACATCTTCTTCGCTGTTCACGATGATATGGTAGAAAGAAGCACACCGTTGCCGTTTATGGGGCAAGGTTTATTATATGAGATAGAAGTATTACCTGATACTAGAATACTTAGGAGAATAAATAGGGGAAGAAAGCCTGTGAGTGAGGCGTTTTAGGCGGAGTTTGCAGCATGCATGTTCTTAAGACCTTAGATGCCTGGGTCTTACACCCGGCCTGGTGCAGCCTTAGGGCTACTCTGCCCCCTCATTCCACCTGGTAAACACCACAACATGTTACAATGTATGGTAATCATTAGATTATTTAAAGGGTATGTTCGCGGGGGACAAGTTTGAGCATTTTAAGAGAAGCCTTTCCTGACCCTTACTAATAATATTAGGGAAAGATTTGAGAGTAGAAAAGTGGAAGTTATAGTCGCTATCTCACTGCTTTTAAGTTTATAATATATATGGTATTATTATATGTTAATAAATATGCCACGTACATGACCGTTAGGTCTAAAGGAAGGTTTTTAGGTAAGAAATATAACACTACACAACAAGATTTTGGATGAAATGTACAATTTATGCGCCCATCTTGTTAGACGGATTCACATGGAAAGGTGGATTGATTTCAATGAAATTATACCTGTATCTCGGCGTTAGACAGAGATCTAGCTTTAAGCTTAAGCTAGAATATAACATCGATATAATTTGGACACTTCGTGCATAACAAGTTAAATATGATAACTCACAGTTTCAGTGTCCCTCAAAACTTTGAACAAAAAAACAAAATGGATGTCAAGGCGTGCCATTGACCACTGCACAGTGCACAGAGTACTGATCTGATACTGAATCACCCTACTACGTTATAAGAGTAGGCACTTCTCTACATTGTTGATACCCGATTTATGAACGTACTTTATAGCCAACCTAACTTAACGGAAAGTATTGCTTATAAATTTCATAGAAACTTTTTTTGCAGGGTTAGTTGGTACAAAGTACGTTCATAATTATGGGTTATTTAATAATGTATGCAATGTCGCGAGACGACCACTGTATATTTTTAATTCATTAGCGTCCTCTATGGAGAAACTACGTAACTACTACGATAAGTAGGTTATCATTGAGTATTTACCGTAAGATTTTATCAATTTTTGATTAGACCAAAACTTTGTAATGATTTCGACAGATAGCGTGAAATTTAAATAAGGAAGCCGTTCGATATTGATTATTATATACGAGGAGTTTATTGGATCCATTGATCGAGTTATTTAGATTGAATTTATTTATTGAGTTACCTATTGGAGAGCAATTATTTAGATATATTTATAGTATTTAGTTATTGGTGAGTTTATTAGTGTTCCCGTTAGATGGTGGGACTAGTATAAAAGGATGTATTGGATTATTTAAATTATGGTACTTTTATTAGTTTTATGCTAGATTTGTTGGTAAGATTTTAGGAAGTGTTAATAAATGAAATAATTCAAAACAACGATGTTAATGTATACGATTATATAATAATTTTTTTAAATATATTCATGATTAACTGTCTGTGAGCAGATTTTAAATCATTGCAAATCCCAGTTACATGAAAAATTAGCTATTATTAATTTATAATTATATTATTAATTAATTAGCTAAAGATTTGCGCCCTCTTTGAGAAACGACGTAACTATTACAATAAGTATGTTATCATTGAATATTTTTTATAAAGATTTTATCTATTTATAAGACCCTAACTTGTAATAGTGCCGACAGATTAAAATTATTGTATTATTATTATGTGCTTTCAAATTTATTTATTTGTAGTGGATTTTAGGGAGTAATAAAAAAGAAATTTACCAAAAAAAAACCTAATCGGTTCATAAACAGCAGTTAAATATGAGTTAACAATCAAAAACATCATACATACAAATCGAGTACGACGTATCTTGTTTATTGAAGTCGGTTAAATAGTAATCTTTGCCGAAGGCCTCTACACACATGGAGTTTTAATTGCAATAAGTATTCGTATTTTATTAAAATAAACAAATTTGAACTTAATCTATAGCATAAAGCTACCTACTGGTCGCACTCAAATAACATGAGAAAAACCTTTTCTGTTACCCGACTACGATAGAATTAAAAGTGAATGTATAAAATATTACACACACTAATAATAAAAAAAATATACAAATATACAACAAGTAAAAAAGTCAATTAATCATCAAATCTAACATTTGAAAACAGTCTTCATTATTCACTATCTCACCTGATGTTTCGTTTCGTGGTCGAAGATTTTATGAAACAGTGTTTGTTAATTGCAAACACTTATATGTGGTTAGGTAATGATGTAAGCAGGCCTAATAATGCACACAGGAAGTATTTGGTACATAAACAACAGTTAGGTATGAGTTAATCGTACATACATATGGAGTACGTATCTCTGTTTATTGAAGTTGGTTAAAAAGTAATCTTTGTCTCTGGAACATATCTGGAAACATACCTGGAGTTATGAGGCAACAAACAAAAAATCATAAAATCAAATCGAGAACGTATCTCCATATATTGAAGTCGGTTAAAATGTAATATTTGTCTCTACAGCATAAATCAAGCCTTAATTATAGAATGTCGACGTAGCCGTAAGTCGATACCCAGTCACCTTTTATCAACAGTGTAGGGAAATAAACTGACCTATATCTTCAATTATGTATCCCTAAGCGGATATATAGATTTAGATCGTTCCTTCCTCTTACCAAAACCTTTATATATCCGGTAAATCTTAATGAAGATTTTTTTATTATTCAATTTCAACCGTGATATATAATTATTCGGATCACATCATCAATAACAACAGGTAAGAAAAAAAAATTAAAAAAAATGCAAGTTACGACCTAATAATGTTAAATAATATAGGTTTTAAATCTCGACTATGCTTAATTTTGGATATGGAATATACTAACGGATATAATGTGTCTTTTTGAGTGAGTTTCAGATATATCAGAAGCAGTTATACCAAGCGGATCAATATCCTTTTATGATCAAAATTTATTATTATATGGAAGGATATACGATAGTTCCACTCCTCTGTCAGATACCCAAGCCTATTGCAAAGGTGAAATATTCTGTTAAAATACGAGTACTTACTACTTTTTAGATTGGAATATTATTTGCTGACAAATAGGTATTCTACTGAGACTGATAAAAATAGGGTTCTCTCATGTCATTTGAATCAACGCAATCCTCGGAGCTAGTAGCAAGCCAGGGGGACGAGCATTAAATTGATCGTTTTTATGTAGTACGCACTCTTTCATCAAATATTACTTATTAGTTCAATAGAAAAAGGCGATTACACTGCGATCGACTTGGCGTACAAATCTTCATATAACCGGTTTATAGTTCGGTACCTTGTGCGTTCCATCTCATTTATCAATAAAATACCGATATATAAAAATTGAATTGAAGTTGAAGTGTACTATCTCCATGGTTAAGATTCAATAGCTCAAGTGTTAAAATTTAGGTCTGGTAAATGTTTAAAAGTTATACAACGTTTTGTAGGAAAAAAGTGTTTATTTGCTTATGTAACTTTAATAAATAAAACAGTAGGTACTACATTTTCATGTTTAAAACAAATTACTTACTATAATTTAGACGTATTTCACATAAACAATGTACACAAATTAAGTGTGCTACTACTTACTTGATTAATTAAAAATGCTAATCACTAATTCAGAATCACTGATCATATTTTCAGTTAAGTAACTAGTAAGTTTAAGTTAGGGAGCGTATACAAAAAACTCGATTTTTCAGTATTTTTTTGCTCGATGGTACGGAACCATGGTAAAGTGTTAGTCCAACTTGCATTTGGCCAGTTTATTTCTTCACACGGTTGATAAAAGGTTTTGAGTTACAGCTTCGACAACATTAAAGGCTAAGGGTGTTGTACATACGTTTTAACTCTACGATTTAATTTTAGTTTGAAAGTTTTCGTATATTCATATTGAATGTGAACATGTAGGCTTTTTTTGCGTTGTATTTTTTGGATTTGTAAGTACTTATTTTACGAATGAGTAGACCATCTTCTGGGAGTAGCTAGATCAAAGATTTAACGTTCCTGTACCCATAAATCATGTCCTTACAGCCTATTCATTTTCAACTATCTATATATTCACCTAGAGTTTTAGCTGCGCGTTTTAACTAAATGTTTTTAATTAAAATAGCATTGGATAGTTCATGTATATATTGAAAACTTGAGTTTATAGATATTTGAAAATGAATAAACTATAAGAACATGATTTATCTCTACATGACAGTTTAATCGTAGATTTAAAACGTATGTACAAACCCTCAGCTTTTAATGTCGATGAAGCCGTAACTCGAGACTTCGTTTGTTTTGTTAAAACATCAGTACTTAATACCTATTAGATTGGAATATTATTTGCTGACAAATAGGTATTCTACTGAGACGGATAAAATAATAGGGTTCTCTCATGTCATTTGAGTCAACGCAATCTTCGGAGCTAGTAGCAAGCCTGGGGGACGACCATTACATTGATCGTTTTGTATGTAGTACGCACTCTTTCATCAAATATTACTTATTAGTTCAATAGAAAAAGACAAGACACTGCAATCGACTTGGCGTACAAATCTTCATGTAACCGGTTTATAGTTCGGTTACCTTGTGCGTTCCATGACATTTATCAATAAAATATCGATAATGAAAAATTAAAGTACAAATAACATTTTAAGAAAATATTATTGTAACATGCTATAGGGATAAACTGCAGCCTATGTCACTCTCGAAGTCCTCTGACCAACTTTATACAAAATTCACATAAATCTGTTGAGCTGTTTTGACGTGAAAGGATAAATAACATATAAACATACTTTTACATTTTTTAAACATTAAAAGTTATAATAGTATATTTTTAGTATTATATATTTTATTGTGATTTTGTTTTAGTTATTATAATATACAATGGTTTGTAGGAAAAAACGTCTTGAAGCACCACTGTCGAATACAACCAGTCCGCGACACAGACAAAAATCACCTTTTTTACTTATTCTGTGGTTTTGGTACAAAAATACCTTTGATTGTCCAGTACTTGAAGTATATATCTAGTCTATGGTAAAGATTTAATAGCTCAAGTGTTAAAATGTAGGTCTGCCAAATTTTTAAAACATTAAAAGTTATAGAATGTTTTGTAGGAAAAATGTGTTTATTTGCTTATGTAACTATAATAAATAAAACAATAGGTCTGTACTATATTTTCATGTTTAATATAAATTACTTACTATAATTTAGACTTATTTCACAAAAACAATATAAACAAATTAAGTGTGTTACTACTTACTTGTTTAATTAAAAATGCTGATCACTAATTCAGAATCACTGATCATATTTTCAGTTAAGTAACTAGTAAGTTTAAGTTAGGGAGCGTATACAAAAAACTCGATTTTTCATTCAGTATTTTTGCTCGATGGTACGGAACCATGGTAAAGTGTTAGTCCAACTTGCACTTGGCCAGTTTATTTCTTCACACGGTTGATAAAAGGTTTTGAGTTACAGCTTCGACAACATTGAAGGCTAAGGGTGTTGTACATACGTTTTAACTCTACGATTTAATTTTAGTTTGAAAGTTTTCGTTTATTCATATTGAATGTGAATGTATAGGCTTTTTTTCGCGTTGTATTTTTTGGATTTGTAAGTACTTATTTTGCTAATGAGTAGACCATCTTCTGGGAGCGGCTAGATCAAAGATTTAACGTTCCTGTACCCATAAATGATGTCGTTACAGCCTATTCATTTTCAACTATCTATATATTCACCTAGAGTTTTAGCTGCGCGTTTTAACTAAATGTTTTTAATTAAAATAGCATTGGATAGTTCATGTATATATTGAAAACTTTAATCGTAGAGTTAAAACGTATGTACAAACCCTTAGCTTTTAATGTCGATGAAGCCGTAACTCGAGACTTCGTTTGTTTTGTTAAAATATCAGTACTTAATACCTTTTAGATTGGAATATTATTTGCTGACACATAAAAATATGTGCTATAAAACCGTGGAACAATTGGTAAACCGTCACATTCGGCGAGAGGTAATCCTACCTTGGACTCTCAGAATGAACTTACCATGGTTCATCCAACCGTATGTGTTTAGGCAATGAGAGATAATCCTACCTTGGACTCTCAGAATCACACTTGCCACAATTCATCAAACCCTGTGTGTTATGAACACAGTTGGTGGGAGATAATCTTACCTCAGGCTCCTAGAGTGAGTTCATCACATACGACGAGAGATAATCCTACCTCGGACTCTCAGGATGATACTTACCATGGTTCATCCAACCGTATGTGTTTGAGCATCGAGAGATAATCTTACCATGGGCTCTCAGAATGACACTTACACAATTCATCCAACCGTATGTTTTATGAACACAGTTGGTGGGAGATAATCTTACCTCAGGCTTCCAGAGTGAGTTAATCATATACAGCGAGAGATAATCCCGCCTTGGACTCTCAGTTTATACTTATATTGCTCACTCAGCCGATTGTGTTTATACATCGCATGCGGCGAGAGATAATCCTGCCTTGGACTCTCAGGATGACATAAGGGAGGGGGTTTTAGTCAGTAGGAGTCTGACATAACCGAAGAGTCTGTGCTCAACGGCATCCAATGAGGATTTCCCCCTCCGACGAAAAAAAAAAAAAAAAAAAAAAAAAATACATTTGTGTTAGAAACATAGTTGGTGGAAGATAATCTAACCTCAGACTTCCAGAGTGAGACTTACCATGGACCACTCAGCCGATTGTGTTTAGGCACCACATGAGATATAATCAATTTTAAGATAAAATGATATAACAAACGAGTTGATTAATAGTACATTACGGTACAAGTGTGTAATGTTGGTGATTACCGCTGAGGCGCCATTGAGATCCGAGCCGTTAGGTGAAGGTCTTAAGAGAGCCGAGGACGGTATTCATCAATACACACGTGTATCATACGACGTTTTTTAACACACTTGTGAAGAAAATAATACAAAAAAATCATGTTATATAGTAGACAATTATAGATATTTTACCTTGGAGTTTTCAGGTAGTAAACTTTCCATAACGTTCAAAGGGCTTTACATCTTATATTGGGCGTTGTACAACATAAATCATTTTCTTTATAACTAGTACTTTTAGACATTTCAATTAATAAATAACTATAATTTCATCAGCGAAAACGAGTTGTGAAAAATGTTTCGCAATGGTGGGAAAAAAATTCATTAGTTTTCCAATGCGCGCGCATCTAACAATGGCGATCGGCCATAGACTAAAAGAATGAGGTTTATTTATTTATTTATTTTTTTGTTTGACGCGGTTAGCGTTTTGGCCACGTACAGAATGGGGAATTATAGTTTTTACAGACAAAACAAAAGTTATAATTAAATAAAAGTTTTGTTTATTAAACACGTACAAGTTAAAATTATCTATTTAAACACGAAGTTGTTTAAAATGAGCAAGCAATAGGTATATTAATTTATTTGTGCTATTGTACACGATCTTTTTTCTATAGAAACTTTTTTAAGAACAAAGCAACTCAACCAATAAAATTAAAAAAAAAAAAATCTATAACTCACTTGCGAATAATAGTAATTAAAAAGTCACAGTTTGATAACAGGCGTCATTATGTGCCTGATTGCAGTGAAATAAGAGCCACTTCATGAGCAAGTGTATTAAAAACGATATACCCAACTGCGTTCGCTCGTTTTTTGTTATTTTAACACTGACTCAGTTTTTTCTCCGTTCTTTCCTATGTATAACAGACCAATTTAAATATATTGAGGGTGCACAACACACCAATTGATCAAACGATATACCTGATGAGCGGAACAGTTGGGATTTTGGTTACCAAAAAAGCAAATTAGTAATTGCGTTCGCTCGTTTCTGTTTCTGTTTCTATTTCTGTATCTGTTTCTGTTTTTTGCTTGTTCTCACCGGAGGCTTTGAAAGTTCTAAAACACGTTGATCAAAATTATTACTCCAGGGTAATTGAGAGTTCTAAAACACGTTGATCAAAATTATTACACCGGAGGCTTTGAGAGTTCTAAAACATGTTGATCAAATTATATACCCAACTGCGTTCGCTCGTTTCTGTTATTTTAACACCAATTCAGTTTTTTCTCCGTTCTTTTCTATCTATAACAGACCAATTTAAATATATTGAGGGTTCCACAACACATCAGTTGATCAAACGATATACCTTATGAGCGGAACGGTTGAGTTTTTTTGGTTACCAAATAAGCAAACTAGTAATTGCGTTCGCTCGTTTCTGTTTCTGTTTTTATTTCTGTATCTGTTTCTGTTTTTTGCCTGATCTTACCGGAGGCTTTGAGAATTCTAAAACATGTTTATTAAAATTATTACACCGGAGGCTTCGAGAGTTCTAAAACATGTTGATCAAAATTATATACTCAACTGCGTTTGCTCGTTTCTGTTATTTTATTTCTATTTCTGTATCTGTTTTTTGCCTGTTCTTACCAGGGTCGTTGAGAGTTCTAAAACACAAATGGCGAGAGATAGTCAATTTGTGGTTATTGGGTGTTCTACTCCACCCACCACCCTGTGGGTGGAGTAGAACACCCAATAACCACCTACTCGCGACGGCGACACGCCCGCTAATTGGTTCAAACGCGCCAACAACAAACAAGTACAGTCCCGCATTCTCACGAGCTGCGAGTAGCACCTATTTGCCGCAGTACGAGTATGTACCGTGCACTGTGATGGAAGCTGACGTCGGGACATCGACCTCAGGACGCGGTGCTTACTATGAGGAACATTTTTTTATACCATATAGGCTAGCGTTTGACCACTATCTCACCTGTCGGTAAGTGATGATGTGGTCGAGGATGGTACCACGCTAGTCCTTGAATGGGAACTAGCTCTCAAGGATAGCTGCCAGAACACATTAGATGTTTTGGTGACAGCTTTTCTAACTTGAGGGTGGTAGCTGGCCAGACGGACACTAATAGTGTCCTACCACCATGCGGGGATTGGGGGTTTCTTAACGATGTTTTTCCTTCACCGGAGAGCCACTGTGAAAGCGTCTTTCGATACAACATTTTTCGATAGAAAAATCCATTGGTGCACTGCGGGGATTGAACTTACCTCTGACATCAAAGCCGACCATTCTCCCACTACACCACTGACCCCTCAGCCACATGAACATCATTGAACAGTAACAAGGGTAACACAATAGCTTTGTACTTTCAACCATTCGAAATCGGCTAAATGCACCCATTGTAAAAAGAAATTCTTATTATATAATACTATAAGAATCTTTGTCCTGACAACTGCTCAAAGTTTGTATGGAGAAACAAGATTAGATAGTATTTTCTATTCGAAACCTCACACAAGTGCTTCAGTAAAAAAAATAAGTAAATACGTGTATCATGTTTTTTTTTATTCCACCCTTAAGAGGGTGAAATGGATATCAAAGTGTGAAAATCAATATTGTTTCGGATAGCGCTGAAATTTGGCATGCAGATAGTTATTACAACGTTTATTACCTCTGAGAAAGGATTTTCCAAAATTCATAATTGAAAGGGATGAAACGGGGGTTCAAAGTTTGTATGGAGAAACAAGATTAGATAGTATTTTCTGTTCGAAACTTCATACAAGTGCTCCAGTAAAACAATAAAAAAATACGTGTTTTAGGTTTTTTTGAAATTTCACCTCTAAAATGGGGTAACAAAGTGTGAAAATCAATCTTGTTTCGGATTGCGCTGAAATTTGGCATGCAGATAGTTATTACGACGTTAGTTCCCTCTGAGAAAGGATTTTCCAAAATTCACGCCCGTAGGGGATGAAACGGGGGTTCAAAGTTTGTATAGAGAAACAAGATTAGATAGTCTTTTATATTCTCGAAACTGAACACAAGTACTTAAGTAAGTAAATACGTGTTTCAGGCTCTTTTGAAATGTCACCTTTAAAAGGGTAAAGTGGAATAATAAAGTCTGAAATCAATGTTGTTTTGGATTGCGCTGAAATTTGGCATGCAGATAGTTATTGCTATGTTAGTCACCTCTAAGAAAGGATTTTCTAAAATTCACCCCTGAAGGGGATGAAACGGGGGTTCAAAGTTTGTATGGATAAATAAGATTAGATAGTCTTTTATATTCGAAACTTAACACAAGTACTTAAGTAAGTAAATACGTGTTTCAGGCTCTTTCAAAATTCCACCCCTAAGAGGGTGAAGTGGGGTAACAAAGTCTGAAATCAATATTGTTTCAGATTGCGCTGAAATTTGGTATGCAACGGAACGGAGATTTAAAGTTTGTATGGCGAAACAAGATGAAATAATGTACGTGTAGTAGGATTTTTCGAAATGGGGTAGGTAACAAAGGTTGAAATTTTGGGTTTTTTAAATATGCATCCCGAATTGCCTTAGTCACGCGATAACATGAAAACGGGTGAACCGATTTGGCTCATTCTTATTTGATGTCTTTAATGATAGAATCGTTTTTACAAAAGAAAAAATTAAGTAAGCCGCGGCACTTCTAGTTGTAAATAACTACATATGAGTACCTCCACGAATGTCTATTAAAATATCTCTTATATTGAAACAAGGCGTCGGGAGTTGGACCCACCGAGCACTCCGTGACCCTCAGACCCTTTCATCGATCTAGAGAGCGGGATATTATCATAACATAGAACGTAATATCCGCTGCGGGGAAAAATGTTTTAGATTTTCCAGTCTAGACAAACGCCCCTTCACTTGCAGATATCAGATAAATACTTTATTTAAAAAAATAATAAAATAAAAAGCGATGGAACGAAAGCTGCGGGACACCAACTTTTCCAATGTTGACAGAGAGCCGCCGGCCGACTGATTTTTACTTTGACGTAATGTTGAATGATAGCTTGAATTTAGGAGCCACTCAACGATTTGATGATGCACTGTAACCATTTTACCGCTCCTCTGGGAGCCCCTTAGAAGACTCATTTTAAACTCTTACGTCTAATGGTAGCATTTTATGTTGAGCCAAGATCATTTTTGTTTTTTTCGCTAGAGTAAAAAGTGCTACAAAATGTTATGACTGTTCGAGAGTTGCTCAGAAAATAACACTATATAAGCATAATATCAGCAGGCCATTCTGTGACATCGGCTCCTTTGTATGTAGATACCATCATTATCTCTACTTTCAGTCACATGGACATTTTCAAAAGCTCGAAAACGCCGCGGGATTAATTGGGCGCATAGTATTAAACATTTTCCGGTTGAAATTCCGTGTCCGAAATGAAAAACCGGTCTTTAGCAGTCCGGGTCGCGCCGGGTAATGGATGGCCAATATATTAAGAGGTCGTCGTCGGAGGACAAATTTGCGGCGAACGGCGCCCCTATATATCTGCCAGGTGACGTGCACACTGGCATGGACTCCAGCTGTGCTCAGAGGTAATATTCTCTTGGTAATGTTGGCCGCGAGTTTTCAGCCACGATTGTGGTCATATTCTACTTTAAATATTATGTTTCTTTGAAGAGTTTCACACTTTATATTTTTGTAAATTGTTAAACACAATCCAAAATTTCATCGTACCGACGGGACTTGAACCCGAAACGTCCGGAATAACATGTTCCGATGCTTTGCCAATTAAGCCACGGTGCGAAGTAGTATATTCTACTTTGTCTCCACAGGTATTTTTTGCAAGTTACAAATATAAATGATAAACAGCGGCTCATCACTGTAGCAGAATTTTTACTTAATTAATAATTCATGTAGGTACGCATGTGGCAATGCACGGTAGTGATACATGCCGTCGGCCTATTCGAACAAAACATACAGAATCTTTGATTTTACACACGACTGTAACGATTGAATGGCTATTATAGCTTATTTCACGAGAATTCGATTGATTACATGCCAATGGATCCTTTCTCAGAACTAATCACGATTCGAAATTCAGAGTAAAAAATGTCGAATGAACAGGTGGTTCCTGAGGGTTGTTTCATTTTATCTCTCGAAATGGAAACCCTAAATCACCTCGGGTGATAAAATGAGCCAATAAAAGAGCAATCGCGGAGCAGTCAGCGAGGTGATTAAATTGTCAAGCTTTTTATCGGAGGAGGAACTCGGGGAGAATCATTCTGCGAAGCCGACTTACCTCCGGAGGAATCGAACTCGTTCATCCGGCGGGAGGTGAAGGGGCAGAAGGTTACCTGTAGTTTGTTTTACATTATCAAGTACAAATTGGAAGTCGCGGCGCACCGGGACTGCACTGCGGACGGCGGAGTTCATCACGGAGTGAAATATCGCCGCAGATGGGCGGTGGCGGTAAATCACGGGAATCAATCGAGCGGCGGGGACCGACGCGGCGCGCCCTTCTCGTTTTATTCAGCTTTATCGATGGAGTTTGATGGATGGCTTTTGAAGAGTATGTTTTTATTTATTCAACTTATTTTTGGAGTTCCAAAACGGCACAAATCACCTGTCGGATCACCGAATTACAGGTAGAAAAGGCACACAAATTCAACTCTACGTGTAGTGATTCAGTGTCTCATGAAATAATGCCGTGTGTGATCTTTAATTATTATTTAAAATTATTCAAAAGCCTGTTAGAATGAAAGAAAAATACATTGCGAATAACATATAAATTGGGAAATCGAAATTGGCGCGCGAAAGGCGTATTAATTGAATTGCGCGCTCCGAAAGGTCAATCACTAAAAACTGGATCGGCTCAGGGCGTCAGCCGAAGTTTCTCTGTATCGGCAGATTTAAAATTCAAATGATTCCATCAGCGCTATCTCCTCGATCGCCGTCACGGGGAATTAAGTCGTTGGCGGGGGGTGGGGAGGTAGAGAGGGGGGTGTAAGAGGCTCTCCGTGTTACACGCTTTTATTTAAATGCGTTCTTGCCTTATATTTTTTCGCCTACACATTTGATTTTACTGCTCCTGCTACATTAGAAGATCTAATTTTAATTATAAAGTATTCTGTTAGAAGTCCACGAGTTGCGTACTTTTTTGCGCCATTTACTGTTAAGTGTTTCAAGGAAGTTTACAAGCATTTATTACATTCTAATAATTATTTAGTCTGAATTAATTTAGAGTTGATGCCTCATCTCCATGTAATTTCTTAGATTCGATCACCTCAAAGTTTAAACAAATAGTTCACCGCATTGTATCAGTAGAGCGGTAGTTATCCGACGGCAGGTAGCGGCGAGGCGCGGAAAGTGCAGACAATACACGTTTACGATGTTTACGCCGAAAGGATCCTACACAAGGCGGGGTGCACCGACTGCTGGAAGTGATTACCCGCGGCACCTGGCACGAGCACTCGCACCCGCAACAACATCGCAGTGTCTCATGTTCATACAGGTAGCATTATCATCATCTAGGAATGTCTTCAAGTTGTTTAATACGGGATCCCTTTGTTTCGCATAATTTTTTATTCCTAATTTACTTAGGCATAACGGATTACGCATAATTTTAAATGGCATAATAGTACTATCGCATAATTTCTTTTGGCATATTGTATAAACAAGCATAACTTTCAAGTAGGCTATATTGTTTCGGCCTAATTTTGATTCGCATAAAGTTATAGGGCATAATTTTTATTGGCCTAGTAGTTTTAGACATAATAAATGAAGTCATAATTGAATGTATACACATATTTTATGCTGAATTATTCCAATTAAAATAAACAAATTTTACTGAATTACACATTTATTAATTTCTAAAGAAACGATTACAGTATTATAAAAGTACATAATAAAAATAATTTAACACTTCCAAAGTCAGAATTAAGGTAAGACATGTTTAGTTAAGAGTTGTTTGGATCAAAAAAAAGGTTGTGGTTCCAAGTTTTTAAATCAATATTTATTAATATCTGATTTTTAAGTCCGTAGCCAAACTACATTTATTAAATAAAGAAGGTAGGTAATATATAAAGTTATTAAAACCAACAAAATGTTTGGTACTAGACTGGGACAGTAGGTTCAAGTTCGGCGGGGGTGGCCCTCGGGCCACCCCTACGCCACGATTATTTTTATTTTAAAACTATAAGTTATTTGACCCAACGCAAACATTAAATTAACATAACTTACCTTTTTTCGAAGTTTATCTATCTTACGGTTTTGGTTCTGCATTTGATCAGCTCATGATTATGTTCATAATTTGGTTAGGTAGTTATAAGTCAATATTTACACTTATTATGCGCATCTTGACGTGCTTAACACATCCAACAAAATGTTTTAATTTTATTATATTTTTTCGTAAATCTAAAAGCTGAGCCTCGTAATTTCCTCTGCGTAAAAAAATATTATATGTCCTATTCCATTATATTAGGTAAACCAGAGCAATATTTAAACAAAATCGGTCTACTAGCTAGATTAGTCGTGAAGAGATAAAAAATAAAAAAGTCCTATTTAATAATTATGCTATAATAATATGTAAAAAAAAATTATGCCTAATAAATTATGCCGAATTATAGTTATGCGTTTATTATTATTCTTTAGAATATTATGCCACAAATGCTTATGCTAACAGTAATTGTTGGTGACTGGCCTTCTTTCATATCATATCTTTACTTTTTTATATTTTTGAATTTTGATGTTTAGTTGGTAGTTAGCTGTCAGGTTGCCAGGAGATGCAAGTTCTGTTTATCTATTTTTCTTAGAATTAAATATTTATAAAAATATACTTACTTGTCTCCATCTAAACCTATATTTCTATCATACAGTCCACTAGCTCGCTAATATTTGGTCCATTCTCGCCGTAAGTAAAACCATTTTTCGTTTCGAAACAAAATTTTCCTCTGTCATTTTTTGACAAAATTTTTTCATACATTATTTTTCATTTTCATTTCAAACATATTTATCGGATAATTTTCACGATCATGGTGGAGACACGTAGTATGAAGAGAACAGACGCGGCGAACCTGACGGCTGCAGGAGTCGAGCAGACACAGCGTGTCCGCGTTTTGCATTCACCGCCCGGCGCCCGGCCGACTCCGCCCGCAACTACCGAAAGTGATTCGGCATTGCCAATTAGCACGGTCACAGAACTTGTGGGCACATCTTCTGGCGTAGCACAACCTGGCTCCGTCAAGCACACAAGTGACCTTTCTAGTGCACATCAGGACGGCAATGCCCAAACACTACACGGCAAAAATAGTTTTTACAGCAAGCAGTCGGCGGGCGGGCGCTCGAGCTCTTCGCATTCATCTGCAACAGTGCGCGCGCAGATGCTGGCCGTCGAAGCGGAGGTCTTGCGACGTCGCGTGGAGCGCGAACGCACACTTGTTCGACAGCAGGCTGATCGCGAGCTCGAACTTGCGCGTCTAGAGTCCGAAGCGGAACAAACAGAGCTACAAGCAAAACTCGCCGCTTTGAATGTCAAAGATAAGTCATCTTGTGGTTCATATTATTCTAATCGCGATACCGAAAAACGCACTGCGTCGTGGGTTTCCGAGCAAAATGCAAACATGACAACTTTAGCTCATAGAGACACACCTGGCGATGCACTAACTGTTACCTTGGGTAACGACCAAGGACTCCTTCTTCAGTCAGTTGTCAACGCCAACACGGTACCGTCTCGTGCACTAGACGTCAACAATGCTAATTGTTTTAAGCCCGCACATGTCGAGAGCAACCAAAATGTCACAATGAAACAAAAACCGCTGACTAACCATTCTCAAGCAAACTCCTTAGCACAACTTGCCCAGGCCATTACTGCTCTTTCCGACCGCCCGAAGAAACCCGAACTCGTCACTTTCTCGGGTGAGGTCGGACAATGGATGGCTTTTAAAATTAGTTACGACAGAACTAAATCGAATCTTTCCCCAGCAGAGAACTTGACACGATTGAATAAAGCCGTTTGTGGCCCGGCGTACCAGTCCGTAGCGTCACTCCTGTGGACCAGTCATGACCCCCAGGAGATTATGAACACCTTGGAACAGACCTACGCCCGCCCGGAGATCCTGGTAGCCCGTGAAGTTGCCGAACTACGTGGAAGCTCTAAGTTAAGTTCTCCGGAAGAATTAAATTTACTAGCAAATAAATTGCGCAATTTCGTAACAACTGTAAAACTATTGAATCAAAACGACTATTTACACTCGCCGGAGCTACTTCGCTGCATTTTGTATAAGCTAAGCGAACACACCAGAGCTCGTTTTACTGATTTCGCTGCAACCTACATGCCTGTAGAACAAAACGTTGCAAAATTAGAGTTGCTATCACGCTTCCTCGTAACAGAAGCCGATAAGCAGCTTAAATATAATTACGTATTTGACAGTACAGCTGTTAGGGCACAAAATACGACGCACTCAACGAAGTTCTTTGGAAAAAAAGAGACGGTACACGCTACAGTCTCTAATAGCAAAACAACTGAATGCACGTATTGTAAACAGGGGCCTCATACTATAAAAACCTGTAAGGTTTTCTTATCTCTTGCCATAGACGATAGATGGCGTTGGGTTCGGGAATCCAAAATATGTTATCGCTGTCTCAAGTCGAATCCACACACATGGAATAACTGTAAAGCAAAACTTTGCGGAGTTAACGGGTGTTCTAGACGTCATAATTCACTGCTTCATGGTACAGCGTCAGTCAATACCGTCGATGATCGCGTGAGTTCGACTTCCACCAACCAATGCAACAATGTGCAAATACCCTCCGCGAACCCAACTGTGCGTGTTAACGTTGATGAAACTGAGTCGTCTGTTAAAGTTACGAACACGTCTGATTTCCTTATCAACACGGCAGGGTCATCGCAGTCAACTTCTCGTCCCCGCGGCTTGCTGAAAACGCTCCCAATCGTGATCGAGGGCCCCAACGGCAAGTACGAAACAACGGCGCTGCTCGACGAGGGCAGTACGGCAACGCTGATTGACGGCGACGTGGCGGCGCGCATTGGTGTCAGACCCACCCGTAAGGATCGTCTCCTTATTGAGGGTGTAGGAGGTATGACGAAAGTAGTGGACGTGGGCTACGTAAACTTTTACATACGAGGACGTAACCTACCCGACCGCTACTTAGTAGAGCACGCGCGAGCGATTAATCCTCTAGGACTCCGCGTTCATCATACAAACACAATTAATTTGATGGAATTTGATCATCTATCAGACTTATCCGACGAACTTTCGCACACCCACGCTTGCCCTACTGTCCTCATCGGCGCTCCTGACTGGCACTTGTCTTTGAGTCGCGAAGTTAGATTTGGCAAGAAAAATGAACCTGTTGCATCTAAAACCCTCTTAGGATGGGTTCTTCACGGTGCATTGTCAGTTTCATCTAAACCGCTTGAGTTTGTCAACTATCTCTGCGACGACCTAGACGCGCTCATAAAAAGTCAGTATGACATTGACTCGTTAGGAATAACTAAGAGCACACCGCGCTCATCAGACGAAGAAAAGAGAGCAATTGACATTGTCGAAACTTCGGCCCGTCAGCTTGACGATGGACGATTTGAAGTTGGTCTGCCTTGGAAAACAGATTTACCGAACATAATACCCGATAGCTACCCGCAGGCGCTATCACGTTTTAAGGGTATTGAACGACAAATGTCTAAAGACACAGTTTTTGCTGAAGCCTATCAACATTTTATCGAAAATGTTATTAACAAGGGTTACGCCGAAGAGTGTAGTCCGGAAACGTACTACAAACGATTCCCTTCAAATGCTTCTTGTGTCAATTCAGATGGCACTATCCGTTGGTATTTGCCCACTTTTGGCGTCATGCACCCACAGAAAAAGAAGCTAAGAGTAGTGCACGACGCGGCCGCCTTAACGAAAAACGTAAGCCTTAACAGTTTACTTTTACAAGGCCCTGACTTACTCTGCTCACTCTTGGACATTCTATTTCGCTTTAGGGAAGGCGCTGTGGCCCTAAATGCAGATATTAAAGAAATGTTTCCCCAAGTCAAAATTGCCAAAGGCGACAGGGATGCACAGCGTTTTCTCTGGCGTAACAAGAACGGTGCTATTATAGAATATCGCATGGCATCTATGATTTTTGGTGCAGTATCCAGTCCGTTCATTGCGCTATACATTAAGGACAAAAACGCAAAGATGTTCAAAGGTCGCTACCCCGCCGCCTGTCAGGCAATTCTTGAAAACCATTATATGGATGACTATCTTGGGAGTCTCTCCAAGGTAACTGATGCCGCGCAGCTGGCCGCTGACATAACTACGGTACATAAAGCGTGCGGTTTTGAAATGAGAGCGTGGACGTCGAACAACCCGAACGCACTCTCCCTTGTTCCGAGGGAACTCAGAAGCGACGCCAGTTCA
Organism: Cabera pusaria; assembly: GCA_954871355.1. Taxonomy (NCBI): domain Eukaryota; kingdom Metazoa; phylum Arthropoda; class Insecta; order Lepidoptera; family Geometridae; genus Cabera; species Cabera pusaria. The sequence goes on from OX940902.1 coordinate 25,527,165, forward strand.
GACGTTTACTTACCTCCTAACAACGAGGTTGGCGTCCTAGGCGTTAAATGGAATCCATGTCAAGACTCTTTAAGCTTTCGCGCAGGACCAGGCACGATGATGCCATCGGACGCTTTGACAAAACGCAGCTTGTTGTCGAGCGTAATGAAAGTTTATGACCCGCTTGGTCTACTTATGCCTGTTATCATCTGGGGCCGCATTTTAATACAAAAGCTGTGGCGAGAAGGCGTCGACTGGGACACGCCGGTACCCAGTAAGTTTGTGGTTGAATGCAGAGATTGGTTTAGTCAGTTGCACAGTACCGCTGACATCCGAATCCCGCGTTGGTATATGAATATATCTGACCCCACTGATGTTCAGCTGCATGTAATTGCTGATGCTGGTGAGCAGGCCTACGCGTGTGTTGCCTACTGGCGTTTCAGCTATGATGACGGCTCTGTGTCTACAGCTCTCATCGGTAGCAAAGCACGAGTTGCGCCACTGAAACCACTCTCCATCCCACGTTTAGAGCTCCAAGCGGCACTTATTGCTTCCCGGTTTGCTCAAACTATCCTGCGTGCTCATCGTATGACGCCCTCCACAGTCACTTTTTGGACGGACTCTACCACCGTCCTAAAGTGGATCCGGAGTGACGCTCGCACATTTAAAGCTTTCGTGGCCCACAGATTGGGAGAGATACTGGAAACCACCAATCCGTCCAATTGGAGGTGGATCCCGACCTCTCTCAACGTTGCTGACGACGCCACTAAACCAAAAAAACTAAATTTGACTCCGTTCTATAGATGGTTTACTGGACCACCGTTTTTATTAGATTCACCGTGCACTTGGCCGACCGAACTGGCCATTGACGTGGAAGAGACCTCACCAGACTCCGAACTAAAGTCGGAACTTGTGGGGTTGCTCTTTGACGTCCCTTTACTTGATCCCCCGGTACCTAACCCGACGCGATTCAGTTCATGGTTGCGCCTGCTACGCGCAACCGCCCGCATTCTTCAGGGCTCGCGACTTTTCCGACTAAAACTTTCTCGGCCATTAATTCCAAATTCGAAATTGTACATAGATAGCACCACATCTTCCTCTCTACTTCACGCATCTGACATCATACAAGCCGAGAAGATGCTACTTCAACGAGCCCAGATGGACAGTTTCTCCGAGGAACTAAAAACCTTGTTAGCCACACAGCCCATACCGAAGACTAGTCGCATTGCAACGTTAGCACCGACACTTGACAATGATAACCTGATCCGACTGGATAGCCGAGTAAAGTCTGCTCCAGGAGTAAGTGAGAATACAAAGTCGCCTATCATTTTAGACGGTCGCCACCCAATAGTAAGGCTTCTTATCCTGCACCATCACATCCAAGCGAAACACTCCTTCAACGAACATGTGTTAAATGAACTGAGGCAGATGTTTTGGATACTAAGAGCGCGGAACTCAATCAGAAGCGTAGCAAACGCCTGTTCACACTGTCAAAGGTGGAAACGTCAGCTTATTAAGCCCCCGACCGGCGATTTACCTCCAGAGCGACTAGACCATCACAAAAGACCATTTACTCACGTGGGACTCGATTATTTTGGTCCAATAACCGTCACAATACTTCGACGCCATGAAAAACGCTACGTCGCTCTTTACACGTGCTTGGTAACAAGAGCGCTACATCTCGAAGTTGTCACGTCGCTATCATCTGATGCTGCTATTATGAGCCTACGGCGTTTTATTGCTTGTCGAGGATCCCCGTCTACCATATTCTCTGATAATGCCACAAACTTCGTCGGAGCATCCCGTGAACTGCGATCCCTGCACAACGAATCCGTCGAAGAATTTGCCACGAACCATAAAATTGAATGGCGCTTTATCCCACCTGCATCACCATTCATGGGTGGGGCATGGGAAAGATTAGTCCGGTCTGTAAAAACAGCTCTGAGAGCCTCCCTAAATCATAAATCTATAAAGGAGGAAGTATTGACTACGCTCCTACTCGAGGCCGAAGCAATAATTAATGCAAGACCGCTTACATACATCTCATCTTCATCTGACTCTCCTGAGGCGTTGACCCCATTCCATTTCATTCTGGGCACCTCATCAGTGGCGCCGTAGACATGCACGCTGACAGATGCGGACTTGGTGCGCAAATGCGATTGGCGGAGGGTTCTACGGCTTGCTGACCATTTTTGGACACGATGGCTTCGCGAGTACCTGCCTACGCTCCGACCTAGAGGACCATCCAGCAATGCACCAACGCTAGGCGAGGGTGATGTGGTGCTCATCGCTGACTCTACTCTCCCTCGCGGCTTATGGCCCCTAGGGAGGGTAGTTAAGGTATATCCAGGCCGTGACGGAGTGGTCCGCGTAGTGGACGTCCACACGAGAGGTGGCACTCTGCGGCGTCCGGCCCGGAAACTCATTTTATTGGAAGCAGAGCCAGTCACCACGGGAAGTTAGTGTTCCACTAGGGGTCTGGTATGTTGGTGACTGGCCTTCTTTCATATCATATCTTTACTTTTTTATATTTTTGAATTTTGATGTTTAGTTGGTAGTTAGCTGTCAGGTTGCCAGGAGAGCAAGTTCTGTTTATCTATTTTTCTTAGAATTAAATATTTATAAAAATATACTTACTTGTCTCCATCTAAACCTATATTACTATCATACAGTCCACTAGCTCGCTAATAGTAATTATGTCAAGAAAAATATGCCTAATTACTTTATGCCAAATTAATGAATGCTTAATTATATTAGGAGAAAAAACATTATGCTAAAGTATATTATGACAAAAAATGTTATGCAAAACAATAGGGAACCGTTTAATACACATACAAAGAGTAATTAATTACTTTTACATTTATTACTATTTACACTATTATTTGGTAAAAATATTTTTTCCGTTTTATTCACATTTGATAACCGATTTTTTTTAATGTATAGATGTTTATAGATTCTCTGACTCTGGCAATTGTCGACCGATCTTCAAAATTATTTTTTGATTCGACCACAGAAATATGCATAATAAGGTAAGATTCGACAGAGTATACTTCCGAGATAGATCTTTTGTAAAATCATTGAAATCTATCTGATATATGAGAGATAAACAATGATTAAATTGAATTTAAAACTCTTCGGTCGATCCAAAGTGTACTTTTACAGAAAAAAAAAAATTATAGGATTATTTTGTTAAACAAGTAACAAAATTAAAATTTTGAATAAACACCCACGACATGTCCTTTAGAAAATTTACGTCATAACATCTATCTAAGAACCGCCACTGATTAATTACGAACCGTTTAAAGACAAAATCAAACTAGTTTTAAAGAAAAATGGCAACATCGATTTGCACCAACAAATGATTACTGCAGCGCCCCCTGGTGATTTGTCACTGTAACACCTATCTAAAAACATGCACCAATTACACCCGAACCCATAGCTGAAAACTGCATCAAAATCGGACTAGTAGTTTTGGAGAAAAATAGCAACATGGATTTTCACACACAAACAAACATGATTATAAAATACCGACTATTATAGGTCGAGACATTCGACATCAAATCTTAGTGAGTATAATAGTCGGTATTTATAATCATGATTCAATCTCACTATAACTATAAATCTAAAACAAACAAACATCCTCTCACCCCAAACGCAATACAGTCTGCGTTCCGTCGTGGGTAAAAATACGTGTTATAGTAATTTTTTTTTTTTTAGTTGTACATGCATAATGTCTGTCATTTGCTACTACATATTTTTGAATAGATGATCAGAACTTAACGATATGAGTGTAGATAAACAAATATACAAACAGACTTTCCATTTTATAATATTGGTGTTACTGTTACTGTGATGTATAGCGCTGGTTTTCCGCAGTCGCGGTAATACAATGAAACTGGTAAACACTGAGTAACTATTCTGTTTTAAGATGTCTCGCGCGTTAACTGAACCCCGTGAATAATGAAACTCCCAACTTTGTACAATAGCCCCGGAGCAGGATTTATTTTATATACACTTCTTTAATATACATGTTGTGTTAAGCCGTGTTCACTGGCGGATCTCAGCGCACCATGCTTGGATAAAGTTTTACGTTAAAACTGTTTTCAATGTACTATTCGAAATGTGCTCGGCTCTCTTGTTTGTATTAAACATTGCATATTTATTATTCATCCATGTTTATCGATATTCCAGCGCTGTTATAAGCGCCATGTTCACGGACTAACTCAGTAACAATGTAAATATCCCGTTAATAATACTTTAACAGTGTCAGTGACCATGAAAACTTAAAAACTTATATTGCATATTAGTGTTTTCAACACTAGAGGCCGTGGCTAACATAACATAGGCTTTTCAGATTATTTGGTACGACAGTGCTGCATTTACTTGGATTAGTATTACGTGATAAGAACGCTCTATCAACGCAACCTAATTTATAAATGTGATTGTATGTCTGTTTGGATGCGTGTTATTTAATTTTTTAAAACAGCCGCACGAATTGGGTTGAAATTTGGCATACAGATTATCTTTTACCTGGATTTAAAGTCTCGACTGGACTTAAAGAATACTTTTATCTTTTCATGTAAAATATTGCTCAAAAGCAGAGCAGCCAAAGCGTAATATAATATTCTGGACAACTGAGAGAAACTCTTTCGCTTCCTCCATATTAAGTTAAGAATTTTTGACATTATTGTTTTGTCGTTCTCATAATATTTCAAAGTCAAAACAGAGTTTCTGGAATAATTGAATTTTCTATCAGGAACACTTTTTCGATTAAGGGAATGGCTATGTGCGTCAATACACTTTTAACGATATGCATCACCGCTTACACAAATCTGGGATTTCATAATATATGATTTAGTAATTTAAATCACATATTAGAGTATTAGAGACACAAGAAATAAATTGGTTCTAATCAGCTCGCCGATTTCCAGCATGATGTTCGGTACTAGCCAGCTTTGAGGAGTTGCGCAGCAGAATTGGACTACATTCAGCGGTTCGTGCCCACTCTCATTGCCATTTTCCATTTCCAGACAGCACGATCTTCACTTAACGTCACGTGAGACAGTGGTCAAGTGCTCGTCTGTCAGATATAAAAAGTAACCCCGCTTCTCTGCAGCGCAGGTCAGTAAGTCAGCCTGTCGATTTTGCGGCCACTCGTAACAGCCGTAAGAGATATTCGATATTCGCTTAACCCACTTAAACGAGATAGGTGCCTCGGGGGAACATTATTTTTATATTTTTAAATAAAAATGTTCTTAAACTCAATGATTACTCGACTGCTACAGTTTAATGGAGTCGACCACAGGGATATTGTGAGATAACTACACTATTAAAGCACTTTACTACTCTCTTGTTAAGTTGTGGTTCCAGTGGCGCAGTGGAAGAAGGGTCATCTTTGACGCCACAGAGCACATTATACGATGGCTCTCCGGTGAAAGAAAAATATCGTTGAAAAATCCCAAGCCCCCAGCATGGTGATAGGACAATGTCTAGTGTCCGCTTGGCCAGCTACCACCCTGAAGTTGTAAAATGTACCGCGAACCGTCTGAAGTGTCCTGGCAGTATATACACATACAATAGTATATACACTTTATTGACATTATTCATTCAAATAAAGCAGCACGTTGTAGAACTCGTACTATGCTACATATTCGTAGAAGCTCTACGCTAGCGTAGCGGTAGCTACGGTGCTCGTAGTACCTTCTACATATTCAGTTTCAACAATTGTGAGGTACCGCGGAATCCATTTAGCTGCAAAACAGTTTTATCTTTTGAACCAATTTTCTTTTACAAAGACAAAATGGAAATTATATACATTTTCATTTATTAATATTCCATACATAACACCATAACAGCTGCTTAGCCAAACCGATGAATGAAAATATTTAATGAAAATATGAATGAATGAATGAAAATATTTATTTGCTAGAATTTTGGTATATAAAAAGGTGTTATTCAATTATCAATTCCATCAAAATTCTGCCTCGTCAGGCGTACAAATTCTTTGTTGCGATGCGATGCTATTATAACATATTACATACAATGTATTATTCCGTATAAACAATGAGCTAGTCTCCAGTGCCACGCGCTCCGCAGACCGCCTGTTTTTCGATAAACAATCTCTGCTTGCGATATCAATAATTAATCAACGACGGTGGCCTCTCATAATGTTTAAGATTTTTTCGGTCACTGAATAAAATGTAAACAATCGATAGGTGAGGGTGCGGCGTGCCTGCACATTGTTTTCATCATCATCATGATCATCATTAACAGCCAATATTCGTCCACTACTGGATATAGAGCTCTCCTATGGCACTTTGCTTTATTGTGCAATATTATACAAGGTAACCTGTGGTTGACCGCATCTAAAGCCTTTCGTTCGGTTATGAAGTTGTTTCCTAAAGGTGACTTCCGATAATGTTTAGATTTATGTAACTTCATTTGCAGAATTTTTTTTTGCTATTTTGGTATGGAACCAGATATAGACATTTTTTTTAGTTACGAGTTGTAACCATTCCATGATGCTACAACTTAATAAGCCAATCAGACCGACGGAATATAGTAACACAGACAACAAGAGTCCAATTATTGTGGCAGGTCACCGCTGTTTATAGCTTTACTTTTACTGTTGGCTAGTTGTTGCTTTTTATTAACTTTATAAAACAACTACCTTATATAAAACTATTATTGGCTATGGAGGTGCTTCGCTTTCTGTGACCTCTTTTAACGTTCATGTGATCGGGTTTATGCGCTCGGCGCTGGTTTGTTTTACGAGTTTTCAACTGGTTTCGATGCTATAAAATCAAACAGTTGGTCACAGAAAAGTCAATCTCTTTTACATTGTCTAGCCTTTTAATAGCTCGCACATAAATCAGTATTAAAATGGCACCGTTAAAGAATCACTACTAACTTCTTACTTACCTACATTGCAAGAGCAGTAGGTATTGCAGGTATAGTAGTTTTCAATAAACCATAATTTCCATGTGAACTGCGTGACATTTTAGTGCTGAATATGTGAAAATGGCGTGATCAAGTTCGTACGTGATATATCGACCGCACAAGTCAATAAGAAGACGGTAACTTTAGATCCAGGACCGCAGCTTCAAGCCTTCTTGTCATAGTATACGTCGTTCCGCCCCACTGTGGAACACTACACCCAACGGCGGTAATGGGTGCTCTCGCTCGATATTAATGGCCTTTCCAAGGCGGCTCGAGTGCTTTCGATTCAAGCTTTGCTCGAGCCAAGGAAGATTGGAACATGCGATTTGAAGCTTTGTCAATTGATGAATGGGAGACGACTCGCACTCGCAGTCTTGAAATAGTGATCAATGCTGCGCGTATGATGATTTATCTTTGCTTATGTCTCTTATTCCATAAAATGTATAATAACCACATAAAGCCATGTTAAAGGACAACGGTACGGTCTAAGGATGAAGCTGAGTTGCGTTATCTTATATATAAAAATCAATTGCTGTTCGTTAGTCTCGCTAAAACTCGAGAACGGCTGGACCGAATCAGCTGATTTTGGTTTTGAAATGTTTGTCGTAGTCCAGGAAAGGTTTAAACGGTGAGAAAATTTGGAAAAATTGCGAGGAAGATAGTAAAAACAACAATTTCATTTTTCCCATATAAACTGTTCTACCTACATTCCTATCAAACATTTGAAGTTCGTCGATCCCTTCGGTACTCTGTTCCGCTCTCGAATTGAAATTTGAACCACGTTATTAAATGAAGCGTTTTGTATCGACAACAATATATATAATATAATATATGTTATATTATTATTATTATAATATGTGCTTATATATATATATGTGTCTATATATATATATATATATATATATATTATAATAATAATATTCAGATTAATCTAATTATCGCGTAGGTATTTCAATTTTAATATTTTGAATTTTGATGGTTGTCATTCATGGCGCTTCCATACAAGGGTATACGCTATTTGTGTATAAAAATTAAAAACTGATAAAAACAAAATAATTTTAAATAATAAAGGGCGTTCCCGTACAAGAAAGGCGTTTTTGAGGCTTATTATGGGCGATCTTACAAATCTTCATAGATAAAGACTTGAAATTTACAAATGGTGTGAATTTGCCATAGCTGCTATTAGATCTAATAATAAAAACTAAATTAAATTAGAAATAAAAGGGGGTCCCCATACGAGAAACGTATTTTTCCGGCAAATATTATTCAATCGAAACCCTGCGTGTGCGGGTCCAACTCGCACTTGGACAGTTTATTTATATTAGCGGTACGAAGTTCGCCGGGTCAGCGAGTACAGATATAATTATAGGAACAAAGCATATTCATATTCATATATTTATTCATAATTCACATTACAAGTCATGCATCAAACATAAAACGTAACATAGTTATAAATAAAATATCTAATCGAAATATTTAACTGTAATATCTAACTGAAACACTCAACTGAAATATTTAACTAAAACATTCAAAATAAATATCTAACTGAAATATTAAACTGAAACATTAGACTGGAATATTAAACTGAAACATTTAACTGAAATATTTAACCGAAACAATATTTAACTGAAGCGACGGAGCCGGCAGTCGCAGCGTCGTCGAGTGAAGGCAGCGACGCAGCAAGTCGGCGCCTGCACCAGGGACAACGACCTGCGATGCTCTGCCACCCACTGCACCCGCACGGACCATGAGCTCCACTCCCACCCACCTGAAACACTTTAACCGAACATTTAACAGAAATGTTTAACTGAAATGTTCAACTGAAATTTTTAACTAAAAAAAAAATTCAGTTAAAAATTTCAGTTGAAACTGGTCAAACTTGACGCTGCAATTACAGATTCAGGTAGTTTATTAACCGACTTAGTAGAAAAGGAGGAGGTTCTCAATTCGTCTGTATGTTTTTTTTGTTTGTATGTTACGCGATTACTCCGTCAGTTGAGAACGGATTCAAATGATTTTTTTTTAATAGGTAGGGTACATTTCCGAGGTGGTCCCATTGTAATTTCATTGAGATCTGATTAATTAGTATCTCCAGAAGTATGGAGATAAATACCTCTAACATAGGAGAATGTACTGGTTCTTAGAAGGTTCTCTCCTGGTTTTAGAAGAAGATTCCCAAGAAGATTATACACAATGGAGGTTGCTATTGCATATACTTTTGAAGACTAAAAAATATGACCTTGAATAATGTTTTTACAGCTTTCTTCTCGTTGATTTTGGTTCTTGACAGATATTCTTAGGGTAACTGTGAGTGAGATAGAAGCAAAGGTGGGGAGAATTAATTTGTCTTCACAGGAATGTTCTACCGTTTGGCGAAGATGGCGGCCATATCAGTCCCGCGAGACTGCATACATAATTTAATAACTTAGAATTATGAACGTACTTTGTACCAACCATCACTGCAAAAAATTATAAGCATAATACCACAGATTAAATAATAGTTACGACGTAAATAATACATTCCGTTGTTAGGTTGGCTAGACAGTGCTTTCATAATTCGGGTATCAACAATGTAGGGAAGTGCCAACTCTTATAACGTAGTAGAGTGATTCAGTACTCTCTAAGCCATATGGCGGCAATTAATGTTAATACATACATACATACATACATACAATCACGCCTTTTTCCCGTTGGGGTAGGCAGAGACTACTTCTTTCCACATGCTACGATCCTGACATACCTCCTTCGCTTCTTCCACTTTCATGAGCGTCTTCATACATGCTCGCCGGTTATAGGTACTTTTGACTTGGCCTTTTTTTAATACGTCTCCGATCTGGTCGTGATACGTTCGCCTAGGTCGGCCTCTACCAACTGGCCCATTCACACACGTCTCATAAATCTGTTTCGTCAATCTTTCTTCATCCATCCTCTCTAGATGTCCAAACCATCTAAGCATCCCTTTCTCTATCTTTGTCACTACATCTTCTACCACACCACAACATTCCCTTATCACGCTGTTCTCCAACTTATCCATCAGAGTCACTCCGATCATACTTCTCAAACTTCTCATTTCTACACTATTAATTTTACTTTCATGCTTCTTCTGCCATACCCAGCATTCACTACCATACATGAGTGTGGGAACCAACACTCCCCTATGCCAGTCGTGCTTTTTTAGACACGTTCTGACTTCTCATAAAGTTATGTAGTGCCCCACTTACTTGGTTTCCAGCCAAAACTCTTCGCTCAATATCACTTTCATACTTACCATCTCTCGTAAACTTAGAACCCAGGTACACAAACTCTTTCACTTGTTCCACTCTTTCTCCTTCAATCGTCACATAACAATCAGTCATTCTTTCTTCTCTTTCAAAAACCATTACTTTGGTCTTGCTTACATTCACTTTCATCCCTTTGCTTTTTAAGGCGTCATGCATAATATTAACCATTCTTTGCAACTCCTCCTCCGATGATGCTAATATCACCTGATCATCAGCGTATAGGAGGCATTTGATGGTTAAATCATTCATTCTTAATCCGTACACACTTTCTTTCAGATCTGTCAAGCAATTGTCTATGAATAGGTTGAACAGCACTGGCGATGCTACACATCCCTGTCTAACACCTTTTTCGATGTTAAACCAGTCTGTGTACGCTCCGTTTATTCTGACACAAGCACTGGAACCCTCATAGAGTGATTTCAGTGCTTGTATCAAACTGCCGCCCACCCCATACATAGACAATGTTGACCACAATTCATTCCTCACCACTCTGTCATAGGCCTTTTCCAAGTCTACGAATGCGCAATAGACCTTTTGGTGTTTCGCCAAACATTTTTCGGCTATGCTTCGTAAAGAAAAGACCTGATTCATGCATCCCATTCCTCTCCTGAAACCCGCTTGTACATCCCACATTTTCTTATCAGTTTCATTCGTCACTCTTGTAATCAGTACCTTTGCATACAATTTTCCAACGATGCTGAGTAAGCTAATGCCGCGATAGTTTTTGCAGTCTTGCTGTGATCCCTTTCCTTTGTATAGCGGCACAATGACGGCTTTGCACCAGTCTTCTGGAACAATTCCATTCCTCCAGCAAAGGTTAAAAAGGCGATACAGCTGACTCGCTACCACACCTTGTCCAGCCCTCAGCATCTCGACCGAAATCCTGTCATACCCTGCAGCCTTACCCGATTTCATACTTTTCAACGCTGTCATTATTTCTTCCATGCTGATATTACTTTCATCGCCATCTTCATTGGCGTTACCAGTTGTCACTGGCACTTGCATATCTTCCTTTTCAAATAAACTTTCAAAATATTCCTTCCATCTCTTTAGAACGCATTCCTCTCCTCTCACAATACTGCCATCCTGATTTCTGACTTTGTCCAGTTGCGAGGTATTAAGATTACCTCTGGCTGACCTTATGGACTTCCAGAAAAACTTAATGTTGGTCTGGAAGTCGTCAGATAACCTCCTATCAAATTCATCTCTATCGTTATCTTTCTTTCTATCCACAACCTCTTTTGCTACATTCTTTAACCTTTTATACTCTTCCTTTGCCTTGCTTACATCTTCAGTCGTTCCTTTTTGCATTCTTAGGTTGGCTTTTGAAGCTAACCAGTCTTGCCATGCTTTCTTCTTCTCAAATACAGCTTTTTGGACATCTTTACGCACATTCTTAAATTTACACCCTTTTTTTCTCTTATTTACACCACACACTTCTACAGCAACTTCCACGATCCCTTCTTAAACGGCTTCCATAAATCTTCAACCTCACACACTTCATCTAATGACTCAAACTTCTCGATCAATTTACTTACAAACTCATCTTTCACACTTTCTTCTAGTAAATTCTCAACTTTTATGCGTTCCAGTACACTAACGGGTTCATGCACACGATGCCGCCATCGCTTAAAGAGACCACTTATTCGGCACATCACCAGAAAGTGGTCTGAGCCCACGCCGACACCGCGGTACACCCGAGTGTCCTGTACTTTCTTTCTCAGTCTTTCATCCACTATAACAAAATCGATCATACTTCTCACGCTTCCTTCTTCTCTAGTATACATGTGGATCTTCTTATGGTCAAACCAAGTGTTTGTTACCACAAGATTCCACCCAAGACATACTTCAAGCAAACTTTCCCCGTTTTCATTCACCCTGTCATCGCCGAACCTTCCCAACACACTTTCATATCCATCACGCTTCACCTACCCAGCTATTAAAGTCGCCTAGCATTACTACTCTTTCATTTTTTTCGCATTTACTCATAACATCTTTCATGCTATCCCAAAAGTCCTGCCTCTCTGCTTGGGCTGCAGTGGAACCGTTCCAACGCGCATCTTGTGGAGCATAGACTCCTAATATGAAGATACGCGTTAGACCCACCTTCAACCTCATCCAGAGGAGTCTTGGACTCACACATTCAAAGTCAGTCACACATTCATTCATTCTAGCGGAAAGCAGTACACCAACTCCCTGACAACCTCTGCTGGTATCTGGAACTCCAGACCAGTAGGCTGTGTAGGGTCCATGCGTGGTGGTGTCGCAACCTTTCCGCTTAGTCTCATTTACACAAAGAGCATCAATCCGCCTTTCACTCATCATTTCGCATACTTCATCAATCTTATCATCCATTCCTCCTCTAACATTCAACGTAGCAAAGTGGCTTTCCGCAGCCCACTTTTCGCCCCCACGGGAAACGAGACGTGACGGGTGGCGAACCACGTCGCCGCCATTTAAATTAGAGAAAAAGTTTGTGCTCTGCATTGCGTTCCCACGAGAAGCTAGGGAAAGTGAGGTCCACCCAAGTAGAGCCCCGCTTACTTGGGTAAGGCTAGCCATTTTCTGGGGTCGCCTGGTCCCAGGGCAATCGGCACGCTAACAACTAGGCTCGCCCCTAGTCATGCAGCCTTCGGCACGGCAACCACTTGGCTTGGCTAAGCGGTTAGCTCTTTCACTCTTCAACTCTTTCACTCACTCAATCACTCATTCCAATAACTTTCATACTCCGCTTCGGACGCAGTTTTAGGACATACCCGGGTCCTGCAAATAATACTTTTAATATTCATTTTGGAATACAACTAGTCCGTGTTATAAAAGTATTTAGATTATTGTAATAAAATAGACAATTAATTATCGTGTGTGTCAGATGCTTTTATTGTACAGGGCCATTTTGGATATTGTCCTTGAATACTTTGATGACATCATTATGACTAGTGAATATTTTCCCTGGCATTTAAATGTCGTGGCACTTAATGTCAATTGTTTAGGGTTCCGAACCCAAAGGGTACCAAATGAACACTTTCTGAGACTTTGCTGTCCGTTTGTCCGCCGTCCGTCCATCCGTCCGTCCGTGTGTCTATATGTGCGCACTTTACAGATCTGTATATTCTTAAGCGTAATAGGTACATACTTGACATTTTCACAAAGTATTTATCACAGTGTATAACGGCCCTGACATGAAATTTTATAGATGCATGTAATTTCATCAAAACTTGTTTTGCACTTAAAAGGGTAAAATAAATTATTAAAAAAAAAACCGACTTCATAACCACAAACAGGCACTCAAAATCGAAAAATAAATCAATATAATTATAATAAGCGCTACCCACTTATTTATTTGAAGTCGGTGCCAGCCAAGTCTATTGGATAGTAGATAGATACTATGTATGTAGTAGTAGTAAGTAGGTAGATACATGTAAGTAGTATCTATCTACTACCTACTAGGACACTATCTAGTGTCCGCCTGGCCAGCTACCACCCTCAAGTTAGAACTACGGAACCCTAAAAAACTGTCACCAAAACATCTAATGTGTTCCGGCAGCTATCCTTGAGAGCCAGTTCCCATTCTAGGCCTAGCGTGCTTACCATCTTCGACCGCATCATCACTTACCAACAGGTGAGATAGTAGTCAAACGCTAGCCTATAAAGTATATTAAAAAAAAACCTATTAGACTTGGCTGGCACCGACTTCAAATAGATAAGTGGGTCGCGCTTATAATAATTATATTAAGTAATTTATTTTTCGCTTTTGAGTGCCTGTTTGTGGTTATGAAGTCGGTTTTTTTTAAAGTAATTTATTGTATACTGCTGGTCCCATAACATGAGTCACCTTGGAAGTTTTTGTGAGTGGCCGAGTCTTTGCACGTAGCTAGTCCTTGCCACGGGTGTGGTCATTGTGTATGCTACTTTTGTGTAAGAGCCCCAGTGAGAGTCTTCAAGAAGCTAGCAGAGCGAGGAACAGCACGAATGTTTCACTAAGGTGAAACATTCGTGCTGTCCCTCGCAGGTTAAGACCTGCCATCTTATCCACATACCACAATATCTACGAGGCACAACTGAATTACTTAACACAACTTAACGACCTACATTCTAATCTGAACATGAAGGTCGGTCTAGGCTCACAATACATATTAAACCAGAAGGCGTTAACTCATCTAAAAGTAAAACCGCAAAATTAGTGTTGTTTCACGCGTCGGCGATTCCATATGAACGTAGTTGTGTAGATAACTTGTTTTATAAATGTCTAAATAAATTACACTAAACCATCTTATGCCGTTCCTTCTTTTAAATGCTAGCTAGCAACTTTACACGGGTTAGAAGGGAAACGCGCGTGGATTTTCGGATCGGTTTTTGGACACGGAGCGTCGCTTGAAATAACGGTTGGACGCGGTTTTTTCTGTAACCTGGGGGTCTAGATATACTAGACGTCCTGTATATGTTACAACATCACTCACCCACGCAGCAGTATCGTTCTGCAAAGTACCTACTTACTGTTTATCTGTCTCGAGACAATAATCTCCGACGAATCGTTCAACGAGCAAGTCGTCCGCAGTTTATGATATTTTCAACTGGTTATTTTGATAAGCTCGTTTTATTATGTTGCTCGGTCATTCCGCGGAAGTAGTTTGCAGTGTTTATGACCTGAGCTTAAATACACGCCATAAACTAAAGTAGGTTATAAAGTTTTGATTCATGTCACAAGTTTTCATGTTTAATAACCTGTGGGCGAAAATAACTCGTGGCGTGGAACATACCCAGAAATATTGCCATTCGCTTATTAAAATAATATCGTTTAAAAACTAAAAAAGAACCGACTTCAATGTTCATTTTCAGTACCAATTTTGAGATGTTTATCTCAATATCTCTGGAGATACTTATCAGACCTCGATAAAATTACCATGGTACCACACTTGGGATATCTCCTTTCGAACAAAAAAAGAATAATCAAAATCGGTGCACAAATGACGAAGTTATCCCCGAACAAACATTAAAAAAAAAAAAAAAAAAAAAAATACGGTCGAATTGAGAAACCTCCTCCTTTTTTTGAAGTCGGTTAATAAGCTATTAATATAACCAAATATACGCTGTTTGATTCCATGCGTACAGATAAAAAAAAACTTATCCCTCGTTCGAAGCCTCATTATCGCTACAAATGGTGAGAAAATTATATGCTAATAACATTTTCTGGTATTACCTCGAAGAACTTTAGCTTAATACGAAATGATTACGTCTGCAATAGACTTTTTAATGGAGATAATAGACTTTATTTTCACAGGTTTAGTGGAGCTTAAATAAATTAGAAATCTCATTAAGTTTATTTAACAGCACTTCTAAGACTTAGTAATTAAAGTCAATATTATAAATTCAAAGGAGCTAAATCAAAGGTTGGGGCTGCATCGCAGGTTTAGACACAGAGCAGCGGAATTAATATTTAAACCGACCAAAGTGAACGTTAAACTTTCTCATTGGAGCTGAACTTAAAAGTTTTTATTTTAAAAGAACAATGTAATGTTGATGTGGATATAAATCTGCAAAAATACGGTTTACAGAGTATTCAATTTAATTTTTTTTCAATTCAATTCCTTATTGTTTCATTTGTGCACATTGTACGTACACTTATGACCGTCATTAAATTACAATTAAATATAAATAATCCACACAAAAATATTACCAGTACGAACGTAAAACAAATAATTTATATACATTGCACATTGTTTGAAGATATATAGTATATTTTGTGTTTTTTTTTTCAAGTGTCACTTCAATGCATAGAGCAACTTGTATATAAAAATTTTCAGATTTCATAGTGTTTTGTCCACTAATGAGAGCATATACATACTGGTTCCTAAGTTTACAATACTGTTCTTATCAAAGCTGGCATTAGTGTACTGGGTTACATTTTACTATGGGTAACATTATTTACAAGCTGCACTGAAACGATGCCGTTATTGTAGCAAAGTTTATACAAGCCTGCAGTAGACGCAGCTCACAGTTTTTAATCAGGTTACAGATTCTACGCTTGCTGTGGTTTGCGCAGAACTAAGAAATTTCTACTCACAGAGTGGCAAAACAGGCCAAACTGTTATAAGTTTTGATATTTAGAAAACGGGTTGGATTAGCAGCGCGCAGGATATAGGTATAGTAAGATATATAGTAAATTATACATATATTATATTTAGTAAAATCTACTGAACAAAATCAGTTGTAAAGCTGCTCATCTCACTGGTGTCTTGTATTTGTTGAGCAGGGCGTTTTCACCTTATATCATATCGTTGATCATCAGGTAAGATGGAAAATTTCAAAAAAAATAATGACGATTGGGAATTAATCAAAATCCATAAGGAATAAAAATTAATTCTTATAAAGTTCTTAATCAATTAAGTGATTAATTTAATTTAATTTAATTTAATTGGTGCTCGAATGCTATGAAAAAGTTTTCTAATGGTTTTTGCACGGCCATGCTTGCTAAGTTACCATCATCGATCGCATCATCACTTAACATTAGGTGAGATAGTGGTCAAATACTAAACAGTTCAGTGCAAAAAAAAATTTAAAAAAATTAAAATTTTCACCCGTTCACATGTAGGGCAGGGAGTTCTTCTTATGCTACGGGCGAGGTGGTGATGATGATCCTCCACTGGTCATTATCACCACCACACCAGAGCCCGGGGTCGGGGGTGACATTGCTGTGTGTGTGTGTGTGTGTGTGTTTGGTAACAGAGCAAGCAGTAACCAGTGTAGCAGCAACATTGCACAACTTGGAACATTACCGTACTTGCACCGCACCTTGCACCATGGATGAGCTAGATGTTGAATCTTACGATGTGCGCTGTCATTTTACTTCACACTTTGCCATTTAATTGATTTTAAATTCATTTCTATTTTACGGCTAAACAACAGAGTGTCAAAGTGGTGAAACCATCCGAAGCTGATCAGCCGAAGTCTTACTACTTGTGAACCCTGTAATCCAGCGATTAAAATACCTTAAGAATATTTTTTTTATACTTTGTTAAACTATTAAATTCGTTAGTTTAATTTTCATAAAGAGGAGGCTAATCTTATTGAAACATCTATATATTTTATACATTTTGCAATCATCGATTTAACTACGGCAAACGATATAGTATGTTTCCTACAACATAATTGAAATATATTTACAGTGTTCACAAGTAAGTATATTCGTGAAGTGAAATGTACCCGTCGCGTGGTGGGCGCGGCGCACGGTAAACTGAATCCTGGATGTGACTCCCGGGGGAGCGCCAACCTCCATTCCTAAATATTTTCTCAATTTCCTGATATTGTGCGAACTTACCTGATGCTATTTTTCGATAATATGAAGTGGGAAACGGAGAGGCAAACATGTACCTATCAAAGAATTGAGTTTCATACAGAATATTACACTTTCGAGCTCCGACGGAAAGGAATCGCTAGATAAAGCTTTTGAAGCGTTTATTTGTGATCTTTGTGAATTTCTAGCTAGTGAATACATTTATTTTTGTCTGATAGCCTAGAAACATGTTACTCAGCTACATAGGTAGGTTAAGGTACGACCACACCGCGGCGTCTGCGTGCGCGATCTAGGCGGCGATCAGATAGTGCAGTAGTATTTGTACCGACTGGTTCACACCAAACGCGATCTACGGCGATCAGAAAACGATTGAAAATCAGATCGCGAGCGCATGCGGACGCAGGACGCCGCGGTGTGGTCGTACCTTTAGGATTTATGTCAACCACATGTAGGTAACGTGTTATCCTCGGATCATTAGAATTTAAAACCACATGCCACCAAGCGGTATGCTGACTTCGACATGTCCTTGGAGTGGTAACAATAGTAAAGTATTGAGGTGATTACACAAGGTTAGTCTTACCGTAGTCTTCCACTTGTAGATAAGAATGATTTCACCATGGTCGCAATGCGTGTCTGTCCGTCTGAATAAAACAAAAAAAATAATTTTCCAATCATAATACTGGACCAAATTAAGGAAAAAGTAGTAATGTATAGAAGTAATGGCGTCAAGTCCGCAGACGTTAATGAGTTCAGAAGCCGCGATAAAGTCGGCTCGTAAGTTTCTTTTTGCTATAATTTATACGTGCCGATAATTGCGCAGTAACGAACCGGAACCATTGTGCTACATCGAGGAACGTTCCCAGGAAAGGAATATTAATTGAGTTACCGGCTGGCCGGCGGCACTAGTGGCCGTTTTATGTCAACGTACCTATACTTTACAATATGACTATTAAAAATATCAGTGAAGAATATTAGATCTAATTATAACGAACCAGATGAGTTACTTTTTAACCGACTTCAAAAAAAGGAGGAGGTTTCTCAATTCGACCGTATATATATATATATATATATTTTTTTTTTTTATGTTTGTTCGCGGATAACTTCGTCGTTTATGAACCGATTTCGATTATTCTGTTTTTGTTCGAAAGGAGATATCCCAAGTGTGGTACCATGGTAATTTTATCGAGGTATCTCCAGAGATATTGAGATAAATATCTAAAAATTGGTACTGAAAATGAATAGCGCGGCATTGAAGTCGGTTGTTTTTTTAGTTTTTAAACGATATTATTAAAAGTCTTCATCCTACAATTTACGAACTCGTGTATCTATGTATGAACAAGATGAGTAAATCAAGGCGAGTAATACATTATTTTTCAAAAAAAATAAAACCGCCTTCTTTACCACAAACAGGCACTCAAAAGCGAAAAATAAATTACTTAATATAATTATTATAAGCGCTTCCCACTTATCTATTTGAAGTCGGTGCCAGCCAAGTCTATTGGATAGTAGATAGATACTATGTATGTAGTAGTAGTAAGTAGGTACATACTAGTGATGTAACGAATGTAATTTTTTAAACATTCGCCGACAACAACCGACTTCACAAAAAAAGGAGGTATCTACTAGATACCTCCTTTTTTTGTGAAGTCGGTTAAAAAAAACTAAATGATTGATCTGTTTTCTGTATGACGTTTCGCTGTATCTAAAGTTGCTAAATGAGTCGAGAATATTCGACAAAAGGTAATTCAATTACAGCCGGTACAAACAACATCAATAGAGTTAAATAACATATAGACAACACTATGCTTAAGTTCTATATAAAATGTAACTGGCTATCTACTACGATACAAGAGCACAGTTTTCTAGAATAGTATCTGCAGTATCATTTTAATATTTGAAAGTATAATACCTAATGATATTATAGCAGGACGCAGTGTGAAGTTCTAGCAATGCGGGGAGTAGGGGCAATGCCTGCTGCAGTATGCAGTCCACAGCTAACCGAGCCGGCTGCCGACCTCGTCCTCTCTATATTGTATAATAATATCTTTATACAATTATTTTGCCGCACTTTGTAAATTATTCCAGCGATACAATATAGGTAGGTATATCGTGCAATCGTGCATGTCTCAGATGGTTGATGCGACATTTTTAACAGCGAGTTAAACTTTAAAAGTTAAACTTTGCTCCTACGTGTGATTCATGGTCAACTAGTGCGTGCCTACGGTGCGTTGTGGGTACTCGTAGTAGAACAGAGATATAAACCCAATCAGTTTGGCAGTTGGCAGTATGATGTTTGTTAGACTCCGTTCGGAAGCAGTGTTGAAATAAAAATGGATTTACTGATTTTACTGGTATTTTGCACAGGTATAGCCGTATGCCCCGCCACAGAGACATTATCTTCATCAACGTTATGTGTCAGTCAACTGCTGGACGTAGGCCTCTCCCAAGATGCGCCACTGAGTCCAATCTTCGGCTTTTCTTTTCCAGTCACTGCCCACCGCTTTGCGTATGTCGTCGCTCCTCCTGGTCACAAGACGTCCTACGCTACGTTAGCCAATTCGCTGTCTCCACTCTAGGAAACCACCTATGGGACCTATGGGAAGCACAACACAACAACGGCCCCCAGTTCCCGGTCGCCCCGCTATTCTTGGCCAAGGCGGCGGTCATGGTAACGGCGGGGCAGGGGGTGCTAAAAATCCCCGGGCTACGGCAGGCCGCCAACACCGACTGACTCTGGCTACTTATAACGGACGCACGCTACGGTTCGACGAACATCTGGCACAACTCGAAGAGGAGCTGAAGAACATAAGATAGCACATTCTGGGGTTATGTGAAGTCTGAAGAGAGGGAGAGGATACCGTAACTCTAGAATCTGGCCATCTTATGTACTTCAGAGAGGGAGACCAATCATCCCAAGGCGGCGTCGGATTTTTGGTACACAAGGTCCTCTCTGACAACGTCGACAACGTAGGGTATCTTGTGATCAAAGTCACCGAGAGGTATAGCCTCAAGGTCAACCAAGTATACGCACCGACTTCGGCACACTCGGATGATGAAGTGGAGGAAATGTACGAGGACATTTCCAAGGCCTTGTACACCACCCAAAAGGCCTACTGGATGTCATGGGGGATCTCAACGCTAAAGTTGGAGTACACACAAGCGGCGAATCGGTAGTAGGATCACACGGATTTGGAAGCAGGAATCATAGGGGGCAAATGCTCGTCAACTTCCTGGAGAAAGAGGGTCTCTTTCTGATGAATTCTTTTTTTGAGAAAAACCCCCGACGGAAGTGGACGTGGTAAAGCCCCGACGCTATGACCAAAAATGAGATTAATTTCATTATGACGGACAAAAAGCGTATATTTAGAGATGTCTCAGTGATCACTAGGTTCAACACCGGAAGTGATCACCGACTGGTCCGAGGCACTCTAGATATCGACCGAAAGCTTGAACGAGTCCGTCTAATGAAATTTACGCTCCGGCCTAATATGCTCCAATCTGTGGTGGGGTCCAAACGTTCCAGTTAAAACTGGAGAACAGATTCGCTGCCTTGGAAACCACAATTGACGTTGATGTGGACTAGGATCTCGACCAAGTGGTGGGAATTCTTACGGAGGAGGGGACAAAATTCTGCAAGATGCGAGGTGCCGGAAAGAGGTCTAAGCTTTCAGAAGAATCTGTGCAGCTAATGCAGAGGCGACGGGAAAACCCCGCAGTCACTTCGTCAGATCAACGGGCTTTGAACAAAAAAATCTCTAAGCTCGTAAGACGTGACCTCCGGAGCTCCAACACACGCTCTATTAAAGAAGCAATCGAGCAAAACCGGGGGTCAAAAGTTTTTGTTCAACAGCTGGGTCGAAGCCATCTGACGAAGTTGACCACATCTAATGGGAGTGTCGTCGCTTCTAAGCCGAAAATTCTTTGGGAAGTTCAAGACTTCTACGGCCAACTATATACCTCGCAAGCGTCCCGTCCCCAACCCTAGTCTAAAGAACCTAAAGCCACTCTTACCCGCCATTATACTGAGGATCTGCCAGAGGTCAGCCTGGACGAAATTGTGATGGCTCTCAAACAACTTAAAAATGGAAAAGCCCCCGGAGAGGATGGAATTAAAACGGAGCTCTTAAAAGCTGGTGCAACTCCAACGCTTGTACAGCTGCAGCGTATATTTAATTCCGTCCTCTTTTCGGGGAGAACGTGGAACAAGAGTGTGGTAATATTTTTTTTTTTTTTACGTCAAAGTAAGCGGACCACCTGATCGAAAGTGGTCACCGCCGCCTGTAAACACCTGCAACACAAGTAGTATTGCACGTGCTTTGCCTACCTTTTGCATAGAGGACTTTTTTTACCCCTCTCTTAAATCGCTGCATGTTGTACCGTAGCGGAAAAACCTCTGGTGGGAGATCGTTCCACATCTTGCAATTCCGCGGAAGAAACGACCGCATAAAACGTACCGTCTGCGATGTCCACGTGTCAACAATATGTGGATGAACTCTCTCGCGGTGTCGAGAAGAACGATGATAAAAGCGAGATGGCGGGATGAGGTTTAAGATTTCATCATAACATTCCCCGTTATAATATCGGTAGAAGAGGCTAAGTGAGCCAATATCTCGCCGTAACGCTAGTGGCTCTAACTTGTCAGTAAGTACAGGACTGTCAACAAGTCTAACGGCTCTTCGCTGTAGGGAGTCAAATGGTTGCAGCTGGTACTTCGGAGCCCCACTCCAGAGATGAGAGCAATACTCCATATGCGGCCGAATATGGGCTTTATAGAGTAGAAGCCGTTGGTTTGGCGTGAAGTACCGCTTGGATTTGTTGAGGACACCAAGCTTTTTAGCAGTTATACTTGCTTTGCATTCCAAATGACTCCGAAACTGGACTTCGCTGGAAATGTCCACTCCTAAGATTCCTATACTTCCCGATAAGGTTAGGGGAATGTTCTGAACTTGAGGAAAAACTAAAAACGGAGTTTTCTTTCCCGTAAACACGCATGTTTGTGTTTTTGTTGGGTTGAACTGTACAATATTTCGTGTACCCCAATCTGAAACCTGTATCAGCGATCGTTCCACTTCAGACACGAGTAAGTTTCTGCTTGCCAGGACCTCTGCTAAAGGGACATTTGCACGGCCTGTATATCTTGCATCTCCCGTGCTATCATCCGCATAGCAATGAATATTGTTTATTTGCAATAAATCATTAATATGCAGGATGAACAGCGTAGGAGATAGCACAGAGCCTTTTGGAACTCCAGCATTGATCGACATGGTCTCGGAATAAGCACCATTAATAACAGCTCTTATTTTTCGACCATGCAGAAAATCTTCAATCCATTTGCATAGCCCCTCTGGTACACCGTATGATGGTAGTTTTTCCAGGAGTGCCCTATGCCAAACCCGATCAAATGCTTTGGCTATATCAAGGCTCACAGCAAGGGCCTCCCCTCTACTTTCAATTGCCTCTGCCCAGCGGTGTGTTAGATAAACTTAAAGATCACTAGCTGATCGTCTATGACGAAAGCCATACTGGCGGTCACTGATCAGCTGTTGATCCTCTAGGTATCTAAGAAGCTGAGTATTAATAACTCGCTCCATCACTTTGAAAAGCAGAGAGGTGATCGCTATTGGCCTATAATTTAACGGATCGGTGCGGTCACCCTTTTTGGGTATTGAGTGGACATTGGCAACTTTCCAGGAAGAGGGTACTGTACCAGTGCTGTAGGAAAGCGAGTACAAGCGTGTTAAGTCCGGAGCACATACTTTCAGCACGGTAGCCGGGATACCATCTGGCCCACTTGACTTATGAACATCAAGAGACCACAATTCTCTGCGTACTGCCTTTTGAGAAATGCGCACTTCCGGCATCGAGCTTGAGCAACAAGGCGACACAGGAGGAATTGCGTCTCCATCGTCAAGAGTTGAGTTTGAGGCAAAGAGAGTACCTAAGAGATCGGCTTTCTCTTTCGGACTATGGGCTAAAGAATTGTCCGGCTTTCGTAGAGATGGCAGTGTAGACTGGCAGAAATTGCCTTCGGCAGCTTTTGCCAGCGACCAAAATGCCCGGCTTCCGGTCGGATGTTGCGCCAACCGGTCCCCAATACGGCCTATATGGTCAAATTTTGCTTTGGCAATCGCTTTCTTTGCGGTCCTTGAGGCAGCTAAGTGTTTTTTAAGTGTTTTTTTATAGTCGGCTGTTTTTGGATCCTTACAGTTTCGCGCATTAACTCAAGCTCTGAAGGCAGCTGATTTAAGATTAGATGCCTCAGAACAAGATTTATTAAACTATGGATGACTTTTGCCACCGATGCGTATCTCAGAGTTTGGAATGAAACAATCCATCCCCTGCAACACGACATCAGTGACAGAGTCAGCGCAGGTGCAAAGATTTTCCGACGTGAAACAGAGCTCCGCCCAAGGATATGATGCAAAAAATTCACGAAGGCCATCTCGATCAGCTAACCGATAATGCCAGACCCGACGTTTTCCAGGAGGAAAATATGGTTCGGGTCGTAACAATGGCACAGAAAACCGGACCAAGCAGTGATCGGATGAACCAAGTGGTGCATCAATCTTAACCTGGTACCGCTCTGGGTGCGTGGTCAGCATGAGATCCAGCAAAGATGGTACATGACTCTCTATATCTGGTACTCTTGTTGGACCGGTTACCATTTGAGAAAGACCGTAGGTCAAAGCAAGCTCATGAGCAGCTCTTCCCGCATGATCGGTAGATTGAGAGCCAAGCCATTCAGCATGGTTTCCGTTAAAATCTCCGAGGATTACCACTTCTGCGGTGGGATACTGTTCAAGAACACAATCCATCCCGTTGGAGATGTGCTCAAAAAGGCGCGTTGTTTCCACATCACCGCTATGGGACCTGTACAAGCACGAATAGGTCTGACCTCCATAGTCTATCCGTACCCATAAGTTTGACAGATCAGCAACTTCGAGACCGTTAAGACGTCTCAGCAAATATCCTCCCGAACGAACAGACAAACACCGGCACGAGGTAGAAATGCGTGCTCAAGCTTGTAGCCCGGATAATGAAGATATGATGTATCTGAAGGACAGGATATTTGAGTCTCCGTTACAAAGAGTAAGGCAGGTTTACAGGTAATCCCAAATATTGTAATACGATCCACACATGAGAAGAATTTTTATACTTGACACTGGCTAAATACACCAATCGTGTGGAGCCATAATTATACAAAAAAAAATACGGCGGAATAACAAAAACAAAAACAATTGAACATCAAATGATTGGCAGTTTTTAAACCCAGGAACATTTTGGCAAAATATTTTATCTCATATAATGTTTTTAGGTCAATTATTCATTGTTTTTAATACTTATTATCCTATTCCTGACAAAGACAATTCTAAAAGTACAAAAATCATAAAAATTGGTCCAGCCGTTCTTGAGTTATAAGTGTAGTAACTAACACGAGTTTCTTTTATATATATAGATATGTCTGTAATTTATTTAACTAGTATACCAATTTCATGTATCGTAATACGTACATTAGTATACCTTTAGAATAGAAATAGAAAATTCTATACTATCAAAACACAACATAAATTAACATACAATTATTTTCTAATGACACTATCACTAAAATCAATCGCTTCCAGGAGAGCTTTCCACACCATTTTGACATATTCCCTATGGTGGCTCTGCGGCAGAGCATAACTTGCCAACGCGCACGTTACGTGTAGGAATAGGGAGAGATATTGAATACATTTTGAAAGCGGGCGAAGCCGCGGTTTAGCTAGTATATCCATAGTTCGTATGTCTAGTAAATCCTTCGCATATGCATATAGTATGCATTAAATCTAAATATATTCGAGTTGCGAGCCAAATATGCGCTGCGTCTAAACGTTGGTAACCGTGGTTGGCTCTCTATCCTTTATTATACTTTATTTGGTCTTGGGGCATTATTAGGTATATAATTCGTAAAAATGGCAGTCTGACACAGCTTAACCAAGAATTTTAGTTTACTAATACGTAGGTTGAAACTTGGTCTTCGTACAACGCAAGAAAAAGCTGGTATATACACATTAAAACAAAAATTGTTTTGATATTTTTGATTTTTAGACATATTCGTACAAAACTATTCATATGGCGCACGAGACTTTTACATAACAGCTTAAGTTTTTATAAGTAAACACATATTTCCTCATAATTTCTTTAAATTTAAATTTAAATCTTATTTTAAATCTTTTTTTAAATCTTTATTTAAAACATGCTAAGTTGTATTTTGGGATAAGACTGAAGAAGCAGGTATTTGTGTCGATATTCGGACGCAAAATCACGGCGAAGACAGTTATTTTTACTTTTTGGAAAATCTTGTCAGCCAATATAAGTATGAAGTAAATTTTAAACTTTCGAAGTAAATTAAATTAATATTTAAGTGCGATAAGTACAGTATAAATTTTTACTTATTTAAAGAAGAAGACACATAGGCTTACAATTAAAGCACTTATGATTATAGGTCTAAGGTAATATTAATCTAAATTCTAATGTAATAATACAATTTAGTTAACTCCAATTATACGTAATATTAAGGAGCCATAAATCCTGCACTAGGAGTAATCGTGTAATCCTGTTAATACAGTATAATTATGATAAGTCGGTCGAGTGCGAGTTGGACTCTCACTATACCATTGCACAATAAGCAGAAAGTGCAAAAAAACCAACCTTTGAGGAACCTTGTCCACAAAATTAAAAAAGTGCTAAAATGAACTACCTAGTGCCTACTAATTCAGTTCAAGCATCTTGATTCCTTATGCTTTAGGATACAGTTTGATTATCTCAGATGTATTTACTCTGAGGCCCTCGTTATATGTGCTCCACATAATATCGGCTCCTTGTATTGCTAGTAGTATTAATTGAGCAATTAACTGATCCACACACATTTACTTAACTTACAAGTAATACACAGAAGGAAACAACTCGACTTGTCTTACATATTTAAACGAGCAATTATTATTGTACATTGCTTATCTCGGAAATATAATATACGTTGCGTATATCAGAAACAGCTAGCAATTTGGGTGAAATTAGATAAGGTTTTGCTTTTTGAGTTCACCTTTAGAGTTGTATTTACGTAAATACGCAATTTAACAAAATACCGAGCAAAGCTCGCTCGCCAGGTACTTACTGGTAAACATAACGAAAGACTGTTAGCAACTACCATCTGCCAAAATATAAAAAAACATACTGGAGTTTATACAAACTGTGAAACCGTGCTTATTATGTATATTTGTGTGATCTGAGATAGTATCGAATACTATAAGAATCTTTGTCCTGACATACTGACTGACTGACTGACTCACTGACAGACAACGCACAGACTAAACCGCTGGTCGTAGAGACTTGAAATTTGGAGGGTATATTTGTCTTAGTACGTAAGGGTGTACTCAGAAAGGATTTTCCAAAATTCACCCTTTAAGGGGATGAAATGGGGGTTCAAAGTTTGTATGACAATAACAAGATTAGATAGTTTTTTCTATCCGAAACTTCACACGAGTGCTTCAGTAAAAAATAAAATATATACGTGTTTCAGGTTTTTTTGAATTCTTTCGGATTGTGCTGAAATTTGGCATTCAGATAGTTATTACGACTTTAGTTACCTCTGAGAAAGGATTTTCCAGAATTCACCCCTGAAAGGGATGAAACGGGGGTTCAAAGTTTGTATGGAGAAACAAGATTAGATAGTATTTTATATTCGAAACTTAGCACAAGTACTTGGGTAAGTAAGTAAATACGTGTTTCAAGCTCTTTCGACATTCCACCACTAAAAGGGTGAAGTGGGGTAACAAAGTCTGAAATCAATATTGTTTAGGATTGCGCTGAAATTTGGCATGCAGATAGTTATTTTAACTTAGGTATTCGCTAATAAATAATTTTTGCAAAATTCACTCTTCAAGGGGATGAAGCGGGGGTTCAAAGTTTGTATGGAGAAACAAGATAAGATACTCTTTTCTATTCGAAACTTCGCACAAGTACTTCAGTAAATAAATAAGTAAACACGAGACTCAGACCTTTTCAAAATGCCACCCTCAGAGGATAAATTGAGGTAACAAAGTCTAAAAATCAATATTGTTTCGGATTGCGTTGAAATTAAGAATGCAGATAGTTATTATGACGTGGGTATCCGCTTCAAACGGATTTTCTAAAAATTCCTCCCGGATACGGAACGGGGATTCAAAGTTTGTATGGCGAAACAAGATGAGATAAAGTAGGTACGTGTTGTAGGATTTTTCGAAATGGGGTAGGTAACAAAGTCTGAAAATTTGAGTTTTTCGGGTTTGATAAATATGAATCCCGAATTGCCTTAGTCATAACATGAAAACGGGTGAACTGATTAGGCTAATTCTTATTTGATGTCTTTAATGATAGAATCGTTTTTACAAAATAAAAGTTTTAAGTAAATAAAAGAAGTTTTCAACGCGGGCGAAGCCGCGGGGCACTTCTAGTTGTGTATATATGTGTAAAAATCATGATTTTATTTTCACAAAACTGGCCAAGTGGAAGTCGGACTCGCATTCGTAGGGTTCCGTAGCACAGTAGAGTATATCATAACGATATGTTTTTCGCCAACCAAAAAATTTACTTTGTTTTTCATAGTGTTTGTATGGAAAACAAAGTTATATTTGCGGTTGCTTTATCTCAAAAACTGCTGACTGTATCTCGTTCAAATTTTCGTTGAAAGTGTTTATTGAGATCTACAGCATATACTTTTTTATTGTTTCTGCATGTTTAGGGATTAAAAAACAAAGTAAATGTTTCGCTGGCGAAATATGATAGTTATAAAATCTTCTACTGTGTTACGGAACCCTACTAGTGCGAGTCCGACTTGCACTTGGCCAGTTTATTTATTATATCATAGTCTGGATTGCGGTTAGCTAGGACACAGATTATTATAATAATGTTCAAGTAAGTGCTATTACTTTGTACTGGAAACTAAGTTATCCGTAACAACTTTAATACAACATTTTTAATATTTCTGCTGGTGTTTGACCACTATCTCGTTTGATGGTAAGCGATTATGTGGTCGAGGATGGTGAACACGTCAGGCCAAAAATGGTCTGACTCTCAAGGGTTGTGCTGTCGGAACACCATTAGGTTTTGGCAGTAGATATTTTCTAAATTGAACTAATGGATCTTTTAACATCGGATCGTTGTTGTCACCAAGGAATCTATACTATCTTATTATAAAAACCGGAATATTATGTTTAACGGGAACGTAACGAGCTGGAAAAGGAGCCGGCTCCGCTCTTTTCATAATACGTACTATTGGATTTCCACAATACGGTATAATAATAATGTATTGTTGTTATTGAAAATATTCAGTTGTAATTCTTTCCATCAGCCAAATGCCTAAGATTTTGTGTATTTATATTGTTGTTATAGCAATACTAATAAGACTATACAAGAGAGGCCGTTACGTGATTAGCTCTTTGCGCGAGACGCCTTGCGATAGGCGTTGTGCCTGGAAGAAAGTTTTACAATCTTATCAATATCTACAACATGTGCTTCAAACAAAATTAATACTTAAATTTTAAATTTAAAACCACTTCGGCTGATTTATTGGTAATCTGGGTATTAAGATAATTCCAATCAGCCCACGCACGACATCTCTGTTATAAGTTGGTGAGGAGTAGAATATTCTGCAGATTCCAGATTAAGAACACTCAGTTACAACACTTATCAAACAAGATAATCTAAATCGATATCGGTTCATCCGTTTAGGCGCTACGATATCTGTCACAGATATACACACACTTATACAAATACACACGTCAAACGTATAACACCCCCTCTTTTAGTCGTAGGTTAAAAAAATAAACCAGGGTCACGTCGTCGTGTTATGTAATCATAGTCATTATCCATTATTTATTTGTTAAAACACATAATTTCAATTTATTACAATAGAAATAAGAATTCACATTTATTATGTTTCTTCGAAGTGTTTCAACACTTAATATTTTTGTAAATTGTTAAACACAATCCAAAATTTCATCGTACCGACGGGACTTGAACCCGCAACCTCCGGAGTGACATGTTCCGGTGCTTTGCCAATTAAGCCACAGTGCGAAGTATCGTTACGACGAAATTAGTGGATTGCATTTGATAACCCAATTATGCATTGGTGGCGTCATCTATGACTACTAATTACGTAAGTTAATCATTCGGAAGAAATCATTACAGTTTTCAAATCCGACGAGAGATGTTGCACTGCGTAAATCAAATATTATGTTTCTTTGAAGTGTTTCAACACTTAATATTTTTGTAAATCGTTAAACACAATCCAAAATTTCATCGTACCGACGGGACTTGAACCCGCAACCTCCGGAATGACATGTTCCGGTGCTTTGCCAATTAAGCCACAGTGCGAAGTATCGTTACGACGAAATTAGTGGATTGCATTTGTTAACCCAATTATGCATTGGTGGCGTCATCTATGACTACTTATTACGTAAGTTAATCATTCGGAAGAAATCATTACAGTTTTCAAATCCGACGAGAGATGTTGCACTGCGTAAATCAAATATTATTATTAATGATTTCTTCTTCTTTACGATGAAATTTTGGATTGTGTTTAACAATTTACAAGAATTCACATTGTTTCCAGCCTGCTAGCAACAAATATTAATACAAATATAATTTTGGTCACAGCCACAATTACAAAAAAGTTTGTAGTTAGATAATTTCATATTCACTATCAGAATACTTTTTTGATAACTAGTACATCAAACAATATGCCAGATCTTATCGCATTACAATAATAGTTCACCCTTACGGGCATTCAATATTACAATTAATTATATGTTTAATTTCAACATTAGCAATTAAATTGTAGCTTCCAAGATTTGTCCCACATAAACATACATACATACTACGCGGCAAGTTTAATAAAACTTTGTAAAATACGGTTCTCGGACATGAACTGTGTTTACTGTGTTGCCTCAAGTCCTATCAAGATAAAAGGAGTGAAAACCAGCAGAGTAGGAGTACTTAGCACTCGCGTCATCCCCGACCAGTGCGTTATGTTGCTCGCCGACTCTTTATAGATAAAGTCCTCTGTGTAAGTATCAGTTAATCTAGAATCAGTGGTTCACACGACATGTTAATGAATAATGATAAAGATGTGAGCGCCAGTTGTTGGCTTGGAAGAATCACGGATACATAGTATTTATGAACAACTCTTCAAACAATTGTAGGTTTCTCTGCCACTGTAGATTTAACAAGTGATAATTACCTTTAAAATGTGAGAGCCCCCGACTGATATTATATTCTGTACATTGAGACCAGTGTATTGGGCCTAGACAAGATATTTCGGCTTGATTCGGATTGATGAGGAGTAGGGCGCAGAACACTATGGAGTTGGGTGTCCTGTAAATTCCAGGAGATACCCCGGCATCATGTCAAGTTTACCATGTTCTGGCTACATTTTACGTAATAGCATATTCAATTTCGAACCGACCAGACGTCAGAATCATAACACCCCTTATTTGCGACGGGAATTTAAATAGCCGCCACCACATAAAAATGTTACTCTCATCGATTTCTCTTCTGACATTTATGTGCGCAGAATATTTTGATGTTGATCTGTAACATATTCTTTGATAACTCATTTAGTCTTATTTAATCGCATAAAATCTGTTCAGCTATAAAAGTGAGTATCGAGCCGTGCTTTGTGCCGGCACACGACGGGGATGGCCGTAAGGCCGCCGCCGCCGGTACGGTGGTGATACGGTACGGCAATATGCCGATACGGCCCTACGGCGCAGATAAAGATAACAGTAACAATTTTATTTCCTGCCCGTATAACACAAATAAAGCCAGGTTTACGGCGCTCCAGTCATGTGCCCAAATTTTCGCAAGTATTACCCTAGTTTAGTACGGGAATATTCCAGAACATAACAGTATTATTGTACCTAGACCGAACTTTAAGTGGCATTCATACAAATATAATGCCCTCGCGACTTAGCTTATTGTGTGTTTGAAGAGCTTGAGAATAGTCAGTGTTATTTGCTTGAGAGATTGTCACTCGAGCGTAAATAATAGTTAGGAAGGTGACGACGTGTCGCCGATGTCCGGTCTGTTTCCGCCAGGGGGCGCCTCGCATCCAACTGTCTAGTCGGATTGTTAGTTGTCACATTGTCGGAGGGCTGGCCTTTTATATATTTTTGTATCTTTTATATCTTCAATAAATAGATTGGGATATTCGCAATAGTTCTATATTTCTAACAGTTTTTGGTTCTAAAACATTTCATAATTTTTAGCTTTCTAATAAAATATTTTCTACTCTGTTTGTGTCATAATATGTGTTATGTTAATAGATCTAAGTTTTGTTTTTTCAGCCTTGTTGCACACGAGGATTCAAAGATGCTGTGTTTCATGATTTGCAACTACATAAAATATATCGTGGAACATCTGAGGTGGTCGCCTCCCTGCCTACGATGGTTGGCGTCCATTCAGCAGTGACACGGGTTGCCCTAAACTGAGATTGTTATAGTATTTCCGCCCCTTTCTGTTGTCCCCAAAAATTACGAAAACTCCCACGCGCGGCTCTGACAAGATTTTCCTGCAGACCCAGAAATAAAATGGGAGGTAAATGATAAAAATAAACACAAAGTTACATATTACCTAACGTTGCCTTAATTTTCTACCAGAAAATTGAGTTATTTACACGGAAATATTTTGTATTTTCTGTATCCATCTTGTGAGCGTAACTCCAACATCTCAAATCTAAATTGGAAAGGTTGTCCCTTCCGATGCTAATAAACGTTTTAATTGTAACAGCATATTTTTTCTTGGAATTTAAAACATACTCGATATTTGCGATACGTATCTTTATAAATACAAAGTGTAAAACAAACGTCACCCCCAAAATACGCCACGGATTTTAATGCAGCTTTCATCAATGGATAAAGTAATTCAAGAGGAAGGCTTATAATTAGGATTAAACGCGGGCAAAGCCGCAGGGTGCAACTAGTAATATATATTCTGGACGTCAATACATCAAATTAATCCGTCTTTTCTGAAAACAGCTTATTAGTTTCTAGTATTGACGTCAAGATTATATGCGCAGCGCAAATATCGAGTACATTTTAAATACTTCACAAGAAATAAATGTAAAACATTTACCATTACAAATGTTCATATAATCGTTGGAAAGGTTATTGCGAGTCTTTAAATTGAAACTGCGATTATTATTGATATGTAAATGCTACTACAGTGTTACGGACTTTCTTAATGACAAAAGCTTCTAATAAGATTTTTCGATATGACGTCTTGTTCCCACAGACCAGAGCATGACTAGACTCTGCTAACACTAATGTTCAATGTTTATATTTTATGAATTGTAGTAAAATGTATTTATTTATTGAAGATGGATATCTATGATTTGGCAGTTGAGTAACTAAAATGTATATATTTATTTAATTGTATTAGTTAATTTTTATTTTTTTTCAATTGTATTTTAATATTTGTTTGCCTAAAGGCGAAGAATGTACAAGGAACTGTATGGCTCTAACATCTTGGCATATCTCTGTTATGACCTACATTCTTACAAATAAAAATGATTTTGATTTTTTTTATTTTTAACGTACACACCGCAGCGTTCTGCGTGCGCGATCAAATAGCGCAGTAGTATTTGTACCGACTGGCCCACACCAAACACGATCAGAAAACAATTGAAAAGTACTAAGATCGCGCCCGCAGATCGTAGGACACCGCGTTGTGGCCGTACCTTAAGATTCACTGCGACATAATCACTACCAGCCACAAGTAAAACATATCTACAATATAAGTTCGATAGAAGCATTGACATTCAACAAAACAGTTTCTGAACGTCTCCTCTTGTAGCGAGTTCTCAGTCCGTTCGACAGCTATTAACTCGCAGCAGCACCTGTCTCCGCCCGAGACCCAACTAACGGCATCAATCCAACTATATCCATTTAACTTACTGTGAGTTGCCGTGACCGTACACGCTAAAACAGATACACATATTCAAACAAACACCAGTAAGACAGCGACAAGCTTACATAACACGGGTTCAGTGGTCATTGAGATTACAGGACATGTCACATTCATTGTAACATAATGGCGCAGAGTAGTAACGCGCAGCATTCTGGTACAAACGTCATTTGCTATCAGCTGAACGAGCTTTACTGTTCTCTTATCTAATATTACTAGACGTTCTTTAAGAACAGTAAACCTCACCTGCCCTTATAACAATGCAACAACCGATACTTTACCCTTTTCCCCGGCTTAGCAAAGCCATTTCAGAGTTTGGGCTTTCAAAATAGGGATATAAGTTTTAGCGATTACTCACGTTTCCTTGGTGGCAACATCTTGTTTAGAATGAAGTCCTTAGTGTGCCTCTCCAATTTAACTGAAATCGATAAATAACGCTAAGGCAAACTTCTGCAGTGTTCCCCCCCCCACTCCCCCTTTTTGACCATTTTTTCGCATCATCTTATGTAGTGTGTGCTTCTTAAATTTGATCGAAGTCCGTCGATAAATGATGCTTCAGAAAACTTCCCCCCTTTTCCCCTACCACTCCCCTTGCCTAAGGGAAGAGGCTCCCTTTTAAAATTGTTTTCACAACATTTTGTGTAGAATGAAATCCTTAGTGTGACTGAAATCCGTCGATAAATAACACAACAGTAAACTTCTCCCTTTTGCACGTTAATCGCGTTTTTTGATTAGGGGGAAAATATGAGGGCCTATTTTCTCCCCAATCAAAAAAATGCAATCTATAAAAATTCTTAAATAAATCAAGAAACTTGTGTGCCAATTTTCGTCACAATCGGTTGAAAAATGCGACCTGTAGGCGAGAACAGACAAAGTAACATCCTGACAAAAGCATTTTTTCATTCTCGAAACTGACACTACTCCTTGACTGAACACCTGGAAAATTTCAAGTAAATGTACGTGTTTACAATATAACCGTCTTCATACCAAAATGCAAATAAAATGATAGCCGACTCAATACTAAAATGTATGCAATGAGAACAACAGTAACTGTCGTTCCTCGATATACTGCGTCTATACGTTTCCGCCACCGTTCGTATTCCGAAGAAATTCATTAATATCGTCACGTCTCCCATTTGTCAAGCAAATGTCAACCTTACCCACTTCAACGTAAAGTTATTTATTACCAGTTATATTTTCTATTATTGCACTATATCAGCCGACTTTCGCCTGTACTTCAAGGAGCAAGTCTTCATATCGTTTTATCGCGTGGAGACTTCGGGGTTTAGGTAAAGTTGTGCTTTATTGCGGTCGCAATAAAGTGCAATATTAGGTTTGAAGGTGTCAGCTGTGAGCTACAACGGGCAGAATGCGGGCGCTAGGGTTGCCGCCTGCTCGCGCCGCTCTAGTTGTGCCGCAGGTGCGTATATTTTCTCTCATATCAAGAGTTTATACGCACGAGTATCATCGAACGCGCTCCGGAGAGGTTCAGTTTATTTGAGATGATTATTCGACGAGACATGAATATATTCATGCAATAAAACGTTACCAGTTCAGTTTACACTCCGTATTTGTTACCCATTTATTGGGCACTCAAAGGGATTTAACCGGAAAATGATTTTCTGCAAAGCCCACAACATTGTTTCCGTAAACAAATAGACGTGACCAATAATACAATAAACCGTGAACGAGATACAGTCTCAAAACAATACCGAATAATAAATAATTCAGCTCGTTATGTTTGCAAAACATCGAGTTACAAATAAATCCAAACTAAATATAGCTATGCAGCTTGTAAAACTTGTTTTTATAAAAAAAAATCTTTTTATACCTAAAAGGTTAATGCTTGCCCAGTACCTCCCATTTAACCGAAGACTCCCCTGTATTGTGGAAATCTGCCGCTGCTGTACTGCATGGTCTATTTAATTAATGAGAACATTCATTTCTCACAGGCAGAAAAGAACAAGCAAAACGCGGGAAAAAATCGCAGTAGATCAATTCAATGGATAAAAATGTAAATAGTGGTTATTAAGAAATTACTAAAAGCTACTTTTGAATACTTTTAGAATTATTGACGAATTGATTTAAGTATAAAAATTTAGTAAAACATGTAGCGTTGGCCAGCCCTAGCAGTTGTCGGCAGTTAGTAGCGAAGTGTCGGCGTCGGCGAGCTTTAAATGCTGTGCCTGTGGTTTTTAACGCGCTGCGCGATGCAGCGCTGTAACGCTGCCTTCTTATGTACTATTACTTTTGCTATAAGCGCATACTTTTAAACACGGTACTGTTTTATAATATTATCGTTGCTGACCCATTTTTGTGAAAGTATTCTCAAGGAGGGTCGGAGTCAGGCAGGCGGCCGACTGTGTGGAAAATGAATTGTTCAATACATATTGCCCCGACCCCCAATTTTTTGGGACGTTAGAGTTCTCTACCGTGTATTTAACCACCGTGAGGTAAGGTGCAGGCACGAGCAGGTAAACAGAGATGAACAGATACTTTGTACAACACGTGGAGTTCGGCGGGTACACGTGTTTCACACAAACATTCCGGATGGCTCTTTGTCAAGTCGGTAAAACAGTTGGCGATGTTAGACACTACCTTCACCTATGAGATTTACAGAGTTGGGTGAACAAAACTTGACCGGCTCACATTTACTCTAAAGCACCTTGCTTTCAGCTCTTCCAAAGTACGTCGAGACCCATTGTATCAAAATCTATCGTGAGGATCTCTTAAGACATTTTAGGGTTATATCAAAACTCTGACACCCATTTCAGTTTAGTGTAAACATCTTACTAATGTGTTCCGGCAGTTATCCTTGAGAGCCATTTCCTATTCTAGGCCTAGCGTGCTACCATCCTCGACCGCATCATCACTAACCAACAGGTGAGAAAGTGGTTAAACGTTAAGTCAAAGTCAAAGTCAAAGCATTTATTCAGTATATGGGCAAATTAAAAATTTGCACTTACACTCGTCAAATTACATTAAATAGATCATATTCAATAAAAATATTATAGATATAACAGAAACATAACTTATTGCTTTGAATTTACTAAAAAAAACAAAGGTATTGAGCCATTCAGCTTTCATCTAGACGTCGAACGTCACACTTAAAACACATGTTTAATTCCCCTGATTAATGTAGGGTTGCCAACCGTACTATTACAAGCACCCGCAACCCAGTGGATGTTTCAGTACTTCAGACAATTTTTATTCAAAAAATTGTGAAATAATGAAACATACAAAAAATAAATAATAAATACACATAAACAAACAATACATAAATAAAACGCAGACTAATTGCAGTACAAATCATATTCCGAATGGAACTGATTGTCCGTCTATCAGCTGCATAATACCGTCTAAACAGGTAACCCTAGATCTGCAAACAAAAGATGAAAACTGATTGACTGTTGAATCTACTGGTGTTTCGGAAGTACTCCCATTAGAGAAGAAACACCAAGAAACTCTATGGGGCTTGTCACTTATTTTAATTCATATTCAATATTTTTTAAAAGTTACAACAAAAAATTATGTTATCATACAATTTATATTATATCTTGGAGCTTGGGGCATTCAGGCCAAGCATTTTTGTCATTCATATAGTTATATAGACTATATGAATTAAAAATAAACTGGCCAAGTGCGAGTCGGACCCGCACAAGTAGGGTTCCGATTTAACAAAATTTGCCGGAAAAATAATGTACAAAGTACATTATTTTTATTTTATTTTTATTATTATAAATTCCGTGTCAATACTAAACATGCTTATTTACTACAACGCCATCTAACGAATGTCTAACGAACTTCTAACGCCAACTAAGTGAACGTTAACACTAGAGACGCGCCGTATAGTGTTTTCACCGAATTACCGAATACCGAATATTATTCGGTTTAACCTTTACCGAAACAGATATTGGTTCATTATTCGGTTTACCATAACATTGTTTTGCCGCGTAAACAAGTTCTAGCATGTGCGCTACGTGCCGCTGCTGGTTAGATTAGGAAATTGGATGGATTTAATTGAGCTTTATAAAAATGTTGATTTTAAGTTTAAAAATAAATGTTGATTTAAAGTTTAAAAATAAATATTGTTGCGAGATTTAAATTACTTAAATGTTGATTTAAGGCTTAAAATAAATGTTGACTATACCTACTAACTATAGGTTAAGAAGTAAATATGTTTTCTTTGACTTATAATATAACATAAGTCTTATATAAGAAGTTTTGTCTTTTAGTTCTATACCTTAGCTACATGAGCAAAGAAAATAGAAATGCTTGAACCGAATATATTTGGCAACAAAACCGAATAATTTGGCAGAATACAAATAATGGAAAAGATGCCGAATACGCTGAATACCGAATACCAAACGAATATTCAGCGCATCTCTAGTTAACACAAAAAACCAGTGTTTTTCAACGTGTGGATCGCGCCACTCGCGAACCCCTGGGGGGTCGCAAAGCCTCTATAAGGGAGTCGCGAAGCCTCAGTAAAAGAAAAAAACAAAGTTTGAAAACATACTTTTAAAGAAAATATTAATTAAAGAGTGAGTAAAGTAGGTGTTTTGACTGAGAGTGCTTATAATTTTTGATTTAAAAGAAAATATGTAATTTGTTTCCTGTAGGCCACACGAACGAAATCGCGGGTAGAAGCTAGAAATATAACAAAATACAAATTATAAACAGTGCAAGAAGGTCGATTTATTTTCATACTAAGGGGGTCGCGTCGCGTCATGAAAAAGGTTGAGAAACACTGGTAAACAATCGTACATAGATGGCGCTATAGTAAAAACACGTTTTTTGTATGAGGGTCCTCATATTCCTTCACCACCTTTAATTCTTACTTTGATCTGTTTTTAGTATTTGTTGTTATAGCGGCAACAGAAATCCATCATCTGTGAAAATTTCAATCGTATAACTATCACGGTTCATGAGATACAGCCTGGTGACAGACGGACAGACAGACAGACAGACAGACAGACAGACAGACAGACAGACAGACAGACAGACAGACGGACAGCGGAGTCTCAGTA
The DNA here is from genome assembly GCA_954871355.1 of Cabera pusaria. Lineage (NCBI taxonomy): Eukaryota > Metazoa > Arthropoda > Insecta > Lepidoptera > Geometridae > Cabera > Cabera pusaria. The sequence goes on from OX940902.1 coordinate 25,565,663, forward strand.
ACAGGGTTCCGTTGGTACCCTTTGGGTTCGGAACCCTAAAAACCTGCAGCGAGTGCTAGAGGTCTGAGGTAATACAACATATAACAAGTAACAAAATTAAAATTTTGAACAAACACCGACGACAATGTCCTTTAGAAAATTAAAAACCACCAATGATTAATTACGAACCGTTTAAAGACGGAATCGAACTAGTTTTGGAGAAAAATGGCAACATGGATTTGCACAAACAAATGTTTACTGCAGCGCTCCCTGGTGCGTTGGCACCGTAACACTTATTTAAGAACATGCACCAATCAAACACGAACCCATAACTGAAAACTGCATCAAATTCGGACTAGTCGTTTTGAAGAAAAATGGCAACATCGATTTGCACACACAAACAAACAAACATCCTCTCACCCCAAACGCATATACAGTCTCCGTTCCGTCGTGGGTAAAAATAACATTTGAACAAATTTGTATTGAGTAAGTCCACCTCCTTCCATTTATAGGCTGTCAAAGACATTTGATTTTCTTTCATTGGTTTCTGAAAATCTAAGAACGTCGAAACAATTTACTTTCTGATGATTTATTATTGAATTTAAAAGATTTACTAAGTGAATTTAAAAAGAAACTTACGAGACATTATCGTGAGAGTACCGAGGTGATCGCGTCTCCAGTGTCGATAACTAACCTGAACGGGTTCTTGTATCAACTCTACATACGTTGACGCGCTGTGATGATAACTAATAGAACAATACCACATGAGTAAAGAAAAGACAATACTAAAGAAAATCTACTAATAACAGCCCGTGTTGATGAAAACCTATTGTAACTCGAAACATTCACCAGTTTTAATCAAAGTTGATCAAAGGAATAGTTGGACAAATGAAGCTTCTGTCCAAGACAAACAGCTTTGTGAGTTACTCACTGAACTTTCAGACATCTCTAACAAAACTTCTGAACTGAAAATGTTCTTAAAACTATTATTATACGTTTAAAATATAATGGCTGGCTTATGGAGTTCACAAAAACAACACGTAGACGGTTTTGAAAATACGCAAACTCAAATGCAAACATACTGAAACTTCAAAATAAACTTTTAATAAACCTCGCGCGCTGCTATTTGGCCAGGGTACACTAAAACTGTGGAACGTTTTATTTCAGCGAAGAATTTAGTTTATTTAAACGCTACCTGCAAGTAAGGGACGAACATAACGGTTGAATAATAGATGCTATGAACAGTGCGGGTCAAGGTGTATGTAGCTCTGCAGGTGAGCTGCACGTTACACCTGGGTGGGTGGGGGTTCCTAATAATAGCTGCTATGAACAGTGCGGGTCAAGGTGTATGTAGCTCTGCAGGTGAGCTGCACGTTACACCTGGGTGGGTGGGGGTTCCTAATAATAGATGCTATGAACAGTGCGGGTCAAGGTGTATGTAGCTCTGCAGGTGAGCTGCACGTTACACCTGGGTGGGTGGGGGTTCCTAATAATAGATGCTATGAACAGTGCGGGTCAAGGTGTATGTAGCTCTGCAGGTGAGCTGCACGTTACACCTGGGTGGGTGGGGGTTCCTAATAATAGATGCTATGAACAGTGCGGGTCAAGGTGTATGTAGCTCTGCAGGTGAGCTGCACGTTACACCTGGGTGGGTGGGGGTTCCTAATAATAGCTGCTATGAACAGTGCGGGTCAAGGTGTATGTAGCTCTGCAGGTGAGCTGCACGTTACACCTGGGTGGGTGGGGGTTCCTAATAATAGCTGCTATGAACAGTGCGGGTCAAGGTGTATGTAGCTCTGCAGGTGAGCTGCACGTTACACCTGGGTGGGTGGGGGTTCCTAATAATAGCTGCTATGAACAGTGCGGGTCAAGGTGTATGTAGCTCTGCAGGTGAGCTGCACGTTACACCTGGGTGGGTGGGGGTTCCTAATAATAGATGCTATGAACAGTGCGGGTCAAGGTGTATGTAGCTCTGCAGGTGAGCTGCACGTTACACCTGGGTGGGTGGGGGTTCCTAATAATAGATGCTATGAACAGTGCGGGTCAAGGTGTATGTAGCTCTGCAGGTGAGCTGCACGTTACACCTGGGTGGGTGGGGGTTCCTAATAATAGATGCTATGAACAGTGCGGGTCAAGGTGTATGTAGCTCTGCAGGTGAGCTGCACGTTACACCTGGGTGGGTGGGGGTTCCTAATAATAGATGCTATGAACAGTGCGGGTCAAGGTGTATGTAGCTCTGCAGGTGAGCTGCACGTTACACCTGGGTGGGTGGGGGTTTCTAATAATAGATGCTATGAACAGTGCGGGTCAAGGTGTATGTAGCTCTGCAGGTGAGCTGCACGTTACACCTGGGTGGGTGGGGGTTTCTAATAATAGATGCTATGAACAGTGCGGGTCAAGGTGTATGTAGCTCTGCAGGTGAGCTGCACGTTACACCTGGGTGGGTGGGGGTTTCTAATAATAGATGCTATGAACAGTGCGGGTCAAGGTGTATGTAGCTCTGCAGGTGAGCTGCTGGGTGGGGGTTCCTAATACATTACTTACTTAGTATTTTTGTGTTTGTGAAGGCTGATTGCTTAATCCTAGATTGAGTTAACCGGTTTCTGGTGAAATTCACCAAAGTTGCAAAAATTACGGACAAAAATTATATACAGTTACAAAAATTATCACTATAAACCTACAATTTACAGCTTACATATGACGATTCTTTAAAACTTGTTGCATTCCAAAATTAAAATTAAATGGTTTAGCAAATAGGTGCCGCCACAGATCCTATAAAAAAGTATAGGATCCGTGGATGCCGCCCTTGATGTCACCAAAAGTCTAGATGACGTATCTACCGCAGTCTTTTGAATATCCTAGGACGTAGATCGTGCCGGCTCGATTGCATTCCGGAGCTTCAACTTAGACAGAAAACTTTGCTGCTCCCCTGAGCACCTAACTACAAAAACACCCAATAGCGGGTACGGTGTAGGTCACGTTGAGTAAAAATATTCAATAATAAAGTTACAGTAAATTTATTACTGAGTAGTAGTGTAGGTCAGTAGGACTTCTATATATTGTTATGTCTGACACGATCGTTTTGTAGGACATCGCAGCGACGCGGATCGTTTAATCTCTGTCGCGAGCAGATGTATGTCTGGGTGGACCTAACTCATGCACACAACATTTTTTTTTGCTTTACCGACTGAATAATGAAATGTACATTGAACATGCGATGTTCATAAATGACGCATGAAAGATAATATATATACAAAGTTCAAATGTGGTATGTGGTCGATATCTTCTCTTCTAGTTTGAAACTTTTGAGTTCGCATCACCGAAATGCCAATGTCACTAGTTATGCCAGATTGGCGACACGCAGTGGCCTATGTAGTATCGAGGGACAATAGTCCAGTAGCACCTCAATGTTCATAGTAGCCTGCACGATATTTCTGTCGAATGTTCCAACGCAAACAATAACACGTTAGTATGGCATAGACGGCATGCTTAGCCAGACCACAGATGAATAAAAAGGTGAAACGTAGCGTCAGATACATTTGGTAAACATCAAATAAAGATAACAATATTCCACTGAATACTCGTTTTCTTTTTGTCGAGTTAACATAACGCAGAGTAAGCCACGCAACAAGTAACGGATGCTTAAATTCGAATGAGACTGTATCAGCATCTTAGTGTAATGGTTAGATAGATTGCTTTAGGAGCGGCAGGCCTGAGTTCGAATCTATATCACCTAAACTCCTTTTGTATATCAATTATTAATAGCTTGTATTATTTTATTTCTGTATATACAAACTTAGCTAATAAAGGTAAATTTACGATCTATGTTATATGTGAAATAAAAAAAATAACACGGTGATGCTATCTTTATAGTTTTTGAGGAAATATTTATTTGTATAATAAGAATACACAGCAAACATGTTTTTAAATAAACTGATTTACAATAAATCGAAATATCTTATACTACAATTTTTATTTCATAATACGTATATTAAATTGAAATTGCCTATATTGACAATTTTCTACTTTGACAAAATATCACTGTTTTGGTTGCATCTAAGAACTGCTCTAACCTACCTATTTGACCTGATTATTTGAGGTTATAAGCTTAATTATTAATTTTCTCTAGGAAAAGAGGATTGAAGCTTAATCCTATTATTAATAATCATAACTAATTTATAATCATAACTTACATAATTGCTTATTACAAATTATCACAGCCGGCACATCGCCTAGTTTTTAGATACTTTTAAATTAATATTTTGTGTGACTTCTATTGTTTTATGCAGCAAAAAAGCCACAATTATTAAATATTAGACACATTTTATGTCGGTGCCACGTTAATTTCCCCAAACTGCATCCAGAAAGACTACAGCTGCTTAGCTGCTCAGGACATCTCTCGTCTCGTACTTCTCACCGTTGCATTATTAAACCACATAGTGAGAGGCGCACTTTCCGCAATGATGTATCAAATTCTTCTGAAAAACGCCAAATCTAATTAACACACTTTATTAACAATTTACACAACTACGATTTCTCATCACTTAATATCACTCAGCAATAACTTACACTTATGCTGCTTTCACTATACATTTGAGATAATATAATTTATTTAGTCCATTTCTATGCAATGCCTCAATATTCGCCGTTTCTAATAATTATATTTGCTTGCATACTAAGCGAACCTCCGCCGAGGATAGAATCGGACCAGACCAGATAATGTAAATATAGCTATAGAGAGCGTCTGACGTCCGCAGAGGGCTAACGAATCGATCACAGCGTCCGGTAACACGCTGCGTGTACACCTACACCCAGCTGTGAGATCGTACAGGCTTCAATGCTTGACCTTGTCAGTTAAGTATATCAATTTTACTTAGATTCTGATGAAAACATTATATTTTCTATATAAATATAAAGTACAGTGAAGTACAATCCGGGGGTCTTCAAATCGCGAGTGAACAGGTATCTTCTAGGCAAGCTTGCTACATCGTCGATCACATCTTCACTTAACATCAGGTGAGATAGTGGTCAAACGCTTGCTTATCTTCAGTAAAAAAAAAAAGCATATCCCACGAAAATGTCAGATGTCAGTCAAATATGAAAAGATTATGGTTTTAGGTCAATTCTTGGTTTCTCGGTATCAATTAATAATATCGTTTTACTTAATTTATCAGAACTATGGACGTTATCTCAATATCTGCTAGATAACAATATAATTTTATAAATTTGTATCTCTATTGGAATCTATAAAAATATATTTAATTGATATACTTTGACGTGCCTAAATCAAGAGAAAATATATTACTCGCCGAAGTTATAAAAGCTTTTGTCAGCCTGAAACTCTGCTGACATTTCATGCCTCCCATAACTTGGAAGCCGTGCACTGAATTGCCGATTCCATTAAAATAGTGGCGGCAAAATAGAACTAAAAGGCAGCTTACACGCCACAGTCGCAGCTTCCTCTGTATGTGGTTACGTGAGTGTGTGTGTGTGAAAGTGTGCTGACTGACACACGAGTCCTATTAAAAAACGTATTTTGTTTAGGTACTCTGCAAGCGAGCGCGCTCAAAAGCTGAACACCGAAAATGGCGCTCGTAGTTTCGTACAGATGACTACCAATAATGGATATCGATTGAAACACGTTTGTTCATTGCGAGCCCGAATACAAAATGCAATAGTAACGGCAAACTGTTGCATTTTGTTTCTAATTATATAGGTATTTCGAAGTTTAACTCGTCACCTTTAAATTTAAATTTCAAATATCTTTTCTTGTCAGATTGTGGTACAAACTTATAAAGAAGCTAATTGTAGTGAATAAATATTTCATTAATTTGTTAACTTAAATTAAAGTACCACTCAATCAACTTCATCCATCACACATTATTTGATTTCACCATAAATCACGTAGTACCATTATGAGTGAGTAAATTCCAATAACTTTTGTATGTCAAAAATCAGGCAATGTTTTATGAACATGTTTGCTGAATGATATCTATCCAAAAATGAATTAATTTTGAGATGTATCGAATATTTCTTGAAATCTAATACTATAAGAATCTTTGTCCTGACATACTGACTGACTGACTCACTGACAGACAACGCACAGCTTAAACCGCTGGTCGTAGAGACTTGAAATTTGGAGGGTATATTTGTCTTAGTATGACCCCTACATAGTACTAAGAAAGGATTTTTCAAAATTCACCCCTTAAAGGGATGAAATGGGGGTTCCAAGTTTGTATGGAGAAACAAGATTAGATAGTCTTTTCTATCCGAAACTTCACAAAAGTACTTCAGTACAAAAATAAGTAAATACGTGTTTCAGGTATTTTTGAAAATCCGCCCCTAAGAGGGTGAAATGGGGTAACAAAGTGTGAAAATCAATATTGTTTCGGATTGCGCTAAAATTTGGCATGCAGATAGTTATTACGAAGTTAGTTAATTTTGAGTAATTTTGAGTTGAATTTAGTACTAAGAAATTATTTTCCAAAATTCACCCCTGAAGGGGATGAAACGGGGGTTCAATGTTTGTATGGAGAAACAAGACTAGATAGTCTTTTATATTTGAAATTTAACACAAGTACTTAAGTAAGTAAATACGTGTTTCATGCTCTTTCGAAATTCCACCCCTAAAAGGGTGAAGAGGGGTAACAAAGTCTGAAATCAATATTGTTTCGGATTGCGCTGAAATTTTGCATGCAGATAGTTATTTTGACATAGGTTAAGAAAGAATTTTTCAAAATTCACTCTTCAAGGGGATGAAGCGGGGGTTCAAAGTTTGGATAGTCATTTTATTCGATATTTCACACAAGTACTTCTGTAAATAAATAAGTAAATACGAGTTTCAGACTTTTCAAAATGCCACCCTAACAGGATAAACTGTGGTAACAAAGTCTAAAAATCAATATTGTTTCGGATTGCGCTGAAATGTAGAATGCAGATAGTTATTATGACGTAGGTATCCGCTCAGAAAGATTTTATAAAAATTCCTCCCGGATACGGAACGGGGAATCATAGTTTGTATGGCGAAACAAGATGAGATAAAGTACGTGTTGTAGGATTTTTCGAAATGAGGTAGGCAACAAAGTCTGAAACTTTGGGTTTTTCGGGTTTTATAAATATGAATCCCGAATTGCCTTAGTCACGCGATAACATGAAAACGGGTGAACCGATTTGGCTAATTCTTTTTTGATGTCTTTATTAATAGAATCGTTTTTACAAAAGAAAAATTTTAAGTAAATAAAAGAAGGTTTTAACGCGGGTGAAGCCGCGGGACACTTCTAGTAATTTTATAAGCCGACGATGTTAATAAACCAAAATATAAATTATAAAAATATTTTCTTCAAATATTTATCCCGTGTTTCGGCTGGCGTTTCGAATATCACAAAACAAAGTATGCCTCCAAAATATAAAAGCAAAATAAAATAATATACGTGAAATACAGTAAGCCTGTTGGCCGGGCGGCCGCAGCGCTGCGCCGGGGGGCTACAAATAATATCGGTTCTATTAAATAAATAACGAGATGAGATATACTATATTGAAATTAAATACACACAAAGCGTAATGTAAATTTTAATGATTTCTTTGATCAAAGAAACATTTTAGCACGTCTGCGTCAGAGTAACTTGTTTGCACTCGGGGTAAGATCTTAGATTCTTTCAGCGTATTGCTAATAGTGGAGTGCCGTAAGACGTAAAAATGGTAAAACCTCGGAATCCAGGGCCAGTATGATGAATCTTCATAAAAACTGTTGGACTGCAATACGAAAGGATCAAATAAAAAATTTAAAAAAAAATATTTGCCGCTCTTGATTATAAATAAACTGGCCAAGTGCAAGTCGGACTCGCACTAGTAGGGTTCCGTACCACACTACAGTATTTTATAAGATCGAGCAAAAAATATCACTATCATTTTTCGCCAGCAAATAATAATAAAAATATACATTTTATTTCTTATAACACCATCTTACGTCTAACAAATGTGTTAGGGATCGACATTTCAATATAACGCCATCTATGGGACGTTTACCTAACTAAGCGTGCATAGATGGCGTGAAATGCCGAAAAAAACACGTTTCTTGTATGGGGACCCTCTATAATTTTTTACTTCATTCTGTATTTAGTATTTGTTGTTATAGCGGCATCAGAAATACATCATCTGTGAAAATTTCAACTGTCTAACTATTACGGTTCATGAGATACAGCCTGGTAACAGACGGACAGACAGACAGACAGACAGACAGACGGACAGCGAAGTCTTAGTAATAGGGTCCCGTTTTACCCTTTGGGTACGGAACCCTAAAAATTATATTAAGAATTTACTACAAAATTAAAGGGACAAGGGAAAAGAAATATTTAGAGCAAAGATTTCAAATTTCAACCGACTTCACAAAAAAGGAGGAGGTTCTCAATTCGACGGGTATGTTTTTTTTTCTTTAATATATTTTAATCAATGACCGCAGAACGCTATCAAATCTTAACCGATTTAAAAAAATATTTTTTTGCTTGAGAGAATAATTTCCCGTTTGGTCCCAATTAAATGAAATGAAAATGAAATTTTATCGAGATCTGATTATTATCTTCGCAGATAAACATATCAAAATGAGTACTAAAAATTACTATCGCGGCATGTAAACTTGGTTTTTTCGTTTTTTTATGATCATTAATACCTAATAAAAACTTTAATGTTATTTTATTATTATTTAGCTTAAAATAACAATTTACAACAAAAAAAAAAATATAAACTATATATACATTACGGAGGAGGGGACGAAATTCTGCGAGACGCGAGGTGCCGGAAAGAAGTCTAAGCGTTCAGAAGAATCTGTGCAGCTAATGCAGAAGCGACGAGAAAACCCTGCAGTCACTTCGTCAGATCAACGGGATTTGAACAGAAAAATCTCTAAGCTGGCGAGACGTGACCTCCGGAGCTCCAACACACTCTCTATAAAAGAAGCGATCGAGCGAAACCGGGTGAAAAGTTTTTGTTCAATAGCTGGGTCGAAGTCATCTAACGAAGTTGACTACATCTAACGGGAGTGTCGTCACTTCTAAGCCGGAGATTTTGAGGGAGGTTAAAGACTTCTACGGCCATATACCTCGCAAGCGTCCCGTCCCCAACCCCAGTCTGAAGATCCTAGAGCCACTATTATCCACTATCATACCGAAGATTCAGTCCCCTGAACAGGCTGGGTTTCAAGGAGGATATGGCGCTATATACCACATACATACAGTGCAACAGGTTATACAGAAGACCGAGGAGTATAACGAGCCCCGTGCCTTGCGTTTGTGGACTATGAGAAAGCTTCTGACTCTCTAGAAACCTGGTCTGTTCTGGAGTCTCTGCAACGGTGCCAAATTGATTGGCGATACGTCCAAGTACTGAGAGGCCTGTATGACACCGCGACTATGACCGTCCAGGTACAAAATCAGCAGACTGAAAATATCCCCTTACATAGAGGAGTGAGACAAGGGGACGTTATTTACCCCAAATTGTTCACTAACACTCTGGAGGATATGTTCAAGACGCTGAATTGGAAAGGATGGGGCATAAATATAAACAGCGAGCACCTCTCACACTTGAAGTTTGCGGACGATGTCGTCATCATGGCTGAAACCGTGCAGGACTTGCAATACATGCTGACCACCCTTGCTGATTCTTCTGCACGCATTGGCCTCCGGATGAACTTGGATAAGACCAAGATCATGTTCAACGAACATATTATTCCGGAAGCGATTGCCTTAAATGGAGTTCTTCTCGAAGTTGTTCACGAATGCCTTGGGCAAATCTTGAAATTGGTAAAAACAACTTCGAGAAGGAAGCTCGCAGAAGGATACAGCTGAGATGGGCAGCATTTGGAAAACTTCGTCGAGTCTTTTTATCGCCTATAGCACAAAGCCTAAAGACTAAAGTCTTTAAACAAGTGCGTCCTACCTGTTATTACTTACGGAGCCGAAACGTAGACACTGACAGTGCGACTGGTTCACCAATTGAAAGTTGCTCAGCGAGCTATGGAAAGTACTATGCTCGAAGTATCTCTGAGGAATCGAATTCGAAACGAGGTCATCCGTCAGAGAACCAAAGTTGTCGACATAGCTCAAAGGATCAGCAAGCTGAAGTGGCAGTGGGCTGGTCACATCAGAACCGATAACTGTTGGGGTAGACGTGATCTTGAGTGGAGACCACGGCTCGGTAAACGGAGTGTAGGGCGCCCTCCAGCTAGGTGGAGCGATGATATACGCAAGCTGGCTGGCACTGGCTGGAAACAAAGAGATGAAGATCGAGCTCAGTGGCATGCCATAGGTGAGGCCTATGTCCAGCAGTGGACAGAAATAGGCTGATGATGATGATGATATATACATTGTAATATTATTGTTAATTATTGTCGTCGTCATCGATTTCATTAATGTGGATTTGTAGATTGTAAAACAAAAAAATATATATATAAAAAAATGAAGATCGGGTAAACATTTTTTTTAAACTTTTTTTATATATTGTTAGAAACACAATTCAAAAGTTTCTATAAAGATTCATTACTGGCCCTGGATTCCGAGGTATAAACCTTACGGCACTCCACTATAAAGAAACATTGTTCTTCTGTTCACTAATGAGATACAAGCTTCACGTCTGAATTCCAGCTTAGTGTTCATTGCGTACACGTAATAAGAGTCTCGATCCAGCGAACAAATGTGTCATTATTTTCTAAATTTAATTACATTACAAAGATTGTAACTTAAATTTATATTCAGTAATATTAGTAGTAATAACATTATCTACGAGCTGCTCGAGGGGGGCCGTTGGGTGACGCAAGCACTTCCTTGTGAGTGCAGGAGAGAATATGTTAGATGGTTTACAGCCTCGCTTGTGGTGGTTTCCTGCTTCTCCTCTCCGTGTTGAATCGGCCAGCTGGCGGCTCTACTGTATCCTCGTGTGGGCTCACCGGTAATGACGGTCATGTGCGTGGGACGCACACAGATTATAACATGAATTCTCAATTTTTAATTTTACACAATTCTTTTTTATTTTTAATTAATTTTGTATTTGTATCTTTAGATTTTTATTATCGCATAGCTTTTACTTGTTTGTTCGACTACGCATGCAGTCTGCATCTATAACTGCGATGGCATTGACCACTGATCCATACTGCGTTTATATTAATTTACTCTTTCTGATGTACATTGTATTGATGCTCAATAAATAAATACCTATTTAAATGTTGAGTTCTATCGATTTGAGGATCTCCTCCTTATAAGAATATTCTTACATATATCTTCTACATCAAAATACAGAATAAATAATAGTACAAGAAATCAAACCAATATTCTCTAGCCACCTATTCCACTCATTAGTGTGGAGTAGTTTGTTTTAGATACATCCATATAATATAACATAATATATGTAACGGCTGCAAGCTACCAAGTAATGGCGGGCGCTGCGCAGCGACCCGCTCGAATTAATTGAATGGAATAATCGCGGACTAAGCGATGGCTATCCACTTTCTGGAATATCGATTTTAGTTTCATTCAGTGGCATTAATTAGTTTCAGTTAAACGATTAAGTCGGTCGCGGCGGAGTGCTAATACTGCGCCGTATCCAGTGCTGGCCGCCTGATTGTGATCGTCGACTGATGGTTTCATTTGATTTATCTTCCTTCATTATGTATTACTAGAAGTGCCCCGCGGCTTCGCCCGCGTTAAAACCTTCTTTTATTTACTTAAAACTTTTATTTTTTTAAAACCTTTTTATCATATAAACTTTTTAACAAAAAAATTTAACCACAGAAAAAACTGAAATGCAAAAAATAATTAAACTTTTTTATATAACCTTAATAACGAAGTTCTTAAACTACTGGTAGTATAGGTACATAAGTATTTATTTTTGTAATTGTTTTGAGTTTTTATTTAAACAGCGGTTGGCAAGTCACCACCCGCCTAAATATTTTGTAATGAGCCATAATTGGCGGGTGCCGTACCTCATCCCATAGACCAGCAATCCGACATTAATCAGCTCACCCAATAGTCTCATAATATAATGTACCATCTTTTAATAATATAGTTTCCCATATCTCCTCCTCATCCATAGATAATACAATACAATACAAAACTCTTTATTGATTACCAGACAACATATTTACAAAATGTACGACTTATCTAGTATACGGTAATATAGTAAGGCAATACAATCGGCGGTCTTATCGCATAGAGCGATTTCTTCCAGACAACCTTGGCAAGGAAAAAGAAGAATTTAACCAGAAACTTGGCGGTAGCGTACAATAGAACCTAAATGATTAGAGATAATATAATTTAAGTTATACTATAAACGTACAAAAATAAATACTAGAATACTATTTTACTACTATAGTTTATTATAAAATACATAAATACTATAGATAAATACATTATATATTTATAAGCATACATAAATATATATTATATATATATATATATATATATATATATATATATGTATATACAATATAAACACATACACATTCAACATATAACAAAATGCATAAATACAGGTACAGTAAATAATACCTAAGTTAAAATTGTAAAGGGCCTCTTGATTTTGGCTTCGGCTCCATCAATGCCCTCCAAAGGACCGGGCGTATACGGCCCGTGATGTTAAATTCAATAAAAATAATTTAAGATAACATAAAAAACTAAAAAAAACCGACTTCCGACGTCACGCTAGTCAATTTCAATACTTAGTTTGAGGACTGATCTTCATATCTCTGGAGATACTGAACATAATATCTCGATGAAATTTAAACCTGTAAAATATCATCATCATCATCATCATCATAATCAGCCGGTATCAGTCCACTGCTGGACATATGCCTCTCTCAACACACGCAACTGAGCCTGATTTTCGGCTCTTTGTTTTTTCCAGTGTTTGTTGACATACATTGATGAAATGATAAAATCATCAAAATAATGATACATTTATTAATTATTTTTGTTGATTTATTCAAAACTGCTCGACCGTTTTCGTTAAAATTTAAATGGGACTCCCTTAGGGATATACCCTTTCCAATAAAAAAATAAATATCGAAATCAGACTACTCTATAAAAAGTTATGCGTGGTCATACATAAAAAAAATTTAAAAAAATATATGCGTCGTCTTGATAACCTCCTCCGTTTCTTTTCGTCGGTTAAAAAGACATCAAAACAGAATAAGTCAAATCTGTTAACCCGATTTTATGTTATCGCGTGACTAAGGGAAATAAGGATTCATATTTATAAAGCCCGAAATACCATATTGATTTTCAGACTGTGTTACCTACCCCATTTCGAAAAATCTTGCAACACGTATTTACTTACTTATTTACAGAAGTACTTACGTAAAGTTTCGAATAAAACTGACGATCTCATCTTGTTTCGCCATACAAACTTTGAATCCCCGTTCCGTCTCCTTAATTTCACAAATTTCTCCTTAATTTTCTAAAAATTCCCCCCAATTTAAAAAATATCCTTTCTTAGCGGATACCTAAGTCATAATAACCGAAACAATATTGATTTTCAGACTTTGTTACCCCACTTCACCCTCTTAGGGGTTGAATTTTGAATAAGCCTGAAACACGTATTTACTTAGTTATTTACGAAAGCAATTGTGTGAAGTTTCGAAAAGAAAAGACTATCTAATCTACGAGTAGTTTCTCCATACAAACTTTGAACCCTCGTTTCATCCCCTTAAGGGGTGAATTTTAGAAAATCCTTTCTTAGTACACCTATACGTACATACTAAAACAAATATACCCTCTTAATTATGAAACTGTCATTACCTGATAAAACACCATTTTACTATGTTTTTTTTTTCAAGTTTTGTAATGTGCTTGTAGACTTAAATAAGCGGTTCTAGCGATCTATTCTATATTCTATTATAACACCAACCTAGACCACAAGCCAATAAATCATTTCATTCATCTCATTTCAAATTTCAAGTCTTTACAACCAGTGGTTTAGGCTGTGCGTTGTCTGTCAGTCAGTATGTCAGGACAAAGATTCTTATAGTATAAGATGTACGTTTACAAAGTTACAAACTTAATAGACTTCATGTGATAATGCTGCCCGTTACTGTTCTGTGTAATTTTCAAACTTGTTAGGTTATATTAACTAAAGGTACTTCTTAACATTCTAGCGATGCGAGCTGTTTACTTTTTATGTTTTCACATTAAATGGAATCAAACATCCAAGTCTCTTCGTCAGTGGGACCCCTTTTCACTTTTTACGATCTGAAAGACTTCGTTGTATATTACCTTTCATTTTTTTACGATGCCACCTTAGCATTGTACAACGAAGCCACGGAAGTTATTTCTCGTGTCACCATGCGAAAGTTAATATATATTAGTTAATACGAAAAGGGAATCTCTTTGCTATTTTACACGATTAAATAATACTGCGCCATCGATATAAATGTACTTTCACCTCCATGTACTGCGCACAAACGCACAGAAATTAATTAACTGCGTTGCATCAGAATTTAATAGTATACGTATTTTTAGCGTTAAACTATTAAATGAAATAATAACAAAAGTTTAGCCAGCCAGTCTGTTGTGTTGCATTGTTGTCACGTTGCGGCAAGTCTTTGATCAAATAAATTAGACAGATAATTTCCGGCTGCCAACAAAAGCCTATTCAGTATGTTTTGGTATGATAAGCGTGAAGTCGAGCTAGTATATAATGTTATCAAATGAACGGTGGGAGGTCTGAAGGTGGCTAATATATGGGTATTTACGCCGATTGCCTTCACATAAATCTGTGAAGCTCGCATTCAAGAAACGAATAACAGCCGCTTCCTCTAAACAAAGCGCTACTTCCAAGTAACAGTTCGGCTCGTTCAAGCTTCAAGCTCCACTGGCTGGTATCCAGCGCCTGACGCCGGCAAATCTCTTATATTTATAGATGAAAGCAAACGGGAATTGCGTACGAAATCCATTGTATTTATTTTATATTTTTCTACTGTTGTAATTCGAATACTTGAATTTTTAATTAGTTTTTCAACTGACTTCAAAGAAAGAGGACTGAGGTTCTCAATTTCACTGTATTTTTTAAGTTTGGTACCTCAGAACTTCGTCAATAACTAACCGATTTCAACAATTTTTTTTTTGTTTGAAAACAATACATTTCCCGTTTGGTCTCATTGTAATTTCGTCTGGATCTGATAAGTATCTCTAGAAATACTAGTAGTTCTGTGAGAAGACCTCGCGTGCCCTTATAACCATGGAATAACCGACACTTTCCCTTTCTTCCCTGGCTTAACAAAGCCATTGTCAGAGTTTTAGTGATTATTCCCGATCCCTTACAGTCCTAGAAGTTTGAATCTGGTGTCTTCGGGTTTGCCTTATGTAAAAGGACTGCACAGTTTGGTGTAGAGTAGGTAAAAATATTCGGAAAAAAAAATCTAAAATCCAAATCCGTCCATATATATCGCTACAGCAAACTCATCCCCTTTCCACTCCACTTGGAGTTTGGGATTTTTTAATCAATATTCAAAATTTAAAATGACGCTTCCGAATCCGACTAGGTTTTCGAAAAACATTTTTGGCCTAGTCGAAACTGAGACTTATTCTACGGCACGTATATCTATACTAATATTATAAAGAGAGAACATTTGTATTTTTGTATTTTTTTATTTTTGTATTTTTGTATGTTTGTAATGATTTGGCTCAAAAACTACTGGATCGATTTAAAAAATTTTTTCACTAATATATAGAATGGACTTTCGAAATGAAAATAGGCTATATATTATCCCGTTTAAATCAAAGGTACATCCGTGGAGACCTAATTTGCAACCTAAGTCGACAAAAAAACGGTCGAAAGAACACGTTTCTTTCGAACGCTGCTCAATTGAAAATAGATAGAAGAATATTTTCTATGGAAGAGTTGTACAACTTAACAAGACCTACCAAAAAGTCAGCAACAGTATATGTCTATCTCTTAAGGTTGACTCACAGTAACCATTTTAATCTTTAATTTTTTGTTAAAAAATATTACATAACTTCCAAGGCTATTTTCAAGTATATAGTATTAATCCTTATCCAAATAATTACGTTAATTAGCTTGGCCACATATTATAGATTAAAATTGTCCTTTACAGTATATAATTCAAATGAAAACTCTAGAAGATATCACGAATTTCACATACACGCATCGAAAAATTAATAAAATATTTGCAGTGAAACCACAGATTAGGTCATAGTTACTACGAAAATATTATTATAAGCTTAGCGATGCTGTAGATCCCCACCGATCACAATCAATTTGAAGTCAATATAGTATAATAATATATTTTTACTGTATAAAATTCTATTGTATAACATAGTTATGATCTATTTATAAACCACTCCGACTGATCTATGTATAATCTTTTCAATAAAAGCATTCCAATGACTCTAAACACGACATTTAAAATCTGAGCTGTAAGTTGGTGTGGATTTAAGTATTCTGTAGAGTACAGGAGATGTCCCAGCATCAGTTCAATGCTTCTATGTTCTTACAATATCGTTGAAGAAGAAGATTTTCGAATTGATCAGACCTATCAAAGTTAATTTCATAGCGCAATTAACTAGAAAAAAGCTCATAGTTTTATAACGATTGAACGAATTTTCATGAATCAAAGCTACTACTAGAACACTCTCAATGAAGACATCTATAAAACAAAAAAAAATATCAATAATAAAATCAAAATCGGTTCATCTGGTTGGGTGCTAAGATGCTACAGACAGACACAGATACACACGTTAAACGTATAATTCTTTGATCCCATGATTTGATTGATTTTGATTCAATGATCCTACTACCTCTGTACGAAAACCCATGATTCATGAATGCACATAAAACTTTCATTGGTTGGTATATAGCTAGGATTAGAACCAACGACCGTTGGGTCAGAATCAGGGTAACTATCCTTTACGCCAAAGGGCCGTCCAACATCACTACGTAAGTATTATAAAACAAAGTCCATCACTGCGTCTGTTTGTCTGTTCGCAATAATCTCAATAGCTACTGAACGGATTATCATGCGGTTTTCACCAATAGCCAGAGTGTTTATGAGGAAGGTTTAGGTGCACAATTCGTTATGGTTTTGTGTAAATTGGTTGAAATATGACGATGATTGTTATATATGTTAATATTTTATATTTGATGCAACAAACTGATGCAAGTTTTGTAGGCATATATGTTCTACCCGTGCGAAGCCGGGGCGGGCTGCTAGTTCTATATATATGTGAAGTACGGAGTATAATTGAAGTGCGCGCATTGCGGTGAAATATTTTAATATACAGTTTATTCTACCGTGCGGTGCAATAAACGCACCGCATCGCTGTGCGCGCTCGACCTTACTGACTGTGTGTTACGGAATATACCTATAACGGAATTTAGCAGCGGTCCGACCGAGCTGGGGCGCAGAACAATGTCGAACCATAATTAGGTGTAAGCGCCGGCGCGGAATTAAAATGTATTAATTAAGCAATACTTCAGTTTGATGGCGGGAATTAGAACGACCAACCGAGCACCCGTAAGGAGCACAAATATTAAATTATATCATTTATATTTATAAGGATTCATTTATAACATTGTTGTTTATTGTTGTTTTGTATAGAAGATTTTTAGATAAGTGCGCTGCATTTTGAGAAAATCCTAAGATATTTATGAGAGTGAGTAGAAGTCCCGCAACTAAATAGTGAATCTATCTAATACTATAAGAATCTTTGTCCTGACATACTGACTTACAGACAACGCATAGCTTAAACCGCTGGTCGTACAGACTTGAAATTTGGAGGGTATATTTATCTTAGTACGTAAGGGTGAACTAAGAAAGGATTTTCAAAAATTCACCCCTTAAAGGGATGAAATGGGGGTTCAAAGTTTGTATGGAGAAACAAGATTAGATAGTCTTTTCTATCCGAAACTTCACACAAATGCTTCAGTATAAAAATAAATAAATACGTGTTTCAGGTTTTTTTGAAAT
This sequence comes from Cabera pusaria, assembly GCA_954871355.1. Taxonomy (NCBI): domain Eukaryota; kingdom Metazoa; phylum Arthropoda; class Insecta; order Lepidoptera; family Geometridae; genus Cabera; species Cabera pusaria. The sequence goes on from OX940902.1 coordinate 25,583,610, forward strand.
TTTACCCCTAAGTGAAGTAACAAAGTGTGAAAATCAATATTGTTTCGGATTGCGCTGAAATTTGGCATGCAGGTAGTTATTATGACGTTAGTTCTCTCTGAAAGGATTTTCTAAAATTCACCCCTGAAAGGGATGAAATTGTGCAAAGTTTGAATGGAGAAACAAGATGAGATAAAGTACGAGTTGTAGGATTTTTCAAAATGGGGTAGGTAATAAAGTCTGAAATTTTTGGGTTTTTCGGGTTTTATAAACATGAATCCCGAAATGCTTAAGTAACGCGATAACATGAAAACGGGTGAACCGATTTGGCTAATTTTTATTTGATGTCTTTAATGATAGAATCGTTTTTATAAAAGAAAAGTTTTAGGTAAAAAAAAAAGTTTTTAACGCGGGCGAAGCCGCGGGGCACTTTTAGTTTAGCTATAATAATACAATTATGGCAGGAAACCTTCTAAGATTACCTTATCAGAAGTAGTTCTACCTAGTGACGTCATTCAGTCCCTGACGAGATTGTTTTTTTTCTTGTATTTGATAGACTAGCGTGTGACCACTATCTCACACGGCGGTAAGCGATCATGTGGCCGAAATGGTAAACACGCTAGGCATGTAATTGTCGACCGGACAGCATAAGATTATAGCTGTAGATTTTCTTCTTGATGGTTATACCGCCTGACTTGCCACCAAAACGTAGCTTACGTTTTTATAGCAAGTCAGGTGGTACATACACATAATGATTCTTCCAACATTTTTAAGTTGAAAAAGTATAAAAATTACTTGGCTGTTTAAAAAAAATCTAAATACAATCAGCAGATATTGCATAAGTAAAAACTCTGCTACGAGGCACGACGCTCGATACATACAGCGCAGTACATTTATACTGTTATGTATTCTTTGCCAGCCGGAATACCTGATAGTTCGTTCTCGACGGTATTTTTTGTAACGTGCTATTTGCAGTTCTCTTGCGTGGGAATACCGTTACAGCCTCGATTCGGTTTGATGGCTCAGCGAAACTAAACTCGTTTGACGTACGTACAGTGACGATTTCGCTTGAATGTTTCATCAGAAGAGCCTTCAATAAAAAGGTTTCTGTCAGCAATCTCCAGCGGGAGTATCGCAATTCAGCCGTTGACGAATATCAATGAATACCTATGTACCATCTACTTAGTTTTAATCTTACAATAGATCGTATTACATTATATGTTTTCTATAAAGCTTATGTCATACTTTAATTTCTATAAAGTTTTATTTGATGGGTAGAATATAGGCAAAGGCCGTGAACGTACAGATAAGGTAATATAGCAGTTACATAAAGTATCTGCGGCGTGCACACAGCGTATGCCGATGCTACTCGCATGTATAGATGTGTGAGGTTGCGGTTTAGTTTTTCAGGCTGGCGTCCAGTGCGGTGGAATGGCTCGGTCGGGCGGGCGGCTGGGCGCGCTCGTGCCTCCAACCGGCGCGGTAAGCTCGTCGACGCGTGCTGCCGCGCCGCGCCCGCTTGTTTGATCACTGACCACGCGTGTCGTCGCTGATGGACGGCCAATGGTTTCCGAAGGATTCATATTGTGCGCACACATTACAGTTACAGTTGGAGTTACTTACATTTTTTTTTTTTATTGCAACGCCACTATGAAGTAGGATTTTACTTGTTTATTTATAGATATACTCGTACATGTGTCCAAAGAAATTACAGGGCATGTGAAATTCAATATCATTATGTCTCAAAGTAACAGGCGCAGTGCTGTATCTGTAATAGGTAGACGTCATCGCTTACCATCAGGCGAGCGTCGTGCTTATCCTGTTACTTTATATCATAAAAAAGAAGATATAATTTAAAGATATTTTTTTAATGTCATATAGGCTAGCGTTTAAATCACTATCTCACCTGTTGGTAAGCGATGATGCGGTCGAGGATGAAAAGCACGCTAAGCCTAGAATGGGAACTGTCTCTCAAGGATAGCTGCGGGAACACACTAGATGTTTGTCGACAGATTTTCTAACTCGAGGGTGGTAGCAGACCAGGCGGCCACTAGATAGTGTCCTACCACCACGCAGGGGGTTGGGGGTTTCTTAACGATGTTTTTCCTTCATCGGAGGGCCACTGTGAAAATCGCACATACATTTTTCGATAGAATAATCCATTAATATATTAACTGAATATTATATTTACTGTAAAATTATAACGTACAACTTTAAATACGCGCAGTAATGTCGACGTCCTAATAATTCAGGATAAAGAGCTGACAAAACCCGATTCACGAGTTCATTCACCCGTTTATCTAGGTTTTCACGCCTCATTGGACCCTTCTGCCTACCGGCCCCAGTGCGATCAGAACTATAATTGACGGCGGAAAATGATCGCAGGCGCGGAGTGTGGCCTCTAACTGTATTACCGTCGTATTATGGAGGCGATTCAATCAACTACATATATAGTTAATTAGCGCGCCTTTGAAGCACTTTATCTGAGTTCGCCGAAAGCCGCAGAAGACTCTCGCCTAATGTGATTACGTGTTATGGAACCCTCGAGAACGTTCGGCGTCGGCCCTTCGGTAAACCTGCTTAAAATTCGTGCTTTGTGGCCGTGTCGGCTTACAGATAATGTACGGTCGACTCGTAGCCCGAGAGGTCTCACAGAACATTGTGCTTTTATCATAAAAACGTTTTGTGTTACAAGATGGTGACACTAATGATGCTGGTATACAAGGTGTGGTTTTGCATTATCGCTATATTTGCAGGGGTAGGTATACTCCATGTATAGAACAATAATCAGTAAAAAAATATATTATAAAAAAATCATTTTAATGATAGTGCCAGCTGATAGAGCGGCGGCGGTACTCGTCACTGACCGCCACAGCCACAGCTGGCCGCTCTATCAGTGTTATAACATCATCTACGTATGCGTGTACGCGCCTGCGCAGTTTACATGGTGTTTTTCTGAAATTACTCGGGGATGATGCTAAAAATCACAATTTTTTTAAATCAAATATCCGGGTATTAATTCACGGGCGAACTTTAATAATATTATTAAGTGATTAAGGGTGCCCGTTACAATCGACTATGCAAATATGGCGAGAATGCAAAACCACACCTTGTATATTGACAGTCATCGTTTAAAAAACTAAGCGTCATTTTCAGAAGTAAGTTTGAGGTGTTTATTTCCATATCTCTGAGGATACTTATCAGGTCGTGATTAGAATTACCAAAGGAACATGCTTACTAAAAAAAATATAAATCGGTTCATTTTCAGTTCATATTTTGAGGTGTTTATCCCCATACGAAGATGCTCATCAGATCGCGAAAGATCGTATAATGAGACCACCTCGGAGATATACCTACATACTACTCATATATAAAAATAATTCGAACCTGTTCAACATTGGTGGACAAAAAAGATACAGATGAATTAAAAATTGTGTCCCTTTTTGGAAGTAGATTAACAATACATAACGGCCGCGGTATATCAACATTATTCACGCGATTTGTGAACTTACAACATTGATTTTTTTTTATAACCGCATCGTCAATTAACATCAGGTGAAATAGTGGTCAAACGTTTGCCTATACAGCATTAAAAAAAAAGCGGAAAGCTGGCAAGCGGCCCACCTGATGGTAAGTGGTCACCGCCGCCTATCTATGACATCTGCAAAATCAGACGTATTGCCAGTGTGTTGCCTACCCTTATTAGAGAGCACTCTCATTACCCTTTTTTTTTGTTTGAAGCTACCTAGATTAGATGTTTCATGTCATCCCACATATTAAAGGTATGTGGGAAGAACAATCGCGTGAAACGAGTAGTATGTGATGCCCACGTATCTATAATGTGTGAATGTGCTTTTTGATGGTGTTAGGAGTTTTGATGGTAGAAACGGGACGGAGGTATGATATTAAAAAGCTCTTCAGAACATTCCCCGTGATAGTACCTATAGAAAGGGCTAAGATAGGCAACGTTGCGACGAAGACTTAAAGGTTTCAATTTATCAGTTAGCTTGGGGTCGTCGCAAGTCTAACGGCTCTTCTCTGTAGAGAGTCAAATGGTTGCAATTAATATTTCGGTGCACCACTCCATAGCTGAGAACAGTATTACATATGTGGCCGAACCTGCGCATTATATAACAACAGACGCTGGCTCGGGGTGAAGTACTGCTTGGCTCTATTTATTACACCGAGTTTTTAACAGTAAGTTTAACTTTGCATTCCAAGTGACTTCCAAGGTGAACCGCGCTAGAAATGTCGACACATTGGCCGAAAAAACGATAGCCTGTGTTTTAATAGGGTAAATAATTGTACTATGTTTGGTAAACCCAGGGCTGAAACATTTTCTAGAGAGCGCTCCACTTTAGACACTATCTCTGCTCTTCGCTCTATATCCGCCCTGGGGGCATTCGCATGACCTGTGTAAGTGACGAACATTAAAATAACTAATAAAGAATGAGCTCGTGTAACACTAACCTAACAGAAATCCTAGTAAAATGTTGGTAGACGACATCAAACAGTATCTCTCGGACGGTCCGATGTTTTCCTTCCGCCGCCGAATCCTGAGCAAATACTCTAACGAAGTTTATTTTGCCCCTTTACCTGGCTCTAAATAACGCAGCGGTCGCCCTGAGGGGACGTCCGTACAACTTTATTAATAAAGGAAAAATAGAGCCGCGTCCCTTCCAGCCGCCGGCCGCCCGCCGTCGGCCGCAGCGCCGTTTGATCGGACCGTGCACACTGGGCACACTTTTTTTTTCTTTTAGTTTTCTTTAGATATAAGCATAGATCAGTAATTTCACTATTACAAACAGGTCAGCTTGAAAGTACCATATTGTTGCATTATCACCGAAAATACGCAAGTATACTACATTTGAGCCCAATTGATAGATTGATACACATGTCACCCGAGCGGAGCTAGGGCGGGTTACTAGGATTTATAAATGCGAAATATTGTCAGTATGTATGGATGTTTGTTTGTTACTTTTGCATTCAATAACAGCTGAATAATAGATTTGGATGAGATTTGGCACACAGATAGTACATAACCTGGTTTAGCACATAGGACACTTTATACCGCCGGAATAGGCTAGCACTAGCCTATGATAAATACAACACTGAGGGGTGTATTCGAAGACTTTACATAATACTCAGCGAAGTATCCCTTAACGTTACAAACCTGCTTACTCAATAAATACAAAACAAAGATAACCCCAAATCCCAAAGCACGACGGCAGTTCAGATGTAAGCCGCGAACAAAAAGCTCCCAAATAACCATTATCGTTTTGTCGGCGCCGCAGAGAAGCGAGGGCCCATGTCTCGCACGAATGCTTGTTAGTTTTTCAGCCGTTCTGCGTTTTTTCCTGTGTTCTGTGTTCTGTGGGCGAAGGAGGCCGCCGACCGTCCCACCATTTGTCACTCGGTCGACAAATCGTACTCGACACTCAATACCCGCGCTCCTATACTTCTATACTTGACTCGTTTCGCTGTATCGATACTTTGCTGTGACGTATTATAGCAGAATATATACTCTGCTATAATGCTTCATGGTGTTCCTGAGCATACTTTGGTGGATTGGAATTATGGTAGTGATTACATTGTTTGTTACATTTTAATAGCTTTCTTTTATTTTTGAAGACTCGACGGCATATTTTATTACAACAACGTAATTTGTATTGTTATATTTTTATTACAAGATTAGGAAAGGTAAGACTAAACATTAATCACAGTTTTTAATTCCTTTATGGTCGCACCATAAAAGCCATCGTTAACGGTACATGCTCTGAGACTAATGTCGATTAAAGCCAGAGTTCCACAGGGATCTGTGCTACCCTCCACGCAGTTCATCTTGCATATACATATGTACAATGGCTTATTACAAATTAGTAATATTCATTTCTATGCAGATGACAGCACGGGTGATGCTCATTACACAGGTCAAGCAAATGCCTCCAGGGCGGATATCGATACTAAGAGATAAAAGCTGGTGACTAAAGTCAAACGATCTCTTGAAAATGTTTTAGACGACCATATTTAACCCTACAAAACACAGGCTATCGTTTTTAGGGTTCCGTAGCCAAATGGAAAAAAACGAAACCCTTATAGATTCGTCGTGTCTGTCTGTCTGTCCGTCCGTATGTCACAGCCATTTTATTCCGAAACTGTTAAGACTACAGAATTGAAACTTGGTAGGTAGATGTATTCTGTGAACCGCTTTCTGATTATTATACAAAAATTAAAAATATAAAAGTTTAAGAGGGGGGGGGGCATCCCATACATTGAACTGAAACAAAAAATAAAATTTTCTTCAAACCTATACATGTGGGGTGTTTATGGATAGGTCTTCAAAAATTACATTTAGGTTCTTAAAATCATTTTTTCTCAAAGTCAATCATTTAAAAGATAGGCGCATCTAAAGTGGTAAAATGTATGTCCCCCCCTCTAACTTTTAAAGTATGGGAGTGAAAAATCTAAAAAAAATATATGCTGTAGATCTCAATAAAAACTAAGAACAAAAATTGGTTTGAACGAGATACAGTCAGCAGTTTTAGAGATATGGCGACCGCAAAGATAACTTTGTTTTTCATACAAACACTATGAAAAACAAAGTTAATTTTGTAGTTGCGAAAAATCATAATTATGGAATACTTAACTTTGTTACGGAACCCTACGAAAGCGAGTCCGACTTGCACTTGGCCAGTTTATTTCGGCCAAAAAGTTGCAGTTTCCTGTAGCCCCGCTTTTTCAGAACATTCCCCTTACCTTGTCAAAATCAATTACCATATTGGGTGCCGAATTCCTAGCAAGGTCCAGTTTGTAAAAAGTTTGAAGTACTGTTTGTCAAAAAAGTACTTCACATAATGGCTAGGGAGCCAGATAATAATTGCAGATGGCGCCACCAATGCTATTGTAACTCGGACATCATCATCAGCCTATACTAATCCACTGCTGAACATAGGCCTCTCCAACTGCACGCCACTGAGCACGATCCTCGGCTACTTTCATCCAGCTCCTGCCAGCCACCTTGTGAACATCATCGCTCCACCTAGTCTGAGGGCGTCCTACGCTACGTTTGCTGATTCGCGGTCTCTACTCAACAACTCATTTACCCTAGCGGTTGTCGGGTCTACGGCTAATTTGCCGGCCCATTGCCACTTCAGCTTACTAATTCGATGGCCTATGACTTTGGTTCTCTGCTGCATCACCTCGTTTTGGATTCGATCCTTAAAAAAACTTCAAGCATAGCCCTTTCCATAGCACGCTGAGAGACTTTAAATTTGTGAACCAGAGCAAACGTGAGTAACCACGTTTCGGCTCCGTAACTCTGACATATATGGATCTGAAAATCTGAAATAAATGATTTGATTTGAATTGAGTTGAATGTATAATTAACACCTATATTATAAGTACGAAAGTCAGTTTATTTTTTTGTTTGTTTGGGACTTCTTCACAGTCAAACAGCTAGACCGATTTAGTTGAAATGTTGTACAGGAATAGCCAGTATTATGGATTAGGCTATAGGATACTGTCTAACACAAGCAAAGCCGCACGGCACAGCTAGTTGGTTATAATGCAATCCAGAAGTATCGTCGCTTCAGTGGGAGTCGTCCATAGGTAAGTTGGGGCGTGTTACCCCGTAGGCACGGGTTGGAGTCCCGCTGACGGCAACATTTTGGATGTACCCAAGATGTTGCCGTCAGCGGAACTCCTGTAAAATGTTTTAGTGTGATAATTCCCGTATTTAAATATTTACAGCAATGTATGTTTTATTTATTTTATTTATTTATTCATAAACACGTTGTTAGTAGTAAGTACATTTATATCGTGCCAATAAGCCGGTGGCTTGTGCTGGCTCACACTCACTGTCGTGCTGCAAGGTAGATAATTAGTGGATACAAGTCCAAGTGAGTTTGGAGGTAAGGAGTAGGTAAGTATAATGTAGGTTAGGTATTACTGATTGTGGATACTGATAGTCTTGTATAATGTACAAAAATATAAGGAATCATAATAAGTAGATTACAATATGTGCAGAGGCTTTTTAAAGTAATAATAGTAGATTGTATAACAAAGGTTCAATATAGTACGTTACTGCGAGGCCGCTATTTTGAAATCCAGAGCGAAGCCAAGTATTCTAGAGTAGAAACCCGAGCGTAGCGAGGAATTCTAAAGTAGAATCCTGAGCGTAGTGAGGGATTTAAAATACGTTGGCCGAGAGAAAATAATATTTCAGCCGAGTTTTACAGTCTGCTTTTCATCCCCCTCTATGAAAAAAGGATCTAAAGTGGTAAAATGTGTCCCCCCCCCCTTATAACTTTTAAAGTATGGGAGTGAAAAATCTAAAAAAAATATATGCTGTAGATCTAAACAAAAACTAACAACGAAAATTGTTTTGAACGAGATACAGTCAGCAGTTTTAGAGATATGGCGACCGCAAAGATAACTTTGTTTTTCATACAAACACTATGAAAAACAAAGTTAATTTTGTAGTTGCGAAAATTCATAATTATGGAATACTTAACTGTGTTACGGAACCCTACGAGTGCGAGTCCGACTTGCTCTTGGGCAGTTTATTTTTGAAGTTATATCCATACAAGCAAATGTATCGCGGCACCTCCATGTCTATATATATTTCCTACTCCATGGTTAAATGTGTTATTATGACAGTCTGTGACCATCATCATCATCATTATCAGCCGGTGTCCGTCCACTGCTGGACCTAGGCCTCTCCCAAGGTGCAACACTGAGCCCGATCTGCGGCTCTTCTTTTTCAGTCACTGCCCACCGCTTTGCGTATGTCGTCGCTCCACCTGATCACAGGACGTCCTACGCTACGTTTGCCGATTCGCGGTCTCCACTCAAGGACAAGTCTACCCCAACGGTTATCAGTCCTGCGGCAGATATGACCAGCCCACTGCCACTTCAGCTTACTAATCCGTTGAGCTATGTCGATAACTTTAGTTCTCTGGCGAATTACATCGTTCCGGATTTGATCCCGCAGTGAAATATCGAGCATAGCTGTCTCCATAGCTCGCTGAGCGACCTTATACTGGTGGACCAGTCGAACTGTGAGTGTCCACGTCTTGGCTCCGTATGTCATCACAGCTAGGACGCACTGGTTAAAGACTTTTGTCTTTAGACACTGCGGTATAGGCGACGAGAAGACTCGACGGAGTTTTGTCCAGCCCAGCTGAATTCTCCTCTGGATTTCCTTCTCGAAGTTGTGTTTGCCTAGTTGGAGCGTTTGCCCTAGGTAAACATACTGCGTTACAACTTCAAGTGGGATTCCATCTACAGCAATCGGTTCCGGAACAACGTGCTCGTTGTACATGACTTTGGTTTTATCCAAATTCATCCGAAGACCAATGCGACGAGAAGAATCAGCTAGGCCATTCAACATCCTTTGTAGGTCGTGCAGCGTCTCTGCTATAATGACAATGTCATCTGCGAATCTTATGTGAGAGATGTACTTGCCGTTGATGTTAATGCCAGAATCTTTCCAGTCCAGCCTCTTAAACATCCAAGGCGTTAGTGAACAGTTTCGGGGATATGACATCCCCCTGTCTCACTCCTCGACGAAGGTGGGGATGTTTAGTTCGCTGGTTCTGTACTTGTACAGTCATCGTCGCGGCATTATACAGACATCTCATCACTTGGATATATCGCCAGTCGACTTGGCAACGCTGCAAGGACTCCAGAACAGACCAGGTTTCGATTGAGTCAAAGGCCTTCTCATAGTCCACGAATGCTAAGCATAGGGGGCGATTGTACACTTCGATCTTCTGTATAATCTGCCGCACTGTGTGGATGTGGTCTATGGTGCCGTAACCGCTTCAAAACCCGGCTGTTCCGGAGGTTGGAACTCATCGAGCCTCCGTGGTAAACGATTCGTGATGACCTTTGAAAACAGCTTGTAGACATGGCTCAGAAGCGAAATCGGGCGGTAGTTTTTCAGAACAGAACCACCATGCTTCTGTTCCATGCCTGTGTAATTCTCCCAGTGATAATATCGTTTAAAAACTAAAAAACAACCGACTTCAATGCCGCGCTATTCATTTTCAGTACCAATTTTGAGATGTTTATCTCAATATCTCTGGAGATACTTATCATACCTCGATAAAATTACCATGGTACCACACTTGGGATATCTCCTTTCGAACAAAAAAAGAATAATCGAAATCTGTTCATAAACGACGAAGTTATCCGCGAACAAACAAAAAAAAATATATACGGTCGAATTGAGAAACCTCCTCCTTTTTTTGAAGTCGGTTAAAAAGAACTGAATTAAAGAGCTGTTAAAGCTTTTGAACTGCTGGAGCTCCTCCGGCTTTTAGAAGCTCTGTTGTGATTCCGTCTTCTCCTGGGGCTTTTCCAATTTTTAGCTGTTTAAGGGCCATCACGATCTCGTCTCGGCTAATTTTGGGCAGATCTTCAGTGAAGTGGTGGGTTAAGGTGGCTCTAGAATCCTCAATATCGGGTACGGGCCATGAAACATGCGATGTGTAGAGCTTGCCGTAGAAGTCTTCCACTTCCGACAGAATTTCTGACTTGGATGCGACGACATTCTCCGTTGACGTTGTCAGCTTTGTGAGGTTGCTTCTACCCAGAGGCTGGATGAACACTTTCGACCCCCGATTTTGCTCAATTGATTCTTTAATCAGGAGCGTGTTAGAGGATCGGAGGTCGCGTCGTATTAACTTCTTTATGGATTTGTTGGGCACCAGGTTAGTTGAAAATGTCAGCTTTGTCACCTAACCTGGTCTGTAAAGGGTCTGTTCGTCTCTCTTCCAGTAGCCGAAGTGTTTCTGCCGAAAGTTTGGACTTTTTGCTCGTACGCTTGCTCTCGCAAAACTTCGTCTCTTCATCCCTGATTTCCACCACTTCTTCGAGTTTCTGGTCTACGTTATCTGTGGTTTCCAAGGCAGCGAATCGATTTTCCAATTTTAATTGGAATGTTTCGGACCCAACAACGGATTGAAGTAGGTTCAGACGGAGCGTAGACTTCATCAATCGGAATCTCTCGGCTTTAAAGTTGATATCCAGAGAGCCTCGTACAAGTCGGTGATCACTTCCAGTATTAAACCTAGTGATCACTGAGACGTCTCTGAATATGCGCCGTTTGTCCGTAATGATGAAGTCAATTTCGTGATGAAGTCAATCTCGTTTTTAGTCACAGAGTCGGGGCTTTGCCACGTCCACTTCTTTTGGGGCTGTTTCTTGAAGAACGAGTTCATCAAGAAAAGCCCTTCTTTCTCGAGGGAATTTACGAGCATTTGCCCCCTGTGATTCCTACTTCCAAATCCGTGTGGTCCTATTGTCGATTCACTGCACGTCTGTACTCCCACTTTGGCGTTAAAATCTCCCATGACAACGTTGTAGTGAGCCTTGGAGGTGGTGTATAAAGCTCTAGAGATATCTTCATACATGCTCTCCACCTCATCATCTAAGTGTGCCGAGGTCGTAAGATGGTAAGCACGCTAGGCTTAGAATGGGAACTGGCTCCCAAGGATATCTGCCGGAATACATTCGATTTGGCGACAGATTTTCTAACTCGAGGGTGGTAGCTGGCCAGGTGGACATTAGATAGTGTCGTACCAACATGCGGGGGCTGCTGGTTTCTTAACTATGTTTTTCCTTCACCGAAGGGTCACTGTGAAAAGTGTACATACATTTTTCTATAGAAAAATCCATTGGTGCACGGCGGGGATTGAACTCGGTACTCGGCATCAAAGCCGATCGTTCTCCCGATTACGCCACCGGGCCGCTATATGATAATAATTATAGGATAAAAGAAGTTCGGTACTTTATGTTTACACAAGTTTGTGTTCAAAATATAGATTAGATTAGATAAGACTTAGATAATAAACTCTTCTAAGTAGTGTGCAAAAACCAAATGGGCAGTAATAGAAAGTATCGGTTCTCTCTCGATAAATAAAAACCTCCAGAGATGAATTAATCTGTAGCAAGCGGTGACGTCCTCTGTGCAGGTCACGACGCGCGACGTCGTGGCGCTGCTGCCAACTCTCCGGAGAGAGGAGATGGATTTAGATGATCGAGACCGAGCGAGCTCGGTGCAGCCTTTGAACGCGGACTGAGACAAATTGAACAAATTCAATTACACTGACACTTACGACGTTCAATGTTTACTTACATACTCAGAGAGATAGATACGCTTGAGTAGGTTCAAGTTATAACAAGTTCCGGAAACGCGCATTAAGCTTGCTTGTCATCTACAATTATATACTATTGTTAGACTTTTGATTAGAGAGGAGGCTCTGGAGGCTGTGTTCGTGTTCGCACGCTTCCAGCTTGTTGCAATCTTACATCCTTGAAGTGAGTGTTAAAGTATTTATTTTACTCGAGAAGTGCCCCGCGGCTTCGCCCGCGTTCTTCTTTTATTTACTTAAAACTTTTATTTTGTAAAAACCTTTCTATAATAAAAGACATCAAAGAAGTAAAAGCCAAATCGGTTCAAACTTTGAATCCCCGTTTCATCCCCTTAAGGAGTGAATTTTGAAAAATCCTTTCTTAGCGGATACCTACTACTAAAGAGTGAACTTTGAAAAATCCTTTCTTAGCGGATACCTTCGCCAAAATAAATATCTGCATACCAATTTTCAGCGCAATCCGAATCAATGTTGATTTTCAGACTTTGTTACCAATTTCACCCTCTTAGGGTTGTAATTTCGAAAAAGCCTGAAACACGTATTTACTTATTTATTTAACGAAGCACTTGTGTGAAGTTTCGAATAGAAAATACTATCTAATCTCGGTTCTCCATACAAACTTTGAACCCCTGTTTCATCCCCTTAAAGGGTGATTTTTGGAAAATCCTTTCTTAGTACACCTTTACGTACTAAGATTAATATACCATCTAAATTTCAAGTCTCTACAACCAGCGGTTTAGGCTGCGTTGTCAGTCAGTCAGTATGTCAGGACAAAGATTCTTATAATATTAGATTGTTGGATATCGCAGTCAGCAACAAAAGTACTTTCACAAAGCACACAGCAGGCTGCGTGCAAAAATCGCGCGACAAAGGCGCCGTTGTCTTGGTGTGATGCTCTCTATTGGTGCGAGAGTGTGCACAAGGGACGCTTCCATTTCTTTAATTTTTTCGATGAATATATTTTTTTAGTAATTTTATTTTTGTATTTGTAAACCCTTGTCTCTTGATATGTAATCTGTTAATAATTTCGTGTATATTGCTTCGGTACCAAATTGTGTGGTTCAATATAATTAGGGGAAAGCTATGTAAGATATGATATTTTAAGGAACAATTTGGCTGGTTGCTAGATATAAGTACTAAAGGTTGCCAATAAAAACTTAAATTAATCCTATATATATACATACAATCAAAATAGTATATTTAATTACAAGTGCGGAAAGGCTGTCATTGCAAAGAGTTCCGACTAATGTCTACCCGAGCCGATGCGCAGCCAAAGGTGAGGGTTGACAGTCGGAACAAGTTGCAATGACGGTTCCGCATGTGTACTGAACGACTATTTTTAATACAGTTGCGAAAAAATGAAGCAATTTAATAAAATAATAAAAACACAATAAACTCAACTAACTTAACATATATTTCTTATAAAAGTTGTAATTCACATATACATTGAAATTGGTACAGTTTTTTATACTCACTGGCGTTTTCTCTTCTCTCCACGCAATAAATTCGTCGTACTATGTAGATATGTAGCGAATTTTTGACTTTTCCGGTAAAATGTTCTCCGAAGCATTTTGTGCAATTATACTGAGTTCCGGTGATGTTAATTCAAAATAAAACTGGCCAAGTGCGAGTCAGACTTTGTGCCGCACACGGAGGGTTCCGAACGCCATCTGTCGAATTTCGAACGAACTTCTAACACCAACTAAGTAAACGTTAACACAAAGGTAGAATAGTATTAGTTAGAAGTTATTTTTTGATGTTGCTATGCTAATAAATTGTTTATTTACATTTATTTATCTCTACTTAATTCATTTGTATGTATTGTATTTGGGTATGTATTTGTATGTATTATGTATTTGTATGTACTTATTTATTATAATATATGCCTATCTAATTATTTTTATAGCATGTAGAAATTAGAATGTTATAATGTATATGTAACTAACTATGTATTTATTAATTTTACGTATACTATTTTATTTGTAGTTGATCATTTTAAAATCATAATATATTGCTGCTTCTCATGCACACCTACCATCTGTATTGTATAAATGTGTCTCTAATCAGCCCACGGTTGCCTGGAAGAGATCGCTTATTAGCGATAAGGCCGCCGATTGTACTGTACCTAAATGTAATCATTATTGTACGTAATTCTAAGTTATTTAAGTGCAATAAAGCGTATTCTATCTATCTCTCTATCTATCTATCTATCTATTATATAGTAGTAATAGTAATAGTGGTAATAGCATAGAAAAGATAATATGGTAATAGTAATTGTAGTAATTAATATTATTATATATCTGGTTGACCGAGCTTTGCTCGGTATTTGTTGCCACTTAAACAGACAAATATGACTCTTCCCGAAATCTATTGACGAATAATAATACTATTTTTTTAAATTGAGAGCAACTAACTGCTTTACTGATACAGTACTTCTACTCGTCAATAGATGTCGGGAAGAGTATATTTTAAGTTGATTATCAATAAAATTGATTATTGAAAACACGAATAAAACAACATTTTCTGAAAATGACTCCTAGCTAGATCGATTTATCGCCCCCGAAATCCTCTGTAGGTATACTAAATTTTATTTAATCGTTGGAGCCGCTTCCGAGATTCAGATTAAGGTAAAGACGATAGCGCCATCTTAGCAACTAGATAGGTGGCGCTGCGCTATCGTAAAAAACTGTTTTTAAACTTTTCTTTAATTTTTAACTTTGTTCTGTTCTTAGTATTTGTTGTTATAGCGGCAACAGAAATACATCATCCGTGAAAATTTCATCCGTCTAACTATCACGGTTCATGAGATACAGCCTGGTGACAGAGGGACAGACAGACAGACAGACAGACAGACAGACAGACAGACAGACGGACAGCGGAGTCTCAGTAATAGGGTTCCGTTGGTACCCTTTGGGTTCGGAACCCTAAAAACTAGGGTCGAAATTACTCATTTTGTGCAACAAACAACTAAACTCGCAAAGAAAATTTCTGAAAAATGGCGCCAACCGTAGATTATAAGCAGAGTTTTGTTTTTCTTAACCCATTCTGGTAGGCAAAGGGAACTATGCCCATACAGCCAAGTCTTCAGTAGAATTTTTTTATTGATATGAAATGAAAATGAAACCTAACCTAACTCATTCAATCAAATCATTAAATCTGATATTGAAACAAATTAGTAGCTTCTTTTTAGAAATATACGCATTTGCATGAATCATAAAAACTTCTATGAATTTTTTTAGTAAAAACTTCATGGTTGGTTTTTCTTTTTAATAGACATTATTTTGACAGTTGGGAAAGAGAACGCACGAGTTCGGGAAAGGTAAAAAAAAAGCACGAGTATGTAATATCATCCCGAACGCTATACGTTCCTGCAATACGCCACTTTTTGAGCAACTGTATTAAAAAATAAATAACAAAGCCAATTATTACACACGTCGAACTTTGATTGATTGGTTACGTACCTATGTATTCAAGTAAAACAATTGGATACATTTAACATGTGATTGTGAGTGATATGTTAGAGTGAGCTCATCGAGTATGAACAAAGGCACGTGAGCTGACGTCCCACGGTCCCAGCGGTGGAGTTGTCGGTTCCCAGTACGGCGACGGTGACGTCACGCTGACGCTAATCGATACCCAGGTATCCAGCTCCAAAGCTGCACTGTTATGTGTTTCAATCAACTTGAGAAATGTTTTCACTTATTTTTATGTTTGAATTGAATTCGTGTGTATTGTGTTCGAGCTGGGATTGCTCGCAATTATTTATTGATTGCAACACTTTGTTAAATGAAAAGAGGTGAACAAACACTGTGTGAAGGTGAACACCTTTGTAATGGTAGTTTAGACCTTAACCATTGTAAACATCTTATTTTTTACGATCTGCGGCAGGTAGAATATGATTGTGTACGAATGAAAGACTCTTTGTGTTGTTGCTTTTAATACGTTTCTATAAAGTTTAAAGTATCTACGTCTATGTGTTGTGTAAACGTATAGAGGGTGCCTGCAATCATCGGTTGGTTTCCGTGCAAAGTCGGTGGTTGGAACAATTTGCATTTTGTATAGTTTTTGCCGTGATTTTGGTGGCGGGAATGTTTTCCTCGTATGATGCAAAACTACATATTTGCATGCAAATGCGTTTCTTTCAAAATTATGATAAAGTAAGCATTTTACGACGCATAGAAATAAGTAAATTACGGCAAATTTGTCCTAAAACGTTATTTTAGTTACCTTGCGATAGAAAAACCACCATCCACCATCTTCTTGAATTTATTATTTATCTAGAACACTTCCAATAAGTTTTATTTTTCGTTAGGGAGAGGAATATATTTTTATATCTTTTATAAAAACAAGCTTTATAAAAACACCGATGTTTAAAGAGATAAAAGTGAGTAGAAATTTACAGTATATATATAAATTATTATTCATAAACTAAAGCTCAAGAAAAGTGTTGTGAATACACTAAGAATTTTACTATCTATAAATAACACTTAGTGACTGATAAGAATAACAATATTCTTAATAGTGCTAAATTAATGCTGACGACTATTTGGGTATACATCGGGTTGTCAGTTCGGCTCCGAGCCACATGAGTAAAGAAACGGTCCGAGCCGACTCTAACGTTTAAATCCTGAAATGTTAAAATAAGCCCGCCCGCAGTATCGTCTGGCGAATTAAAATTTTCAATTCCATATTTATTCCAGCATGAATTTAAAACTCCACTTAGAAGAAATACCCCGGCTAGTCCGGGCCAAGCGGACACTGTGTGTGTACGGAGGTTCTGCCTAGCTCAGCTAGGTATACGAGAATTTACTGCGTCCATATTGTCCGCACTGAGCTGGGCCACTTTACCCGGGATGGAGAGATTTCGGTAGCCTTTTTGTGCGTACGCTCATAAACTGGGATTATTTATGAGGTGCTAAACTCTTAGGTTTCGTAGGGTCCACTAGAATTCATAGTTGTCACGTAATATCTTCGTCCGAGAATAAGAGCGGAAGCGGAAGCGCCTGGAACTCTCTTTCGGTTAGATCTTACAGAAAGTACATTTCGAAAAACGTCAACATTTTTAAGAGTTAAAAACGCTAGCTTGTAAGATATAAAAAAAAAAAAAAATTTAGAGTGAAAATCGTACCTACGAATGATATTGTAAAATTACTAAAGCTACGACCACACCGCGGTGCCTTGCGTGCGCGATCTAGACGGCGATCAGTAGTATTTGTACCGACTGGTTCACACCCAACGTGATCTACGGCGATCAGAAAACAATAGAAAACAATAGAAATTCAGATCACGCAGGACGCCGCGGTGTGGTCGTACCTTAAGAATTTTGAACGTCTCCAGAGAACATTGACGTTTACCGGACCAAATTAAAAAAACTCAGTAATAGTGAGTCGAAAGTAAAATAAACAAGCAAAATATTCGTTTAATAACACGAAAGCTGCTAGAAAATACTAGTTCAATTTGGAACCGCGCGTAATTGAATCGTTGCAGTTCTATCTACTGAGAGGAGGATCATAGTTACTTTAATGTACATTCGTAGTTGTAGTTTCGTAGCCACTCTACGTCCTACGTAGCAGCGTAGCAACATGCTACACAGTATCTACGCAGTCACCAACTCGCTCCCAGGCTCTAAACATCTCGGGGACTGGACGAAACACAACTATATAATAACTACTCAATGATTTTAGATATTAACTCCTTTTTTTCTACAATACTTAATACGTATTAAATTGTCGCAACATAGTGTGCTCTCTGTATGATAATGTATAACATAGTGTGCTCTCTGTATGATAATGTATAACAATCTAATTAAAAATATTATTCCTACCTTATAGACGAATATTTTAGTCAATAAAAACAAACCAGTGCTAACTACCTTATTATTTATATTTCTGTGAGTACAAAAGAATGTTTAGGTACGCAATATAAACAAAAGTATGTAATTGTAAGCAGCAACTAGCGAGCTAAACCATAAGAGATTTCACGGTGTAATAGCGCCCTTACATACCCATAAGTATTACGAGATAATCTAAATTGAAGCGACGGTAGTGCGCGTTAGCGGCGTTTCGTCTGCCTCGCCCCGCGTTGCCTCGCCTCGCCTCGCTGCACCTTCTAGCCTCGTTTCGCCTCTCCTGCGTCGCCGTTGTAGCTACAGAAGTATAAGAGACACATTTAAATAACAAACGGTTGTTTTAAAAATGTAATCACAGCTTTACACACTTCATACATATTGCCGACTTTCATACTTTCGATGCTTTCAATACTTAGGGCGACACATGCCTAGTAAACATAACTTTGCTTTTGCGTGCTTTAATTTATGGACATGAAAACATAAATTTAAAATTTAAAACCACCCCCAACTAATCTGTATGTATAAAAAGCAAACCTTACTGACTGACTACTCAAACCACATAACGGATGGCGCTGACATTTGGCATTCAGATAGTTATTATGTCGTTAAGTTGCTCTCATAGCCTCATCGACTAGAAATCCGCACATAATCTTTTAACGGCTTAACGATATTTTTTCGAAGCTAAGAACACCGTCGAATAATTTACCTATAACAAAAAACCGCATCAAATTCGGTCCATTTGTGGAGCAACGATACCACAGTTACACAGAATACAGATACACAGAAAAAACGTCAAACTTATAACACTAACTAAAAATCTGTTTTCTGTAAAGGAGTGAGATCGCATGAGAAAATTAGATTGATCCCTCTACGGAATATGTCTTCGATAAATGAATGAGCTTTAAATATTTGTAATAGGGTAAATAGATAGATCATAAAGTAGGTTTATCGATATATCATCACTGTCCGGTCGGCACTGGGCCGTGTTTGGTGTCGGTCGATCCGAGGGGATATAGAAATGCGTACATTTTTAAACAAAGGGATATTTCCCTACGGATTCTATGATCGCATTTTTTGATTAACAAATCACAAAGTACCCAATCGTACGATATATCAGCGGAATAATTTAATTGCTAAGTACAATACATTTCGCCTTTCTTAGACAGATTAAGTTACATGTACGTATCAGTTTTCATTAGAGAAGATTTTCGACATTCGACGAAAATCCTATAGTAATAAAAATTGTTAAAGTTTTTTTCTGCTCAATAAGCTCTATGCGGCATTTAATACGTGCAGTGCGTTGCGATAAGTTGACATCTTGCGGCCCTAACATTCATATTTTTTAATTTTAAATTATATTTTGCAAGAAACTAATTATTATAAATAATTGTTACAACAGATTTACATCACTTGGCAATCTTGCCATATTTTTCGTATCGTATCCTTTTAGTTTCAGCCAATATCAGAATAAAATTTATTATTCTTAGCGATAGATGTCATCCATTATTCAATATTTTTCTAGAAATACAGCAAAGTTCTCTATTTATTGTGTCTCGAATCCTTAGAAATACAAAATATGTTCGTGTGGGAGCGATCGAGTGCGTAAGAACGGTGCGGCGCGGTGCGGTGCGGCGGGGTGCGGCGGGGAGGAACGAACCCACTTACTCAATCTGATGATGTATAGTCTGCTACACGGCGATACATCTCGCAGATTGGTACGGTTAGACACACCAGCGTCACTCTCATACACTATTATTATAAACCACTAAGTCACCGTCACCGTCATGTTGGTTGTTGACGCGTATATTGCACGTTATTATTACGTTTGAAAACGGGAATTTAACGTGACTTGTGCGATGTCGATATAGTGATCGACATATTTGTCGGCTTCATGCGGAAGCCTTCCCCAGGATGTCGAGTGCGGGCGCTCGCTCTCGCGGCCCCGTCCGGCTTCGCAGTGCGCGCACGTATAAAGCCGACGTACAAAACATACGTCGATCACTATATTGCCCATATTGAAAAATATATACATACATACATAAAATCACGCCTTTTCCCCGTTGGGGTAGGCAGAGACTATTTCTTCCCACATGATACGATCCTGACACATGTTTGTCGCTTCTTCCACTTTCATAAGCGCCTTCATACATGCTCGCCGGTTATAGGTACTTTTGACTTGGCCTTTCTGTAAAACGTCTCCGAAGTTAATAATTATGAAGTGTATAATTATGGTAATTCTATTTCTGATTAATTTCTTTATAGCTTACTATTTATTTTATTTATTTTTAATTCCATTCACTTCAATAGGTAAGATTTACACCAATTACATTACTTAAATAAAAATCAAAGAATAATCATTATGCTCCAATAGCATCCTATTGTACATCCTGTCTGGCAAATGTATTTCAAACAGCAAATATATCTATGAGGTACTACATACTTTTATTAATTACACCATGCTTTAATCCCTTGCCGTATTAAATATATTGAATTTGAGATACATAAAGTTGTAACATAGACCAACCACGAATAACTTGCGCTTATCGCACAGCTACGGCTAGTTTAAGCGTTAGTGATCATATTGTTTTAACATACCTAACAACTGTCCTGAATAACAACTAAGAATGTTATATTAATTAGAAAATAAGGTTTTATTTGGTCAATAAACATTGTATTAAAAAAAACTCCATAACGTCACCGGATCACCTCGATTGCAAGTTGTCCACGCGGGCGGCGAGTGGACCACTTGCCTTGCGTTGACCGCGCACTGTCCGGGAGTGCGGGTGCCAGAGCTGCATCTTTCATTCCAGCACGGCAGCTCATCTCTGAGCGACGTTCACTGACTGACCACGCGGCGTCCACCCGTGGCCCAGCTGTCGACAACGAGTGAACGCCGAACGACTAGGCGGGCGGGTCGGTTGCCGCGAGGATAAAATCAGCTGTAACCTTAACACGGTATTAAATTACATCCGCAGTATTTCTTTATATTGTTTAAGCTAATATATTTTTTAATAATGTATACTATCAGTTAAATTAGCTTATGTGTCTGTCTGTACACGCGAGCTGTTGACGCGTCACGTAGTGCCAATCAGTGGGAAATGGCGACGAATGTCGAGCATGTTAACAACATGTTGAATGCATGTGTCGAACTTCTTAGAACGGTGTCTTATCTAATTATTTAATCAGACAAATTTATATAGAATTTCAAGCAAAAAATAAATAATAAAGAAACACAGAAATACAAATATCTACTTTACAAATATAATTAAAAATAAATAAAGGCGAGTCGTAGATCGTTAAAAATGAATTAAGTATTTGACCACTTTTTTAAAACATTTTAGTTTTAAGTAAATATCGGACTAGCCTAACCATACTTACTTAGTTATAAAATAATAGTAGGCTATACGGTTTACGTTTTGTTTACGTTTTTTAAATCACCGTCGTCAATTGTGTTGTAATATGATAAAGGTGTTGTTTTTTTTTATTATTTTCTATTTATGGAATGTAATTTTTATTAAATTTGGCATTAGCTGGGCTTTTGCATATGCATTGTTCAAGTTCAGTTATTGTCCTTTATGTTTCCAATTTATAGTATGAAGTTGAGCAAAGTCTCAGACAACGCCGTTAAATTATACCAGGTTCAGACCAGGCGATTCTAGTCGTTCAACTTCCTAGGGATATACGATACGAGTAAAAAAAAATGCTCAATCGATATTTTTTGTCGATTAAATCGCGCTTGATTAGCAAATCAAATAGTTTCATTCTAAACCCTATTATCGCTATATAATGCCAGCCTAAATGTTCTTCCAAAACAAATAATTGAGTATCGAAACAAGTACTTATAACCGGTACTTACTTAGTATCGATTCTAAAGTATCGATACTAAAAGTATTTGGAATCGAAAGACAAGTACATCCCTAGAAAGTTGAACGACTAGAATCGCCTGGTGTGATCTCGGTATTAGGGTCAAATTATGCTTTAACTCGTAAAATGTAATTAGATGTCGTAGCGCTGACATTTAAAAATAGATGACGTCACAGAGCGGGCGCCTCCAGCTAGCTGGTGAGATGTTGTTGCTGTCTCAGACACAAAAACTTGGACGGTATCTCATCTGGTGTTCATTGAAAATGCGGTCATAGATGGAATCGTGCTTGCATTGAAAAAAAAACTGGCCAGGTCGAGTTGGACTCGCCCACCGAGGCTTCCGTACAAACTTCTCAGACTAAGTTAAAGGAAAAACTTAACTTTGTAGTTCGATCCATAGAAAATGTATTGCACCTACTACAAATAGTAAGTTTGTAATAGTAAATTTACTTTTTTTGTTATGAAACTACATATTTACGGTTTTCAGATTTATTCCTTTATAAGTGCTTCGAGACCTTGCTTCTTGTCAAATCTCATGCTTCTAGGTCAACGAGAAGTACACCCTACATATAACTATGGCTTTATAAATGTCAGACAATTAATTATCTGACACTTTATCAAGAACCAGTGAAACTGGGCTTTAGTAAAATAGCGGAATTTGGTATGTTATTTATAATTTTAAACGCACTTTCATTTTCAAATACACTGGTTCTACAAAATAATGCAAAATGTGCCAATCACCATAGTACGTATTAATGTAATGTAGCCGCTGGTAATGGATTCAGAGTGAGTAATACGCCGGGATGACAGCTCCAGTGAGGCAGCACTTGAGAGATATAATCCAGTCGTTGACCTCTACATAAAGTACAGACAAAAGGACTGATTTAATTTTTAAGTTGGACTTAAACAAGCGCCGCTCGGCCCGCCCGCTGAAGCGTACAAATTACCCCATTAATGTTTTATTTTGGGTTCGAGTTCGTTCACTGGAGGTCGAAGCCGTTCATATTTTATGCGCTACTTTCTATGTTGTTTTGCCAGCACGTAATTCGTCGATAAATAAATAATTTCCTTTCAAAAAGTCAGCGCTATCGGGCGTGGACTACTTGAATAATCCTTTTGCTAAAATTGTCTCGATAATCACACACGCAAAGTTCACAGTAATGCAAGTAGGAATACAAGCGAACTGTGAAAGAAAACTGCTTTCGATTTCACGTATTAAAACATCTAGTTGTACTGTAATATCCAGATGAGCCGATGACTGTGCGTCGTGAGTCGACGTTTGGCGCGCCCCGGGGAAATAAGCACGAGCCCGGCCGCACGGCCAGCTCCGCCCGTCGTCACGGATTTATCAATATCATCACTATATGACAATAACTTGACACAGTAGATACTATTAATTTGTGAATCAAACTCGAGATTGTTGCTTGAAATATTTCCTTAATCTCTCGCAGATCTGTTTTTTACGTTTAACATCGTATCAGTCTCTTTTATTCAAAATTATGTACGCCGCGAACGTTTGTGACGCGAGAGGAGAGGTCTCGGGGGAAATAACCGGAAGCTCGCGGCGTGAGGCGCCCGCCTTACAACGCGTATAGGTTTACAATTACCTCGCGACGCGATCATATAAGGGAGACTCCACGAGTGAGCTTTTAAGAGACCGTTCTTAAAAGTTATTTCGTTTTCCATTAACTGGAATGCATCGCGTGGCGGCCACGTGCGAGCGACGACAATGAAGATATTAGACGCTCGTTTCTCGGTGCGACGGTGCGCGTCGGACGCGGGACGTGATCTATGTTATAATTTTATGAATTAAATTCCGCGATACCGCGGAAAGAAGACCGCCGATGGGAACATTCACATGACAGATGTATATTCTGCCATCGTGTTCATACTATTTGTTCAATTGAATAAAATTAAGACCCACGCTTATATTATCAAAACTTTACAAGAGAAAAGGCATGTCAGTGACTCACTTGTACTCAGCAGTTACTAAACATGACTGGCTTATATCTTTATTTTTATTTGTATTTTATTTTATTTAAATTTAAAGTTTTAATTTATTTGAATTAAAGACTAACATGATGGGTTCGATGGAATATCGAGAGTCACTCCAGGTTATCCAGGTTTACGCACCGACTCACTTAGATGACGAGGTGAAGAGTATGTATGAAAACATATCTAGAGCCTTACATTCCTCTAAGGCTCACTTCAACGTTGTCATAGGAGACTTTAACGAGAAAGCAGGAGTACAGACTTGCAGTGGATCGACTATAGCACCACACAAATTCCACAGTGAGTATCGCAGGGGGCTAACGCCTGTTAACTACCTCAAAGTAGGGGCTTTACTTGGTGAAGTCGTTTTAGTAATGCAAATGCCCGACACAGTGACTAAAAATGAGATTGACGTCATCATCGCGGACAAATAGCGTATATTCAGAGACGTCTCAATGATCACTAGGTTAATACTGGAAATCATCACCGAATGTACGAGGCTATCGACTTCAAGGCCGAGAGAATCCGAGTGATGGTCCATGCTCCGCCCGAACCTACTACAAACCGTAGTCGGGTTCAGAATATTACTTAAAACTAAACATTATGGAGGGTAGAGACAAATTGAATAAAAGCTTAGTATTCCATAGATTAAGGGTAAAACTAAAGAAATCACAAGTCACTGTGAAACGAAATGTTTCTATTTAAATATGAAAGTTAGTGTAATGAGCGCGGCGGGGAACAGGACCGAGGCTTTTAAAAATGATTAAAAGTTATGTAAAAAGTTTGTTTTCTGCTTTCAGCTTTATCATCACTTCGTAAATCCCTGAACCCATTAAGTGATTAGAGGCAGGCGTTCGATGCGGCGCGTCGCGGCCCGCGGACGACAGCCACCGCGACGAATTTCTGAGAACCTTTATTTTGCGCTTTAAACTTTGACACTCGGCCATTATCTTGTTTGTTGATTAATTTTTAAAGAAATTGTAAAGTAAGTTTAATTAAAACAGAGCTGCACAATGGACTATCTAAGGTGAGGCGGTAAAGTATCCATCGCCACATTTCACGACTGTCTTCCTCTTTCATTTAAGAATAATTCCACATTAGACCACATTGTCACGTACTACGAAGTAGAACTGTAGTAATACTATCGTAGCGCAAAACTTTGTTGCCGTACGTATAAATTATACGCTGCAATTATACTTTTTATAGACATTCCTCTTTATAGCAATCTTTCTGTCAGATGTAGTAAAACGAAATAGGCGATTTCATAATAGACTGTGTCTTAATAACGCTAAAACTGCTTTAATGCACAAGAGTCTGCTATGTGTAGCTCCCAACATTTTCAATAAAATACCTAATTTTATAAAAGAACAAAGCATGACATTATTTAAAAAAGAAATTGAAAATACTATTGACAACTAAGTGCTACTATAATATAGATGAATTCTTGATGGATGACTTTGATGAATTAGTTTAATTGACATGGCCTCAATATTTATTTATTTAGAAAAAACATTTTACTATTTTATTGACATTCTTTTATATAATTTCATACAATTCTGATCTATACTTACCTCAATTTCTTTAAATTTTATAATGTTATTCTTTTAAAATATATGATGTTTAATAGATAAATAATACCACAATACTTTTTACTGCATGCATAAGTCATGTGTAATGTCAGCAAAACATTGTTTTTTATAATTATGCTGCGGCAACGCCATCTCTCCAATGAATGTAGCCAGCCAGGCAACAACATGCACATGCACACCACAATGCAGTGGTAGAATGTAAGAACATCTCAAATATTATTTCATCTTTTTAGAATTCCGAACCCAAAGGGTACCAACGGAACCCTATTACTGAGACTCCGCTGTCCGTCTGTCTGTCTGTCTGTCTGTCTGTCTGTCTGTCCGTCTGTCACCAGGCTGTATCTCATGAACCGTGATAGTTAGACGGTTGAAATTTTCACAGATGATGTATTTCTGTTGCTGCTATAACAACATATACTAAAAACAGAACAAAGTTAAAAATTAAAGGGGGTCCCCATACAAAAATACGTGTTTTTAATATAGCGCCATCTATGAACGATGGTAACCAACAAAAAGGTCACTGACCTTTGTGTTAACGTTCACATGGTGGGTGTTAGAAGTTCGTTCGACATTCATTAGATGGCGTTGTAGTAAATAAGCATGTTTAGTATTGACACGGTATTGACACGGTATTTATATATATTGATGTTAAAACTATGTAGATACTTAATTTTTCCGGCAAATTTTGTTCAATCGGAACCCTACGTGTGCGAGTCCGACTCGCACTTGGCCAGTTTATTTTGCACTACATTTTCAGCAATAAAGGTATTTCATTTCATTTCATTTCTGAGATAACTGTTCGCTAAAACCCAAACTAATAACAACGGAATACAATCATTCTAATGAATAAGTTGTCAGTCTATCTCTAACCAACTAAAGGTCACTCAACATTACATTAAAACTTACCGACTTTATGTTTTTTTTTTGTAAATTGGCTATCGTTTGACCACTATCTCACCTGATCGTAAGTGATGGTAGCACGCTAGGCCTCTGACTCTCAAGGGCTGTGTGCTGCCGGGACACTGTAAGGTTATGGTGGCAGATTTATTTTTGATGGTGGTAAGCAAATTTTTAGTAGCAAGTCAGGCGGAACATTGATATAACATGCTCCTACCAGATGTGGACGAACACCCGTGCTAGGTTTTGAACCGGTGACCTCTAGCTTAGAGATCAAGTCTTCTATCGTATACGCCAACGGGACTAAGCCACATACTAAGCTGCCGGAACACATTGGTGTTTTCGCGACAGACTTTCCAACTTAAGGGAGGTAACTGGCCATACCGATAATAGATAGTGTCCTACCACCAAGGTTTTTTAACGATGTTTTGCTTTTATGCCTATGTCAACTGTAAAATTAATACGTACATTTTTAGGGTTCCGTACCTCAAAAGGAACCCTTATAAGATCACTTTCTTGTCCGTCTGTCCGTCTATATGTCTGTCTGTCTGTCTGTCCGTCTGTCCGTCTGACTGTCCGTGTGTCACCACCGATTTTCTCAGAAACGAGTGGACCTAGCAAGTTGAAATTTATACCAGATACTGAGGTCTATAGTCTTTATTAGGTGTATAAAAATCAAGGTCCTGAGTCAACACGATAAAAAGTTATGGGCAAATTTAGATTTTCGCGTAAACTTGTAAGTACCAAAATATACCTTAAATTTCAACTTTTTTTATTTTTCAGAATTTTTCCTATATTTGTGCTGCTTGCTTTTAACCAAAATTGACAATTCTAGGTCAACCGGAAGTACCCTATAGGTTTTGGGTCGAAAACCTATAGGGTACTTCCCGTTGACCTAGAATCATGAAATTTGGCAAGAAGCAAGGTCTTACAGCACAAATAAAGGAAATATCCAAATAATTAAAAAAGTTAAAAATTAAAGGGTGTCCCCATACATAGTTACGCCAACTAAGATAGGCCCCTGAGGTATATGATCGCTCATACAATTCAGAAGTCTAGCTTAATTGGTACCTACCAACGTTGGTACGGAAGCCTCGGTGGGCGAGTCCAACTCGACTTGGCCGTTTTATTTTCTTTCGAAAAATTGAACCTATCACGTTTGGCGTCAATACGAGTTATTTTTCTTTAACCTTTATGTATCTGTATATCAAAAGTTATAATATTACACTCCGACCAAAAAAAAAAAAAGCATGAGAACGTAATAAGTCTCAATATGTTCGAACAGAATAGATTTTCCAGTTGCTATTGGCAAAACACTCGTGTCATGTGAGTGACACTTTATGCGAGACCCCGTTCTTGTTACCTATTTATGTGTGTGAACTCGATCGTTCACCAAATAACATTCAATTTGTAGCACATAAAACGTATTGCTTGTATCTACTCATCATTATCAGCCGGTATCAGTCCACTGCTGGACGTAGGCCTCCCCCAAGACACGCCACTGAGCCCGGTCTTCGGCTCTTTGTTTCAAGTCACTGCCCACCGCTTTGCGAATGTCGTCGCTCCACCTAGTCACAGGGCGTCCTACTCTACGTTTTCCGATTCGCGGTCTCCACTCTAGAACCAGTCTGCCCCAACGGTTATCGGTCCTACGGCAGATATGACCAGCCCACTGCCACTTCAGTTTGCTAATCCGCTGAGCTATGTCGATCACTTTAGTTCCCTGGCGAATTACTTCGTTCCGGATTCGATCCCGCAGAGAAACACCGAGCATAGCTCTCTCCATAGTTCGCTGAACCGTGAGTGTCCACGTCTCGGCTCCGTATGTCATGACAGGTAGGACGCACTGATTAAAGACTTTTGTCTTTAGGCACTGTGGTATAGGCGACGAGAAGACTCGACGGAGTTTCCCAAATGCTGCCCAGCCCAGCTGAATTCTTTTCTGGATTTCCTTTTCGAAGTTGTGTTTGCCTAGTTGGAGCGTTTGCCCTAGGTAAACATACTGCGTGACAACTTCGAGTGGGATTCCATCTACGGTAATCGGTTCTGGAACAACGTGCTCGTTGTACATCACTTTGGTTTTATCCAAATTCATCCGGAGACCGATGCGACGAGAAGAATCAGCTAGGTCATTCAACATCCTTTGTAGGTCCTGCAGCGTCTCTGCCATAATGACGATGTCATCTGCGAATCGTAAGTAAGAGATGTACTTGCCGTTAATGTTAATGCCACAATCTTTCCAGTCCAGCGTCTTAAACATATCGTCTAAGGCATTAGTGAACAGTTTCGGGGATATGACGTCCCCCTGTCTCACTCCTCGACGCAGGTGAATATGTTTAGTACGCTGTTTCTGTACTTGTACTGACATCGTTGCGGCATTATATAGACATTTCATCACTTCGATATATCGCCAGTCGACTTGGCAACGCTGCAGGGACTCAAGAACCGACTAGGTTTCGATTGAGTCGAAGGCCTTCTCATAGCCCACAAATGCTAAGCACAGGGGCCGATTGTACTCTTCGGTCTTCTGTACAATCTGCCGCACCGTGTGGATGTGGTCTATGGTGCCGTAACCGCTTCGAAACCCGGCCTGTTCCGGAGGTTGAAACTCGTTGAGTCTTCGCGCAAGACGGTTCGTGATGACCCTTGAAAACAGCTTGTAGACATGGCTCAGAAGCGAAATCGGGCGGTAGTTTTTCAATAGGGTTTTATCTCCTTTTTTGAAAAACAAAACCACCATGCTTCTGTTCCATGCCTGTGGAGTTCTACCAGTGAAGAGAACAGAATTGAAGAGCTGTTGCAGCTGGCTTACAGCTGGAGCTCCTCCAGCTTTTAGAAGCTCCGTTGTGATTCCGTCCTCACCTGGGGCTTTTCCATTTTTGAGCTGTCTAAGGGCCATCACGATCTCATCTCGGCTGACTTCGGGCAGGTCTTCTGTGAAGTGGCGGGTTAAGGTGGCTCTGCAATCCTCAGTATCGGGTTCGGGCCTTGAAGCATGCGATGTGTAGAGCTTGCTGTAGAAGTCTTCAACTTCCGACAGAATCTCCGGCTTGGATGCGACGACGTTCCCCGTTGATGTTGTCAGCTTTGTGAGGTGGCTTCTACCTAGAGGCTGGACGAACACTTTCGACCCCCGATTCTGCTCAATTGATTCTGTAATCAAGAGCGTGTTAGAGGATCGGAGGTCGCGTCGTACCAGCTTCTTAATAGTTTTGTTGCGCACCTGGTTAATTGACAAAGCTGACAATAGGTCTGTTCGTCTCTCTTCCATTAGTTGAAGTGTTTCTGCCGAAAGCTTGGACTTTTTGCCCGTACGCTTGCTCTCGCAAAACTTCGTCCCTTCTTCCCTGAGTATTTCCACCACTTCTTCAAGTTTCTGGTCTACGTCATCTGTGGTTTCCAAGGCAGCGAATCGATTTTCCAATTTTAATTGGAATGTTTCAGACCCAACAACGGTTTGGAGTAGGTTTGGTCGGAGCGTGGACTTCATCAATCGGAATCTTTTGGCTTTGAAGTCGATATCCAGAGAGCCTCGCACAAGTCGGTGATCACTTCCAGTATTGAACCTAGTGATCACAGAGACGTCTCTGAATATGCGCCGTTTGTCCGTAATGATGAAGTCAATCTCGTTTTTAGTCACAGTGTCGGGGCTTTGCCACGTCCACTTCCTTTGGGGCTTTTTCTTGAAGAACGAGTTCATCAAGAAAAGCCCCTCTTTCTCGAGGAAATTGACGAGC
Organism: Cabera pusaria; assembly: GCA_954871355.1. Classification (NCBI taxonomy): domain Eukaryota; kingdom Metazoa; phylum Arthropoda; class Insecta; order Lepidoptera; family Geometridae; genus Cabera; species Cabera pusaria. The sequence goes on from OX940902.1 coordinate 25,613,674, forward strand.
ATTTGCCCCCTGTGATTCCTACTCCCAAATCCGTGTGGTCCTAGAGTCGATTCACTGCAGGTCTGTACTCCCACTTTGGCGTTAAAGTCTCCCATGACAACGTTGTAGTGAGCCTTAGCGGTGGTATGTAAGGCTCTGGAGATGTCTTCGTACATACTTTCCACCTCTTCATCCAAGTGTGCCGAGGTCGGTGCGTAGACTTGGAAAACTTTGAGGCTGTACCTCTTGGTTAACTTAATTATGAGGTACGCTACCCTGGTCGACACACTGGAGATTTCTACAACGTTGTCACTGAGAGCCTTGTTGACCAGAAACCCGACGACGCCTTGGGATGGCTGGTCACCTTCTCTGTAATACATAAGATGGCCTGATTCTAGAGTTATGGTGTCCTCTCCTTGTCTTCGGACTTCACATAACCCCAGAATGTGCCATCTTATGTGTCCCAGCTCCTCCTCCAGCTGCGTCAGATACTCATCCAGCCGAATCGTGCGTCCATTAAACGTAGCGAGGGTCAGTTTCTTTTGGCGGCCTACCGTAACCCGGGGATTCTTAGCACCCCCTGCCCTGCCGTTACCATGACCGCCGCCGTGGTCAGGAATAGCAGGGCGGCCGGGAACTGGGGGCCGCGGCTTATTGTGACTTTCCATGATTGGGGAATGCCCTAATCGCCACGCTGGGCAGGCGTGTTGGCGATCGCAGGACGTAGCTTCTCGCACCGGTGACGCTGCTGCCCATCACCGGCCCGTAGTATTTAGCTACGCCATAATTTTGAAATGGTTATAACGCCACTTGTCGGTCGCCAGAGCCTCGTTGGTTTGTCAGCAGGATGCACCACGGGCAGGTGAGGTTGGCTGGGAGCACTGAGGTGGTATTTGTTCTCCCTTACATCCCTATCGTATCTACTACCGCCAGTTTATTATTTTATGATCGCTACATTCACATTTTACGTTGTGTTACTTATTTATTTAAACTATCAAGCGACGACTCCAAAAACATTTTTCACGCAGATGAAGTCAAATGGCGTGAAATAAAAGAAGCTTACGACTCAAGGAATGAAAGAAATGGTGAACTGGCTACTGGTATTCGATAAACTGATACCTGATCCTTTTGATATGTTTGAATGTTTAATAGCATAAATGTTGATGTTTTATACTTAGCAAGTTTCCAACACTGTAAATTCGTTAAGTGTGCATGTAACTTTGGTCTGCAGAATAGGTCAAGTTTACATATAATTATTTTATTTAAAATGTACGTTCTATCTGCTGTAACGTGCACCTAATAAATATAAATTATACACACGTATACTTGACGTATAGATGACGGTGAGGAGAGGAGCAGCGCGCGCGATCCAATCTCAGGTAGCAGTCGCCACCAACGCCGCGATGTGACGCGCAATAAGTGACGTCATTGTTCCGTATTTGTATGTTGCTCTACTTTCATATCAAATCGTCATCTTCTTCAATCATATCGAAAGATATCAATCAGTTCATTGATATCTTCACAGAATTACCTAAGAAAAAAAAATTGCAACTGAAAGAAACTGCGTTCATCCGTAATTTCAAGTGACGACGCTCTGTGTCCAAAAAAGTAGTTATGGTACAAAAGACATTTATAAAACACGTTACCTAAGCAACGACGCTCACAGACTGACTTATCGAATCGCCGGCGCTTGAAACTACACTATGTGTTTTTAGTGGTTTCACTTTACAAATAGTAAACAGTGTCAGTTTCCATGTGGATGTTTATATTCCCTGTCTGGCTTCAATTACATGTTTCTTGGATAGTTTCTCTAGTTGATTGTTTGTTATTGACCATTGAGTTGGTATTGGGTCCCTACAACTATCCCTAGGTCGGTTGATCTTTAATATTGACAAAGAAGCATCATCTGCTATAATTATAATGTTTCAATAATCGAGTGTAACGAAATTGTCTAGTTGAATCTTGTTGTGATACTACTGCTTTACTTGTATATGTCTAATAAATAATGTGTAAGTCTGGAGGTCACCAAGCCCGGGGAGAGGCGGGGGGAGGGGGCGGCGGGGGTGAACCGCGGGGAACAATACACAAATAATTTGAGCAATTTGCCGCTAGATAAAAGTTTCAATTGTTATTTATTGCAACGATTTATAGCCGTACTTACAACTACGAAATAACTTACGTCGTTAAAGTTTAGGAAGACGGCTCGCTTTAGATAATGTGCGCCGGCCCGGGACATTCTTACGTACATTTACGTACAGAATAACGGTATATTCGAGTAATATATTCCTTTGTGAGTTTCACTCTAGTTAAGATGGAGACGTCACGTACACGACCTTTGTAATTTGTGAATTTATTGTATTCGTTGCGGAACAACGGGCCGGGTACTATATAAACAGATTTTTAAATATTTCGTAAGCAACAATATTACCAACAATCACCGCTAAATTACTCGGTTTCATTGTTTGAACGAGATCATGTTGAATAACAAATAAAAAAACCGACCACGTCATGGTGGACTCGCGCACCGAGGCTTCCGTACCAACGTTGGTTAGTACCAATTAAGCTAGACCTCTAAATTGTACGAGCACTCATATAACTCAGATGCCTATCTTAATTGGTGTTAACTATGTATGTATGGGGACACCAAAACCTGGCTTTTAACGAAATATGACAATTCTAGGTCAACCGGAATACCCTATAGGTTTTGGGTCGAAAACCTATAGGGTACTTACTTACCGTTGACCTAGAATCAATAAATTTGGCAGGAAGCAAGGTATTACGGCACACATAAAGGAAAAATCCAAAAAAATAAAAAAGTTGAAAATTACGGTACATTTTGGTACTTACAAGTTTTCGCTAAAATCTAAAGCCCATATATTTTTATCTTGTTGACTCAGGACCTTGATTTTTATACAGCTAATAGGGACTTAATAGCTATTGACCTCAGTATCTGGTATAAATTTCAATTTGCTAGGTTCACCCGTTCCTGAGAAAATCGGTGGTGACACACGGACAGACAGACAGACAGACGGTCAAGAAAGTGATCTTATAAGAGTTCCTTTTTTACCTTTTGTGGTACGGAACCCTAAAAAGAAATTTGTGTCAAAGTGCTCGTACATAGATTAGTACGCTTCAGTGTATGGGGACAGAAAACAGTTAAAAGTCTAATGCGTCAGCGAGAGTGTTGAAAACAATCCTGTTGCCGATGCGATGTCCCGTGTCCCGTCCGAGGTATTGCCGCGGAAGCGAGCAGGGGGTGGGGGTGGGGGAGGGAGTGATAATCTGATTAGTGACAACGCTGCTAAACACAATCCGGTATGAAGCGCTCGTCGGCTCACAGTTTGCGGAACGATGCGTTCTGTGCCGCGCTGGGCTCGCCCGTGAGAGCCGTGGGAACAAACACCTTTGACTTCTTATTATTTTTTGCCCTCGAGGGAAAAATAAGGGATGTTATTAGTTTGAATTGTGTATGTGTGTCTGTCTGTGGCATCGTAGCGCCCAAAGGGATGAACCGATTTTGATTTTGTTTATTTTATTTGATACGAGTCTTTATCGAGAGTGTTCTTAGCTTTGTTTCATGAAAATCCGTTCAGCCATTTAAATATTATCAGCTTTTTATTGGTTGATGAGACTAAGATAGATAGATGGAGTTAGCACCACCATTGTTATACAAAACTCATTGTTTTAGAAAACTAACTGTAATTTGTTTGTTTAGCCTACGGTGATATAATCATTTTTAGTTATAATTGTGTTCTCATGTAAGACTTTGTCTTAATGAGAATAAAGATCTATAAACATAACATACCAACTTTCGTAGCCCTTGACCACACGAGCCTTGATCGCGGAAGTAAAAAAAAAAACAAAATGGCGCTTTTGCGCACTACATACCCATCACTCTGCTTTCCTTCTTTACTCATGTGCTGCTGCTGTCTGTTTAGCGTAGTTTACATTAGTCGAATAAAATTAATTTGAAATTCAGTATCATGTTACTTTTCAAAGATATTGCAAGTATATGGTTAACTTGACCTAATGCTGAGACATCTCCTTGGATATGCAGAAATCTCCTCAACTCCTGTCTGAGATGTCGTTTTAGGCTCATTGGAATTGTCTCAACTAACAAATTATACATAATACAAATCAGTCGGGGGTGGTTTTAAATTTTAATTTTAAGTATTATTATTAATTAACTGGACATGCCCTGCGACTTTGCCTGCTTTAATAATTACTTGTGAAATGTATCCTTTGTGTTAATACAGATTATTAACTATCTGCGTGCCTAACTTCATCCAATTTATCAGCCGTTTTCGCGTAATTGACAATATTAAAGTACGGTATTACGACAGAATAAATAATAGTTGGTATTACTCGCATGTAGCTGTATAGATCAACAGCCTGCGGCGAGTGGAGGCGGCTAACCGTCTACAATGTGTAGTGACGTGTAGTTGGACCCAGGTCGGTTCACCACTAACTACTCGGCCGTGTTTTGTTAGGTCAGCGCAAGTAGCTCACTGTTTCGTCAACGTTTGCAAGGCTAAATAAATATTGGTTAAGGTGGTAAAGGTTATTTTAATTTCGATACAATAGGTGTGTGGTGGTTGTGTACATTGAATACTATAATCAATTTGCATTTTTAATGACAAGTACCCAGTTGATATCGAAAATGTGTCTGCTATGTATAATATGTACTTAATGGGCTACAGAGGAGTCTTTAAATCGAATATAGCAATGAGTACCTATTCACAAGAGCACAGCACGTGGTAAACATAATTGTGGTGCTCGGTGGTTACGTAATCTGTGTTTAAAGTAAGCAGCCGACCCAGGAAAGATGCTACAGCTCGGTGCGCAGCACGCAGATGGAGTTCAGTGTTCCCGGTGTCGAACAATGCCGATCGTTGGAGCGGCGCCGGATCACGCCGGTTTATACCGAATCACCCGCCGGGGGCCGGTTATAGTCGGATCACGACGATCAGCGCCTCTCCTCCTGCTACAACACAGCGCACGGTAATACGAGCCGTGTCGGCTTCTCTAAGTCGATTTCCGATTAAACCGAAGCTTACTCGCAGGAAGCGTCTCTGGGTATTATGTTTTGAGTGTAATCTGACGAGAGCGACTCTCGCAACACGTCATCGATACAATTTTAATGAGTCACGGGAGAAAGTAATAAGAGCACGGAACTGTGGAACCCGCTATAAATTCTCCTTAAGAAGTTTTCGCCTTGCGACCGTTCAGACGATAAACAACGGCCGACACGTTTAATTTGCAAAACAAACAAAAACTCCCGCGCGATTACTTGACACCTCACATTGCCGTCATTAGACAAGTTCCCGGAGTGCGGGGACCGGGGAGGGCTGGGACCGGGACTTATTGCAGAGTTAAATGCTTGTGTGGAATGATAAGGAGATAAGCGAGGGCAAACAATCTATAATGAACTCGGAACTTCAGGCGGAGGGTCGCGGACTTTACGGAATACATACTGACATCTCGGATTGCGAACTTATTAATGTAGACGCACTGGCTCTTTCTCGCGTTGTATTTATTTTGGATATGCTCCGACGAGGTTTCGGCCTGATACTTAGGCGTAGGCCATCGTCTGGGAGTGGCTAGGGTTGCGGCCATCCACGTCGCGGCGCCTGCACTTCTTGTACTTATCCTTACAGCCAAGAGCTGGACTTGCCGAAAATTTTTTTTTTTTTTACATTCCAGTAACCTCATTTTTTTCTCGCGCGACATGTGAAGTCGGTTTTATAGTTTTTTAATTATTTTAATTTACTGTGGAGGTTTCCCCGCTGCAATACAACATGCTGCAAATCAAATAAATGGTAAAAAAGTCTTCTTAAAATGTAGGCAACGCACTGGCAATACACCTAAAGGTTTATGGGCGGCGGTGATCACTTTTAATCATAAATGGTTCTCCTGCTTATTTACCATCTTTAACTTAAAAAAAAAATACCAAAACCATAGTCAACATTATTAGGGAGTCGGAAACAACAGTGAGACATACGCTACTGTAGAAAACCCAAATACAAAAGTTCTGATTACAGTATTCAATTTTTTACTTTGAATTGGTTTCATAAGGAACGCAATATGTAACTAAATACAGCGTGTTGGATCTGGTGCCGGTAATTGAAGAAAGCGACACAAAAGGTAGTGAGTAGAATCGTATGACGTCACTTTAGAAGCCGGCACACACCTGTCGCGTAATTAACGTTCCCAGAATGGCGCCTCGCACGGAGCCTCGTACAGCCTCGCACGGGTATAAATTACCCGCACGCATGAGATATGGATGTCTGTGATTGCAATTATAAGAAAACAGTAAATTAGGTGAGGAATGACAAAACCGGCGAAGTAGCCAACAGTGGAAAGAAGAGTTGCACAGAGTGAGCTCTGTGCTTTGCTATCCGGCATGTCCGCAGTACACAGTGATAATAATAACTATACCGAAATTATAGTTCATTTTCGTGCAGTGCAGAGGAGTTGTTATTTAAATAATTGTAGAAAAAAGTACTTACCACAGTTACCCACTAGACTGACAAGGAATTTTTAATTTAATTTCTACATAGCATTTATAGTGATACAGGCTCTAGTAATGTACGGTAGAAATACATCAAAACATAACCTAACCAAGCTCTATGAGGTTAGGTACACAATATTGGTCTTTGATAATGATTTACCTAATGAGTTGTTTGCAGATTTAACAGTTGGTATGTAGGCGGAGGACTAACAATAAAGTAGAGGGCCGAGCCCGGTAGGCCGCGCCCGCGCGGAGCCCGGCGGACCGAAGGGACCTCTAATGATGTACTCACGGGGCTTAGTGTGACGTGTGTTGTGTGACGAAGTCTTGTTGCCTTCTCTTCAAACGGTATGATTCTATTTAAATAATAATGTTGTGGAGGTTCCTGCACTCGAAGCGACCTCACTTAAAGCTCACATAGAATGGCCTGTATATTTAAGAGTTCATAATCATGTAAAGTTTAATTATGTTCTAGCTGTACAAGTTAGATTCAGTTAAGTAATTATGTGATGCAGAGTATAAATAACATTTTTTCTTCTTCGTTATATCCTGATAGCAAAATTACGTCAAAATAAAATTAATAATGAAAGTAAAAATAAGTAATGTACACTGATTTACCTACTGATTTACCTAATTTTAAAAAACAATACATTCAATATGTTTTCTGCTGGATGAGACTAAAACTGCGATATAAAATAGTATCACTAGCTGAGCTGAATAGCCGGAGGTTCGTACACAGGGTCCGTTATAACGTGACACGGGACGCACGTTCACAAACTGACAAACTGAAACAATGTAATTGTACATTCCTGTGCAGGTTGTGTACCTGTGACCTGTGACACCAGACTACAGCGTAGATGTAAGTAGAAGGTAATATTAGAAAGTCATCGCATCAAAAACATACGTGTGAAAACAGGAGTTAAGTTCAATATTAAGAATACGCATGGTTGTCGACTTCGCCGACAAAACAATTGAGATATAATATTGAAATTTATTTATAAGAATACCTATAAGACATTCTAAAACAAATGTAAAAATAAAACTTATTACTTCTTAAATGTGAGCACTCGAACTATTTACACAAAGCCGATAACTTAGGATAGATTGATGCTCAAGGTTTGACTTGGCTCACTATCTTGGCTTGACTATCTTAGTTACAAAAACCTAATGCCTACTATTCATTACCTTTTTACAATATATTGCTTTTCCCGACGTAGCTAATATATTCGATACTTCACCATCAGCTTCATTTCACCATACATAGTGACGAGCATTCATTCAGCAACCATGTTAAAGTAATCGAATCTCAATACATAAAATACTTACTATTGAGTACTTGACTTGGCAAATGTATGATGTACTATATAGACGTAATACCAATATCGCAATACGTGTGCCTATGATAAAAAGATATCCCTCGACTTGTGGAGGACCCCTTCATAAGATCGCGAGCCGATTACAATGATCTCACTTCGGAACAATATCGGTTCATAAATTATAGAGTACTGAGATAACAAATATTTTATAAAATCTTTAAAAATCAATGATTCTGATTATTTATTTCGCACACAGAAATTACCTAGCTGGACGCCATTATTCTACTTCCTAGGTCATCTGGAAGTGCTCATCTGGAGGTGCTACTACTATATGTCAGTCAGTAAGGCAGTCAGTGATAAAAATACCCAAACGCCGCGGATAAACCGATTTTGAATTAGGTTTTTTTTTGTTTTTGATAGGTGACTAATCGAGAGTGTTCTTGGTTTTGATTCATTAAAATCCTTTGAGCCCATAACTATTACTATTTCTGTGTTTAAAGCCATTAGCTTTTTTCTAGCAGATGACGTTATGAGATAAATTTTTGTAGGTCTGATTGATTCGAAATTTAGTATCCTCTTACATTAATCATATTGTAAGAACTTTGACTTGATGTTGGGACATCTCCTGGAATCTGCAGAATACTCTCCGCCTCACCGACCTACAGCAGAGATGTCGTGTTTGGACTTATTGGAATAGTCTCAATGAACAGATTATTCATAGATCAGTCGGGAGTGGTTTTTTATTTTGAATTAAATTATTATGTGTTAAGGTGCACGCTGAACCTTTATTCAGTTTCGCGAAGTCTACAGCTTACAAAGCTATCAATAATATATTTAATAAATGTATCGCCAAGTAAACTGTCTTTATGTATGTTTCCTTTTAATTTGACCTCCTGCGAGCACTGTGCACACCGACCGTCCCAGCGTGCCCTCGCCGGAGCGTGGCAACTATAAAATTACTGGCAACACACCGACAACACCAAGTTTCTAACTCCTCGCCCGCAACGTTTGCTGATTGTCTTCTCAAACTGCACTAACTATTACTGCTTACCACTGTGTATTCAGCACCATGCTAACTCTATACTGCTATCATTGCAATAGAGCCATACAAATTCGGTCTGATTATATCTGCACAAAGAGGTGGGCTGCCTTTTGCATACAATTTCTTTCGACCATATGATTTTCAATTTAAAATAGAAAACGATAGTAATCAGCTATTATGACTGCATAAACGGCTAATGATAAGAGCTATAATATTTAAAATATTAACAACCCCGGCCTGATCTATGTATAATCTGTTCATTGTAACCATTGCAATAAGCCTAAACATGACATTTCAGCAGTTAGTTGGTGCAGATTACAGGACTTATTATTATTTACTATTACTTCATATCAGGTCAAGGTTACCCTGTTCTTGCTTTATCACTGAAATGACAGGATACCGAATTGGGAATGGATTGGATCTATGAAAGTTGCTCTCATAATTTCATCAACTAGAAAAGAACTCATAATTTTCAAACGGCTGAACAGATTTTCTTGAATCAAAGCTAGAAAGAACACACTCGGTTAAGTCACCTATAAAACAAAAAATACATGTGTCGGTTAATCCGTTTGAGCGCTACGATGCAACAGACAGACACATCAAACATTTTCCAAAATTCACCCCTTTAGGGGATGAAATGGGGGTTCAAAGTTTGTATGGAGAAACAAGATTAGATAGTCTTTTCTATTCGAAACTTCTCCCAAGTGCTTCAATCAAAAAATAAGTAAATACGTGGTTCAGGCTTTTTTGAAATTCCATCCCTAAGAGTATAATAATAATAATGGGGTAGCTAAGTCTAAAATCAATATTGTTTCGGATTGCGCTGAAATTTGGCATGCAGATAGTTACTACGACGTTAGTTCCTTCACAGAAATTATTTTTTAAAATTCATCCCTTAAAGGGAGTAAATGGGGGTTCAACGTTTGTATGGAGAAACAAGGTTAGATAGTATTTTTTATTCAAAACTTTACATAGGTACATCTGTAAATAAATAAGTAAGTGCGTGTTACGGGATTTTTCGAAATGGGATAGGTAACAAAGTCTGAAAATTTGGGTTTTTCGGGTATGAATCCCGATTTGCCTTAGACACGTGATAACATGAAAACGGGTGAACCGATTTGGATAATTCTTATTTGATGTCTTTTATAATAGAAAGGTTTTTACAAAAGAAACGTTTTAAGTATATAAGAGGAGTTTATAACGCGGGCGAAGCCGTGGGGCACTTCTAGTGTAAAATATGTGTATACTGCAGATTTATAAAAATATTGCCACACTCCATTAGTTATAGCCAGAAGTAAAATAAACAATGTAACACAATTTAGGTGATAATCATCTATCTGTAGGTAAATAAATAGTGACTAAGGCAGCACAATATTATCATAGAACTACTATTTTTGTCTGTCAATCATAAAACTAATAAGTATTTCTTACTGCAATGTTGTTGTTTACCTTATATAATTTTGTATTTTTTTTGTTGTATAATAATTAGCCCGCTTAGACTTATAACATCTCGGCAAAGACCCTAGCCCGAGCATTGGGTCAAATTGTAAACCAGCGCTGCGTGTGCCAGTAATTGTACACGTAGCAGAAGCTGAACTTGATCCTGTTACCTTCTTTTTTAATTATATATTAGTGTATCTTTAATGCATGTCTTTTTTTATGGCAATAAACGATTATTATTCTTATTCTTATTCTATTCACAAAGTAAAATAACTGTAGCCACGTAAAGTACCAAGTTATTTCACGTAATATTCGACGATGAGATCGTTCGAGCAGTTAGAGGAGTCCCTGTCATGTAGCGGGGCCGCATGATGTCGGGATACAGTTGCCCACGAGACGATCAACTTACGCTCTATCTCCGAGATCTACAGGATAATGAGCTATCTGACTGATTGATTCCTGCCACGCTCGGATATCCTTCGCTTTACGACAACCCGGCTACATTTTGCTACACTGAAGTTAAACGCGTTGTTTTTGGCGGCGAATGAGCAAAGTTAGCACTTTGCTCATTCAGTTTGTTGTTGTAATATCAATATTATTATTTTATTATCTACGCACTTACATTGATATAGTTGTAAATATCAATGTAAGTGCGTAAACTTGATCTGGCCGATTTAAATCAAATACCTATAGGTATTTGATTTAAATACAACACATACACATATACAACGAAAACATCTCTTAAGAATTCTCCGAGGTAACGCGGATCTTGGCGTCTTGGCGTCTTTAAGAAAAATATGTATATCACGTCGAGTTCATTAAAAAATGAAATATGTCGGTGATAATATTACGAGTATATATATATATAATGGCGCTCGAGGGTTTCAATGAGAGGTGAGGAAGAGGAAGGCGGCACATTCCGGTGACGTGGAGCTGCGAGGTGGTGCGCGGAGATGAACCGCCCGCGCTACCTTCGTTAACTCGAATATTATTACATTATAACATTGATTAACTCAACTATTATATTTCATGTGTGCGTCATGTTTACGTTCCAGCGTCGGATGCGTTTCATTCTACAATTAATAAAAATAATATAAAAAATATATTTCAGGCACTTAAAATGTTTATATTAATTATTAAATGGAATGCACTGAAAACCAGCCCTGTGTAAAACCAGCTTACGCAGTATAGTGCTGAGTGTATTGCAATTGCCAAATATAATATATTTGTGAATTTCAGTATGTGTTGTGTTTTGTAATTGGCAATAAATGTGTTTTATTTTTATTTATATTTTTTCTTATATTATGAAATTTCTTATTTATATTATGATTTTTTTAATTTATATTATGAAATTTCTTCGTAGCTTGCATTTACGTCACATAAGAAACCTGCATGCAACATTTCAAACTTCTAGAGCCAGGGGTGTTGGGTGTGCGTTCTTATATCAGTCGGTCAGTTTACTGTTTACATACTTTAAGGATACATTTTACTGCGGATACGTTTCCTTCCTATAAAAAATGTTACTTTATTATACAGTTTTAAAATAAAACAGAAAAAGACAGCTTCAGTTTTTATTTTGAAAGTCTGTAAGCACTACAAGGTTCTACAAAAGGCTCGCGGCAATCCATGCGGTTGTTCATACGAACATTTCGCTAGAACAAAGAAATATAAATTTTCTTAAGTTCTACTGGTATCGGAATTCGACAGAATTTATCCGTGCTCCGGCACCCGCCGATTAATAAACATTAAAACGAGGCAGCTGTTCCGACGGCTCTCTCGGTATTCTTCTATTCGGTTCTAGAAAAATTGTTTAATTTTTTCCGATGTTACACGTTTTAGCTCGATGTTAATCTAGGTAGGACAGGAGAACATGTATTTATTTAATAAATATAAATATTCAGTATATTTTACATCTGAAGCATTCGCTCAATATTTTTTGCGACTTCTGGCTGCGAGCGTAATGCTGAAAAAGCCGAGACGCGTCGTGTTTCTGGACAGCTGTGACACCGTGCATTTGTCGTCGTTGTTCGTGCAGCTTTCAGCGTTTATCTTGTTCATCCTAACGGCATTAATATAAATCAGCTGCAGCCCCCGGTGAGTGACACCCCGGTGATGGTTATATCTACGTACGGACGGTACACTAGGGCCTGAATGGCGCGCGGCGGCGGCGGTCGCATGCATTACAGCTGACCCGCAGGACGTTACGACGGATTTATGCGAAGCGGGCAATGGCCCTGCAACTAGGGCGACATGACGCTGCGTACGCATTTGCGGCTCGTCCGTTTCATCCGAGAGATTGCCCATGTTTGGGTTAATTCAATCGTAAACTGCGCACTTCCGTAACGAGCTCGTCTGACTAAGCTGGCATAGTAAGCAACAGTCGCGTGAGTTCAGCGAACGTGCGGCAAACTGGCCGGTTATAACTAGATTTCTCCAGCGCTAAACGTAATTGGTCGCTATTTGCTCAGTGCTGTGCAGACCTGTTGTACAGAGTAGTTAACGGTTCCTTGTCAGTTAACCATCGTATGTATTATTAGAATGTATGTATGCTAAACGCTACAGCGTTTCTGCTCTGTTCTATTACAATAATACTTAAATTAAAAATTTATAACCGCCCCCGACTGATTTGTTGTATAATTTTGTTCATTGAGACCATTCCAATGAGCCTAAACACGACATCTCAGACGAGGCGTTGAGAGTATTCAAGGAGATGTCTCAGCATTAGGTCAAGTATACCATATTTTTGCAATATCATTGAAGTAACAGGATACTGAATTACAAAGTAATGTGTGACAGTTACGTAGTGTCACACCCCGGACACTCGCTAAATCTCCATACAAACTAGCGTTTTAACGACCGACACTGTGACACCGACACAAACACTACACACATGTCGTTTTTCTATACGTGCATTTGTGTGCGTGACGTCTAAGGTTTTCGCCCGTAATCACCGTATCACAGATTATATAATAGTTACTTCGTACATACGTACTACGTACTGACTGTATGAATCTTTTTTGTACACTTACCCAAAAAGTTTTTAACACTAAAAATATTAGTCGCTATTTCGTAAACCATCGTCTACAGAAACATTAAAGTTTTTTTTAATATTTTACAAACTAAATGTTATTTACGCACGAGTATACAGTGTGGAAATTAAACTCAGGCCCTGGAGGGAAACTACTTTAAATCCTTAAGCTAGCTCATTTTACTTAAAGGAGACATTCCTTTATATTTGAAAAGAAACAAATCTGCATTAAAAGATTTTTTTAAACTCGCTTGCTACGCCCGGGACTCGAACCAACTAAAATAAAAAAAAATAAACACTCTTTATTTTATTATACTAATCGGTAGTATTATTATTCAGGATAAAGTTTCTCTAAAAAATGTTTGGTTACTGTTCACTTTTAACAAGTAAAAGACACGTAACAGTTCTGTTATCTCTCCAACACTCAAAGACTTCGTATGAAGTACACGCTTGCTAATTTATCGTTAAGTACCTTGTTGAAATCTTCGATAAGAAAATTGTTCAATGGTGGTAATATCTCTATGCACATTTCCTTCTTACATGATCCGAGGCGGAAAATGTTATTAGGGGCATACACCACAACACTTTGCTGAAGGCTACAAGAAATGAATTTCAACGGCGACTAATGTTGTGTAGCCGGAACGACGGGGCTCATTTCGAACAATTTATCAGTTAAATAATTTAAGTGTTACAAAATTGATAGTAAAATAAAGTTGATGTTAGATTTAACGATTATTTTTATTTTTAAGACCTAATGTTTGTTAGAGAAACTTTATCCTGAATATTAATACTACCGATTAGTATATTAAAATAAAGAGTGTTTATTTTTTTTAATTTTAGTTGGTTCGAGTCCCGGGCGTAGCAAGCGAGTTTAAAAAAATCTTTTAATGCAGATTTGTTTCTTTTCAAAAATAAAGGGATGTCTTCTTTAAGTAAAATGAGCTAGCTTAAGGATTTAAAGTAGTTTCCCTCCAGGGCCTGAGTTTAATTTCCACACTGTATATCGTTGTTTCATTTATGAAAATGAATTCTAAAATACGAATATGTAGGTAAGTATATAAGTATTGATAATATACCTAAATAATAAGAACCTACGTAAATTTGAACCTCCGGTGTCTACTGGTCTTAACATAAATGTATGAAGTTGATGTTCTTCTCCTCGAGAGTAGTACCTATTGTTCTGTAGCCGTACGCTTGTAGCGTCCTTGCTCAGACTGACGCCTCGACAAATCAAAATCGGTGGCGGGGTGAGGAAGCCCGGAATTGTTGGGGGGAACAGAGTGTCCGTTCTATACGTAGTATTATTATCTTTTCTATGGTAGTGCGCAGAAGCGCCATTTTGATTTTTTTAACGTCCGCGGTCAAATGACTGCGATTTTACAAAAGTTGCTATTGTAGTCTTTTCAACCAAGAAAGAGCTGATAATATTTAAACGGCTGAACGGAATTTCACGAAACAAAGCTAAGAACACTCTTGATGAAGACACCTATGAAACAAAAAAAAAAATTCAAAATCGGTTCATCCGTTTGGGCGCTACGATGCCACAGACAGACACACAGACACACAGATACACAGATACGCAGATACACACGTCAAACTTATAACACCCCTTCTTTTTGCGTCGGGGATTAAAAACGAAGCTGAGTGAGCGGGGAACAATAACCTCGGTCGAGGAACAAAAGTCGCTATACGCTCGACAAAGTTTGTACACACTCATAGTGAGATATTTCTTCTATTATACGACTAGATAAAGTAAAGGTAAGGTCATAGATTCTGTCGGTACCTCTATATTCCTTATATTGATATTTCTCCATGTTTAGTGGCGGCGCGTGCGGGCGCTGCAATCTATATTTTCCTATTAGCGATCGTAGGAAGTGATACCGGCTCCGAGCGTTGTTTCGGCAGGTTACTCGGGGCATTCCGAACTCGGCATGATTATTGTCGGGGCCGGGATAAACCAGTATGCATATGTTTCGTTATTGTGCGGCATTCGAGGCGAACGGTGGCGGGCGTCCTATGTCACGACAATGGCCCATTCCTTCGTATTCTTATGTGTCGGTGTTAGCGGCGTGCCTCCGCCCTCGCCGCGCCGCCCGCCCTACTTCCGAGCCACTTTACCTAAATGTTTATTATAATAATATTCAAACGCTCGCCCTAAGTAGGTGTAGCGTGTTTCGTGCTTCGGTTACACGAGCGTTACCTGATACCGTCGTTTTATAAGCGCCCTAATGAAAGCTGTACTTCTGTAGGACGGACTACTCCGTCTCTCCACTTTTATTACGTCGCAGCGATCCTGAATACACACGCCGTTACTATATAATAAGAATACTTAACTATAGTTAAAATAACACAACACTTTTATTTGTAAATGACAGTTGAAGCACAGGTTAAAATGACTTCTATCCCTGGTGCCGGCGAGCGCAACTATCGGTTTTCACTTTTCTCTCCTCTTCTAGTAATAAAGCTGGCGATGGAATGGAAGTAATTCTAACTTAGATCTTAATCTGTGCAAAACTTTAAAATCTATGGCCGTTTCTTTTACAGCTTATGCAAAATGTAAATTAAATCGGTAAGTATTCTTGGCAAAGCTTTAAACTTTGAGCAGTTTATTTAAATTGGTAGAATGTAAAAAGGAAAAGTATGTACTAATTCTCTACAATAATATTCTGTCCTGTGGTCCTGGGCATTAAATGCGATTGGTATACATTACGAAATTATCATATCCCTGGAAAGTGCTACACTACAAGCAAGTTTTCACAAACTTTAAGATGGAATTTCATATACCGCAATAACATTTTGTAACCACCCTCATTTCGCAAAGAGGCCGCGTCTCTAATTAATTTCTCTGCCCCCCGCGCCCCACGCCGCGCGCTGGCCCGCAGCGCGCGGGTGCAATAAAAACTACGGGTACGTTATAAAACTCGTTATCGTTAGTTTAAACTGGCTCCCAGTGCTTGCGCTCGTTGACCGCATAGCGCGAGCACAGCTCCGAGGAACTTACGGATGCGGCGAGTGGACGTGTCAACTGTTCCCACCCTGAGCATGTCCGTACGCTAGAACTGTTGACTTTCATTTTATAAGGAGAAAAACCTATTAATACGACTTATTCATGTATTACATACATTACAAAAGAAAACGAGTATTGATTTTTAGGGTTCCGTAGTCCTGACAAGGAACCCTTATAGTTTCGTCATGTCCGTCTTTCTGTCTGTCCGAGGTTTTGCTAAGAGACCGTTAATACTAGAAATCTGTAATTTTGTGGAGGTATGGAAATAAATGACGCCGACAAAGTGCTGAAATAAAATTTTGAAACATATTTTTTTTAGGGTAGCTCCCTTATATGAGAAGTGGGGATGAATTTTTTTTTCATCGTCTACCCCATCGTGTGGGGTATCGTTGAATAGGTCTTTTAAAATGACTTAAGTGTTGCTAATACCATTTTTCGATTGAATGCTCCATTTACGAAATATTAAACTTTAAAGTGCAAATTTTTGTTTCAATAGGGCGTTTAGCAGTAATAGTCGTTGAACTTGGGTGTTGGATAATTTTGTACCAAATACAAAATCCGTCGAATTCTTCCTTTAAAGTGACAAAGGCGAAGTACCTAGTTGCTTGTTTATAACGGGTAAAGACTTGCATTGAATAACAGGCTACTACGGAACCCTACACTGCGCGTGGCCCGACACGCACTTGGCTGGTTATTCTTAATATCATATAGGCTAGAGTTTAACCACTATCTCACCTTTGGTAAGTGGCGATGCGGTCGAAGATGGTAGCGCGCTAGATGTAGAATGGGAACTGGCTCTTAAGGATAGCTGCCGGATCACATAGATGTTTGTTAACAGATTTTTCCAAGTTGATGGTTGTAGGTGGGCCGGCGGACACTCGACCACGTCCTACGGTGTACGCTGGCCGCAGCGTACAGCCTACAAGGGCTGTGCGCTGCCGGAACACCGTAAGGTTATAGCGGCAGATTTCCTCCTATGTGGTTCGCTACTTTTTGGGAGCAATTAAAAAATATATATATGTATAGAGAAGCAGACAAGCATGCGGCCCACCTGATAGTAAGTATGGTAAGTCAGGTAGAATATCCTACCACCGGTGGGATGATAATAATATATTTCAATAGAATACTGAAATCCCTAACAAAACATCGCCACTAAGTGCTCAAGAGAGGTACTTTATAAGTTGACAATGGGCGTTGATTTTCTGTAATGCGGTAAGGTATTTTTAATAGTAACGGCAGTGGCGCGGCGCGGAGTGGCCTCTTAAATGGGGAATCTCAAAGAATAATATCTCGGTCTCGGTAAGAGGGCACTCCACGCGACTCGACGGCAACCCTCTGAACACTGACAATATCACCATGAC